>JAJHJA010000008.1:0-1260443 GCA_021202915.1 Heliconius himera | reverse complement strand
AGAACCTTCATGATTGAGAGAATCCAATATTCAATAGAGTGTTGAGTAGTGGAACTCAACGTCACATTTTGCCTTAATACCAGAGCGAAAAAATGAAAATATTAATGAATAATAATTTATTCACCCAAGTGGGAATTGAACCCTTAGCCCTTGCGTTTAAACGCTTTAGCACCTGCGCCCCGACGGCCTCTTTATTGTTTAAAAATATTCAAAATAATACATAACCACCATACTTATAAAATTTACATTAATAAAACTCTACCATTACTGATTGACTGATAGTCACTGGATGCACTCGCTTGTGAAGTTTTTCTTCATAAAGTTGTTTGCTCCAATTTAGTATATGCTATTTCAAACTCAATCCCAAGTTAAAATCAACTGCGGGTACTCGCACACGCAAATAGATGCTCTATACGTCCCCTTTGAGCATATGCATTTGTATGAAAATATTCAATATTTAATTTCCTTGAATGATAATCGAGCCCATCTCCTGCCCCAAGATAACAAGCCTCAAAATCTCTCTTGTTCACACTCTGTGCCCCTCCGCCAATTGGCCCCAATTATTTTAAGATAAACACTTTTACACGTATAAAGTTATACACACAAGCAATACAGTATCAAATTTCAATAACATCCGCATCGAAACGGCCATTGATGGAATGAATACATTAATCAGTTAATGCGCGGCGATCAGATCTCGATCATTTTCAATATAGTAATGAACTTTTCATACAAATGCATATGATCAAAGGGACGTATAGAGCATCTATTTGCGTGTGCGAGTACCCGCAGTTGATATTAACTTGGGATTGAGTTTGAAATAGCGTATTACTAAATTGAGGCCTACAACTTTATTTGTATAATATTCCTTTTATAAAATTTCTTTTAATACTTCCCAAGGAACCTAAACGTTAAATTACAGTTCTTTTGACGTTCAGTAGTTTTGATTGTGCCTTGTGTGTCAGTCACTCGGAAATGGAAGATTATATATAAAAAAAAATATCTATATAATCCTATAAAGCCCGCTGGCAATTATTTAATGGGTTACAAAACCGCCTCTCCCTATCCTGCTATATGCAGGTTAAAGCGTAAAGCTGTAAATAAAAAAATATAAGTGTAGTAATAAAGCTTTACCAGCTCCAAAAAATGTGAGAAGACCGCTAACGCAGGCAAGATTGGCAAGCCTGTGTTGTTCATCTTTTATTTTAGGAGCTAGAAAAATAAAAAAGAGATTTCTATTTTAGGTAGCATTTTATTAAAGGAAGTGAATATTGTATTAAACATTGCTATTTTTAAAGAATTAATTATTTAGGAGCAGGGTAGGCAGATGGAACCGTTTCCTTTAAGGCACTTCTGTTCCTTTCTTTCTACCAAATTCTAGAGGCAGGTGGCGCGGGACTCAACACCGAGCTTTACCTCTTTACCAGAACGCGAAGAAATTAAAATGTTAAATAATTCACCCTGCTGTGTGCGGGATACATGGTGAAGCCGATTTACTTGTATTAAACTGTCTTCGAAGCACCGAGGGCCGAAAATAAAATACCACGTTTTACACGTATATTTCAGCTAAATTAGATTAATTTAAAAGTATTGTAACTCATACCATCTGTAAAGCGAGTGCAGGCTCTGCCAATTTTGGTAAAAGCTAGAGACATAATGGCCACCCATACAAATATTGCCACCAATAGATAAACCTGGAAATAGTAAATTATACTTAGTTAATATATAATTTATATTATTTAACTTTACGCCCCATCCCTTTATAGCATATATAGACAAAACAATGTACTTTGTCCTGCCAGAGCGGAGCAAAATATTTTTTTTAGCTTCACGCTTTATCCTTCACAAAGCAGGGCAGCAAAATGAACCTGGGAACCTAATATTATGAAACCCCGTTTTCATTAAGAAACTTTCGTTCCCCACTTTCAATCGAATAATCGAGGGATTGTATGATAAGTGGATATTATACATTAAATATTTCACTCCCTCGAGTGGAAATCGAACCCACAACCTCAAACCCCGTCGCGTTTACACTAGGACGATTGTGTCCCTGCGACACAACTGACCTCAATATTATAATATTAATAATGTCATATAACATCAGTCAATACATACACATATATGCATATACCAGATTACCATCTGTTTACGAATACTAACTATTATTATTCATTTTCATCAAACAAGTATATCCCTTTAATGTGGATTAAACCGACTACAGACATGACAGCCAGATCGGTCACAATACAAACAGATCAATACATCACGTCAGTTAAGTAATATATTTCAGCGCAAATAGCAGCAGATAGGGACCTTGTGGCAAAACACTCCGTTCTCCACTTTACGCTCAAATTCGAGTGTTTACAGTCCAACGATGTCCCCATATATTTAGTTATGTTTTGTTTAAGTTAACTTTGGAAGTGGTTGTCGTGATTCTTATTAGATTTTTGAGGATAGATCACACATTAGATTACTTTTTATGTTAATAGAAATCATTCGTAATATTATTTCTTATGTAAATATCAGTTTTACGTTGTATCCCGCACACAGCAGGGTAGGCAGAGGGAATCTAGTGTTAAGACATTCCGTTTCCCACTTTCCGTCAAATTCTGGAGGCATTGCGTCGTGAGTGGCGGTCCTCAGCGCCGCGCTTTGCCTCGACACGAGAGCGAAGAAATGAAATTAAAATGTAAATAAATATTTCATTTCCTCAAGTGGGGATCGAACCCGCAACCAGTCGATTTTACAGTCACACTTTGTGCCCCTGCGCCATGACTGGTCTCTATCAATTTTTAATTTTTTTTTTTTTTTTAACTACATACCAACATGGCTCTACAATTTTCCGTAAGAGCGACAATAATCAACAAGACGCCCGCACCGGCCACCCCGCTCAGCACCGCGCCGGAAGCCATGCTCATGACTGAAAATGTATAATACTAAAAAACAAACTTAAATATATATAAGGCAGTCGTGGCGCAGGAGCACAAAATGTGACTGTGAAACCGACTGGTTGTGGGTTCAATCCCCACTCGAGTATATATAATATTTACTTATGTTTATATTTCTTGGCTCTGGTGTCGAGGCAAAGCGCGGCGTTGAGTTCTGCCACTCAACACCTCCAGAATTCGGTAGAAAGTGTGGAACGGAGTGTCTTAACACTAGGTTCCCTCTGCCTACCCTGCAGTGTGCAGGACCCAGCGTGAAGGCCAATATATAGGCCATTGTGGCGCAGAAGCACAAGACTGACTGTAAGTCCGCCGGTTTTTGAGTTCGTATTTCACTCGAGGGAACATAATATTAAATATTGTCATTTATTTACTCTGGTCAAATGAAAAGATTTAATATTTTAATTTTCTCGCTCTGGTATCGACGCAGAGAGCGACGTCGAATTCCGTTTTAACACTAGATTTCTTCTTCCTACTCTGTTGTGTACAGGATACAGCTTGAAGCTAAAAGAAAAAAAATACACTCTGATAGCGAAGCAAAGTGTTGAATTACACCACTCAACGTGCAATACTCCAAGAATTCGGCCGAAAGCGGAGAACGGAAGTTTCTTAATGATAAACCGAGTGACATTTATAATTAAAACAAAATATAATCTTAAAATATTTAAAGATAACCCCCATGTATTAAACGGGAAGGAGGGAAAACCATGTATATTATATTATACTATAGTAATATTAACATTTTTAAGGACAACTTTTAAAATAAATATATATTTTTATTTAAATATTTCCATATTTAGCGCAGAGAAGCTAGTGATATGTTTCGTCAGTTCCGATGCAACGATGAGGAAGACCTACAAATTGCTCGACACGTAGTAACATGGTTATAACGGTGTCACAATTTTGTGTAAACCTTAACTACCAACCTTAACTACCAACTTAAAAAAAAAATTAATTATAGCATTAGATATTTATATAAACATCAAATGATTTATTAGTCAAAAAGAAGTAGAAATAGAACAGGTGACTGTAGAACGTAGAAATATTATTTCTCTCTCTTTTACTAAAGTGACTAATTAATTAAGTAGAAAATAAAATTAATGTGCTCTATCTACTATATATACATATAATAAATTTAAAAAATCTTACACTGTGAATTAGACGTGAGATGTATATCATCATAAAGTTTCCCATGCGTCAGGATCAACGTCAAAAGAACCGATCCCACCAGTACTTGGGCGAAAGCAATCAAGAGTACTCCAGGAAACAAATTACAAACTCCACAGCAACTCTCGATATGACATCCGGCTTTGTGGACTGTAAAGTGTAAGGGAACGTGAGAAGACCGACTCCTGCTTCGTCTTTTATCATGGTCTTCTGAAGATTTAGTACAGTCTTCTGTGCTTTTTGCCATAATTTATGCTTATGTGACATATGCCAATATTTGACAATAGTTTTAAGAAGTATTTTGATTTTATAAGAAAACTATTAGTGCTTGTTGGTTGTGGGATATTAACTATTAAGCGCATATAAAACAAAGTCTATTTGGTATATCCTTTTATTTAACTTTAGCGAACACAAAACATTACATTGTAAGCGCATGGCGTTCCGAGAGAAGGAAAAAGGGAGCGACGCGCGGGAAGTAACCACAGATAATAAAAACAACTTAAAATAGTGTTGCATGTTGCAATTTATATATAAATATATTATATTTCCAACACTCCCTCTAAATTGCATCATGCAAAAACAAAAAAAAAAACTTAATTAAAATTATTTGAGACCAAGAAATTTAACATAATCTCTGTGTTTATCTTTAGTTAAAGGTTTTGTGAATACATCGGCTGGCATTTTTTCTGTACATGTATATTCCAAAACAACTTTCTTATTTAATACATGATCCCTTAAAAAATGATGCCTTATGTCAATATGTTTGGATCTCTGACTTGTTATATTATTTTTAGCTATATCAATGGCGCCTTTGTTGTCACAATGAACCTTTATTACAACCTTTTCCATTGAAATTTCATAAATTAATTGCTTTAACCATAAAGCCTCTTGTACAGCAGATGACAGTGCCATATACTCAGCCTCCGTTGTAGATAAGGCCACTGTCTTCTGTCGTTTACTGTGCCAATGTACAATACCTCCATTTACCATTACACATACACCAGTAACAGAATATCTATCATTTAACTTATTACCCCAATCTGAGTCACAGTAAATATCACAAAATGAATTATTTTTATATTCTAATTTTAAATCTATAGTTCCTTTTAAATATCTAAATACTCTCTTTACTGCATTCCAGTGACTCAAATTGTGATTCTTGTTAAATCTACTTAACAAACTTGTAGCATAAGATATATCTGGCCTACTTATTTGAGATAAGTACAATAAACTACCTACTGCCTCTTGATATGGAACATCACATTGATCTTCCTTAAATTCAAAATTATCAAAATCTAAACCCTTTTCCATTGGTGTATTTACTGGCTTACAATCTATCATGTTAAACTTTTTTTTAAATTTTTAAAATATATTCTTTTTGATCTAAATATATACTATTGCTATTTGAGTCTACTGTAATGTGCATTCCTAAACAATTTTTTAGCTACTCCTAAATCTTTCATATCAAAGTTAGACATTAAATTCTTTTTCAAATTCACTCTTAAATTTTTATCATTAGAAAAAATCAACAAGTCATCAACATAAATTGCTACAATAAGAATTTGAGCTGAATTGTTATTTAAAGTATAAATGCAAGGGTCACTTTTACATTGGGTAAGTCCTATATTAATTAACACTTCATTCAACTTAATATTCCAACATCTACCACTTTGTTTCAAGCCATAAACAGCTTTCCTTAATTTCCAAACTTTATTTTCTTCGTTAGTTTCAAACCCTTCTGGTGGTACAACATAAATATCCTCTTCCACTTCTCCATTCAAATAAGCAGTCATTACATCCATGTGATCAATTCTTAAATTTTTTACTGCTGCTAATGAAAAAAGGTAACGGAGTGAAGAATATTTCACAACAGGAGAAAATGTTTCTTGGTAGTCAATACCTTCTTTTTGATTACATCCTTTAATAACCAATCGTGCCTTATATCTTTTTATACCTTCTTTATCTTGTTTTTCTTTAAAAACCCATTTAGTTTTCAATGGTTTTTTCTCTGCGGGTAATTTTACTAGCTCATATACTTCATTTTTTATCATAGCATTTAATTCAGTCTTCATTGCTTGTTTCCAGTTATTAGAATTGGGTCCTGACAATGCATTTTCCACCGAGTTTGGTTCTGCAATAATTTTTTGGTCTTTCATTATTAGATATGTAACATAATCTTTATATTTTGCAGGTTTTTCAATTTTTCTTAATGGCCTTTTCTTGAACTCTAAAGTTTCTCCCTCTTCAGTGTGTCCTTTAACTCCATCTTCATTCATATTTCTTTCTTTTACTACAGGTATATTTATGTCTTCTTCCTTTATTTTGGAAGACTCTTCATTATCTGAGCAAGATTCATAATCTTCTTGAATGTGTTCATCGTCAGATATGTTAGTAAGTGTATCTTCTAACACATACATTTGATTTTCATTATAATTTTTTTCATTTCTTTTCATTTTTGTTGTTTCAAGGAACTTAACATCTCTACTGAATATTATATTTTTAGTTTTTGGATCTATTAGTCTATAAGCCTTTTTTGTTTCAGAATAACCCATCATTAACAATTTTTGTGATTTCGGATCCCACTTTTTTCTAAGTTCTTTGGGTATTTGAGCCATTGCTTCACATCCAATAATACGTAAATGCGACATTTCAGGTTTATGACAGAACGCTTCATATGGTGTTTTATTCCAAAGGCGTTTTGTAGGTGATCTATTTAGCAAATATGCGGCAGTGCCTACGGCTTCTGCCCAATATTCCTTTCTTAATCCTGAATCTGACAATAGTGTTCGTGCTTTTTCAACAATACTTCTGTTCATCCTTTCTGCAGTACCATTTTGTTGTGGAGTGTAGCGTACAGTTAACTGATGTTCAATACCTTCATGTTTCAAAAAATTTTTCATATTATGATTAACATATTCTTTACCATTATCACTACGTAATTTTTTTATTTTCTTTCCTGTCTGTTTTTCAAGTAATCTTTTAAAATCTTTAAATGTATCCAATGCTTGACTTTTATTATGTAAAATGTATATAAATAAATATCTGCTGAAATCATCTATAAAAGTCATAAAGTACTTTGCTCCTCCTAAGGATTCTTTTTCCATTGGACCGCATAGATCTGTGTGAATTAATTCTAATATATCTGAAGATTGTTTTTTGCTGACCTTAAATGGTGTCCTCTCTTGTTTTCCATAAACACAATCTTCACATGTTTCTCTCATATCTAAATTATCATCAATGCCTGTACTCATTTTCTTTAATAAGCTCATTGATTTTCTATTTAAGTGTCCTAAACGACGATGCCAAATTTCTGCATTTAATTTTTCCTTCGATAAATATGCTTGTGCCGATGGCTGATCTAATTTATAAATGCCATTTACTTCAGAAGCTGTTGCGATAAGAGTCTCCTCATCATCTAAGATTTTTGCTCCACCTGAGTCAAAATGTATACTATGCCCATTTTTTACAATTTTACTGACAGATAATAAATTTGCCGCTGCGTCTGGTACATACAATGTCTCCTGAACATTTATAGTGGATGTTTCCTCCCCTGAAATTTGTAGTTCCACAGTACCACTTAACTTTGCTTTAAAATCTTCTTTGTTTGCTGCTATTATAGTGGTGTCACTATCTACAGGATTTTTAATCAAATTTTGATCATTAGTAATGTGTGTAGATGCCCCTGAGTCCAAATACCATCCTTTATTTATATTTCTTGATGTAATTAAAAATGCTCTATTTTTTACATTTTTACACAACTTGTTTTTCTTTGAATTATGAAAATTCCCTTTGTTTTTGCATTGTGATGCAAAATGACCCATTTTATTACAAGAAAAACATTTAAAAGATGTTTTCTTTTTATTAGTATACATTGCTGTTTCACTCTCAATGTTTTTTGCTTCTTCTACCACTTTCACATCTTGTAATAACTTTACTTTAATAGCATCTCCTGTGATTTTTGTTCCGGAGCTTTCTAAGCCCATAATCATTGGTCTATAGTGTTCGGGCAGGCCTGTTAAGAGTAAAGAACCAACCCATTCATCATTGACATTAAAACCAATTTCTGATAGTTTATGTGCTGTTGTAGTAATTGAATTTACATACTCCTCCACATTTTTGCAGTTCTCTAACCTCGTTGTTGTTAGCTGTCTCAATAGGCCAACGCGTCTAGTCAAGCCTGAGTCCTCGAACGCATTTGTTAATGCATTCCATGCGTCTTTCGCATTTTTAGCACTTTGCACGTGGCTGTAGTTTATAGGTTCCAGGCACAAAATTATTTTTGATAGTGCTTTTCTATCCTTTATAGGATCAACTTTTTCCGCTGTTATAATGTCCCATAAATCGTCTAACTGAAGCCATGCTTGCATTGCAAACTTCCATGAGGCAAAATTCTCGCGTCCCTTTAATTTCTCGACAGGTATGTTGACGTTCATTTTTTTTTCGACGAAAGTTCTTTAATTCGTAGAAAAATATACGGCGATACACTAATGTTCTGGCACTCAAGTCTTAACAGTGATATTATGCTATAAGTTACGAGAAAACACAATAAAATGTTCACTGAGTCTTGGCGTCACTTTTATGACACTAAAGTTCACTTTGTTTTACTTTTAAACTGAGTCTATCTGGGCCCATAACCTGTTGGTTGTGGGATATTAACTATTAAGCGCATATAAAACAAAGTCTATTTGGTATATCCTTTTATTTAACTTTAGCGAACACAAAACATTACATTGTAAGCGCATGGCGTTCCGAGAGAAGGAAAAAGGGAGCGACGCGCGGGAAGTAACCACAGATAATAAAAACAACTTAAAATAGTGTTGCATGTTGCAATTTATATATAAATATATTATATTTCCAACAGTGCTCAACTGACACGCTTGGAACGCCATAGAGAAATAACTATAACAACAACAACTATGAAAAAAATAATATTTTCTTTAATACATATCTTAAAAAGTATCTCAAAATCGTCAATCGTCGTAAGATTTTATAATATATAAGACATATTATGATATTATAATATATAAGACATATTATATTGAAAAGATGAAGTACTTACATTTCTCGCTTAACACAAACATAAAGACTCTCATAGCTTTAGTAAACTAAAATGTCTGTTATTTTAGTAGAATATAAGCTGAGTATAAAAGGTACTATATAAGCGTATAGTTAGTAAAATAAACGTAACCCATATCAATCAATGCCAATTTTATCAATCAATGGATTCTTTATAGGTATAAAGATTCTATTTAAATAATGCATACATTTTAGGTTTTGCATGTTTTGGGATCTATTCTAGTCTTGTTCGTTCTGATATTCTCTATCTTTGCATGAAAGAAACCAAATGATAAAAATACAGAAAATACAATAATATAAAATAGTAATTAAATAGAATGATAATTTGACAGACAAAGACGGTAGCTTACAGTACGAATAAAATAATATATATTTTTTCCATAATAAGTTCTTTGATTTTCACGATTATTACACATTTTAAATGAAACTATTTTAACCGGATTAATCGCGTATATTTGGTACTTTTATACATTTTTGGAAACCCGACGTTTCGAACACTTTGCAGTAGTCCGTGGTCACGGGTAGACTGAGGTGGCATTCGTCTGTCAGTTGACAGACGAATGCCACGAATGCCACCTCAGTCTACCCGTGACCACGGACTACTGCAAAGTGTTCGAAACGTCGGGTTTCCAAAAATGTATAAAAGTACCAAATATACGCGATTAATCCGGTTAAAATAGTTTCATTTAAAATATATTTTTTCCATCATACTGTATCCTGGAACCTATGGAACCTAGTATTAAGGCAGTCCGTTCTCCATTTTCCGTCGAATTCCGAAGGCATTGCGTGTTGAGTGGTGGGACTAAACGCCCCACTTTGCCTCAGCACCAGAGTGAAGAAATTATTTATTCTCTAAATCTCCATTTTTACTTGAGGGAAAATCAAACCCACAGCCTGTCTCACTTACAGTTTTACGCCTGTGCTTCTGCGTCACTACTGAGTTTAATACAATATATTTATATTCATATAAGTTACCCTCTCACCTCTACCACTTAAAATTAACGCATAAACTAAAAACAAATTTGACTAGGTAGGTAGCTAAACCATCAAAAACCCTTTATTTGATACCCAAATAGGTTGGTAAACAAAACGATGTCTAAAATGAGAGAAATTTCAATCTCGCTGTGTCCGACAGTTTCGGGCGTGATTGCGGATTACAGCTCCGATCGATTCAAGTGAAGCATGGCTGGAGATACAAATCTGTTTAGACGCGTCGATGAAACTGTACGGGATTGGCCCTGGCTTCGGGGATTCAGTTTAATCTCTATAGTCTATTTATTATAATATTAGTAATATATTGTCGTTTAAATGTACTCAGTATGATATACGCAATGCCTCGAGAATTCGGTGGAAAGTGGGTAACAGAAGTGTCTTAATAGGAACAAACAAGGTTCACAAGTTTTCCCCTGTCTGCCCTCGTAAGTGATGTATTCCGCAATACCCGTGTGAAGCTAAAAAAAAACAGAATATGTCTAAACATAGTTTATAGTACTTTATACCCTATTCACGAAGGCATGAGATAAAATATAAAAATCAAAAATAGGTTATTTTATAGGCCACGATTGATGGAGCTTAATGCAGTATTTAAGTAAAAAAATATCTATAGATTTATGAATGTATTATATAAAATATTAATGAACGTTGTCTTACTAGTTAATAATAATTATGATTTAAATTTATAGTGATCGTCGTTAATGAAATGATTTTTATACTTATATTTTCAAATTTTATAAAATACAAAACTGAACAATGTGCAATTTTATAGAATTAGAAGTGAAAAAAAACGAAACTAATAATCAAAAATAAAGATTGTATTTATATTTAAAATTAGAAACATTGTGAAATTCAAATTTCAAATCTAAAAATATTTCTATTCACCCCGTTTAACGGTATAATACAGGCAGCGCAGTCCTCGCCGCTGCTAATATAATGGTTGCACTACGATCTACTCAATGAATATTTTATTTTCGTGCAGCAAATTTCTAACTACCCCATAAACGATATTTAGTCAGAAGTATTGTATGTTATAACTTCTTGCTAAGCCACATTGTGCAAAATCATAATATATTTTTTTTGTTGTGACTAATAATTTAATGTATCATTTGCCTCATTAAGTCATATTTTATTATATTACATTAGTACTTATTATGTTAATATTTGTATTATTATTATAACTTATATTTATGTGCATACAGAATTTTGAAAAACAAAATGATTTTATAAATACCATAAATTATTTTCTTAATTTTTATTAAATATCTTAAAATATTTGACATTTAAAAACAACCAAAAGCCAACTTGTTCTTAAACTTGACATACATTTTAATATTAAAAAATAAGCTACTCTAATAAATTATAGAGCAGAAGTACCGCAGACATTTTACATTAAAATGTGACGTGTTATCATCGGCCATATTATATCCACCATTTTTTACTATCGGTCAACTTGTTGATAAAACAGTATTGTTGTGATTCCGTTGATACTTTTGTTGTTTTTATAAAAAAAATCGTTAGTTAGTTTTGTTTTGTTATATATTTTTATATTTTAAAACATTAGTAGATCTAAACCAAATTAAATAAAAATTAAAAAGTTACATAATAGTTTTAGAAACATTTTATCTCAAGTAAAAATAAATAGGGTATAGACACATGTAAGGTGATTGTTAAAGGCTTTCTGTCCTATATTTGTATATGTCCAAAACTTACTATTCAAAATGAAATTATATTGAAATATCAATAAATTTGAATAACTAACTCATTTTCCAATAACTTTTCACATATAAGCCGATATGGAAGCCCGTATTATTGCTGTCACGACTATACACTACAGTATACATATTGATGAAGCTGTATTAGCGCGTGTAATCCCCTATTTTAAGCACAAATAAAACAAAGCCATGTCTAAAATCACGCTGGATTTTCAATTTCACAATGCGAGCAAGTTATTGTTGTTGTTGTTGCCTATAATATGAAATGTACGAGAATACGTTGGTTAAATAAGCTTCGCGCTGTATCCCGCACACAGCAGGATAGGCAGAGATACTCCTGGAGTTAAGACACTCAGTTCCCCACTTTCTGCCGAATTCTGGACGCATTGCGTGTTGAATGGCAGGGAATGAAATATTTTATATTATAATTTTTTCGTTCTGGCAACAAGACAAACTGCGGAATCGAGTTCCTCCACTCGATAAGCAAGAGGCATTGCTTAAGAATTCCGGGGAAAGTGAGAAACGGAAGTGTCTTAACACTAGGTTCCCTCTGCCTACCCTGCTGTATGCGGGACAGCTTGAATTCAAAAATAATTAATTAATTAAAACATCTATAATTGAATAACGATTGATCGTACAACACAGTACAGTAATCCTATTATAGGATACAGCGAGAAGAGATATCCATTAGCGTCTCACGCTCGTTCAGTTTGAGTCACTCAATACGTCCGGTCCACTTTGTATTGCCATTGGAGAAAGGCCTTTTATTTCTTTTTTAAATAGATTAATCTCTTTTTTAAATAGATTAGATTTGTTCATTATAATATTTTTTTCTGTAATTCTAAATAAAAATTATGCAATCATTTTAATAATGATTTTATGACATATTATTTAAGGAAAATATATTAAAAACACGCTTTCTGGGTGTTTTTTATATGGTGTATTGTATTTTACAAATCAAGTCTTTTCACTTGATTCCATTTCAACAGCTTAATCGAACCCTGAAAATTGAGCTTGCAAAATTTCACATGTATACCTATATATATAATAGTACACTAACACACAAACTAACATGGCAAGAGAAATATGAGCTTGTAACAAACTAAATATTATTTTACTATCAATTGCAAGATTTTTATACACCTTTACGCTTTATTCCCCCATAGCTCCCTGCTATGGGGACAAAGGGAACCTAATATTAGGATGCTCCTTGTCGTGCCGTGCCGAAACTCAACATTAAGCTTTGTGTTTATACCAGAGACTAATTTATTCCCTAGAGTAGAAGACGAACCCACAACCGCCATGCTATATTTAAACAGAGAATATTATATAAAATAAATTAATTACTACCATTTAAATGACTTCCTCAACTAAAATTAAAAAAATATATATTAGGCATTATTTTTGTTCAATTTTATTTATAATCAGATGCATACGTTTTACTATTATAATAGATGAGTCAATTATTTGTTCCTTTAATGTAAAATTGCTTACATCCATATAAAAAAAACGCTTGTATTTACTTAATAATTTATAATATGAATATATATTCTTCACTCTGTTTCCCATTCATAGTGGGACCGAGGGAATCAGGGAATCATAATGGTAGTGACTAAAGATACTCATTTCCCAGTAAGACACTTCCGTTGCCCCAGTCCACCGAATACTCGAGACATTGCATGTGGAGTGGCGGAACTCAACGCCGCGCTTTGCCTCGGTACGAGAGCGAAAAAATGAAAATATTAAATATTGCATTCCCTCGAGTGGAAATAGAAGTCACAACCGCCCGTATTTAAAATCGCACACTTGTGCGCCTGCGCCGTGATGGCGCATATAAAAATTATTTTATATTTTTGTAATATAAAAGAAATAAGAAAAAGAAATAATTGAGGCCGGTCGTGGCGCAGCGGCACGAGGTGTGACTGCAAAACCGACTGGTTGTGGGTTCGATCCCCACTCGAGGAGATGAAATATTTACTTAAATTTATATTTCCATTTTCTTCGCCCTGGTGTCGAGGTTAAGCGCGGCGTTGAGTTCTGCCACTCAACACGCAGTGCCTCCAGAATTCGGCAGAAAGTGGGGAACGGAGTGTCTTAACACTAGGTTCCCTCTGCCTACCCTGCTGTGTGCGGGATACAGCGTGAAGCTAATTTTTTTTTAAAAGAAATAAGCTTTTAAGCCATATGTAAAGCCAATATTTAAAACCGTTATTTATTCCCATTATGCGTCAGCTCATTAGAGTAAGTAATAAGCTCATCAAATATTAATATGTATATCATCCCTTTGTTCTGCCTTCAAATAAAATAGCTGAATCGGCTTTCAAATGCAAATTAACTATATAAGTAAATAAATCTCTATATCTATATTTATCCTTATAATAAACTTGTAACTTTATTTATCAATGTAATAGAAAACAATGTTTTTTTGTGCCTCTGTTTGTCGGTTTGTCTGTGTGTCTGTGCGTTTGTTAACGCTAATCTAAGAACTGGCTTAACAGATTTAAGTTCAGTTTTGTCTATTGTAATTAAGGCAAATTTTTCTTGACATTTATTGTTTGTCCCATTTAAGTCGGAATATAAATAAAAAATTAAATTATCAGTATAAAGTTTCAACAACTTATTTATTGGATTGGCTGAACTTTTAATTTTTGATGTATTGTCTCTTAATGATTACGTTATTAGAACATGAAAGTAATACAAATTAGTAAATAAATAATTGTGTTGATCCAGCGGGCGAAGCCGCAAGCGGCAGGATTTGTCATTTGATGTCAGTTTTATTTAAATCAATGTCTAAATAAAAAAACGTTATGTCAGTATGTAAGTATTGCAAGCGAACATACAATACAATAATAGACGGATATGTCTACAATTAAATATTTCACTAATGGCAAAAAAAACGTTTCAATATCTTAAGTTAATTTTGTAGTTCAAAGGGACGAATTGAATAGTTAAAAAATTAAATTGTAAAAAAAATAAAAATTTACTGTTCGCTGCATCCTGCAGACCACAAGATAGGCAGGCAAGTGGGAACATAGTGTTAAAACACTCTGTTCTCCAGATTTCTGGAGGTATTGCGTGTTGAGTAGCTGAACTTAGCTACAGCTAGAAGCTAGCAGCTCCGTGCTTGTGTCGCTAACTGAACGCCGCGACACTCTAACGGAGAAATAAAAATATAAATTTAAAATAAATATTAAATTTCCTCGAGTGTGGACCAAATGCATAACCAGTCTATGTCCAGACACACTTTGTGCCCCTGCGCCATGACTAGCCTCCAGTATAATATATATATTAGAAGCAAAACGTTATATTGAACCAGTTCATTAGCGAGGTACGATCGTCGAACAATAACCGTCTGTCTGTTTACTTTTACAACTCACTGAGTAGTATCTGCTGAGATAGCACGCGGGTTTGTAATGTAGCGTGTTTGCGCTTGCAACGTTGTTTAAACTGGGTAATTGGATCTGGTTGTCGGGTTGTCGAATATCTGGATAGTTTTATTAGTGCAGTGGATGGTGTTTGTTATGGCTTAGTTAAATTTAGTTTCTTATTCTTTTTGTGAGTATTTTGCTCATATCCATATTACAATAATCATAGATAATTGAGGTCGTCGTAGAGAAATGGAACACCGTCTTTATGAGAACGCGACGGTTATGGACACATTTAAATATAATTATTATTCCGTGACCATTTTCATTATGTCTGTAAACTTAACAGAGCATTGTCCAGCACATCAATAACAAAATTGAGTTCTATAGTTTCTAATAGGTTTTAAAAGTTGTTCTGGTGTTTTTACCCCAAAAAAAAATAAAAAAATGATCTACTAACTTCCCTTTTCAGACCATTTTATATATTTATAAGCTATAGTATAGATCTACTTAAATTCTGCTGAAATATGAAGAGTTCTCGCTTCTAAGCACGATACTAGCAATTTTTTTTTGTCTCAAGAATTAAAATTGATATTTCAAGAAATCGAATTTTCAACTATGCACTGCTGACATTTTCACACGAGTTCTACTTTTTTTATAGGCTTTGTATAATAGATCATATTTTATAAAAAAATTAAGAATCTCCGTGTCTGAGCATAATTTTACCTAATTTTTTAAATTACTTACACTTACAATTTATGAAATTAACAATCTTTTTCTGTTTCATTTGTTTATTCTACGCGAAATCAATAGTAAACCAACAGTATTGTTAAAAATGATCAGGTACTACTTTACTCATCCCTATGTGTGCCGGACTCGCTCTAATTTTTATTTGCAAGAAAATTATCTGCCAAGGGAAGTTAGCAGATATTTTTTTGAAATAACTTTTTTTGGGGTAAAACGCCAGAACAAATTTATATTTTTTATGCTTTGTTGACATTTTTACACGAGTTCTACTTTTTTAAAAAAATACGCTTTTTATAATAGAACTTTTCATTTAAAAAAAACGAAGAATTCCCTAAAAGTCTAAGCATAATTTTATGGTTTTTTTTAAATATGGTTTTTTACAATTTGACTAATTTACGAAATGAATGTTCTTTTTTCTACGCGACATCAACAGATCATTTTTAAATAGATTTTTTTGGGGTAAAAACGCCAGAGCTATTTTTAAAACCTATCAGAAACAGCTGCATGCGAAGAAAACTCCATTTTATTTTTGATCGGCTGGGTCAATGCTCTGCTAAATTCACAGACATATTGCATTTGGATTTGGTAGATAAGGCGCGGCGTTGAGTTCCAACTGCTCAACACGCAAGGTCCTTGCTAAAAACGAAGGCTGTGAAATTTCTTTCACAATCTTACAAGCTTACTTCTAGCAACATATATACTAGTACTACTATATAGTACAAATTGTTTAAATGAAGTAGTAATTACTTTATTTATGTAATCCCATCGATATTTGATTGTTTTTTTATAAATGTTAATCGGCAAAAAATTACAACTATGAACAAACTTTCAAGAGATGAGTTAAATCCATCGATGTTAGTCCGTGTCCGTCAGTCGTCCATCTCTCCATTCCTTCATTCATTTGTCAATAAGCTGTCTTTCCGTTATGATTTTTTAATCTCTGAACGTTCAAGCGTATTGGAGATTCGTCTAACTGTACGATTTGATTTTATTGATTCATTCGAATTGATTCATTGATTGATTTGAATCAGTTTGACACATTTGTTGGCTTTTTTTTGGCATTGTTGACTTATCTAGCATGCATATATGCACATGCACCTCGTAATCTCAATAAGAATAAATAAATTATTTTTATAAATTAAAAAATAAACGTTAAATAAATCTAGTATCTTACCAATATTTTAAAAAATATTTCATATACTATTATTTATTTTTAAAGTTAAATATAAAAAAAATAGATGAATAAAATCGCGTAGCAAAATAAATTTCCAAATCAGCATCGACTTCTTATTACCGTACAAACGTTCATACGTTTCCAATATAGCGCGGTGCGGTTTGATCCGCGGTTTATACAATCATAACTCAGCTATTCTATTAATAGCAGTATTTTAATTAGATATGTATAAATACAAAGTATTAGTTTAAACAACGTTGCAAAAGCGCAAACACGTACATTCCAAAACCCGCGTGCAATTATACTCAGTGAGTTGTAAAAGTAAACAGACAGACGGTTATTGTCCGACGATCGTACCTCGCTGGATGGAAAATAAACTGGTTTAATGTAACGTTTCGTTTCTAATATATATATAATGTTATACTTGAGGCGAGTCGTGGCGCAGGGGCACAAGTGTGTGACTGTAAACGCCACTGGTTGTGGGTTTGATTCCGAGGAAATAAAATATTTTTATTTCTTCACTCTGGCCTCGCGGTGTTGAGTTCCGCCACTCGCCACGCATTGTTTCCAGATATCGGCGGTAAATATGTAACGGATTTTCTTAAAACTTACTTATCTTTGCTTACTCTGCTGTGTACGGGATACAGTGTGAAGCTGATTCATTTTTTTTATACATTTATTTACGTCAAAGGTCAAGTCAAACGTCAAAGGTCGTCAAAAATTTTGTGGCCCAGGCACAAGTGTGGGACAGTAAACGGAACGATTGTGGATTCGATTTCTACTCGCTGAAATGCAATATATAATGCTTTCATTTCCTCGCTCTGATAAAGAGGCAAAGCGCACCGCTGAGTTCTGCCACTCAACAGCAAGTGTCTAAATAGGAACGGAGTGTCTCTACACTACTACTTTACTGTTCCGCGGTTACCTCTATCCCACTATTTACGGGATACAGCGTGAAGGATAAGTATTCGTGGTATAAATCATTAAGTAAATGAAAAAAAGTGTTTTTTATATTCAAATAAGCAATTTTACACATAAAAGGAACAAAATAATTGACTCGTCTATTATATTATAAAATGTAAGCTTCCTTTTAATGTATATCTAACCATGCGTATGATTATAAACGAAGTCAAACAAATATAATGACCACGTACTAGTATTAGCTATACTAATAATAATATACATTTTTATTATATAAGAGTAATAAATTTCACATTTTTAAATATAAATTGTTATAAAAAATACATTTAAAAAATAAAAAAAAACTCTTCCGAGGGTGGGACAGGGATCCAAGCCATCAGTGGCTAGGGCTCCAGAAAGAGAAACCTCTTCACAATATGCGTCGTCTCAAATAAAACTGCCTTCTGCTTCCGGTTTTTGATCCAACAGCTAAGCGATAACCTCTTAAGGTGTTGGTCGAGGCTAAATTAATTATTATTTTGGTAGAGGTAGTCAGTTAAATAATATTTACTTTTTTTTATTTTAAACGATATTTACTTTAATGAAAATAAAAAATAGAAGTTGGCGTAAGCGTGACGGTTGTGGGTTCATTTCCGACTGGGCGAGAATTTTATTTCTTCGGTCTGGTATCAAGGCCAAAGTATGACATTGAATTCATCAATTTAGACTCAACACGCATCGACACTCAACACGCATAAACACTCAACACACAATATTTCGAAAGTTGGTCCGAACAAAGTGTCTTAACAAGAAGTTCCATCAGGGTGCTATGCGTGAAAAAGCGTGAAGCCGTTTAAAATTTTTGATAGTGATAGTTAAACAGTATTTAGTTTTTTACAAGCTTTTGATTTGCCGTGTTAGTGTACATACATATATGTTAGTGTATCTGAAATCTTGCAAACTCAATTTAATCCACTTCCCATAGTTCGATTGATCTGAAATTTGAACTACGACTTCAGTTCTGATGAGAATGAAACGACTTATAATCAATAATGATGTTAATCTAAAATGGTCGCCGAAATAAAATGGCGGACTACAATTTTGAGGACAGCCCGCCTAATATGGATATTTGTATAAAAGGATTTGATTTGTAAAATACAATGCACCAACCAGAAATCTCTATGAAGCTTGTTTATAATAGGTTTTTTTTTAGCTTTTTAAATATTAGCGCCCACTCGCGGCTTCACCCGCATACCAAAAATTGGATTACATCTTCAGTTCTGAAGAAAATGAAATAACATATAATCAATATTGTTGTTAATCTAAAATAGGTAGATTACAAAATTTTTGCACACATCCCTAATATGGGTATCAAATAAAAGGATGTTTGTAAAAATAATAGACCATAAAAAAACCTTTGTTCGCTCGTTTATAAAAATTTTTTTTAATTAATTAATATCTTTTTAGCTTCACGCTGTATCCCCGCACACAACAGTATCGGCAGGCAAAGGGAACCTAGGAACTATTTATAAAATTTTCAAATATCATTAAAAGTCTTGGACTGTAAACGCGACTGTTGTGGGTTTTAATAACCATTCGGGAAAATGAATTGTTTCCTTCTGGTAACGAAGGAAAGCGCTCCATTAAGATTCGCCACTCAACACGTAGTGCTGCACTAGATTCCCATGTGCCTACCATGTTGTGTAGAATATGGCGTAAAATTACAATAAACATGTATGTATACTAAACTTATTTATCAAAGAATGATTATTATATGTAATAACTATTATTTTATTTCGATTTCACGTTATATGTTCAAACATTGTATGTTAATGTTGTATGTTAATATACCTTAACGCAATGTAATAATGGAGAGAAAGTTAACAAGTCTATTATTTTCTATACTAATTCTTATTAGCTTCTATAGGCTGAGGGCTCCCAGACCTACGTCATTTTAGCAAAGTTGAAATTTTGAGGATTAATAGTCATGTAGTTAAGACTATGCGTACTTACTAATTTTAAAATGAGACCATTCCAGAGATAGCGCCAACTAAAAGACTAGGTTTTCTGTGTATGTTTATACCAATTAGATAAAAAAATCCGCGCGTTGACATGCTTCCAGAGTGAACAAACGAAATAAATATTGTCAGCCCCAGCCTCAACTATTAGTTCTCCTATTATAATTTACACAATATGAGTCCATCATAGCGCAGACTGATTAAAAGACGATTGTTGTGTGCTCGATCCCCACTGGAAGCGACGAGTTGTTTTCATTTCCTCGTCCTAAAAAAGCTGGTAGAAATCTGGTGTGAGCCTGGTAGATTGGAGTGTCTTGACACTGTATACTTATTATCTGCAGATAGATACGTGAAGCTGAGAAATGAAATAGAAACAGAGACAATGTAATTTAATAGACAAAAAAGCACTTGCATATTTCATATAAGGAATTTTTTTGCGTCATAGGCATAGGTAGTGTTAAGACATTCCGTTCTACATTTTCCGCCGAATTCTAGAGGCGTTGGAGGTTTCGTGTGGCGGAATCAGAATGAAGAAATGATAATATAAAACACACAAACACACAAAAAGCCAATGAAAATGAAAAATAAAATGGAAAAATCCCAACTCTATTGTGGCCAGAATATAAATCCATTTTAAAAATGATTTATGATCTATTCGATACAAAATAAAGAAACTCGGTAATGATTAATGTTGTCCTTTTGTTTCTTTGTGACTCTAACGAGGTACAGTCGAGCTCAGTTTGAACTTGCTGGTATATTTTCCGCTTATTACTTAGTCTTCAAAAGGGTTGTTCTTTTGAAAATCTACAATTACTTTATGGTAATTTATTTGAAAGTTCGATGATACTTTTTGACTGTTATGATGAGATTTTATGGTGAGTAGCATGTGGTTAATGCACACAGTAGAGTAGGGACCTAGTGTGAAAACACTTTTTTACCGAATTCTGAAGGCCGCGCTTTAACTCGACCGACAACAGAGAGGAGAAAAAAAATTAAATATTTATTTGCCTCCAGTGGCAATCGAACCTACAACCTGTCGCGTCTACGCGACAGTCAGACGACAGTCACACGCTTGAATTTAAGCGAAAAATGAGAGATAAACTCTCCTAGCGCTAGATTCACTCTGATATATGCGGGATTCAGTGTGAAAGGAAAAAAAAATAATGATAATAGGATCTTGTCATACATACTCGTATGTCAAGGAGAACATTAGTAGGGGACATTTTAGTATTACGGTAGGTTACGAAAGGTGTAGTGAGTAAATTACTCCAATCTATTTACGTGAGTGCAAGACAAGAGCTAACTGCCTCAGCGTATATTGAATGGACCCACAGTATACCTAAATTAATTCATAGAAATATCACCCTTAAGTTCTTATGAAGAAAGGGCAAAATAGAATATGCAGATTTGCAAAAGTAACTCTTTGAAAGCATATTTTGCTATATCATCATGTAAGTATCGAGAGAGATTACACACTGTGGTCCAATGAATATGTAAGACAGTGTAAACACACGCATAAACTTGTCTATTCATGGATAGACTATCGTGGTACAGTAGCACGTCGTCTGATTGCAAATGCGTCGATTGTGGATTTGATTTCCACTCAGGGAATTTACTTTCATTGTCTCACTCTGGTAACTAGCCAAAGCGCAGCGTTGAGTTTCGCCACTCAACACGCTGTTTGGAAAATTGGGCTGAGTGTGGGATGAACGTGTTTATAAATTTACAAGGTTTTTTAGCTTCATGCTGTATCCCCACATCCGTTGTGTTATAGCATAGTTGAAGCTGTCTCGCTGCACCACGACATCTTCGACCAAAAATTCAGATAAAAAAATTTTAAAAAAAATCTGTACTCACATATATATATACCGCATATAGCAGAGCAGAGGTAGTGTTAAGATACTCCACTTCCCAATTTACACGGAATTCTATAGGCCCTGCATACGGAGTGGTGAAATGAAAGCAAAGTTTTACGTCAACACTAGAACGAAGAAATGAAAATATTAAATATGCATTGAGTGGAAATCGAGCCCAAAACCTGTCGCTTTTACAGTCACACGTTGGTGCCACTACGCAACGACGGTGTTTTTGTAATTATTAATATGCTATATTTAGGTAATAACTCACATAATAGTTCACAATGACGAATGAATCAACGACATTATATGAATCAATCTGCTGTCGCGAACGTTGCCAAGCGGTCAGCAAATTGCGATCGACTGTATACATTTACAACCGTTTAGCTGCCAAAATGGCGTCCACTAACTTTATATTATGATTTGGCTAAGTCAATGGGCTTAAAAGTTTTATTATATTTTTTTATCAATCACAATCAATTATCAATTCATGATAATATTTTTTTTTCTATAATTTTTAATAAAAACTATGCAATAATTTTTTGTGATGATTTATGATTTACAAAGTGTCCTTTTAAAATAATAATAAAATTAAAAAAAAAAACCTTATAAAAAAACATGGATCAAGAACCGGATGCAGAAGGAAGTTTTACTTGAAACGGCGCGTGTTGTGAGGAGGTTCCTCTCTCTGGATCCCTAGCCACCGATGGCTTGGACCCCTGTCCCGCCCTCGGAAGAGTGTTTTTTTAATATTTTTAAATGTATTTTTTATAACAATTTATATTTCAAAATGTAATATTTATTCTCTTGTATAATAAAAGTATATATATTTTATTTATGAGGCCAGTCGTGGTGCAGCGCCACAAAGTGTGACTGTAAAACGGACGGGTTGTGGGTTCGATCCCTACTCGGGGAGATGAAATATTTACCTTAATTTATATTTCCATTTCTTCTAACTTTCGGTCTGCCACGACTCGTTGACCTTACTGTAGTATTAAATGTTCCTTTTCTATTTATACCTTAATATTAAACAGTAAAAAAAACTGGTGCAGCTAAACTATAAGGAATAATGAAATATATCGTAAAATACAACACATACAAATCTAAGATCTGGGACATCTGATGAAGAACCATAAAAGTTAATCCACACGAGATTCTATAAGAAATAGTGAAATGCCGCCTTAGCGAAATTAGTTCTATATGGTAGGTAATTCTAATTGACAAAAAAGAAACATTAACAAAAGTCTAGAATTTTTTATATTCGATAAAATATTTCGTTAACATTACAAGTTAAATAAAAAAAAAACAGATGACTAAAATCGAGTAGGAAAATATGTATCTAAATCAGCATCGACTTCTCATTATCGTACAAACGTTCATACGTATCCAATATTGCGCGGTGCGGTTTGATCCGCGGTTTATACAATCATAACTCAGCTATCATATTAATAAATACACAGTATACATTAAACATGAATATAATGAGGCCGTTGTGGCGCAGTGGCACACTTTTTTAGCTTCACACTATGGGAACCTAAATGTATTTACTATATTTTTTTTTACTAGTTTCACGTTTCGTGTTCAAACACTAATAAGTCAATATAACGTGCCGCAATGTAATAATGGAGAGGATGTTACGAAGTCTGTCCTTTCATACAATATTTTATAATAAAATATTGCTAGTTTATATCTTATGTGTATATTTATATTAATTAGTAAAAAAAATCTCAATAGTTTATTAAAAATATTTTTTTAATATTAATAGGCATAGGGGGCCTAGTGTTGAGACAGTACGCTCGATCGGGGCGGCCAAAAGCCGGAGCTCAACGACATGCGTTAAGTTTTTACCAGAGCAAGCAAACGAAAATAATTTATTTCCCCTTATAGGAATGGACTAAGCCACTACCCCAGTCTCAACTATTTCATTGCATTATGAGTGGAGAAACTCAACCCCGCCCCTTGCCTCACCTGGTGTTACCACAAGTTGCCATTACATTTCCTCAAGTGGAAATCGAACTCACAACCTGTCTCTTATACAGTACGCCACGACATCAAACATTTCAAACATCAATAATAGAAGACTTTAAAGAATAGGCAACGAAATTGAGAAATAAAAATGAAAAAGCCTGACTCTATTGTGTCCAGAATATAAATCCAATTTCAAAATGATTTATGATCTATTCGATACAAAATAAAGAAACTCGGTAATGATTAATGTTGTCCTTTTGTTTCTTTATGCTTCTAACGAGGTACAGTCGAGCTCAGTTTGAACTTGCTCGAATATTTTCCGCTTATTAAAGAACTTCAGACGGGTTGAGTTTGTGATAATCTCCAATTAGTTACTTTATGTTAATTTATTTGAAAGTTCGATGATACTTTTCTAATTCTTATGGTGAGTTTGTGTGGTGTGAAATTTGTGTTTGATAAATCCTTTTTTTATATTGGCAAGGTAGGCATAGGTGTTAAAACACTTTGCTTCTCCCTTTTCACCGAGTTGTGGAGGTAATGCGTGTTAAGTTGCGGAACTCGACGCCGCGCCTTGCCTCATTACCAGGAAATGAAGATATTAAATATTCCATTTCCTCGAGTGGGAATCGAACCTACAACTTATCGCGTTTATAGGCACACGTGGTTATAGCCGCCCGTATCGCCACGACCTAAAACACGATTGTATAAATAATTCAAATATTAAACTTTTTACAAGACCGATGACAGCCACCACTTCTGAATTCTCATCGACCACGTCGCCGACAAAATTGAAACCAATTTCGAAATGATTAATGATTTCGATACAAAAAGAAACTGGAAATGATTAATATAGCCCCTTTATATATTTAATGAGGCGGATATCACGGTCGGTTACTCCTTGGAGGACCGAACTTATTGCATCACATTGTTTTATATGGAACAGCAGTTTGAAATAATTATATGGACGCTAACGGTATTTATGAGATCCTGATGAAAATATATTATATTTTTCTTTTTTCTGTTTTAAGGTCATTTTCGTGTATATCACTTTTCATTCAAATCGTCATAATAGTTGTATATGGTGCCTACAGCTGGATATAGGAATATGATACCCAAAAGTGGATCTTCCCCTAAATTCGTGCTGATCGATCCTATAAGTTTAAAGTTTTTGAAGGTTTTGATTTGGAGTTTGTTCGACATCACGCAGTGCATGTAATTTTAAAAAGACAAATGCTTTCTTCGCACATATCTACATGAATATGTATATTTTTAAGACGTCTAGAGTTAAATGTATTGAAAGGACTGTCTCTTTTACCTAACTTTCCGGCCAATTTTAGAGAAATTTAGTGCTGAGTGGCTGTTACCAACTCCGCCATTTATCTTTATACCAGAGCGAGAATGAAAATATTTTGTTCCCCGAACGGCAATCGAACCCACAACCGTCGCGTGTCAAGTCAGAGCCTGACCCGCCACGCCATGATTTTAATAAAGAAAATAAACTACATATAGGCCACATACATTGAGGCCGGTCGTGGCGCAGCGGCACGAGGTGTGACTGCAAAACCGACTGGTTCTGGGTTCGATTCCCACTCGAGGAGATGAAATATTTACTTAAATTTATATTTCCATTTCTTCGCTCTGGTGTCGAGGTTAAGCGCGGCGTTGAGTTCTGCCACTCAACACGCAATGCCTCCAGAATTCGGCAGAAAGTAGGGAACGGAGTGTCTTAACACTAGGTTCCCTCTGCCTACCCTGCTGTGTGCGGGATACAGCGTGAAGCTAATTTAATTTAATTTTTTTAACTACATATACTATGTATATTTCATATACACGTGGTACGTTTCACAGTTATGAAACGTTTCAAAAGGTACTCTCGGGTAGTGCGTACGTCGCCACTTTAATGATCAAGACTCAGGCTTCGAGCCTTTCAGCTCAGCCTATTCTGTTTGCTTTTAGAATACTATCTCTTACTAGTTGCTCGAAATTTTTGTATTAAAATACTGAAAAAAAATCGGTGAAAATTTATCAACTATTAAGTACTTATTTATATTGTTTTTTTTTTTAGCTTCACGCTGTATCCCGCACACAGCAGGGTAGGCAGAGGGAACCTAGTGTTAAGACACTCCGTTCCCCACTTTCTGCCGAATTCTGGAGGCATTGCGTGTTGAGTGGCAGAACTCAACGCCGCGCTTAACCTCGACACCAGAGCGAAGAAATGGAAATATAAATTTAAGTAAATATTTCATCTCCTCGAGTGGGGATCGAACCCACAACCAGTCGGTTTTGCAGTCACACCTCGTGCCACTGCGCCACGACCGGCCTCAATATATTGTTAGTTAATAATATTTTTTTAGCTTCACGTTTTATCCCGAATTATATAGAAGAGTAGACAAAGGGGAAACAAGGGGAACGACAATCACGTAGCGGAATTTAACTTTGCACTTTGACTTTACCAAAGCGAGGAAATGAAAATAAATAATTTCCCAAATAGAAATGGAACCCTCAAATATTTAATCTTGTGAACTTTTTAATACTAATAAAGATTTGTATGAATATTATTGGAATTAATCTCTATCGGTATCTAGGGTTTAACTAATCTTCACTCTCTTCTCTCTACTTCACGTGACAAAATTCTTAAAAGGACTCCTCTAGCCTTCCATTCGCTTTTGCAAAAAGTACAGATTCTTCTACTTGAAAACTGACACGCAGTTATGTAAAAGAGAGAAATTGGAGGTCTTGAACTTTTTCCAAAAATCAGGCTTAGCTTAGCAAGAGCCCTTTCATCTGATACCTCACTTGAACTAGCGGCTTTAATATCAATTTTGCCTCCTCCTTTAAGGTTATTACTTTATAGGATTTAAGCACAAATGTATAGTTTTAAAAAATTCACAGCTGAAAAAAAAACATAGGTATATATTTTTAAAAATAATAGGGTCTATTCATATACATATATCAAGACAAACATTAGTAGGGGACAGTTTAGTATTATGGTAGGTTACGAAAGGTGTAGTGAGTAAATTACTCCAATCTATTTACGTGATTGCAAGACAAGAGCTAACTGCCTCAGCGTATATTGAATGGACCAACTGCTTAACCAAATTAATTTAGGGAAATACCACCCTTAAGGTCGTGTGAAGAAAGATCAGAATAGAATATGCTTTTTCATTCTAAGTGACTCTTTGAGAGTATATTTTGCTATATCATCATGTGAGTATCAAGAGAGATTACACACTTTGGCCCAATGAATATGTAAAGGGAGTGTCAAAAGGTGTAAACTTGTTTGTCTATCGCTAGAAGAAAACCATTATTCTGAATTAACTCAATGACGAGAGGCTATCGTAGTACAGTGACAAATCGTCTGATAGTTGTGCGTTCAATTCCCACTCGGCGAAATTATTTTCATTGCTTCGCTCTGGTAGTAAAAACATCGCTCAACACGCTGTCTTCTAAGCTTTTCTAAGGTTATAGCTATATTAGACACGAGAGCGAAGAAATTAAAATATAAATATAAATATTTTTTTATTTACTCGAGTGGAGATCAGTTGATTTTAGTCACACTGCGCCGTGACTGGGCTAAAATAATATCACTATTAATATACAACATTTAAGGCCAGAGGCGCATGAGAGTGCGAGTGACTATGAACGCTACAGATTGTGGGTTCGATTTACACTCGAGGATATTATATATTCCTTGCATTGGTAAGGAAGGAAAAAGCAAAATCTGCTTTAAGGAGTAAATTTTAAGTGTATGGTCGACAGTCGATGTACGTATATGAAAAACAATACGCACCAATAAATAATTCAATATGACTAAAGAAAGAAATATTGAAATAGTTGTTACATTAAATTAAATCAGCTTCACGCTGTATCCCGCACACAGCAGGGTAGGCAGAGGGAACCTAGTGTTAAGACACTCCGTTCCCCACTTTCTGCCGAATTCTGGAGGCATTGCGTGTTGAGTGGCAGAACTCAACGCCGCGCTTAACCTCGACACCAGAGCGAAGAAATGGAAATATAAATTTAAGTAAATATTATAGTAAATATTTCATCTCCTCGAGTGGGGATCGAACCCACAACCAGTCGATTTTGCAGTCACACCTCGTGCCGCTGCGCCACGACCGGCTGAAGTAGTTGTTACCTTTTTTCAAAAGTTAAATAATAAGAGTTTCTTTAAGGAAAAAATTCGTTTAATATTTTAATATAAGCTCTAAAGATTATAGTAGTCGCGGTAATGGCGTTGGAAATAGAAAATAGATTTTGTACTTAAGTTTCCTAGTAAGTAAAATTACTATTTCAATTTTATTATTTCCGTAAGTAGAAATTTAAATAATATTATACAGAGTGGATCCTAGAATTAGAAATCAAATCAAGTGAAAAATATTTTTGTTTTCACGTTGTGTTCCGCATATATAATAGGGTAGACAGAAAGAACCTAGTGTTAAGATAGAAAAAAACTTAAGTACTTAACATTCCCCTAAAGGTGAATCGAACCTACAAGTGCAAATTCATTTTCATTCATTCATTCAAAACCAAGATTTTTTTTTCCAGGATAAGTAGACCTTATCTTAAGACACTCAGTTTACCGTTTGAGACATTGCGTGTCGATGCGGAACTCAATGTTGCGTTACGAGATGTTACGAGAGCGAAAAAATTAAAACACTTTATTCTTAATGAAAAAAACCAAAAAGCTAAAAACAACTTAAAATATATTATTACAAACATAAAAGTAATAAAAGTAAATTTAAAATCTAATTATCGTAACATAACATATGCGTAATAAATAAATAAAAATTATAGATTGTGTATAAATAAAATACATTATAATATAAAAAATATTTTTTTTATTTTCAAGACCAATTAAATATACCATTACATACAAAATTAACAATCAAACATTGCCATCTAAAAATAACATATTTAAATAAAACAATAAAAAGACACCTTTAGAATACAGTTTTAAAGTAATGAATATTTTATTCGGTACTGGCTTTTAAACTTACAACTAAATTTAAAAAAAACTTACGTAGAGGATCCTGTATAGTGATCAATATTAAAAATAACAAGAAGCCACTAATTTAACTTACAAATAATTACAATAAAATAATCTAAAACAATAAATAACACCAAAATTGTTTTCCCTACTTCTGTTTCATAATCAACATTCAAATAAAACAAAAAAACAATTGCACAAATCTACTACGATTACTTTAACGATTAACACAATTCCAATAAATTATTCCCCACTTTAGATAAAATAAATCGAATAAAGCACTTAAATTAAATCTGGATCGATCGTTGTTTCTCAACCATATCGGTGACAACACGGGAGCCTTTGTCACTGTCTTGCTCTGAAATTATTCTGTTAATAATATTAGCGCAGTCCTTATTTTCTATTATACTAACATGGTTACCCTCTAATAGATGAACTGTAACCGGTCCGTCGGTGAATTTGTCAAGACCGTAATTTTCTTCTATGACCAAGAATGGTGGAGTTTCCTTGGGACGTAGAAGTGTAATAGGTGCCTTAACTTTGACTATTTCACCTTGGTTAAGGACCATTTGGAGGCGGTCGAAGCTGGCGGTGGCCATGGCACCGATGAAATGGTTGCTGTACACGTTTTGTACTGGACATGCCTGTAAGTGAAATAACAATTTTAAACTTTCAATTAAATGACCTAAGGAAAAAAGAATGGAATATGTTTTATGTTAAAGTGACATATTTTAGTGGTTATATAAAAAAATAAAAAATATAAGAGGACGTCATGGCGCAGCAGCACATCATTGCACTGTAAACGTGACACTTGTGGATTCCATTCTGGAATCCACAAACGTCACGTTCATTCATTCGGGGGAATGAATTATTTAATATTTATATTATTAATTTATCTTCTAGTAACAAAACAGAATGCGGTGTTGAGTTCAACTATTTAATAAAAATCGGTGGAAAATGGGGAAGGAAGTGGCTTAGCCAGAGGCCAGTCGTGGCGCAGCGGCACGAGGTGTGACTGTAAAATCGACTGGTTGTGGGTTCGATCCCCACTCGAGGAGATGAAATATTTACTTAAATTTATATTTCCATTTCTTCGCTCTGGTGTCGAGGTTAAGCGCGGCGTTGAGTTCTGCCACTCAATAAGCAATGCCTCCAGAATTCGGCAGAAAGCGGGGAACGGAGTGTCTTAACACTGCGTTCCCTCTGCCTACCCTGCTGTGTGCGCGATACAGCGTGAAGCTGATTTAATTTTTTTTTAAAGTGGCTTAGTAAACTAGGTTCCGCCTGACTACCTCACTATATGCGGGATACACCGTGAAGCTAAGAAAAAAACACAATATCTTAACTTACATCAATAGCATACTGAGTTCTATCTTCAAAAGAGTCTATGTCATGTAGTTTATTCATGAGTTCCTGAGTGACTTCGTTGTTGGGAGCCACCACGTCGATTATGTGGCATAGGAGACTGTTCTGCATCAGCCTCTCATTCTTAGTAGATATTACCATGCTTAGGAGACCGTAGAGAAAATCTGGACTGCCATCAACACAAAATAGTTGTCCGTTGTGACCTTAAAATTAATTGTTATTAAGAATTATTGTTAAATTAAAATATGAAATGATATATTTAATATTTTCATTTCTTGGCTCTGGTGTCGAGTTCCACCACTCAACACGCAATTCCTCCAGAATTTGGCGGAAAGAGAGGAACGAAATGTTCTGGCACTCGGTCCCCTCTACGCACCCTGCTGTAAGCTGGAAACAGCGTGAAGATGAACACAATAGAGAATATTTATTTGTGTAAAATGATAGTCACATATATAGGCAGTAAATATTAATATAAAAAAGGAGTTTTTCGTATATTAAACGAGTTCTAACCTTCACGTTCCAATATTTTTGCCAACTTCAACATTGGCAGGCAACCAAAACTGTATCCAAGTAGAATGTAAGGACTTCCGGGACTCAACCTCGTTTTGACGGTCTAAAAACAAAAGTCACATGATCTAATGTTATTTAATATAATTTAAACAATAATAAAAATTAATGATATAAATCTTTTATCAACAACATAGGGCACCCCCTGTTTATCTGCTATCTTTCTATATATGCGATACATGGATGAGGAAAGCTAAAAAAATGTCTCTCAATAAAAATTGACACCGACGCTGTTCACTAGATTCGGACACAAAAACATACAAAAAATACAAATAAATAATGTAAATTACCCTATGCAATCTCTCAACTAGGCTGTTGATATCGTCGCGTGGCTCCAACCCCAATTGCAGCACGCACACCTTCAGCTTGAGGCGGCGACAGAGAGGAGCCATCACAGCGGCACATCCTTCTATTCCAGGCAACACGAACATCACTACTTCGTTTTCATGTACTGATACATCCGTCTGGAAAAAATGTATAGTGGTAACTATTTTTTCCCAATTTAATTAATATTTTACTCTTCACAATAAAAATCAAGAGTGGCAAAATTTTGAATCTTTGATTGCGTTGACTTAGAAGTTTAATATTTTCTGTGCTTCAAGGGACCATAGATTTGAATATTTGGTCTAGAGTTAAATATTCTTGACAGACGGACAGACGAATAACAAAGAAATCCTATAGGGATCGTTTCCTTTTAAGGGACGGAATCTCAAAAATAAATAAATTTACCTCAGAACCATCGCTGACCATAGTAGGCATGTAAATGAAGGGTTCAGAAGCTAGAGACTCGTCACCGTAGTTGCGAATGAGAACCCGTAGTCCAGCTGATTCGTCGACTTGGCGAGGTGCAGCTGATGTGGACGCCGCGGCTTCACGTTGAGCAGTTAGTTCTACCAATCTGTATGAAAATTTAAAGTTATAATTAATTGGAACTAGCTTTCACTGCAGCTTCACACTCCGTGCTTAAATAAGAACTAAGAATTGATTGTGTCATGACTTAGACCATCACCAGCTTCACGCTGTGAAAAAATATTAAAATACAGGAGAGTAGTGTTGTCACGCTGTGTTAAGACACTACATTCTCCATTAACACATTTCCGTTCCCTACTAATCAAGTAGAATAAAATGACATGAAGTAGAATAAAAAAAATACTCATAATATGAACTGCACAATATGAACATAATATACCTGGCGAAAGTCAAAGTCCTAATGTCCTGAGCAGTGAGGAATATTTCAAATTCCCGTTCCAAGGTTTGCTTGATTTCTACCGCCATCATACTGTCCATACCCAACTCAGCAAGGGACACTTGCTGTGACACCGTCTTCAGGTCCTTTATACCTGATTTCGTAATAAAATTTCTTATATTAGAAATTACTTAAATAAAATATTTAAAAAATAAAAAAAAAAACAACCGAACCTAATAAAACTAAAACTAATATGTGAATCCGACAGACGATGAACATTAGCAGCAAAACGTTATAGATCTGATCTTACAGTTATGCCCATATTTAATACTCTATAATATATTTTTTAATTTCTATTTATTTAAGATTTTTAATTATAGAATTTTGAACGCCATAGATCTGACTGGTGGTTGTGGGTTCGATACCAACTCCAAGAAAAAAATATATTCCGATAATAAGACAAGACAAGAAAAAGTGAAAGTAGCGTAGATAAACATTGAAGCTAATCCTACTTCCTACTAATGTTATGAATGTAAAAATTTGTAAAGATGAATAGTTGTTCCACTATAACACAAAAACTAAACAGATTTAGAATCAGAAGAAGACATAGGGTACAATTTATATATGTAAATAAATATAATTTAGTAATAACATAGCAACATATTAAAGCGGTTCACTTGTTTTGGGTCGCTAGTAATCTTATGTACGGAATATCGTAGTAGTTATTTCAAACAATATTTTGTATAGTGTGCAAAACTACTTTGCAATTATAATAAATATATAGCTAAGACGCAGTTGATCCGAAAAACGGTCTCATTTATTTAAAGCTAAACCGACTTATTCGGTAAAATTTCTTACTTTACTAAGTACAGTTAAGAAGTATTAAAAGTAATGTGGATGAAAATGTTATGAAAATATATCTTATATTTTCTGTTCATTATTTTAAATATCGACATTTTATTATATATCTCTTATTATTTTAATACAATAAGCCATGCAGCATTGTAAAGTTTCAACAAAATCTGTTTGATAGTTTTTGTGAGTAAGTGGAACAAATTTAAAAATTGAATCCATGGCAGAACTTGGGAATTAATTATGTTCATTTTCCCTATCTGATAACAAAGCAAAACGTTGCGTTGGGTATCGCCACTCATCTTAAAAATTGGGCAGAACCTGGGACGCAGAGTATTCTGACACCAGGATCTGCGGAAAACAGGGTGTTACTATATTAAAATAATTAATTGAATTACCCATAATCTGTGATACGGCATCTACAATGCTTCCACAACCGGACCCTCCAGCCTTCTTCTCAGCGACCACAATGGATGATACGATGACAGCATCCTGCTTTAAGAACTTGTCCAAAGATAGCAAGCAAGATGAGATTCTCTGTTGGAGGGTACCACCGATTTCTAGTTGCACGTCCTCGTCTTGCATGTCCGCTACTAGACCGACCTTTTTGAATAGAAAAAGTGCATCTTATTGTACTGTTCAAGAATATTTACAGAATAAAAATGTATTGAATATCATGCAAGATATTTATCAGTTTATGTAATAAATAAATTGTAACATTGCCATTGAAAGCAGCAACTTTAGAGTTTCTTGCTGACTCTTCTCAGCAGAGCTGCCTTCCATGCAAGTGTTTTTTTTTTGTATGCTAATTCGACGATACAAAAGTGCTTCCAATAAATAGTCTATTTGAATAAAGAAAATTTAAATTTGAATCGAAGAGGGATTTAGCTTTCAAAAAAAGGTTATAAGGACTTAAATGACCCAAATGTAATTCTAACTATATAGGTTATACCATCAGCCTGTAAACTTAAATAGACAATGAAACTATATGAAGACCAAAATGTGTGACGTCATAAATCTAACTGAGTTATGTGTTTGGTCGTCTTTGGATTTTACTAGAAATTCTAAAGGCTACCTAATGGATTCTCATACAAATGTTTTCTTATATTGTTAAAAGAAAATTTTAAAAGATTTATCATATACCTTATAAAATAAACTCATTTTCTAAGGAAGTGCGCCCGATCAATTCACAAACTCGAGCCATCGACGGCGTGATCAATCACGGTGACGTTTTAATCGTATAGTTATAAAACTGATAGTAGCTATATATAATAAGTTATTTAACAAAATCATAGTAAAACAAAAATATTAAAAAGTTAAAGAGTTTGTTTTTTTGAACGTTGTTTAAGTGGATAGATAAAAATCAAATGTCCAAATTATTTTTCAGCGTCACTGCATTCTGCATGTTGCATTCCGTAGGCCGAGGAACCCCAGTGTTAAGACACTCCACTCCTCACTTTCTTCCGAATTCTGGTGGCGAGTTGAATGGCAGAACTCAACGTCGCGCTTTAAATAATGGTTTAAACACCGAGGTTCTAGGATAAATTGATGACAGTTGCATTAAAATATTTTTAATAGGTCGTTGGTGCGGTTACATATCACGTATATCGGGAGCTTAGAAAATTGTATCTTTTCTCCTGAATTAAAGAATGGCATAGAATTTCGCGGATAGTAGACAGAATTTCCGTAGATATGATATAGGGGCAAAATTATTAATAGTTGTGGTAGTTCCCATAACCGAAAAAGGGTCACCATCGGAGTATAAGTCAAAATCGCACAAACAAACACCTTGGAGTACTTATAGAAACAAGTGTCTTAACTCTATATTCTTTTTGATTACTGTGCAACAAATCAGTGTAATGTAATGTATGACATATACTAATGCAATGTATAGCATATTCTAAGGACCATATTCATCTTGAGACCAATCTCAGAGTTGAGAGCGTTTTTTAAATACAGGCCTAAGTCCCGACAACCTTCCGTTTCATTATAATTACTTCCTTATGAAGATAAACCCAATACTTAATACAAAACTCCTAAAGTTATAATTAAATTGGAGAAAACGATCAAATTTAAAAATAACCGATAGCACCCGCATCAGTGAAACATAATATTGTGAAAGTTAAAGTCAATGAACTCCCGGGATGGTAAATCAATGACCCCGTGAACCTGACGCCTACGATAAGTGCTCATAGATTTGGACCCGAGGACCCCAAACGGGTCTCATCGGTTAGAATTTCAAGAGGTAATCATCACTAAATCCATATACATCTATGAAAGCTGTTGAAATAATGAAAGTACACTACAACATACAGCCCCGAGTGCGTATGAACTTATAAAATGTCTATTGTATTATAAAAGGAAGTAAGTTCAGCTTTATCCAATCCAAAACACAAATCTTTAATTTTTATAGACAATGTTAAGAGTTTTTATAGAGATTTCTTTTTTTATTTTACTACGCTTCACGCGCTATGATAGATAAACTCAAATAATCCTACCATCCTTTTTCTTGTGACTACAGCGAGGAAATAAAAATTACTCATTCCCTCTATTGGGATCGAAGCGACAACCACCGGAACTGGAATTATCTAAATACTCACATCACCAACAGCTCCCCATTGGACAGCGAGTGCTGGAAGACCAAGCTGCTTCCTCCATTCACAGATTCTTTCCATCACCGAGTTAGAGAAACCGTAGTTCGTCTGTCCCGCATTACCACGACCGCAGGATACGGAGGAGAATATCACGAAGTCCCTTTTAAATAAGTATTTATATTTATTAATTAAGATTTCAGATAATATAAATAAAATTATCGCTTAATATTTTCATTTCTTCCCTCTGGCAACAAGGAAAAACTCGGTGTTGAGTTCCGCCACTCAACACGCAATGCCTCGAAAAATTTGGCGGAAAGTGGGGAACGGAGTGTCTTATCACTATGTTCCCTTTGCCCACCCTGCTGTCTGTGAAATATAGTGTGAAGCAGAGTTTTTTTTTTAAATTTAAGTATAGGTTAAGCAAATATGTACTAAAAATTATACGGACCAAAAGTCAGAAATAAAGTTTATTTGTAATAATGACGGCATCGATTCATAGTGCTACTGCACACTGGACATCGTCTGACTATAAACGCGGTGAATTCGACTGATCGAAAAAAAGAAAATAGTATATTTCTCCGAGTGAGAATCGAACCTGCGACTGTGGCTATTCAGTCACACCCTGTGCCTTTGTCTATACAGCAATTGGAATAATTATTTATAAAAAGAAATTTAAAAATTTGTTGTACCTAATTTATATACAAAACTTACTTCAATTTCGGACAAAGTTTCCTGGAAAGTTTATCCAAGTTCATTGTGGCCTGAGCTTTGGGCGCGAACGAAGTTTTAAATGTTTCCGGTGTCTGGTTTTGGAAAATGGAATCTTTCAGGACGACAGCCAAGTTGAATATCGCCTCTACTTGTCCCATCGCGTTGGCCATGTTAAGCATTGCTTCACATCCCTCTTCGGTTGTGATATCGTGAGTCGAGATTTCTACTTTAGCTTCGTAACCAGTCCAGGCCCTAAGGAAAATAAATGAAACTATTATATTATATAAATAATATAATAGTATAAAAATATATCTATAGTTATATTGAAACACTAAAAAAATATCTATAATATATTTTTTTAGTTTTAAATATAATATTTTTCTGTTTTGAAAAGATTTATTCATACTTGGTTTATAATACTTGAACGATCGATTTTAAAGCCCACTGTGGAAGAGCATCCCTTTATTATGCTAAGTGCTTTTATACGTTCTACAAGCTTATTGAAATTGAAATTTCATATAAATTCTTACTTTACCAGCGTCTGTTTTAAACTATAAAATCATATTCTATTATGTTAAAATATTACCACCTTACCTATATTTCAATATTTATATATCAGTAATTTTGTAGAAATACATAATTATTTGAACTTTTTGAAATATGGTAGGAGAAGGAATAATATATTTTTATTATAATAAATACAACTGTTCTTGTAATGTACAATATGTTGGAAAACGTATAAAATTTGAAAACAGCAGGACTCGAACCCGCACCTCTTGGGGTAACCTTTACATGTCGAAAAATATAATTATGTCAATGCACTTATCTATCTTCATTTTATATTTACTAATAAGAATTTGTTTTTGCAAATAGTTATAATATATTATTTATATTTTGTAATTATTATTTAATAAAATATTAATATTTTTTTATGTATTAATAAAACCTTTTGATATCGTCTCCTTTTAGGAAATCTTACAATAGATATTAAAGATATACATATATCAGCTTTGAAAATAAAAAAAAATCAAAATCGGTACACCCAGTCAAAAGTTCTGAGCTAACAAACATAAAAAAAATCGAATTGAATCCTCCGTTTACACAAGTCGGTTTAAAATAACAATCATAATACAAATTACAACTCACTTAATCCTAGATGCTTGGTATCCATTAGAGATGCCCTTTCTCGAAGTCAAGAGTACTTTCCTGGCACCTCTCAATATGAGCCAATCGGCCAATTCAAGACCGAAACCTCCCAGACCTCCCACCACTATGTACACCAGTTCATCGCTGCACATGTACCTATTGAAACAAGGAAATGTAACATTATTTTAAGCAAAAAAAAAATATGAAGTTCTGAAAGATTACTACTACGAAATTTTTGGGTTTAATCCTCACAAGAGAATGCTTATATTTGAATTGTTTTGATTTCTATATTCTATTATTATATTTAATTTATGAAATAGAAAAATTGATGTAGCAAGGTAGGCAAAGAGTGCCTAGTTTCAAAGCAAGCTGACTTTCCGGCGAATTCTGGAGGCATTTATTAAGAGCGAAGAAATGAAAATATTAAATATTTAACTTTCTCGAGTTAGAATCGAACCCACAATCTGTCGCGTTTACTCCTAATAAGTGTTGATGTAAAAATTATATTACCTAGGCAGAGCCGCCAATGGCGCACTAGCAGCTATTACCGGTCGGTGGGAGCGTTCTTCTTCACGAATCTTTATAATTACCTAAAAGTTAAAAATCTTAATAAGTTTTTACTGCTAGTTACATTTTGGCAGTCGTTTTAGTCATCGATGATCTGACTAGGTCTTATTTATTTATTAGTATCACTCTGTACATAACGCACGTTTGTTCCACCGCGCCACGACTAGCCTGATTTTTATTTATTTATTATAACGTAACCAAGCTCTACAGCTACAAATCAAATTTAGTAATATTTATTAGTTAGTTATTTTGTCTCCAAAACGAATATTTCATGTCCACCCAAATCTAAAGCAACAGAATAAAAAATCCTAATTATTACCTTTCCAATATGTTTTCCAGCAGCCATGTACCTGAAAGCAGCCTCCACTTGATCTTTTTCGAAAGTACAGTAGGTTAAAGGTCGCACTGCACCACTCTCAATACCCGAGAGGAGAAGATCTTGGAGACTCTGTTTAAATAAAATATGATTTTTAAAATATATTAGGTAGTAAATGGAACCTTAAGGCTTAAGTAGTTAATTAGTTGTTGGGCACTCTATTTCTCAATTTCCCTTCTATTTTCAGGACATTGTGTTTACTTTTGCGCAGACTCTTTGTCTGCACGAGAATATAAAATTCAAAGCAATTAAAAAGGGAATCGAACCCATAACAACTGTGTTTTTAATTAAATACTGTTCCATACAGTTAGATACTGCGCCACAAGAAGTTCACCAGGTTAGTTTTCAATATCAATAAAAAACTTTTACACTTTTAGACTTACTAATTTTTTATGTCAATTAAAATATAAGTTGGAGATGGTAAGCATTAAAAAATTATAAAAAAATGGGAATTCACATTATTCTTATAATAATATTTAAAAAAATAATACAAAATTAAAATACCCTTCTGAACTCGTAGCTCAGGTCGAAAATGTAGTCCAACATAATGCCATGGAAGGAGGTCTCCTTCAGGAAGAAGTACATGCCGATGGGAGTGTTGTTACTGATGTCGAATTTACCGATCTCGAGGAACCGACCGCGGTAGCCGAGACAACGGACTGAAGCCTGTTGGAAAAAAATACATAATGTTATATTTTTGGCGTCCATTCTATATAAAAAGAGATCCTAGTGTTAAGCATTTCGCACCTTGCTTTGACTTGATACTAGCGAGGAAATGAAAATATTTAATTCCCCCGAATGGAGATTCAACTTACAACTATCGTATTTACAATCAGAGACTGCTGCTGCGCCACGACGGCCCCACGGTCTTTTTACAAACTTTTATTTAATTTATCTGTCTAAATTTAAGTTTGTTCAGGTAAAGGTATTGCTTTTGAAACAGATATCTCCAACAAATTGAGCTAAAATTTTGTATAAACGTTTAGTTTGGATGACATTGCGTCTAAATCCAAGAGGGCACAATACCGAAGTTCAATGCATTCCTACAATATGAATATCAAATGAAGGAGGGAGAGACATATAGCTACTAAATGATAACTAAAAAGTAAAAATAATTAAAAAGTAAGAAATACTTTATCAAAACAAGCTTTTGTTAAATGACATAAAAATAATAATAAAAAAATAATAGCAGTTTTCTTTCACACTGATAACATTATAATATAACATTTTGATTGAGATGTAAATAAATACTGTAATATCTTATCAGAGAAAGAATATTAACTAACAATATTAAAATATGTAAATTACACAGCTCGAAACATAAAACTTCACATTTTCTAACAAAAACACTTAAAAGACTAAAACAAATTATTTACTATGAAGAACCAATACCTAGGGAATAAATATATAATGTACTAGGGTAAGGCAATATATTTTAAAATTCTCGATACAAAATTTATTATGAATTGTAGCTTCACTTTTTATTCCTGCATCCCAAGGTAGTTAGAGTTCCGGTTCTATTAGAGAAGAATGAATTTAATATTTTCATTTCCTCGCTCTGGCAGCAAGGCAAACTGTGGCGTTAAATTCCGCCACTCAACACGAAATATCTTGAGAATTCGGGACTGTCTTAATACAAACTTTCCTCTGCCTACCTTCCCTCAAATGTTATCTCAATTCGCCACGCTGTCGATTTTGAACGTACCTGTAATTTTTCATCCGACAAGGAATTCAGAACCAGGTCTACTCCCTTCCCGTTGGTCTCTCTTCTGATCATGTCCTCGAAGGAAGTGTCACGAGAGTTGCCAATATGACTGTCTATTTATAAACAAAATAATAAAAAATAAATATAGGAGGTATTTATATTTCAATATGATCAAAATTTATATTATTTTATCTATATTGCAAATTAGTTATTTTTTTGGTAATATTTGGGCTGAGGTGCTTTTTTTTTAAACAGCTGAATAAGCCCAAACGGTAAAAACGTTAAAATGTAAACATATGGATAAAATTCTTCAGTTACTGATGATTTGACAGATAATTCACAGCCGGATTGGACTTGGTATATTACAAAAACTTACCCTTAAGTTGTGGGAAGAGTTTTTTGATAAATGCCCGTTTCTCTGGAGTACCAACAGTCGTGAACACTTCGCAGCCGTAGTGGAGGGCGACGTTGATGGCTGCCTGTCCCACACCTCCGGAACCAGCGTGGATGAGGATGGACTCGCCACGGCGGATTTGTCCCACCATGACCTATAAATACAGCTTTTGCTAAATCTTATCCGTGATACCTACCTGACTAAAATTGTTGTATAAACTGTCAATAAGAGATGGTAGTAGAACCGTTATTTATTTACTTGTGGCAAAGTATGAATAAAGTTAAAAAAAAATCTATAACAATAACGTGGCTTAACTACCTTGATTAGAATCAAATGATACAATTGTTATTTTATTCAAATATATATAGGTACAATCTACATATTTTATACATTCAAAAACTTACCAAAGCATAGTAAACAGTTCCATAGGCAACCGGTACGGTAGCTGCTTCTTCAAAAGTCCATTCATCAGGGATACCCCATATGAGAGCTCTGTTTCCCTCTACCATATTCGCCATACCACTGTTTCTGACCATGGACATCACTCTGGCACCACTAGGGAAAACAGAAATAATATTCTTTATTAATAATTTATCAGCATTAATCAGCTTCGCTGTATTCCTCACACAGCAGGGTATGCAGAGGGAATCTAGTGTCATGACACTCCGTTTCCCACTTTCTGCCGAATTCCAAAGGCATTGCGTGTTGAGTGGCAGAACTCAACACCGCGCTTTGCCTCGACACCAGAGCGAAGAAATGGAAATATAAATTTAAGTAAATATTTCATCTCCTCGAGTGGGGATCGAACTCTCAACCAGTCGATTTACGGTCACACTTTGTGCCCCTGTGCTACGACTGGCCTCTGGCCTCTGAATAAAATTCTTGTACTGCCATTATGCGTATTTAGTTATTTCTAGAGGCCGGTCGTGGCGCAGCGGCACGAGGTGTGACTGCAAAACCGACTGGTTGTGGGTTCGATCCCCACTCGAGGAGATGAAATATTTACTTAAATTTATATTTCCATTTCTTCGCTCTGGTGCCGAGGTTAAGCGCGGCGTTGAGTTCTGCCACTCAACACGCAATGCCTCCAGAATTCGGCAGAAAGTGGGGAACGGAGTGTCTTAACACTAGGTTCCCTCTGCCTACCCTGCTGTGTGCGGGATATAGCGTGAAGCTAATTTAATTTTTTTATTTTTTAGTTATTTCTTTTGGTTTAAGTAGAGCTATCTGTTTACATGCTTAATGGTTCTTTAAATCGCAAAGAAAAGTTTCATTCCAATCCGTCCAGTAGTTTAGAAGATGTGCGTGTATAAATAGACAAACAAACAGAAACCAAATTAAAATCATAAATTCGTATTCTATTACAACTAAATATATTTTTTAATAAAAATATGTGATATAGAATTATTTTATAATTTTATTATACCTAAATAGATGAAAGTACAATTATATAAGTATATTTAATTATGATTAACTTATAATTGAAAACCTATGTAAGTTTCCCCTTTTATTCTTTTAATTTTTTTAATCAAAATTAAACATTATTGTTATTTTAAAAAGAAATATGAATAAAAGCTGCATAGATTAAAAATAATCCACGATATATAAATTGAAACTGTGATATCTGATCATCAGTACGACAATACATTTATCTGAGAATTGATTTCGGTTTTGATATCTTTGAATGGGCAATTTCGATAATAAATATCGATATATAAGATATTTATGTATATAAATTTCAAAACAATTCTGTGTAAAAATTAAATTAAGCATATCGTGGCGTTGTGTCCACTCAATACAAAATGTATCGAAAATTAGCGGAAAGTAGGAAACACGGTCTCTTAAAACTAGGTTCCCTCCGCCAACCCTGCTAAGGCTGGAAAAGCTGTGTTTTTTTATTACAATTAAAAATTTTAAATCAGCCAAAGTATACTATTTCGATTATTAATATCTTTTTTTTTCATCTTCACGCTGTATTGCTCTCACAGCAGGGTAGGCAGAGGGAACCTAGTGTTAAGACACTCCGTTCCCCACTTTCCGCCAATTTCTGGAGGCATTGCGAGTGGCGGAACTCAATGCCGCGTTAAGGGGCCGTTCAAGTATTACGTAAGCAGTTTTTTTGAAATTATTGACCCCCCCCCTCCCCGGGAGGTGGGATCGAACCCACAACCAGTCGATTTTCAGGCACACTTTATGCCCCTGCGTCATGACTGGCCTCGAGTAATAAAATAATTTATAAGAAATTAATAAAATTGACACCAAAAGAAAGATATGACTTCAGAAAATAGAAAAAATAATACTTACTTTAGTGTTCTACCAACAACTTCGAACCCTTGTACACACTCCTGGGCGAGACGACCGCGAGCCACTGCATCCACTGTCACACGTCCCATCGCCGTCATCACGTCACGGAAGTTGAGCGCCGCGCAGTATACCTATGATAATTAGGAAAAAATCATGTTAAAAGAAAATCAGCTGCACGCTGTATCCTGCACTCAGCGGGATAAAGTTTCCTGATATAAAAAGTAATTTAACTATTCGTTTTTATATCGCCAATTCGATTTTATAATCATTTCCGATGTTCCCATCTCTTCCTCACTGATTAACTGATAACATTATTTGACCTAAAAAATGGTTATGTGGCAAAAACTTAACAAAATAATACTTCAAAATGTTATTGGTATGCTCAGAAATTGTAAAATAATAAAGATTAAAATATTACTTAATTCTCTAAAGTAACCAAAACGGCAAGAACATACCAAAGATCGTAAAGGTTAAATAAATTTATGGTTTTATTTTCATATAGGTATTTTATGAAGAACTGAAAGTTCAAAAGTAACTTTTTAAGAGGAATATCTAAAATTATAAACTGAAGTACTTGTATTTTTCTAAGATAATATTGCACAAGAGCGATTCATGTGGGGCCGTCGAAGTACAACGTCCGAAAAGCGACAGTTGAGGGTTGATTTCTCACTTGTGGAAATAAATTATTTTCTCGCTGTAATAACAGAACAAAACGCTGTTCATCAGTCAGCCACAATTGAACGGAAAATAGGGGACAGAGCGACTTATCATTAGGTTCCCGCTACCTAAGCTGCTGTATGCGTATAGGGTGAAGCTAAAAAATGTAAAAGATAGCTGAATGTATTTTATTCTCATCATATTAAAAGGTAAAAAAAAACTATCTATAAACGTTATTGGAAAAAAACCGTTATTTTCAGTCTATATCATAAAAATATCACTTTATACTATTTCAATATTTAACAAGAGGAACCGTACCAAAAAATATATATTGCGAAATAGCAGATGCATCACAATTAAATATTGACGGGAAATCCCCGTTAGCTTTTCTCTTCACAATTTTTTCAATTTCTAGGGTTCCGTATTTTATGAGGAAAAAAACCTTTATAAGATCACTTTATTGCCCATCTGCCTAGAATTACTCAAACCCGAATTACGAAATTTGGCAGCTAGTATCTACAAATAGTACTAGTTCAGTTCAGAAAAAATCTAAAAACTATACATTGTAGTGAGGTACCAGATGAAACGGCTCTGGCTAAACTAAATCTGAATTTTAGAAAAAACTCGATTTTCGCTCCAATTTTTGTACGGAACCCTCGGTGGGCGAGCCCGATGCTTGCTTGTCCATTTTTTTTAGTCGAAATTCGTTCATAATTTTTTTTGGTAATTTAATAACGTAACACATTTTTAGAAGCAAGGCACTAGTAAAATACGCCTAGAAAAATGATCTGCTTTACTCTGTATTCTGCATCAGCAAGGTAGGCTGAGGGAGTCTGGGACCATAATGTTAAGACACAATTTCCTCGAGTGCATTCGCACTCGAATGAGTCGACCTCAAATAATCGCTTGCACCGCACGCGCCACGACAACACTAATTATTTGATTTTATTTTTATTGGTTTTAAATTACTATTATTGACCTTAGATAACTCGATCAATGAAGATTAGTAACAAAAATTACATATAGATACTTACATTGATTAAAACGCTTTCGGGATTCTTGAAAACTTGATTTTGCCTTATTGGACCTTCAAGCCATTTCAGCGTAGACAAGTCACCGATAGTAAGAGTATTGACGAACGCGTGGTGAGCGGTCACAGTCTCTAAGTCTCCCAGAAGTAAATGCCTGTACGTTCCCCAATTACCCTAAATGAAAAATATGTTTTTGAGCACCATATATAAAAAGATGAGAAAATGACTTTAAGTGTATTCATAACGGCTTTAATAGACTTTAAAGCATTCCGTATGATATTTTTACTATATTTATAGAAATATTATGCTCTGGAAATTACAACATTTTAATTTACTTACGTCTAAATAGACATTAATAGCCAAATCTTTGTCTAATTGCTCTTCATAGAACTCCAAATCGGGATTGAACTCTGGTGCTGATGCATCAGATATAAGAAGACCATGGACTATTTCACCACCTGGTTCTCTTCTCAGACAATTAATTAAGCCCAACAATCCATTGATATATTCATCTTGACTGTAAATAACCAATTTTTGACCAGCCTTGAGTTCCTCCTTGACCTTGTCAATCCATGCATATGTTTGATCGGCTGTGACGATTTTGATAAACTTAGCAGGTTTTGCGCCAACGCGTTTACGGAACAGCACGATGTATTCTAGACCAGTGTCTTGTATGGAGATGATATCAAACTTATCAGAATAGTCTTTAGGATTGATTGGTTCGGTTTCTCTACTGATAAGGAAACACTTTTCGCGAAGTGCCAGTAGACCTTGCTTCAGTACCTACGAATTTAAAAAGCAATTAGGAAAATAATATAATATAGTAATAGTAAAAAAAATTCCACCGTACCGCACCGTAGTAAAATCATAATATATTTTATACACTTACGTCTGGTCTTTGTAGTAGATTGGCACCAACAAATATAACGGTATTTGCTTCCCCAACGAGCTTCTTGTTTTCAACAGTAATATATGAAGGCATTTCTAGTGGGTCTTCAGAGAATACGGTCAGTTCAGCTTGCACTAGAGGTAAATCACCTAAGACATCACCAATTTTTTCCATTAAAGGTTCCAGATTGTGATTTTTGTATACTTCGTCGACTATTTCAATACTTTTTACTTTGTACGTTTGTATGTTTTCGAGAATCAGCTGAATATTGGCCCTGAGGATATCTTCAATCTAAAAAATAATTGTAAAAATATGGATGTAATCAAATGTTTTAATGTAGGTAAAGAATAAATCAAATAATTATTTATTTATTAGTTCATTATGACTGTAATTGTTTACCTTCATTTTTGATTTTCCAAAGTTGGGAATGAAGACATTCTTCTCTAAAACAGGAACTCCGAGAGGAATTCTCTTTGAAATAGGTGTAGCGTGAAGTCCACGAACTTCTACTCCTCCCGCCCTAGTGATTTTAATATGTTAATTTACATTTTCATTTATTTACATACATAATTTCACAAAACGTTGACTTTATTTATATTTACCTTATAACATCAACATGTGGATACACTCTAATTTCGAAGCTCTGACGGTTAGAGTCAGGGTTCATTTTGGATATAGCGTCATAATGTATTCCGGCATCAATACAAAGTCTCTCTATCCTGGTTGGAACGAAGAGTCCTCTCGTATCCTGTCCTATGATCTTCATCTGCAGCATACAGTCCATGAAAGCGACCCAGTTGTTAACCCACGCGAGACGACCACGTGTGCCCTCTACATTACAACCGATGACGCCGCGGAAGAGGCCGCTAAAATTTTATTATAGATATTTAATTTGTTAGCAATAACTTCTCAGGAAACACAATACTATTCTACAGAATATATCAGTGTTACATACAATATTGGGAAAATTATAAAAGGATTACAAAAAAAATATTTGCAGGTTTTTGGGGTAACTAGATTTGTAAATAACTCTTAGAAATTATTGAATTAAGTTAGTGGAAATTTATTTTAAACCATTAACTTAAGTACCTGTACTGGTATCCTCTAAGACGAAGCTCCTTATAGAAATCTTTGGTGAGTAAATGTTTCACATTAGGCCCAGTAACTTCTGGTTCAGCAGGCAGAGCGCGGTATTCTTGTCCAACATTCTTCTTTGCATAGATACGACCCGTTACAATGGATGCACCGCTTTCTACGATCTATGAGAAATAATATGTTTTTTATTATTTTGTTATTTTTAATCTTCATAAATTTACGGTAAATCAAAACTATCGTCACTTGTGGCTCAGTAGCACATGCGTGCGACTGTAAATGCAACTGGTTGTAGGTTCGATTCCCACTCGATGAAACGCTCGCTCTGGTAACAAGTCAAAGTGCTGCGTTGAGTTCGACACTCAACACCTAATACCTCCACAATTTGGTATTCGGCCACATTGTGAAGCTAAAAAATATAGAAATCTTACCTCGAAATGCCCACTGCCTTTTTGAATCATAACAATGAACTCCAAGTTTCCGTCTTTAGGTATATTGGTTGCACGTTGGAATCTCACATTCTCGAAGACAACAGACACTTCCGTGTATAGTTCTCCCATCATCATACCAAGGGTTTCCCACACCATTACTAGGTAACCCGTAGCAGGGTACAAGTTGCGGCCTATGACATAATAATCTTAATTAAAATTTATTTCTTAAAATCGTGCAACATATTTTAAAAGCGTTAGCATATAAATATTATATCTAAGTTTTTAATCTAAGTTATGAAATATATTGAATGAGGTCATTTTCCCCTCATGTTTTTTATGTGATAAACCGAAATTACATACCAACCAGATGCAATTATCCATGACGGCGTTAAGTAGAAATAGAGATACATTTATTATAAGTAAACACGAGCTGGGCCACAAGAGTGTGCCGTATAGATTGTTTATTCCATTTTAAAATAAAAAAAATAAAGAATATTTTTGTATGTGACGTAAAGTTCTGGCAATGGCGCCGAGACAAAACGCGACTGTGAGTTCCGCCACAAACCACACAATGCCTCCAAAATTCTGCAGAAAAAGGGGAACAGAAGTGTCTTAATGGTAAAATGGTAACGGAGTGTCTTAACACTAGGTTATCAGTTTTCCTATCCCTACCCTGGGTATGTGCTGGATAAAACGTAAAAAAATATCTTTACTTACCTCATTTTACGTAACAAACAGACATGACTACACAACCTAATTATCCATGACAGCGTCACAAGCAGAAAAAAAGATATATATTTATTAGAAGTGAAAGTAAAATAAAAAGCGTAGCATACCATCAACCACGTGCCCTGCCATATATTCGCTGTCTTCGTCGACTATAGACATTCTTACAGTCCTTTCTCCAGACTTCATTTTTTCTTGAGCCTTATATGATGTAACGTACCTAGAGTAAGAAAAATTGTATTGTATTATTTGTTAATTTTTATTCCTTATATAGCAGGTATTCCTTATAGGCAGTCTATCTAATGTTATGACACTCCGTTCTCCACTTTCCTCTGAGGAATTCAAACCAAACATATACAAATAAGACTCACGAACTAAAACTTAAAAATTAGTTTTGAACGTGCTAATCTCCAGACTTATATATAGGCAAAGCTATAGGTAAAAGCTAGTTTTGTTTAAAATTGAACCTGTAACCTGTTCAGTATTTTCATCCATCCTTCATTAAAAAGGCAGCAATTACACAAGTCCATGTATTACAGTCACGTTTTAATTTCCAACACTTAATCAACACTCATTCCGACATACATTGAAAAATACCGCAACATTATATTCGATGAACAAAGTGTACGCAATAGATCAGCTGGGTAGGGCTGTCGTGTGCTTGGTTTGGACAGGTATTTATTTTTGTGGAAGACCCTAGTGACATCGGTCATAGGCTGCTTAAATAAATTGAATTTTTAGGAATATCCAATTTTTGTGCCAAATTTTCGTAGAAATGAGAAAAAGGAGAGGCTAGTCCTGGGCCAGAGACACAAGTGTTAAACGTAAACGTGACAGACATTATACATCGATCCCGATTCCTAGTCGAAGAAATAAAATTCAATATTTGAATTTCTTCGCCCTGGTGTCGAGGTAGAAGTGCGCAATTCAGTATTCGGCAGCATGGGAAATGGAAGTCCTAATGGGCAACAGAGTGCCTTACACGACGGGCTGTGCTTTAGATTCGAACACGAGGAAATTAAATACTTTAAAAAAAATTTAATTAAATCAGCTTCACGCTGTATCCCGCACACAGCAGGGTAGGCAGAGGGAACCTAGTGTTAAAACACTCCGTTCCCCACTTTCTGCCGATTGCTGGAGGCATTGCGTGTTGAGTGGCAGAACTCAACGCTGCGCTTAACCATAAATTAAATACTTAATATTTTAATTCCCTCGCTCTGGTAATGAGGCATAGCGAGGCATTAAGTTCCGCCATTTTAGATTTCAACGGAGAGTGGGGAACAAGAGTGTCTAACAAATACTACTAATAAGTACAAAAACCATATTGTTCACCTAAAACAGAGCTAAGCAACCCTGTGGGAGCGATTTGCTTGTGGCTGCGTGATGGATGCTCCCCTATTAATATTCGTACGACTTTATTGCGTCGGGTCAGTGTATGCGGAAAAATTGCCTTTATTTCTTACATTGCGGTATAAATAAATAGATGTATTATATTATGTTGAAAAATTATTTTTTAAAATGAGAAACAGGAGGTAATTTAATGTAATATTTTTAATTATTTTATATTTTTAACTTAATAGTTAACGAAGACGCTGCTTTTGCTGAGGTTAATATCTTTTTTATTTATTACGATGAGTGGAGACAAAAAATGGGAAAAACTATTTTTGTGATATTCTTTTTCAACCGGATTCCATAATCAGAACTTAAACTAAACTATCATCAAACTATTCTTGAATTGTATACTTTCCAATAAAAAGAAATCGCTTGGCGTGATATTGAGTTAGTTATTGATCTATTTGCCGTGTACTTATTTATTACTAAATTCAGACTTATATGTTATTCTCACAAATTGTCAGAAATGTACTTGTTTAGAAAACATAGCGCGACTGGAACTCGCACATACTGAAAACCGACCAGGTCAGTTTTCAGGAAGCACGGCCTCAAAAATTCTTCGGAAAGTGGGGAACAAATTGCCTTAATGGCGACAGCGTGAAGGTGAAAAAAAGACGCAATAAAAGAGATACATACCAGTCCTCACTGTGTTCCCATTCAACCAGATGCGAGATCATGGGCGTTCCTTGTGACACCGGCAGCGGTACTTGCGGATATATCTCCGCTAGGTGCGGATTCAAACCAGCCTCGTACAATCTGGTGGAATTAACTACAATTAACACAAAATTCTTTAAGAAAAAAAACATTTTACTTTATTGGTCCTTCGGTTTAATCGTTTTTTTTAAACAATAAAACGTAAAATCCTCTTTTAAGAATGGGTGACGGGAACATAGGAACCTAGTGTTAAGAATTAACAGTCCGCTCCCAATAAGGCACTTCCAGTTCCATTTCCGATGCGCACAGTTCCTCCTCTCAATTCGCAACACCTCTAAATTTCAGCAAAAACGAGAAACGAAGCGAATTAATACTAGGTTCCCTCTGCATACTGCTACTAAAATAAAAAAATATATATTCATATTCTTTTCATTTACATTTACAAATACTTACTTCCCTAAAGCTGTAAACAAAACTTGGACATTATCATCATGCTTTCTTTCAGTTAAAGCGACGTTGATGACATCCTTCTTCAGAGAGCGACGTAAGATAGCTTGTAATAGACCGTGGGGGGCGATTTCGATGGTGATGGCGTTTGCTGGGATGAGGCGTGCACTTTCTTCAAAAAGTACTGGACTCTGGTATAAAGAAATTAGGATTGCATTTTAGTGTCAGTGAATAGGGAACCTAGTATGAGTGGTGCGAATCAACGCCGTCCTTCGCCTCGACACCAAAGTGAAGAAATGAGAATATTTAATATTTCATTTTTTGTAGTAAGAATTGAACTCATAACCGAGACAGCGTTTACACACTTAGTCACACTTTGTACCCTTTCGCCACAACAGACCTCAATTCCTTTTAATATTCACTATTAATTATAATGAAACGTTATTGATGATTTGGGCACGTCGAATGAATGAGTGATGAAAAAATGACAAAAAAGATTTATGACAGAAAAGTGAGCGGTAAGAGAGGTAGAGGGAGACCTAGGTTGACGTTCGAAAACACTGTATCAAAGATACTGGAGGAAGGGCATGTAAAATGCATAAGGACCCCCGGAGGGCATGTGTGAAAACGTTGATGACAGTGGACGAGGCGAAAGAAGGACACTGAGACCGTAGCGTTTGGCACTCCGTTCTCTCTGACCACCTCGCCAGGGATACATCGTGAATAAAAAAAAATGTTATTAATTATAATAATAATTATTAATTATCGATTAACATTTCTATGGTGTCACAACATGTGACTGTAAATGCGAAGATTGTTGTTTCGATTCCTACTTGGGAGTGTATGTTATTTTCATTTCTTCTCTCTGATAACAAAACAAAGTATGGCTTTGAGTTCCGTCCATCAACTCGGAATTTCTTAAAAATTGATAGAAAAGTAGTGACCGGAGTGTCTTAACACTACGGTCCTTCTGTCTACCCTGCTATATACAGGAAACAAGGTGAAGCTAAAGAAAATATAATGCCACAGTTACCTTTTTGGATATTCTCTAGAATCGATGGCTTTTAATCTGATTAATAAACTCACCAATAAATTGTTAGTGTGGTATTCGGCTGAAGACATATCAGCCTTAGGGTCCTTCCACAGTGCTTGGGGCACGGAGGTGGACACCCATCTCTCTGATCTCAGTTTGGGATTTGGTATTACTTCTCTCAAATATTTCAATAGTTTTGGACCTGTGTAATACATATTATTTACATATAAGTAAGTATTAAAATATATGAAATATTTATTTAAATTTATATTTTAATTGTAGAACGGAGTTTCTTGTTATTAGGTTCCAGAGGGAACCTAGGAAAGCAGATAGAAAGAAGGAAAGCTGATTTTAAAATATTGTCACTACTATATTTATATTTTAAAAATGACGGCACCATTTCTTATTTCTGAACTACCCTCAATAAATAATTTCATACAACAGTCTAATAGTTGTAAAAAAACGAAACGAAAAATTATAGCTATGCTTACCAGCTTCAGCGATATATTTGGAATGATAGGCGATGTTTGAGCACGGCACTTCCTTCGCGAACACTCCTTGAGCGACCAGCTTGGCGACGAAGCTCTTCATAATGTCAGCTGGACCGGATATGGTGCTGAAGTCGGGTCCATTGTGACAGGCCACTTCGATTTCCGGTGGGATGATTGTCTTGATCTAAGATTAACATTTAAAGTAAGTAAGTTTTAAGTGGTTTTTTTTAGTTTTATGCTGTATCTCTCTATAGCAGGGTAATCACAGGGAACCTGGGAACCTAGTATTAAGACACTGCATTCCCATCAAGACACGTCTGTTTACCATTTTCCGTTGAAAATTACCTTGACCAGAGACCGAAGAAATAAAAATATTAAATATTTCATTTCCTAGAGCGGCAATAGAGTTACAACCACAACGACTGATCTGTAAATATGTGGGACAAAAGAAAAAATATGAGCTTGTATATACTTTAAAGTATTTTTTTTTATTTATGATGTCCATTATATAAAAAATTATAAAAGTAAACTGAGGAAGACTAATTGGCGGAATGCAATAATACCTCTAGAGGCCAGTCGTGGCGCAGGGACACAAAGTGTGACTGTAAACGCGACTGGTTAAGAGGGGTTAAAGAGGGGAGCGGCGTGTCTTAACACTAGGTTCTCTCTGTCTACAGTGCTGTGTGCGGAATACAGCATGAAGATGATTTTAGGAGATTAAAGTCGACAGACCAAAATCTAAATCCATTTTTAGTTTTTTTTCGATTTGTTCATTTTAGTATCATTCGAAAATGTAAATAATAAAGCAAAAGCGATGTTTAGGGTATTTCATTTAATAGAAATTACAAATTAATTTTTAAAATTGTAAAAAGTATTAGAAAATATGACTCACAGTTTTTTAAAGAGGTTTTTTGTTACCTGATAATTTGCTTAATAGACCGTTAGCAGGTTTCGCCGACGATTACATGACAGACCAAGACATTTAATCATTTAAAATGCTTTAAGTCAAGTAAAAATGATGAAGAGAGTAAAATTACTGAAATGGTTTCCAGGAGGTGCGGGTTCTAATCCCGCTACGTTCACACTTTTATACGTTTTCTAAAATAGCAATAATATTATATATTTTTTATATTATACCTCATTGTAACCAAGACCGACAGCCGCCATGGATCCCTTGATGAATGGAGTTTCAATAGAGGCCAAACCTCTGCTGTACGCGGACAAGATCATTTGCTCCGCTGTGAAGCAACCATCTGCGTACGCGCATCCTAGCTCGCCCACACTGTGTCCTAACAACGAAAAATATAATATTAATTATATATTTTAACCATTTTAGTCTTATATGTGTTGAAATTGACTTGAAACTGGCGAAAATGAGGTCCTCACGATAGAAGCAAAGAAGATTGATTCACTTCTTTTATATTCGTTGAGTAAAATGAATTATTGTCAATTCTTCGATCTGGATATAAAAAGCGCGGTGTTGAGTTCAGACACAAAACACAAAATGTCTCTAAATCGAGAAACAAAGAGTTTTAACACTAAGTTCCTTCAGCATATGGGGTATCTAAGCTTGAAACTAGAAAAAAATATACTTTTAGATCTTTTGTTGTTTTTTTTTTTATTATTTTTTGTTGATATTTTTTTCATCTATATACATAGACATTGAATTAAAAATATATATATATGTGCATGGTAAACTACTAAAATAAACAAAATATGAATAATAATTTACTATCCAGGTTAGGCCAGCCTTGGCTCAGGGGCTCGAGCATGGTATTGTTAACGAGACATAATGTGGATTCAAAACCCACTCGAGAAAATAGAATATTTGATATTTACATTGTGACGAGGCAAAATACGGCGTTGACTTCCGCCACTCAATACATTATTGCCTTTAGAATTCAGCAGAAAGTTAGAACAAAAATGTCTTAATAGAAATGGTGTGTCTGCTATAATATGCAGGAAACAGTATGTAAAATACTATCCTACCAACACATTCAAATTATTAGGCTTTAGCTAGGTTCGTTTACCCTAAAAGTACTTTTGTATGCAAATTCATAGAACACTACGGCTATGAACGATTACGTATTTATGGAGCGTGTGGGTTGTTTTGCGATGAATAGTAAATATTTCAGTTCACCGTTCGTAACAATAAGCTAAATATTAAAATGACGTTATGTAAATTTATATAATATATATTCATATAAAAAAATGAAATTTTCAAAACTTGTAGAAAGATTCTAATTAACTGACAGCACTTCTAATTTACACAGCTACTTTGAAAATGAAGTGGACAGTAATAATATTATTCTTATTCATCCCTCACTTAGTTTTTATTTTAATTTACATAACATTCCACGTATGAATCTAAAATATAGATGATAGAATGGCAGAATGAATCTAGTGGCAATACATTTCGTTCTCCGCTTCTCACCAGAACTCAAGACATTAATAACCCTATAATATAATTTCATATTTCCCTGTGATTAAATGAACAACAGAGTGACCCATCACTATATTCACTTCTTACAATACTCAAGTAGTCCCAAAAAGCCAACCACATAGGTAATTATTTAAGTTATATTCACTACAGTAATCAATCACTTAGCAGCTTAGCACAGTGTCATCAATCAGATCTAAATAGGCTATGATTTATTTGCGACGCGTTAGTCTTCTAAATTATAGCACCAATTTGTGTGCTTTGTGTTTACGTGAAACTTTATAGAGAAGGGTGGTTACTCAGTTGTGATAAAAGAAATAATTAATCAACCTTTGTGATTTTACGTTTGTGCTGGCGAAGGTTATGTCTGTACATGGGATAGCAATGGAGAAAACTAGCTATTGTCCGCGACTTCGTCCGCTTACATCAATATACAAATCATATTAATATATGAAACACATACTTAAATGGTATGAATGACCTTATTCCAAAATCCAAAAACAAAGCAGAAGAATAAATTATAGAAAGGTTAATTTTATCAAAACAAAATCAGAATTATCAAATCAATCAAAGCAAAGTTCAAAGAAATTTTACAATTCCGTTCACTGTGAAAAGATTTCGAAGTAATTTTTCGCCGCATGCTGAAACATAGTCCTGTATTAGGCCTTATTTGAAAACATCTCAATAGCGCGTTGTAGAAATTAATTAAATGAAGCAACGCCATCTAACGGATTCTTGAAGAATTAATAGGCATATTATTTGCGGAAAACCCAAGATGTTATCAAACTGACTTTCACTTATATTTATATGTTTACAGGTATAATGCTGGCGTATAACGATGATGATCGACTTTGGATTTTAATTTTCTTATGTAACTTATTTTTTAAGATATTTTTATATTTGCAGGCAAATTCATCCCTTAAGTTCATTCAAAAGACCTCAATGTTCATTTGTGATTTTGATGAAACAAATAGTAAATGTTTTGCTGAGTTAAAACAAAGCTATTGGTGAAAATTTTAAGTAAATCAATACTGTACTTTCGGAGATAAGTCTGATCATACAGACAGACATAAAAAATATATTTTTTTGCTTTCTATTATTCTTATTAAGTGCCCCTTTATCCATTTCGGTCAAAAATACTAAATGTACAGACTAAATATTTTTACTGTTTTTTACCGAATAATGAAGGTAACGTGTACAGATAATTATAATAAATTAAACGATTATCATAATAATATTAGATGCTAGTAATGTTAGCAATTTTCGAAGTTTCTCGATCAAATGTTCTGGAGTGATAAAAAAATCTTACCAATAATAAAGTCTGGTTCGATGCCAACCGCCTTCAGAACGTCAGTAAGACCGATCTGTACAGCCGCTATACCGATGAAAGAGTTCAGAATGTTATCATAGATCTTGGGGTCAGCCTCCGTGATGATCTTGGTCAGGTTCACGCCTTTAGGTTCTAAGGCCTTGTGACACCTGTTAACAAATTTTTAAATAATATAATTTAGTTAATTATCATATCTTTTTCACATTATTGATAAATTCTCATCTGAGCTGCAATAGAGTCTCAATAATCAATAAGAAAAAGTGTCAATAAGAAAATATTTATAATTTACATCCTGTAATATCTTTATTAATTTATTTATTAACTTACTAGAGGCTCGCCCACGGCTTCGCCCGCTTAAAATACATGATTATTGATTTAATAAGCAGAATTGATCGACAACTATAATGACTTCTAATATGATTTTTTTACGAAATTATCGTCAAAGAATTTTTGGTTCTTTTAAAAAAAAAATACGACCATTATTAATATTTGATATTTATAAAATATACAAAAAGCGAATTATTTATTACTCGTATATATTTTTGTAACTTTATGTTCTTTTTACCTATATAATATACTCAGTTAAATGTGCTGATGTCAGTGAATAATTTAATTTCTATATAATTATAATAATTTCTATATAATTCTAATAATTTAATTTAAACTCATTCAGAAAAAGCCTTAAATGTTAAATTATTGATTTGAAGGATTCATAATATTCTTTGTAAAATAACTGTAATAATTGCATATCAACTCCTGTACAGTTTTTAAATAAGTTACATATATTATATGAACGAACCAACCAAAAAATCTTTGTATTTATTTGATATTTCTTTCTTTCTTTTTATAATCTGTGGTAAACGGTGTTGGTGTTACATTTATATATTTTGTTATGCTGTTCTTTTATTTACATGTATGTGCACTGTTTGTTTACCCCAATAAATGAAAAAAAAAAAAAAAAAAAGATCGTTCTTTATCTCTGTGTTGAATTAATTACGATAACTTTTTTTTAATGAACCGATTTTGATGAACTAAACTTTAGTAGTTAAGTTGAGTAAAAAAAAACAAAGCAATTGGTGAAATTTTTAAGTAAATCGGTTCAGTACTTTTAGAGAAAAATGTGGACAAAAATATGTCGACAGACAGACAGACAGACAGACAGACAGACAGACAGACAAGAAATTCAAAAAAAATCTTTTTGCTTTCTATTATTCTTTTTAAGTGTCCCTCTATCCATTTCAGTCAAAATTACTAAATGTACAGACAAAATATTTTTACTGTCTTATTCTATTAACTTATAAAAATACTTTTGTCACTGCTGTCATAGCACAATATCTGGCTGTAAAGGTTTACATATACCTTTGTGAGTTTAATTTCCATTCGTGTTGAATTTATAATTTTCAATTTCTCGTTCTGGTAACAACAACCAATTTCTACCAATTAACCTATAGATATCCTCTGGACACAGTTTGAAGGTAAAAAAAGAAAAATGCTTACTTTTCAATAGCAGCAGCAAAGACAGGTATTCTCATGAGTTGAGTTGCCATACCAGCCCATTGCGAGCCCATGCCAGAATAGACGAACCAAACTGGACGACGTACACCAGAGAAGTATTGAATGTCGCGAGCCAAAGATACAGCTTTCGTTGGAGTTGAGCCTAAGAAAACACATTATTTTGTATTAAAATCTCTGAAAAACATAAAAAAAATATTCAATATAATATATATTAAAAATTAAATTAAATCATCTTCACGCTGTTTCACCCACACACAGCAGGGTAGGCAGAGGGAACCTAGTGTTAAGACACTCCGTTCCCCACTTTCTGCCGAATTCTGGAGGCATTGCGTGTTGAGTGGCAGAACTCAACGCCGCGCTTAACCTCGACACCAGAGCGAAGAAATGTAAATATAAATTTAAGTAAATATTTCATCTCCTCGAGTGGGGATCGAACCCACAAACAGTCGGTTGTACAGTCACACCTCGTGCCGCTGCGCCACGACCGGCCTCGAAATATATATAAAATTAATATAGAATAATATCTCATAATTCAAACTTAAGGTTTCTTACCCAATAATGAGTATCCCCTAACAACGTGTCCAGTAACATCTTCATTGTGAATACCATGTAACAGTCTGATGAGTTCGACATCAACTGTTCTGGATTCTAAGTCGTCAAGGATCCTCGCTACAGCAGATTCTGTACGACCCGAGATACAGACGAGACGCGGCAGGTCATCAGATGGCATACCGTTGTTGACCTATTAGAAAAGTAGTAGATGAAATAAATATTAAATTGTTGCGTTTATTCAGTTAAATATTTCTATTACTTATTATTTCAGTTAAAATAGTATATATGAGATTTTTAAATTAAAAACCAATGTTATTCTTAAGGTAAAACCAGGGCTCTCTCAGTTATGAATGTGAGTAAGATGTGAAAATAAACAAACCTAAAATTTAGATTTACTTTCCTAATTAAAAATTATAATAATGTAAATATCTTAAAAATTACTCCTTATAACACTTACCTTTGGTCTCGCAACGTTCTTCAACAAAGTATGAGCGTTGGCTCCTCCAAAACCGAAACTGTTGATACCAGACATGCCTCTGTTCCATGGTTGTTTTTCCGTGACCACTTGGAGCCTTCCGGATGCCAGTGAAGGTACACCTTCTCTTGGGACATTGTAGTTTAGATTTGGTGGGATGTAGCCAGTTGAGTAGGCAATGCAGAGCTTAAATTATTAAAAACGTTTAATTTTATCTTGATTAGTAATTAGAAATAAAAACGATTTAACACGGGTGGAATTCCAGCACAAATCTCAATTAACGTAATATTTGCTCATTTAATGGTAACTCCAGAGACTACTTAAAAAAAATGTTTTTCTACGGTCTGACTAAACAGAATGTGAATGACTGGACCAAATAACTTTTCCAATTTTCAATTAATTCATTACTAAAATTAATGTAATATGATCTAAATGGCTGATAACTATATTCTCTCTGCCCACTGTACAAAATTAGAAATTCAACAAAAGTATATTAGAATCTTTACATAAAGCACTGTTTCGTAGAAAGCAAATTCACAATCCAAATACTATCAGTTAAACGAACATCTTTGACAAAAGTCTCCAATATAGGAGTCAATTTCAGCAAAGTTTTCAAATTTACGTCAGAAACAAATTACCTTTGCAATGGAACAAAGACCGGACGCGGGCTCGCTGTGCCCCAGATTGGATTTGACGGAACCGATCATGAGAGGCTCAGAACGACCCGTGCAGAAGATCTCGTCAATGGCTTTCAATTCTTCTGGATCACCTACTTTGGTACCTGCCCAGAAAATGTTATGCGCTTAAAGAAATTTATATGTAAATTTATTGAGGATTGAAATATTTACTTAAATTTATATTTCCATTTCTTCGGTCTGGTGTCGAAGCTAAGCTCGTCGTTGAGTTCTACCACTCAGCACGCAATGCCTCCAGAATTAGGCAGAAAGTGGGGAACGGAGTGTCTTAACACTGGGTTCCCTCTACCTACCCTGCTGTGTGCCGAAAACAGCGTGAAGCTGGTTATTTTTTTTACATACAGCTTCACGCTGTGTCCCACAAATAGCAAATGTAAGGGAACATAGTGTTAAGTCACTCCGTTCCCCACTTTCCGCGGAATATTTTGAGGTTTTGCGTGGTAATAGTAATGGAACTCAACGCTGTGCTTTGTCAATCAGAATACTGCCAGAATAAATAAATGATATGAATTCATACCCAAATAGTTGAGCATATAAATTACTTTAATTATAAAATATTTTTAAATTTTTAATTTTTTCTTAATTTAAAAAATATTTTTAATGATGCCACCTCCATCTGTCCCGTTATATAATTTAATCAACCAACCATTAATTTCTTTAATAATAAAGTAAAATAATGATATTAAAAGAACCATTCAGTTAACATCATGGCTCTGTATAATTTTCCTTTATCCAATAAAAAAATCTTTATAAATACACCGCCATATTTTCATCTTATTCAAATCATTTCAATTGGCGATATAACAACCTGACATAATCCCCTTTGCCCATACATGCACATACACACACGGTATGTAATGTAATTAAAACGTCTATCGAATGGGCTTTATTGCCTCTTACAGGATCGCAATCTGTATAGAGCTCTTATTGAGAACGATTCAGCATATAATATTTACATTTTTTATGGCTTCACGCTGTATCTCGCATATGGCAGGATAGGAAAAGAAAACCTAATGTTAAAAAAATTCTGTCACCCATTTTCCACCCAATTTTCCAGACATTGTGTGTTGAGTGACATAACTTAGTGCCGCGCTTTTCCTTGTTACCGAAAACGACGTAACGAAATTATTAAATAATTAATTCCGAGTGAGAATCGAACCCGCAACTATCGCGTTGAAAGTAACACGCTTATAGCACTGTGCCACGAAGGTCCCATGTAGTTTAAACGCAAGCATTTTTCTTAAAACGGACATTTATCTCGGTCCTTTGTGTTTTGAACAATAGTTGTGATGAAAGGGATTTTTAATTTCACGTTCGGACTGTTCTTGGATGTCTCAGTTTTATCTATTAGTCTTTTCATGTTGCTTGATTCTTTTACACTTTTACTAAGGTCTTTTAAAGTGCGGGATAAATGAGCTCGGCGTTTGTTTACAGATAGATGGTACTAACGTTTCAAGCTATATTAAAAGGACTGTACAAAAGACTTTTAGTTCACAGTGACTTTTATAAATTTTTAGCTTTCAGAGAACATTTTTCGTAGAATTGTAAAAGGCTATAAGGTATGCTTTATAATTCGTGTGTGCGCATCCTGTACTCGAAAGATAAATTGAGATATATATAATTAGATTCGACAGTGTTTTGTTTTTTTTTGCTTTTCGTATTTTTTTTTTTCATTACGACAACAAAGAGGATGAGATGGAAATTTTGGGGATATTGCGTAGAGGAAATCATAAATTCCAAGAGACTAAATATACCTATTCTTAGTTTATAAAGCTAAAGGATTTATTTTCGTCCCGTGCAGCACTTGATAGAAGGCCGAGCAAAATATCTTTTGGTCTTTTTTGGTGACTCGGTCGAAAAAGCTATCTTAATTTTCTTTCGTCGTTTGGCAACAAGAAAGAAATATTTGATATAAACTACAGTAATTTTAGAACGTTGCCTAAATAATATTTGGTATAAACAGCCAAAATTCCACAATTTTTAAGGCATAACTTACCAGTTCCATGAGCTTCCACAAATTCCAGGGTGCTTGGTGGAATAGAGCACTCTTCATAGAATTCACTGAGTAAAAGTTTCTGGATGTTACCGGCTGGGTACGTGATACCTTGTTCTTTATAGCCATCGCAGTTAGTTTTTGCGTGGAGAATTTGGGCGTATACCCTAAGAGCAAAAAAATATATTATATAAGGATAATACTTAGAAATGTTGGAATTTTTTTTTTTATTTAAATCTATATTATTTGGTTTAAACTGGATTATTGCCTTAGCTTTAACTATGACCATCGAATAAATTATTCATACAAAGAGATATTAAACTTTGAGCTAATATTATTATTATTTTAAGTGATTTTAACCAAGTAATATTTTAACTAAATATTACTAGTTATACATATATTAAATTTCTCTTTAATAAGGCGACCAAAATAAATATGAATATTACAATTAAAGAAATAAAATTAAATAATTATAATTAATAATAATATGGGAATACTAACCTTCTAGAATCTTTGGCTTTTTGCAGTAGAACCACAACAATGGCTTCAGACCGGGCGTATCCGTTGGCGCTGTTATCAAAACTCTTGCATCTTCCGTCGGGTGATAGCACACCCAATCTATGGACAAGTAAAAAAATATATTATATTTTTTTTAACTTTACGCTAAATCACGCATGTAGTAGGGTAGGTAGAAGGAGTCTAGTGTTATAACACTCCGCTTCCTAATTTACGCCGAATTTTGAACTGTTAAGTGGCGGAACTCAACGTTGCGCTTTACCTCAACACCACAGAAAATGAAAGATTAAATATTTCATTTCATCTATTGGAGATCGAACCCACAATTTGTTGCGTTTACAGTCACAAGCTTGGACCTCCGCACCACGACCTTTTGCCTTTTTTTGTTTCATGTATCATATACAAATCCAATAAGCAAAGCCGTAGGTGTTAGGCTAGTCATACATACGGCACAGTTTAGGTATTACATAAATATATAAGATCTCTATTAGATGATTGACGAAATGTCTTCACACTATGTTCCCTCTGCCTACCCTGCTGTGTGTGGGATACAGCGTGAAGCTGATTTATCTCTATTAGAAAACAAAAGTTTTGAATTCATTTCTCTTTTAGGTTCCGTTGTTCTATGTTGAGTTAGTATTGTCCGTCGAAACAATATTGTCACCGAGACTACGAACTAGTACGAAACTTTTACAAACTCTATCCATCCAATTACTATAAAGGGAACTCGGGAAACTCTAGGGTAATTTAATCTCTTAGCTGACTTTTTTGTCCACATTTTAGCCGTTTCATATAATAAAAATGTATTTAATTTGAGCTGTTTCTTAGAAAACGTAGCGGGATTCGAACCCGCGCCTATTGGAGGCCGTTCAGTGTAAGTGGATCCAGAGATATGGATTCAAATCCCGTTTCGTTTAATCTTTTAATATATAATAAATAACAAAGAAATATTTAAAAAAACGATAGATTATCTGCTTTCATGTTTACAACATTGTAGAACATGAAGTCACTCTTTGCCATAGCAGCGAAAATAATTGATTACCCCTAGTTGGTATTGAACCCACACCGAACGTTTACGAACTGACGCTATCCATTACAGCATAATTACCTTAATCGCTTTACAAAACTTAATTTTTTTTATATTCCTTTAAGAAACATAAACAAAAAGAGTCTCCATTAAAAACTTATAACATTATATAAAAAATCCTCACCTAGAAAACTGCAAAGAGACATAAGGATGGAGACACAGATTCGAACCCCCAACTATAGCAGCATCACAGTGACCATCACGTATAGCTCTGAAGGCGTGTTCTAGTGCGTATAATGAGCTGGAGCACGCGGAGTCCACTGTGTATGAGGGACCAGTCACTCCTAACCAGTAGGAGATACGGTTGGCTAACATAGCTCGAGAGCATCTGTGAAATAAAGCCGTTAATTAATTTTAAATTAATAAATATATTTTATCACACAAAAAAATACATAATATAGAAACTTCTATTCGATTCCCACTCGGGGAAATTCGGCTACACTGCCTACAAAATTCGGCGGAAAATGGGGTATGGATTATCTTAACACTAGGCTCTATCTGCTTACCCTGCTATGTGCGGGATACAGCGTGAAGCTGATTTTTTTTTACTTTATTTAAAAACCAACAATTTTTTTTTACTTTATATAAAAATTGAGGCCAGGTGTGACTGTAAAACCGACTGGTTGTGGGTTCGATCCCCACTCGAGGAGATGAAATATTTACTTAAATTTATATTTCCATTTCTTCGCTCTGGTGTCGAGGTTAAGCGTGGCGTTGAGTTCTGCCACTCAACACGCAATGCCTCCAGAAATCGGCAGAAAGTGGGGAACGGAGTGTCTTAACACTAGGTTCCCTCTGCCTACCCTGCTGTGTGCGGGATACAGCGTGAAGCTGATTTTATTTAAAAAAAGTGGTTATCAGTTTTACATGTATCTATGAATCTTAAAATAATACTATTGTAATTGCCTAATATTTTAGTAAGATAAGCTATTTAGGCTTTTAAGCAAGTGTCCCAAATTTCGATATATGACCACAAATTTCTGGGACACTAAGTATCGTATCGAGATAGATCTTTTTGATTTTATTAAAGTACTTCTAACATAGGGAACGGTTAAAGTGTCCACATATACCTAAAGTGGACAAGTATGTTATATTTGTCCACTTTTGATACATGTAAGAAATCACCCAAATAGTAAGTAGTTAAAGCTAGTTTTCTTTTTTAATTACTTTTATGATTTTTTTTTTCATTCTTGTGAATTATACTTGACCAACTAACTAAACTTGGTTTTATTATAATACTTTTTGTACTCATTTCTAATGAATAATAATTTTAAATGTGGTATAATATACGAAATAACAGCAATTTTAACTTCAATATTTTAACTTGGAAAATGGACTGTCCATTAAAGTTGCCTTCTAAAAGCGTGTACGGAATTACTCGAAATTAACAAGTCCCGGGTTAAAGTTGTACTAAGATTAAATGGTTACAGCCACCAGTTGTAAAATTGTTTTGTAAAATTTTAGCTAATTTTAAAATAATCATTTGTACTGTAGTTACTAAGTGAAATAGAAATTAATGCGTTTTTATTATACTTTCACGTTCTATCCCGCTGTTAAGATACTCTATTTTCCACTTTCTGCCCTTAATTTCTAAAATATTGCGTGTTGAGTGGCACCAACGCCGCTCTTTGTCTTGATACTAAAGCGAGGAAACGAATTCAATCATCTATAGGGAATTAAAGTACAGCGTCGTACTGTAAACGTTACCCTAGTGGGTTCGATTTCCATACGTGGAAAGGAATTACTTTTAATTTCGGCCACTCTTAATACAAACAAAACGCGGCGTTGAGTCCCGCATTCAACACGTGTTGTCTCGAAAATAGCGGAAGTGACTTGAAATGAGAAAAAAATATATTATCACTTACCCAGTAACTCCAAATCCGTTGACTTGCATTTTCTCGTAGAACCATGTTTTTTCCGATTCAGAGAAGCAAGCACCGATGAACACTCCAGTCTTCGTGTTACGAAGCTCTTTTGGATTCAAACCTGTAACAAAACATGAGAAAATCAATAACAATATCTTTTAAAAAATTCTAAAATTAAAAGAAATATTATAAAGAAGAAACATTAGTAGATTTATGCAAAAAGTTGGCAAGAATAATGGCAAGACATTATATTCCAGCCATTAGATGTTGAGTATCAGAACTTAACGCCGCGCTCTGTCTTACTAGAATAAAAAAACAAAAATAAATCATTCCCCATCCGTCCCTTTGCTTACCCTACTTATTATACATACATATACAGCGCAAAAACGAAAAACAAAATCGCCCTAATTGTGACCGAACCCACGACCGTCGTGTTAGTCTCACGCTGTCCCACAGCGCTAGGATGACCGTAAAGATTTTAAACCAAAATAAATATTATTCTATCTCAATTATTTCTAAGTCACGCTATCAATATACGACTATGTAATACGTTAAACTAATTAAATACCTGTCACACTATAGAATGTATTATAGAATGTATAGTAGCTACAAATCATCTGAATATCTGTTACTATTTTTTTTTTCAGCTTCACGCTTTATTTCCCGCACACAGCAGGGTAGGCAGAGGGAACCTAGTGTTAAGACACTCCGTTTCTTTATTACAGTAACATTTTGCTCCCCTGTGTCACTAATGGCCTCAATTATAGGTTAATTTATATATTATAGAGCAGCATTATCAAAGTAACGAACAGACACAGCAACATATTTTCTATATAGATAAACATTTGACTAGATAACAAATTAATTTGAAACTTAACGTTCGTTTGAACAATTTACTTTCGAACGAACTTCCCTTAATTTCGGAGTTCCTTTTAAGTAAAACGCGCCTTGACAATCTTTATAGAACAAGTACTCTTATCTTAGAATCCATTAAAACTTTTGCTCAGACTGTGATTATTATAACTCAATATTGTCTTTGACCGTCTCGAGTGATTCCAAAACTGGTTCATTTAACGCTCTGTTATAGTTGCTGTAACGCGACGGTTGCGGGGTCGATCCCCACTCGGGGGAATGAATTATTATTTATTATAATTTTTTTTTCGCTCTGTCAATTTAACAGTATGTGTGCATTGGATATGAGTTGTAAATAAATAAATAATAATAATATGCATGGCTATATATGAAATTAGTATAGTTAACTAATGTATGGACGTCCCGTAGGTCGATTCTTAAGTACAACGCACTAATAAATATGCACTGAAAGACTCGTACCGAATAATAAATATAATAAATATTATATAATAATACGAAGCCTACAATGGCAAGATCTTTTAGGATCGAATTTCTTATACTTAACTTAACTTAACTTAGCTTCACGCTTTATCCCTTACGGGGTAGTCAGAGGGAACGGAGCGCCAAACGCTACGGTACGGTCGAATTTCTTATAAAAGCAAAATATGTGTAGAGGCGATACATATTGTTAATCAAAGTGAACTTTGACCAATATTATAATATTGAGTGATGCTTGACGTGATGGGCTTACGCGAACTTTAATGTATAAAACATTAAAAAGGTATGTCTTGACTGGTTGTTGATAAAATGTATACCACTGTGCTTCTGCGACTTGGTGTATGATTAGTTGGTGTGTATAATAGTATAAACTATTTTAAATCCCAGCTCCGGTGTATGTAAAAGTGTCCGCTTATCTCATATCGGAACTCTGGTTGTATATAGTCGAAGATCTAGAGGTAAACATGTGTAGAAAGAAACATCTATAGTTTCCTGCGTCCAATTAACTAAAAGGGGAAACCAAAATGGCGAGAAGTCAGAAATCGACGTCTCCAATGGCCACGGCGAATTTAATCTAAGACCACCGAATTTACGGATCAAATAAATTGATCTCATTACCGGGGGCTGGAGAGCGGTGTTCTTAGATACTGCGGGGATGTTTTTACACCGTAGCGGATACATATATTTATATTGTAGAGATATATATTATTTTTTTATTTTTTGTTTTTTAGTCAGTTGAGGGTGATCCACTCGACAAATTAAGCTATGGCTGGCATCAAAGCTTACTTTTTAACAATAAATTGAGAATTCGTTGTTATTTCAGCTACAAACTAAGAGGCAGATGGAACCGTGTGCAGTAGTTCATAAAAGCATATTACGAATAAAATAAATGCTATATATGATATATAGGTCCTATATCACTGCATCGCTGCTTATGGCGCTACCATCGCCATGTCCATAGAAAATAACCTTCATATATACATATATGTATTTTTAAATTTTATTAAAAAAGAAAGCCATGAGTTCAAACTCAATCATTATTTATATGAATGTATTGAATACAATGACGGTATAACACCTTATTAATATTTATATATTTAGATTTAGAAAATTTATACATTGTTTACATTATATTAATCATTTCCTACGTAAATATACTGAGTAGGAATTGTTTTGGAGAAGATAATATTTTTTAAGTCTATTTTATTGAAATATTATAGCAGAGTTTCACGCTGTATCTTGCACACTGCAGGGTAAGCAGAGGTAATCTAGTGTTAAGACACTGCGTTAACTTGTACAATTTTTTTTAATTTAAATTCATTCGAATTCCAAAAAAAAGTGTCGAGACAAAGCGCGGCGTTGAGTTCTGCCACTCAACACGCAATGCCTCCAGAATTAGGCAGAAAGTGGGGAACGGAGTGTCATAACACTAGGTTCCCTCTGACTACCCTGCTGTAAAACAGGCAGGCTTAGTAATTTGATATTATAGTTAAACAGTTGAAGCATTAAGTTGACACCGACTTCTTCTTCAAAATTATAAAATATTCCTTTAATTATTTTTGTTTAACAAAATCAAAGTACATTTTACTATGTGTTAAGTAAATTTATTTTTTACTTTTCAGTTTATTGTTTGAAATCGGTTTTTTTTGTTAAAAATTAATCTTAATTATTTACTCTTCTTTTTAAAAATAAACATTTATATAAAACCAGCCAAAATATTTTTCTAAATACGGTGTAATATAAGCTTATATTGGGTAAAGCAATTCGACTGTTTATAGGGTGGGTACACAAAACACTTTAAGGCTCTAGGTGACTTATTTGCCGGAATTATTTATTGTCTCCTAATCCTGTTAAGAATTACATTAAAATTATATTGGCATTGATTTTTTTAATTCACGCTGTATCCTGCATATAGCAGAGTAGCCAGAGGGAACCTAGTGTTAGGACATTGCATACCCTGTATACTGTCCTAATTTCGATACATTATATGGCGCGTGACGGAACCAACGTTGCGCTTCATTTATATAAATGGACAGTTTAAATATTTAAAACGTTCCCATACTGTGAAAATCGAACTCAACACCGTCGCCTATACTATAAGAAAGTTGCCTCTTATACAAGAAATTCTTTAACTTCCACACTGTATTCCGCGTGTGACAGAGTATGCAGAGAGAGTCTAGTATTAAGTAAGACACTAAGCTCCCCACTTTCGTTACGTGTTGAGTAGCGGAACTAAACGCCACGCTTTGTCTCGATACCACAACGAAGAAAATGAAAATATTAAATGTTTCATTTTCGTGTGAGTGAGAATTGAACACACAACCGTCACGTTACGGCCATACGCTTTTGCCCCTGCACCACGACGGCCTCTTATTATTTTTCCCTAAAAAAATATAAAGATTCTGTACCTGCATCGATGACAGCTTCGTAAGCTTTTTCTAAAAGGATTCGGCACATAGGGTCCATAGTGTGAGCCTGTTTAAAGTGCACACCGAAGAACGAGGCGTCGAACTTGTTGACATTGTTGATCTTTCCAGTCCTCTGAGGGATCTCAGGGTGGGCCAGCTTCCAACGACGGCCATCTCCTGATATAAGGTCGACCTAAAAATAAAAAATATAATAAAGTAAAATTTTACAATAGCATATTGTATAAAAAATAAAAGGGCCACAGTAAATTTAGATATGGATGTGAGGTTTTGCAGCTACAGTGTTCAAGTAATACGGTAGTATGATTGGTAGGGTTCCCCACCTAAAAAAGTAAAAACGGAACCCCTATAGTCTCATTTTGTTATATGGTCCTATGGTCCGTTGTAGCACAGAAAAAAAAGCTTCTAAATCAACGCAATCAAAAGATACGACGTTTCTGTATCTATTTTGATGTCCTTACTTCCCGTGGAAGTGAAAAAATCCGAAAACTGAAAATTTATATGTATTTCATAGAAAAAAATCATTACAAGTTTATATTTGTAGTTCATTTCATACAAAATGAGTTGTACTTGAAAAATTTTATTAAAATTAGTTAAAATTAGTTAACCAGATTATATTATCTAATCTTTTATTTTTAAAACTTTTAGCCTCTTGGAAACCATCCATATTTATTATATTTTCTATAAAAACCAACCTTATTAAAGAGATTTTCCTGCAAATGTATGACAGAGTCCGAGTCGGGGAAGTATCCAGAAATACCGCTGATAAGAACCTCATCGCCGGGCGGTGGATGGGACAGCCGGTGTCCCGACGTCAGTCTATCTTCGGAGATAGCCGCTTGTGCCATCTGAAAATAATGTTTTACTTTAAAACATAGAAAAACCAAAGAAAAACAACTTCACATTTTTAGTCTCATATTAGGCTAGGCAGAAGGAAACTAGTGTTAAAACAATCCATTCTCCACTTTCCGTCTAATTTTTAAGATGGACGCTTCGTCTGCCAGAGTCGGAAAATGAAAATAAATTAAATATAATCATTCCCCATAGTGGGGATCGAATCCACAACCATCTTTTTTACACTCAGACACTGTACCACTGCGCCTCAACATCCTTACTTTAAATATTAGGGATTATATTTTATATCTTAGATAAAGGTCGCTAAAGAAAAATGTTTTAATATACAATTCCACGACCTCGTTATAAGCAAAATCTTAACTTATTATACACTTAACAATAGTGAGGTAGGCACAGGGAACCTAATGTTAAAATTGAGTGGCGGAACTCAATGCCGCGCTTTTGCTTTTGTAATTCGATGCCCCAAGTGGAAATCGAACCCACAATCGACACTCTAAAGTCACACGTTTATGTCCCTGTGCCACGACAGCCTCGACGGCCTTGCCTTTGCTCTCTAATGACTTCTACGCCGTCGCCGTAGTCCGTGATCTTAAATATATAATTATTTATAAATTTCTTCAGTATTGTGTACTAAAAAATATAAAAACGTCTGTTTTTATTTGCTATAAATTTCTATCGTCGTATCCTACATTTCCTAGGAAAACCTAAATGACAAATTTCAACTTCAATAGTTTTTTTAAGATTCACGATATATCCCGCACTTAGCAAAGTAGGCAGATGAAACCTGGGAATCCTATGTTAAGATACTTCGTTCCCATTATGACACTTGCGTACCCCACATTCCGCCAACTTCTGAAGGCATTGCGTGTTGACTGGCGAATCTCGTAAATTTCAAAATCTCGTAAATTGGATGGCAAATGGGAAATGGAGTCTCCACGCTAGGTTCCCTTTTTTTTATTAAAAACGCGGTTTTTTTTATTAAAAAAATCATGACGTAAGACTAATGTTACCCAAAACTCACTACATTTTGACTTGCAAATGAATGCACTATGGCCTGGTAATTTATTTATGTAAGTACATTTAAAAGTTTAATTTCCTTACCTAACTGCTATTGAAATTTTAATTTAATTTATATAATATTTTTTAAGTACACTCGTAATAGTAACTGGATTTTTTTAATATTAATACGCACATACGTATCTCGCACACATAGGGAACCTGAGACCTGAGACACAGCCAAAGCTGACAAAATATAAAATATTTATTTTCCTCGAGTGGGAATCGAACCCACAGCTAGTCGTGTTTACAATCGAACACCTGTACCTATATTTTAATTTTTGTTTTTGTTAAACACTCTAGTTACCACTTATTAATATTCTAAATGAATTTCAATTAATTAATTTATACATGAAGAGAATTCACGTGTCGTAGTTGACACGTGGTTGACTGTTAGTGTAGTTCAATCCCTACTGCGGGAGATATTTTTTTTAATAGTATTTTTAATTGATGTCTTCTTATCATTTTTTTAGCTTTATGCTGTATCCCACACAGAGCAGGGTAGGCAGAGAAAACCTGGCAACCTAGCATATTAAATATTTTATTTCCTAGGGTGGGAATAGAATCCACAACCTGTCGCGTTTACAGTCGCACGCTTATGCTGTACCACGACGTCCTCAACATCTCTTCTTAACATACATTCTCCTATTGTACAGCATCTCTATTTTCTCCTCCTCGTCCGTGTCTTCTCTATACAATGTGGCTGCTTTTTTATACGTTCATTCGACGATTCAAAAGTGCTTACAATAAATAGTCTATTTGAATAAAGAACATTTAGAATTTGAAATCTGAATTTTAAGTTAAATTTGAATTGACGAAGTAGATAGTACTCATCTGGCAGAATAGATATTTGTGATGTATTAGAAAGCTAATTTCAAATTTATTTAGTTACAGATACGAACTCGGGCTCGGGGAGACTCGCATTTTTTTTGTTACTCGAGGTTAATGTTGTTTAGAAGGTAAGAGGGTACTCTGTCCCTGAGAAGTGCAAGCACTAGGTAGCTGCTGGAGAGGATGTCGACGGTGGCAAGGGCATCCCCTGCGGGATTCGAAACTTGCTTGCGGCCGTCGATCGGGTTGGTTGGGAATTTCCATATTCTAAATAAGCCAATAGCGTCGTGAAGATGCGTTTCGGAGACAAATTACATTAATCTAAGTGGGAGAACAGTCCCTAATCTTGGGTTGCAAATAAGGACAAAAAGAGATTTTGTCAACTTCACGCACGCATAGCATGGTAGGCAAAGGGAACCTACACCTAACTTAACCTAACACTCTGTTCCCCACCTTTTGCCTAATTTACGTTTCACTGTATGTTGTTGTGTGTGTTGAATGGCGAAACTCAACGATACGCTTTAGCACGACACCATAGCGAAGAAATTAATATATTAAATATTTAATGTCCACGAATGAGAATAGAACCCACACCTCTGTGGCGTTTACAGTCACACGCTTGGGGGGGGGGGACCCACGACTGGCCTTGCGGGCCCACTGTCCTTAGGTTCTAGTACATTATTACTATATAAATTTCAAACATTATTAATTATTTTCCAATTCTGTTTTGTCAAAAATCTATTATATAAATATTAGAGTGAATAACAATGCTCCATACGCGTTTGTTGTTTTGACCTTTATTCGTAAGCATATGCACCGATTTACAATATATATGTAAATTTCTGTATATTATCAAATATTATTCCATTGTAGTCACAGTAAATAGACTATTTATGTATATATTACATATAATTTATATTGGAGTACTTTTTCTGTAATTCTAAAAGTTATACACTTCATGAATTATAGAGGAACCTTATATGATATAATCTGAAATATATGTAGGCTAACGCCACCAATAATCGATACCTTAAGGAAGTAGTGTATTTTCATTACAGATATAAAAAAATATGCATTTGAAGTTAAAATCAATAATTACGAGCAAATTATGAATTAAATTTTAAGTTTTTATTTTCTTTTGGTATCTAAGAACATGTTAAAATTACTTCCGCTTCGAATATTTCGTTTACTCCAAAAAGATTAGAAAAAAAAGGCTGTCACGGTAAAAAAAATAATAAGCAATACTTCTTAATAATTAGCTTAAAAATGCAGAAATGTTCGTTTTAAGTACGTTTAAATTCGCCATCTTTAAATAAAATGGCAGAATAAAAATATATTTTGTTAAGTTAAGCGTCATCTAAGTATGCATAAAGTTCACAATTTAAGAAATTTACACTTAAATCTTTATTTTTGGACGTTAAAAAAGTTCGATCATTGGTGCTTGTCGGTCTTAGGGTGCCATTACCCTATACCAGAAATTTGTCTATATTTTTGTATATCCATATTATATACAAGTATAAGAAATCGACAATATTTTTTAGAAAAAAATATCAGCTATTTTATTATATTAAACTAAGTTTTTCCTGCGGCTTCATACGCATGGTCAATTTTCTAATTAATGGTCACATATTATCATATTAGTCGTCCCGGATAAGTATCGCTTCTTCCTGTTCCATTCCCTTAGGAATTTAAAGAAATTTTCTCTTAGTGCTTCCCTACACTCCCATGTCTATATACTGACTTAGATATATAATTGTACATACAAAAATTAAAATTTAAATTACTATTTAATGTGTCCATTCAAAAATTATTTTCGTTATTTAATAATAGAAAGTGATGAATATCATATATATATGAAGCCACTTGAGTTTTTTTCCAAATTTTAAAATATTATAATCTGTGTGAAATAACATAAAACATAACTAGTCTATTTATTCTATTAAAAAATCACAAATTGAAACGTATTTATGTATGAGGTAATATAAATGTGAAATGAGAGCCAAGTTAAATGTTATGTAATACGTTATTCACGACTAATTTTTTTTAATATTATTATATAATTTTGTCAAACCACTTGAGTTTTTCTCCAAATTTTAATATATTATAATCTCTGTGAAATAACATAAAACATTACTAGTCTATTTATTCTATTAAAAAATCACAAATTCAAACGTATTTAGGTATGAGGTAATATAAATGTAAAATGAGAGCCAAGTTCAAGTAGGTAGGTAATTAGGTAATACGTTGTTCAAGACTATTTTTTTTAAATATTATTATTTAATTTTGTCGATGAGGATTAAAAATTTGTTAAGGTAAGGAAGTACTTAATATATAATTAAAATTATCAAAAATATTACTGAAATATGTAGCGTATTTTAAATCCGAGGCGTATAATTGATTCTATTTTGTATGTAATATTCTTACTCTATACTTATTTATTTATTTGATAATATTCGTTATCTGTGACATTATAAAAAAAAACTATATAAAAATATATATTCATTTCATTACTTTATTAAAAAAAAACTCAAAAAAAAACTACTCACATTGCTTTATAATCGATGTTATATAACGTTAAATTCCGTTTTTGAATCTGCTACCTGCGACCTGGACACCGGCTACACGTCTGACCACTAGTATGTAAAACGCCTTGTTTTAAGCGCGTACTATTTAAAAATTATATACGGGGTGCTTCACTTTGTGTCGATTGAATATGTTTAATTAAGTATTTTCTGTTATACAAGTGTTTGCCCGCGACTTTGGTAATTTTTTGTAGTAATATTTTTGTCTGTCTGTATATATCTATTACATATTTGTAAGGAATACAATATACAGTAGGTTATCCTTTTTCAAACAAATCACAGTTTTTAAAAGTTAAATAATAATAACGAGAATACAATTTATATTGCAATGAAATTTGTAACTTCAAAATCAATTACAAAAAAAATACTTTTATGTTTTTGATTCAAAAAGCAAAAGCTTTTTTTGAATAAAGCAAAAATCTTTAGAAAAACTATGGAACTTCCTTTAAAACAATTATGATTATATTCTGATGAACCTGGTTCTTTCTACTAGAAATAAAGCGTGAAGCTAAATAAAATTAAAAAATCCCGATCTGAATTTAAACCAGCAACTACATACATTTAATGTATACCACTAAGCCTACATCCAAAACACTAGGTACTCTATTAATTTTCCGACACATTGTTTACCGCCCCCGTCGTTTTTCAATCACGAACAGACGCGAACTTATTTAGAAGCTCGCGACACGAAGCGTTCCCATTTTCCTTGTTTATACTTAAAAGAATTTGAATGATCAAATGTAAAATTTCCTTTGTAATATAAATACGAATAATAAGAAATAGGATAATTATATAATTTAGTAGATCAAAATGTTTATTAGAATATTCCTAAAAACGCAGCATTTTCTGGAAAACTTTAGATGACAGCTTAAGCGCCATTTTTTTTTAAATAAATACACATAATGAGTTCTGCCACTCAACACGCAATGCCTCCAGATTTCGGCAGAAAGTGGGGAACGGAGTGTCTTAACACTAGGTTCCCTCTGCCTACCCTGCTGTTTGCGGGGTACAGCGTGCTAAAAAAAAAAAAACAATACACATAAAAAGATACCGGCCAGGTGTTATAGTGCCCCACGCCCTACCATTTTTGAAATGATGAAGTGGCGAATGGCAATGCTGCGCCTTGTCTTGTTACCAGAGGAAGTGAAAATAATTGTGGAAATTGAATCCACAACCGTTGTGTCTACAGTCAGTATCTGTAGTGCTATGCCATAACGCTCTAAAGCACTATTTTTATTTATTTATTTTTTATTTCACCATTTTCCATTTTTTTTTTCATTTTTTTTTTCACTATATGAGAATGTACAATCATTTTAAAATATATTATAGAAAGTTGAAATTAGTCTTGCCCTATCACTAGATAATATCTGGCAACTCTGAAATATATAGAATTGAAATGATAATTGGTAAATATTAGGAAAAAAATATTTATACTTTTTTATGAATAAATTAAACAGTCGTATCGATTTCGTCCCAGCAATCACAAACGACTGACCGGCTGTGCGTAATCTGTGAAGTTCTCTTGAAACTGACACTTTGACGTTTGACTTCAGTGTTTACATTGAAGTTGGGAACTTTCTAAGCTCGCTTGTGGATACGTAATCACGTTTGTTAGTCCCGAATCTAAAACAGCTAATATGGCGTTTCCAGGACAGGAATTAGAAAGTAAAATATAGGAAGCTTGAATAGTTTTATAAAAGTAAACTGATTCATTACTAAAATACCGGTAAAGTGGGTCGGACTCTCCCACCGATGTTTCAATACTAAGGTATCAATGTCAGAATTGTAAGTCAACTTACTTGTTTTGTAAGCTGTACTTGTACAACTTACAAAAGTTGACAAACCTAAGTCTGCGGACACATATGCACTCATTTTGTATGAATTAAACTACAAATATATGTTTGTAATATTTTTTTATATATATGAAATATCTATAAATTTTCACCTTTAATTTTTTTGTTATTTATTTGTATTGTAAGTTTTCATTTCCACGTAAATACCATGTAGGTTTTGATTACGAAGAGAATTTCATACAACACCTTTCGATGACGTTGATTTAGGAGCTTGATTTTTTTTGTACTTCAAGGGATCGTAGACCTGAAGATGTGATGTTCATTTTAACTTAATTCCGCATATATCTAAATAATTGGTATCGACAGACGGACGACAAAGTGATCATATTTTATATGATCACTTTGTCGTCCGTCTATAAAAATAGTAAAAACGGAACCTAAAGGTTCCGTTTTTACCTTTTTATTACCTTTATAAAAAGGTAGGTAGGTAGGTAAAAACGGAACCTCTAGGTTCCGTTTTTTATTTTTGAGGTACAAAAACCTGCATAACAGGGTAGACAAAGATAACCTAGAGTGCCAAGAGTGTGGCTAGTTTTAAGATATTTCGTTTCCCACTTTTCAATCTAATTTTAGAACTATCGAGGATTGAGTGGCGAGGTACTCAACATCACGCTTTTGTCTAATAGAACAAGAAAAGAAAAATATTCAATATATTATATAAAAGTGGTGGCGCAGTGGCATGACGTGTGACTGTAAAACCGACTGGTTGTGGGTTCGATCCCCACTCGAGGAGATGAAATATTTACTTAAATTTATATTTCCATTTCTTCGCTCTGGTGTCGAGGTTAAGCGCGGCGTTGAGTTCTGCCACTCAACACGCAATGCCTCCAGAATTCGGCAGAAAGTGGGGAACGGAGTGTCTTAACACTAGGTTCCCTCTGCCTACCCTGCTGTGTGCGGGATACAGCGTGAAGCTAATTTATTTATTTTATTTTTTATTATATAAACTTTCCCCGAGTGGGATCGAACTTACTACGCCACGATATCGTTAAGTTTAAATTGATAATTTATGCTAGTTTTACTATGTAAAGTTATTATGTTTATTTTGAGCACCATGTATATATAGGAAAACGTTACTTTACTACGGTTGTGTTGTATTAAATAGTATATATTGACAATCTATAAAATGCCTGGCTGAAAGTAGTTTAATCAGTTTTTTTAAATAGAAACAAACGATTAGGGCCAGTTGTGGCGCAGGGGTACGAGCGTGTGATTGTAAGCGTGATAGGTTGTGGGTTCAATTCTCGAGGAATTGAAATATTGAATATTGAGAGTTCTTTAACACGCAATGCCTCTATAATTCTGCGGATAGTAAATGTCTTAACACTAGAATACAGCACGAAGCTAAAAAAATAAAAAAGTATAAAAGGTTATTTATTGACAATTAAAACAATTTATATAGTAGGTATTTTGAAGAAATCGTAATCTATACCTATGATAAATTGTAATTGAACGCTGTCTGTACATAATTTTATATATATATCGAAAAAATCGATTGCTACCGGCATTTATCAATGTAATAGAACCCAAAACAATTATTTTTAATCTATACCCGAACTCAAGTCCTTGCACAATTAAATAGCGGAACTCAACGCCGCGTTTTGTCTTGCCACAACGGAGAAATCATAACAATTCCATATCCTCGCCCATATGTCTAATTTCCTAGTCCAATAGTAACCTTAGGGCATGTACATTGTTTGCTAATCAAGTGTTTTCTGTACATTTCGATTATGCGTGACCCCACCGCGGTCGACTATATTAGCTTAATATATCACTTATTTCATATCTATGAGAAACTTTTTAAATAATATGTTATTTATTGAGGCCTGAGGCCAGTCGTGGCGTAGTGGCACAGGCGTGTGACTGTAAACGACAGGTTGTGGGTTCAATACACACTCGAGGAAATGAACTGTCACTCAACACGCAATGCCTCGAGAATACGGCGGAAAGTGGGAAACGGAAGAATGTTAATAGGATCGATGTCTTAAAATCTAGGTTCCCAGGTTCCCTACCCTGATATGTGCGAAATACAGTATTAAGAAAAAAAATATCGATTTAAGATGTATGGATAGTGGCGTTAAGTCAATTAAATAGAAAATTTAAAAAAATAAATATATTTTAATTTGAAAATACAGTGGCCTTATGTTAATTGTGTTTACAGTGAACCATGGAGTGTTAAATGTATATAGGTTTTTTGTAATGTTGATGTATGTTTACTGTAATTTTTTTAATTGGGTTTTTTTAGAAGAAAAAAATTTCGCCAAGTTCATCTTCACCATTAGCATGCCAGGTTAGCACGACACCTGCATAATCTAAAATCTACGAAACAGTCAAAAAAGTATACGAGTTTTGATATACGAGTACATTTTTGAATTTTGAATGGTGCTGTATTTATTTTTATTATTTGTATTTCCCAAATTATTTTAATAAACTATTGTTTTTTATTATTAAAATAAGAGAATAATCTTAGAAAATATAGTTCGAGTGTAAAAATTTTTTTTAAAAAATTGACATGCTAAATTTTTGATGGTTCATCAGATGATTTTATTTAACTTAATCTAGAGGAAATAAAATATTTCATATTTTTAGTACTGTTCTCTGGTGGCCTATTCCAGTTCCACCACTCAACACGTAATACCTCCAGAATTCGGCGGAAAATACGGAACGGAGAGTCTTAACTCTAGGTTCCTTCTATCCACCGTGCTGTGTGTGATACGGCGTGAAGATTAAAAAAATATATTGTAGGCATTCATTTGCTTTACATATTATTATTTATTTATGCTGAAACCAAGCCGAAATAATTTGAAATATGCATGAGCATGAGGAGTCATACACCGTGAATCTATTCTCAGAAACTAGGAATGGGTATTGTAGAAATCGAATAGAAAATTCCTATATTTTTGCAAATATTCCACAAGGGAGCAACAAATAGTTGTTGAATTTTTTATGTAATTTCTTTTTATTCTTTGAAGGTTAGGATTTATAGAGACCCTGTGGTGGAGTATCTTAGAGTATGCGATGATTGTTGGTTTGATTGCACTCGAGATGTATGGAAAATTACAATTAAAATTGAGGCCAGTCGTGGCGCAGTGGCACAAAGTGTGACTGTAAATTCGACTGGTTGTGGGTTCGATCCCCACTCGAGGAGAGGAAATATTTATTTAAATTTATATTTCCATTTCTTCGCTCTAGTATCGAGGCAAAAGCGCGGCGTTGAGTTCTGCCACTCAACACGCAATGCCTCCAGAATTCGACAGAAAGTGGGGAACGGAGTGTCTTAACACTAGGTTCCCTCTGCCTGCCCTGCTGTGTGCGGGATACAGCGTGAAGCTGATAAAAATAAATGTATGGAAAATTGACAACTAAGGAATTATAATATCGTGGTGTGAGGTCAGTCGTGGCGCAGAGGCACAAACATGCGACTCTAAACGTGGTAGTTTGTGAGTTCGATAACCACTCGAGGAAATGAAATATTTAATATTTTTATTTCGTCGCTTAAGTGTGGAGACAAAGCGCGGCGTTCAGTTGCGCTACTCAACACGCAATGCCTCCAAAATTCGGTGGAAAGTGTAGCTGCTAGATCAGGGGGGCAAAGCGTAAAGCTGAAAAAAACACGTAGGTATATTACGTGAAAGTAGATAGATAGATAGATAGATAGAAAAACTTTATTGCACACAAAGCTGTTACAGATAAAAATAGAGAACAATCTTAAAATAATTCCAGAGCGTGCAAAGGCGGTCTTATTGCTGATAGCAATCTCTTACAGACAACCTTTGAAGAAAGTGATTAGTCTTAAGAGAAACGGGCTAGTGCAATTTTAAAATATAAAAACAAAAACCAAAAAAATTAAATGACTAAAAATTAAATAATTACCTTATAAATAAATAATACATACATACAAATATACGCAACATATGTATACATACACATATATACATATAAATAAATGTTCATACATACATACAACTATATAAATACACACTCATACATACTATATTGCTAATAAATAAATAAATAAATAATTATTGTAAAGCAAGAAAATAATTAGTTAGACGACTTTTGAATATATTTAAGGATTTGGAGTGACGAATGTCTGATGGAATCATGTTCCACAGTTTTACCGCTTTCACAGAAAAGGATTCACCATAAAAGCGCGTATGAGCAGTTGGCAACATTAGTCGATTGTCAAATCTTGATCGAAGTTGAAGTTGAGAGGAAGTATCAGCGCCCAAGAAATGAAACCGGGTTTTTAGATAGGAAGGACTGAAGGGATTGTAAATTATGGTATAAAGGAGTGAAAGGATATGCAAGTTGCGGCGGTGTCTAATAGTAAGCCATTTGAGTTTCGTGCGGTATTCTGAGACATGTTCAAACTTACGTAAGCTAAAAATGAATCTAATACACATGTTTTGTAGCCGTTCGAGCTTATTCAGCTGATCCTCCGTAACGTCCGGGTAACAGCTGTCCGCATAGTCCAAAATAGGTAGTATAAGGGCATGGGCTAACGATATTTTGGTCTTAATTGGTATAAAATGTTTCCAGCGCTTTAATGAGCCGATTGTAGCAAAGGTTCTCCTACTGACTTCGGCAATTTGACCTGACCAGGAAAATGAATTATCAATTAGGAGACCAAGATTCTTGACAGAATTGCTGAATGTAAGAATGGAACTGTCAAAACGAATAGGACGTAAAGCGCTATAATCGATTTTAGATAATTGCATAGGACTACCGATTAAAATAACCTGAGATTTCATAGGATTTATACGTAATCCATAGGATTTGCACCAGATACAAATATTATGTAAATTAAAATTAAGTTTAGTAATAGCTTCATCAATATCTCGAGGCAGGGCAGAGACGTAAACTTGTAAATCGTCTGCATATAGATGGAAAGAGGATGAAAGAGATTGAGTGATCGTATTAATAAATATGGAGAATAATAAAGGAGAGAGAACACTGCCTTGCGGCACACCAGCGGAAAGGAGATGAGAGGAAGAACATTTATTAAGGACACGTACACATTGATGACGATCATACAAGTAACTACGAAACCACGTCACGACCTCAGGAGATATGTTGATGGAACGCAGAACAGCCAATAAGAGTTCGTAATCGACCGTATTGAATGCATTACTAAAATCCAACAGAGCAAGAATGCTAAGTTGTTTGCTGTCCATATTGGAGCGTATATCGTCACATACCTTGGTGAGAGCAGTAACTGTGCTATGCCCTTTGCGAAAGCCGGACTGATACTCAGTGAGAATGTTATGCTTGTATAGATAGCCGTATAGTTGGGAATGGACGATACGCTCCAATACCTTAGACAAAAAGGGAAGGATACAGATAGGACGATAGTTGGAAAAAGATTCTGGATTTTTAACTTTAGGGATTGGAAGTACATGAGCTTTGCGCCAGGCACTAGGAAATTCACCGGAGGATAAGGAGAAATTGAAAATATGGGAAAGTACAGGTAGAATGGTATTAAGTATTAAGAGAATCATTTTACGATTGATTCCATCACTCCCCGTAGCATCCGATTTAATTGAAAATATATGAAACTTGATGTCGCTGTGATTAACGGGAGTAAAGTGAAAAGAGGGATAACCAGGGACAGGTAATGAAAGGAGATGGTTAAGAGAATTAAGCTTTTCCCTGCTATCCATTGGAATAGTTGAAGCAAAAAATCCGTTCAGAGCGTCGAGATCAAGGTTATGCGAGATGGTAGATGGTTGCCGGCCAATTCCAAGTGTCTGCAGAAATTTCCAGATCTTAGAAGGTTTACTGTTTTCAATTGAAGAGTGTATATACTGTCGCTGGGCATCTCTACATACTTTACTGCAGCGATTCCGGAGATGTTTATACTTAGTAAGATTGATGTCACTGGGGTTCAATTTGTACTTACATTTGGCTCGGTTTCGTTTCAACATAAGGGCTCTTATTTCTTGGGTTAGCCAAGGGGCAGGAAGGTGTTTTAGCTTAATAGGACGGAAAGGGGCGTGTTTATCGAACAGTTCTGTTAAAAGAGAGTTAAACAATTCAAGCTTTTCATCTATTGTACCAACGTTAAAGATAGAATTCCAATCAATACTATTTAGCTCTTTCAAAAATAAATCATTTTTAAAATTCTTAAAACTACGACGCATTACCACGGTAGGTCTTAACTTAGGAGGGCGTATTTTATAAGATAAGTAAATTAAGTCATGGTAAGAAAACCCTTCAGCTGGAAATTGCCCATGGCTCTCAACGTGGTGCAAAGAGGAAACAAAACTAAGGTCTAATAAAGACGGCGAACAATTAGGAAAATAATGAGTGGCTTTAGATGGAAGAGTATTCAGATTGGAACTATTGATGATGTTTAGTAGACGCTTGGCACGTACATCGTTCTTGATAAGGCAGGTATTAAAATCTCCCATAATAATAGTATGGTCTGCATTAGACACAAACAACTCTAAAATATTTTCAAAGCCATCAAAATAGTCTATATGGAGGGATGGACTATAAAAAACACCCAATAAAAGTTTTGCTCGGCCAATCAGAACCTCTATGAATAGATGTTCAGCCGATTCCGAGTATTTTGAATCTGATTTGCTGAGAATAGAGAACGGGATATGGTTACGAAGGTAGATGGCGACACCGCCTCCACCTTTACCTATGCGGTCGTTCCGTATTAGGTGAAAGTTTGGAAGTGAGAAGGAAGAGGAAGGTAAGAAGGGTTTAAGAAAGGTTTCCGAGACTAGGATCGCGTGAATATTGGCGTTGCTGAAAGAAGAAACAAGATCAGGGAAATGCGCAGGAATGCTTTGAGCGTTAATATGAACAACGTTAAAATTTTTGGGAAGGGTTGAAAAGGTAGAATCAAGAGATGAACAAAGGGGGATATGAGAGCTGTAGAAGCTATCATTCGATGATGAAGCCGTGGTAAAACTACAAACGTCATCGTCGTCACAAGTGAGAATTAAATCAGTAGCACTGGAGCTGATGTTCATAGTATATTATATGAATAGATACAAATTTGTAAAAAAAAAAAAAAATAAATAAATAAATAAAAAAAAAAAAAAAAAAAGCTGAATGAATAAATATATACACAACAAATATTAAGCTGAAATATATATAATAAAAAGGTAATATACTTAATTTATAGTAAATAAGAGGAAAAAAAAATAGAATAAAAAAAAAAAACTAAATAACAAGTTATATGTACAATTTTTCCAAACACCCACCAGTATCAGATAAGAGTACAATCACTAACATTTATGACAAAAAAAAAAAGAAATAAAATGAAAACATTACAAACTATTGAAAATGACATAAAAAACTATAAGTGAACTAAAATGATAACAGAGAAGAAAAAATAAATAAATAAGGCTTTTTAATTTATAATTACATCAAAATATGTATATATATACTTATTTATATAACCATACAAAAAAAAAAAAAAAAAAATACATTATTAGTAAAAAGAGTTTCTCACACACATACTATGTTCCAGATGAATAAAAAAGAAAAACGAAAATATAAGCATAAAATAATAATATACCAATAAGAGAATAATAATAAAAAAAAAAAAAATGATAAATAGAAAATAATAGCAAACTTAATACATGAAGCAAAATAATTAAAATTACATATAAAGTGCTAATAATCAAAAGTTAGTAGCTGGCTCTATAAATGCTTTTTAAAATTCACTTAGTCTATGCCTCCGTAGCGATTTACAAGTGTCAATTGACATTGACAATTCGCCACTAACAGTTGGTAGCTGACGGAGTCCGAAAATATAAAACTAATATTAATAATTAAATACAATTGTGTTTGTGGGTACTTGAGGCGTAAACTAGTAAAATTAAGTTTATAATACTTATCAACAATTACATAAGCTGTTTGGAAAACCATTACTAGATTATAATAAATATATATATACATAGAATTGGACCAGTATAAGGGAAATTAAAACCATACAGAAAGCAAATCATATACTAATAAAATACAGTAAAGAGAAGAGTTATTTTTTAACTACTCTCTTAGCCCTCACGTTGGCGTTGGCATTCTTACTGTCTTTAGGGCAGACATTTGATGATCCAGTTGCAGCAATGGTGTATAATTGAGGATTTTCACTGCTAGCAGGAGCTAGGGAATTTAATTCAGCCATCGTTGTGATATAATTGTGTGTACCCTCAACACCCACGACCACCACATAACCACTCTTGGTCCAACACCTGGACACACCTAAGCGCTGTCGAGCCGCCAAGAAAGTTTCATGCCTTTCCTTAGTTAGAAACTCGGATAATGTAATTCCTGAATTTTTAAGACCTGTTTTAGCAAACCATACCTTATTTCTAAGAGCTAGATCACGAAATTTAACTAAGATGGCTCTGGGCTTGTTGGAAGATGTGCGGCCAAGTCGTTGACAGCGGCTAATACTTTCAAGCTTTATATCTGGTATTTTGAGATGCTCCGATAGAGTTTTGACAACAGTAGTAGCAACATTTACATTATTGACATTCTCTTGGATACCGTGAATGAGGAGGATTTTTCTCCGTGATCTCATTTCAAATTCATCATGTTTACGAGCCAAAACACCAAGTTGCAATTGCAGGGCTTCTAATGCACCCAAGACAAAACTTCTGAAGGAACCAAATTGTGATGCAATATTAGAAGTAGGGCTTGTTGCGGGTATAGTGGAGCTTTGTAGATTTCTTTGAAATTCTGCCATTCTTGACTCGAAAAGTTCTTTTAGCTCACACATATTGTCTTTAAGCGAATCCATTTTGTTAAATGATGTGCAGTTTTTTATATGTAACAGGTGATATATTAATAAAGTTTTCTTACTGTGTTGGAAGTGGTTGTGATTTCTCTCTATAGATTTGTACTAGAGGATATTAACACTGGTAGGTGCGGGAATTTTTTAGTGCATTACTATAACTTTAAAAAATAATATTATAAGTAAAATAAAATAAGAGCAGTAACCAAAAATACGTGTGTACACTTTGAGCATCTACCCGCGAAAAAAGTAATATATTAAGCAATATTTTTTTTTTTACTGTAAGTTCAATCCCACTTGGGGGATAAATTATTTCATTTATTTCTTCAGAAAAGATAAATGCGGTATTGATTTCCGCAATACTCAAGACACAAGGTCCCGAAAACGGAGAAAAGTTCAGCTTCATCTAAGTAAAAAGTTACTTACGACTAGCAAAGGCTAATAGTATAGAGCCCCAGTAATGTTAGTTAAAAGTTCTTAACTTTATATTCAACTCTACTACTGTTATCTATTTCGTGAAAAATGCTTTACTACTACTACTTTTTAAAAAGCAGCTCACAATTTTCCAAATATTGCACGTTGTGTAACGCAACTCAACGCCGTACTTTGTCTACCAGAGGAAAGAAATGAAAATAAATGCTATCGTTTTCCCGATTAGGAATCAAACCCACAACGATTACGGTCACAATAAAATGAAACATGGAAACAGACAAAACCAGATGTGACGTTGAGTTACGCAAATACAACGCATGGAATGCGGGCGGAGAGTGACTAACGGAGTGATAATTAATATTGATATTAGGATCCCTCTATTTACCCTTCCTTATACATAACCCAAACGAGAAAAGAAAAAAAAAGATAAAGAAAAGAAAAAGAAAAGCATTTAACACGAAATAACTGAAATTATAGCAGCAATAACGTCAAGGAAAAGTAAAACAAACCACCTAAGTTGGCGCTACCGAATCCGGAATCCCGTGAAATATATAATAGCTGCTCCAACTGCACCCGAATACTCCTGGTCTGAATAATACAGTCCATTCATAAACTACAAAAGCTGGTGCTCGACGGTTGGGGTTGATAGTTTATTTAGCTGCAGTAAAAATAAGGTCTACTTCCATACTAGGCATTAAAGTTATTATGTTTGAAGCCAAGGAATTGTATTCTATTTTTTTTTTTAGGTTCCCACATATAGCAGGGTAGATAGAGGGAAGTAAATGTGTAGTGTTAAAACACTACGTTTCCCACTTTCCCTCGTATTTGTTAGGCATAGCGTATTGAATGCGCGATTTGCCTTGTAGCAGAAAGAAGAAATGAAAATGTTTATAAATAATAATCTATTTCCTCGATTGGGAATCGAACTCACAACCGTCGCGCGTACACGCCTGCCCCATGACGGCCTCACTGCTACTCTTCTATTCTATTATATTATAGCATATATTATTTTATAGTACACTTTTCTATTCTATTTTATTTAACTTTTATAGGCTATAAACACAATTTCGATACCTTTGTGGTGCAGTCGGAAATATTCTGACTGAATGTGACAGTTGTAACTTTTAATTCCACTCGGAGGTTTCTAATATCATTTTTCACTTTACTTACTTTCTTTTTACTGTTAAAATAGAACTTCTGTAAAATACTGTTTCATTCACCTTTCTGCATACATGGTAAGTGTAGAGGTCAGTCGGCGCACAGAGTCACAAATTGTAATCGTGACAAGTTGTGGGTTCGATTCCCATTCGGAGAAATGAAATATTAAATATTTTAATTTCCTTGTTCTGGTAACGAGGCAAAGTGGCGGAACTCAACGCCGCTCTTTGCCTCGACACCAGAGCGAAGAAATGGAAATATAAATTTAAATAAATATTTCGTGCTTGTGCCCCTGGGCCACGACGGCCTCAAATATGTAATTAATATATATTTTACATTTAACAAAAATTACAAACTATGTTACTTTTCTAATTTTACATCAACCAATAATTGAACCTACGATAGTTTCACAAGTTCGTAACAATTTCAATTTTCAATTTGCATGTAATGTTTATATAAAAATTCTTGCCCTAATATTCCTCGTCAAAGTAAAATTCCTCAGCTAAACCCTTAATATTAATACAAATTCTATTAATATTTCATAAGAACATTCAAGCGGCATATTCAAGTGTATATTTTAAAGAATTTAAATGACAAATAAGGCAGTCGTAGTGTAATGTTATAGAGTCTGACTATAAACACGACGGTCTTGGATTCGATTCTCACTGAAGAAATTGAATATTTTAATGTCTTGCTCTGCTAACAACACAAAACTCGGTTTTGAGTTCCACCAATTGACACTTAAATTGGGTACTGTGAACACTAGGTTCTCTATGCCTACCTTACTATGCACAGCGTTGAATTCCGCCACTCAACATGCAATGCCTCTCGAATTTGTCGGAAAATGGGGAACGGATTATCATAACAGTAGGTTCCCTCTGTTTACTCTGCTGTATGCAGGATACATACTAAAATCTGATTTATTAATTATGTTACTTATTTTTTGGATTTTTTCCTACATTATATGTACCGCAAGTTCTCACCAAACTTCATAATATCAGTATTATAACATCAATATTATATATATACTTTAATTACGAGACTTTATTCAATGGTTTCGTGGCGCAACGGCACGAGGTGTGACTGCAAAACCGACTGGTTGTGGGTTCGATCCCCACTCGAGGAGATGAAATATTTACTTAAATTTATATTTCCATTTCTTCGCTCTGGTGTCGAGGTTAAGCGCGGCGTTGAGTTCTGCCACTCAACACGCAATGCCTCCAGAATTCGGCAGAAAGTGGGGAACGGAGTGTCTTAACACTAGGTTCCCTCTGCCTACCCTGCTGTGTGCGGGATATAGCGTGAAGCTAATTTAATTTTTATTGAATTTTTTAATTCAATGGTTTAAAATAGGCTTAAAACATAATTTATATAGGAACCCACATATCTACTTATTCTTACTTATACAGGGTGGAAGCGTTAGCGCTCCTTAAAATATTTTAAACCGTTACCTAAAGAAACTAATCAAGATACCTCAACAGTTTGGACGTAGGATTTTTTTTTTCATTTCACGATGTTTATCCATACCTGTATTTCGTGTGACGCAGTTACGCATAGATACCAATAACGTAAACACATACTACTACAAAAATAGTACTAAAGGTTAAAAAACTGAACTTTGCCGCCAATTTCTACGACCTACTTATATATCTGCGTGCGTCGTTCTTGACAAATGGCGGTTTATTTTACAACGATAATTTTATTATATATTTTGTTAGAGAAAAATCACTTTTACATTTGTGGGATTTTTTAACTGTATTAGGCTTTTATAGAGTAGCTAAAATAGTAGTTTCATTTAAAATGGTGCTGACAAAAACACTCTGTATATCCAGATTCATCACTAAAGTATTTGTTAATATTTGTCGTTCAGGGAGCAATTTGTCACAGCTGCCATGAGTTTAACTGATACGAGTATGTATCTAAACTATCCACTATAGCGTGACGTGTCAGTTCTATTTCCGTACGCCTCCAGGACATTTGGAAGTTATGTGATTTATCAAATCACAAATGAATTTACGAATAGGACTTTCAATTTATGGAAGTCGTCATGGCGCAGATGCACAAGGATGTGATTATAAAGCGATGGTTGCAGATTCGATCCCCACGCGAGGGAATGAATTATTAACACAACATATTAACTTGTATAGTAAAGGTGCGGATCCCATTTGATTTAAAATCTTTATAGATTTTCTAACAAAAATATATTTTTTTTTAGCTTCACGCTGTTTTGCACGTAATAGGATAGGTAGAAGAAACTGTTCTTTACTTTCCGTTGAATTTTGTTAAGACACTCAGTTCCCACTTTCCGCCGAGTTCTGGAGTCATTGCGTGTTGAGTGGCGGGACTCCTCGACTTTGCCCCGACACCAGAGCGAAAAAATGAAAATATACATGTAAATAAATATTTTATTTCTTCGAGTGGGTATTTACCCACAACCAGTCGATTTTACGGTCAAATTTTATCATTGCGCCGCGACTGGCCTCTAAGAAACGAAAATATTAAATATTTCATTTTCTCAAGTGGGAATCGAACTCACAACCCGTCGCGTTTACAGTGACACGCTTGAGCCCCTGCGCCACAAACATATATTTAATTTTAAGCTTTGAACACATAAATACCTACCATACCTATATATTTATATAAGAAAATGGATAATGACTTTTCTAATAAAAACTAGGTGTTAATACAGCAATGTTACCTACAAGCTAACGAGCGGTCTCATAACGCAATTACTGAAGTAACGAAAACGCCAAGAGGTTGTAACTGTTATTTTTGTTGATCAGTGATGTTCCAGTTCTGAACTTAGTATCGATTGTTTCGTTATTTTTGTATCTGTACTGATAAAATTCCGAAAGGTATTTTTTTTGCAATAATATAAAGGAGAGACACGTAGAATAAAAATCATAGAAACTGCTTTTATAAAAAACAAGTGAAAATTGTGTTTAAATATATAACAGTATGATGTTTTAGAATTAGACTTCCCTCTAATAAAAGTGTAACATTTGAAAAAAAAAAAATCTTAGGAAATTCGTAAAACGTTATTTTATAAACATCTGAGGCCATACAGAGGCCGTAGTGAAGCATTTGAGCAGCGTCTGCAATGTCATCGTTACGAATTTGATCTCCACTCAAAGTAAGACAACACACGGCGTTAAATAACACTATTCAACAAGATATGTCTCGAATTTGGACGGAAAATAAAAAGAGAGAACTTTTCACTGTATAACCATGTAATACGCGATAAAGCATGAAGTGAAAAAAATCCGCTTTAATAGCAAGTTAATAAAAATATTAAATATTAAATTTCCCAAGAAAGAAATTCCGTCGAGTGGAAATCGAACCCACAATTTATCACGTTTACAGTCACACGTTTGTGCCCCTGCGCCACGACTGAATCTTTACCACTACAAGGTAACTAACTGTTCTTAAATCAATAGTAAATAAATACCTATTAAAATATCGATACTAGGGATGTATCTCTGAAGTAACGCTAATCCCATATCTAATGATGGGAAAGAAAAACGCCTGATCAGATCGATTAGCAACTTTTATCCCTACACCGTATTAAAGAATATATACCCTAAACCAATTAAAATAAAATACATTTTCCTTTGGTAGTTAATTAAGTTTTCTACATAAATTATTGTAGTTTTATTTCAAATCTTATTACTTTGAAATAAAGTTCAAAATATTTACTAAGCGAAAAATGGTAAATTTTCTCATTTTTCTCTTAAGAAACCACTAGATAATTGATTTCCTGACAGATATTTTTCACACAAACAAAGTAAGACGGTCCAAAAAAATATTAAATTGATTTCTAGATGTAATTAAGAAATCAATCAACGCTTTAAAACCGAAATTAAAAATCAAGATATTCATGAATTATCGATGGAAATTTTTCATTTAACTTGGAAATTGTTTAATAATTTTCAATATTAAATTCATCGATGTTATATAGAGCAGTTGTGTTGACAGGTATTGGTTTGGATACACGAAGTGTGGAGTTGTTGGGAATCAAACCAGCAACTATCGGTTGTCGGTTTTATTCCCATCGAGAAATGGCTTTCGGCCTTTAGGTCGTAAGGGTCGTAAGGGTCTAGTCTTAAGCTGTAATATAATTAGCAGTTAGCTTTAACGCTATTATATTATTATATAGAATGGCTAAAATATTTAACGAGATAATTTTCTAGGATGATCTTAACAGAGTTGAGATAGAGAATAAAAGAGACCATACAATGACATTTAGAAACTTACTTTAATTTCATCTTTCTCACTTTCTGGAACAACAATTCAATATATAAGTAATACTTAAAAAGTACATTTATTTTTTGGCATATTTTTAGTCTTCATTGATGTATTTAAATAAACCACCTAAATATAGTTCACCTCTATCCAGAATAAAATAAATTTGAGGGCGGTCCTTTGGGAGGGGGTTCCCTCACTGGTAAGTAACAGAAATTCATTATGACTTTTCTTTAATTTCACGCTGTATCCATCACACGGCAGGTAGGCAGACGGAACCTAATGTTATTACAACTTAACGTCGCATGTTGAGTTACGTCACTCAATACCTCCGGAATTCGGCGGAAAGTGGATGTAAGTTTCACTCTCCAGAGTGAGTGAATCGGAAGTGGATTAATGAGAACGGAGTGTCTTAACACTAAGGTTCCCAAATTCTCTCTGGTTACCCTGCTACGTGTGAGATACTAGTTTCACGCTAAAAAAAACTATTTTACGAAATATTAATTCACCTACATGTAAGTGTATATATGGTGTGTATATCCTTATTTAATTATACATGGCAGGGTAGGCAGAGAGCAACTGGCAACTTACTTTTAAGATACTCCATTCCATTTTATGCCGAATTCTGGAGTCAGAACTGACCGACTGACAGAACTTTTACCTTCTTAGAGAAAGAAGCAGAACGAAGAAATGAAAATATTAAATATTTCATCTCCTCGGCTCGAAATCAAACCCACAACCTGTCGATACACCACGTCTGCTCCCAAAATAGTAATTACTTATATATTATAATATAAATTAATTATTTTATATTTCCATTTCTTCGCTCTGGTGTCGAGGTTAAGCGCGGCGTTGAGTTCTGCCACTCAACACGCAATGCCTCCAGAATTCGGCAGAAAGTGGGGAACGGAGTGTCTTAACACTAGGTTCCCTCTGCCTACCCTGCTAATTAATTAAATTTTTTTTAAGTAAATTAGGTTCACCGAATCGAGTTTATAATCATTTACTACACAAAGTAATTTCTTAAGAGAATTGGAAGGCTTCGACGCTATTTGTAAACTGTACGCAATTAACGCACCGATGCTTCTAAATAATTAATTATTTTGACATTTGAGCTTTGGAGATGCTTTATTGAGTGCCTACTAGCGCTGGTTGCCAGTTAGTCCTTCCTGACTCTAATGTTGATACGCCGTTAAGTTTCACTAGTCTACTCTTATTGTTTAGTAGATTGGGAGAAAAGTGAAAAGCGGAGTGACGTAACACTATTCACTCTATGTTCTTTCCGCCTACTTTGCTATATGTGAGATACAGCGTGAACCTGAAAAAATGTTTTGTAACAACAGTCAATTTTAATAAAATCTTATAAGGTCACTGATGTTGAATACCCTTAGCAGAAAATTGACTTACTCCGTATTTCTTATTAAAAAATCACGTAATATGTCGTGAACGTTAGTAGAAATTATTGAAAGTTAACAAGACTTTTCAGTTAAAATTCATTTTATTGAAAGCTATTTCTAGTTTCTCTAGTTTAGTTGGACAATGCTGTTGTTACATTCCACTAACCAAAACGCAAAATCTCTAAAATATACCGAAATTAAAGAACGAAGTGGGTCTAGGAGAGAAAAGAACAATCACTACTAGTTAAATAAAATAAATAAATAATAAGTATCCCGCACACAGCAGGGTAGGCAGGGGGAACCTAGTGTTAAGATATACCGTTCCCCGCTTTCTGCCGAATTCTGGAGGCATTGCGCGTTGAGTGGCAGAGCTCAACGCCGCGCTTAACATCGACACCAGAGCGAAGAAATGGAAATATAAATTTAAGTAAATATTTCATCTCTTCGAGTGGGGATCGAACCCACAACCAGTCGGTTTTACAGACACACTTCGTGCCGCTGCGCTACGACTGGCCTCACTACTAGTTAGATTATAGATTACAAGATAGACTAGTTTTTGCTTTTAACTTTGCTTACGTGGACATATAATATGACTTAGAATGTAATGTATATTATTATAATGAAAAAACTCGTATTTTCCCGTGCCTGTAAAAATTCTAGAAAATCTATCTTGATGTCACTTTACATTCCCTAATCTACGTACATTTTTTTTTCAGCTTCACGCTGTATCCCGCATTTGGCAGGCAGAGGGAGCCATTTGTCAGATAGCTTACCCCTTTTTCGCCGATTTCTGGAGGCATTGCGTGTTGAGTGGCGTAACTCAACGCCGCGCTTTGCCTTGACACCAGACCAAAGAAATTAAAATATTAAATATTTAATTTCCTCGAGTGGGGATCGAACCACGAACACACACTACGAGTGGCCTACCTACATACATACCACATTCAAATTTTCCAAGTCCAGTCACAACACCAGCCACAACTGGCAGACCAAACTAAACCGCCAGATGTCTGTCAGTAACTCAGTAACAAAAGAGTTTTATAAATTTAATTATATAAAGAAAAATTAAATCAGCTTCACGCTGTATCCCGCACACAGCAGGGTAGGCAGAGGGTACCTAGTGTAAAGACACTCCGTTCCCCACTTTCTGCCGAATTCTGGAGGCATTGCGTGTTGAGTGGCAGAACTCAACGCCTCGCTTAACCTCGACACCAGAGCGAAGAAATGGAAATATAAATTGAAGTAAATATTTCATCTCCTCGAGTGGGGATCGAACCCACAACCAGTCGGTTTTACAGTCACACCTCGTGCCGCTGCGCCACGACTGGTCTTTAATTATATATCCACGGGCTTCCCTAATAACATTGCCTTGTACACATAATCTGATAAATCTTGCAATTCTATAGGGTCCAATAAATACTAATAACCGCAACGGCGGCAGCATTCCATTGGCTTATGACCTCTTGATGTATGGATGTGGTGGAAACTGGAAATTAGTGCATGGAAATATAATCTCTAAAGCAGGGGAATAGCAAATAGTATTGTTTGACAGTATATATTAATGATGATATCTGTATCTAATATCTCGTGTTGTCAAAGCTTAGAGCGTCAAATTAGGTTTATTTAAGGTATTTCTAGCGTTGTTCTGTGACTTTGTTTACGTGAAAATATAAAAGGAAAGAGATATAAAAAGAGAAAGAAATAAAATACTTTTTTTAGCTCTCCGCATATTGTAAGGTAGGGAACCTAGTATTTAGATACTTCCGTTCTCCACTTTATTTGTGTAGCAAAATATGCAGAGGAAATCTAGTGTTATGGCACTCCTGTCCCCACATTTTGTGCGCCACGACAGCTTTCAAAAGGTATTTTAACGTAAAAATGTGTTGTATTCGGCGGAATTCAATGCCCCTCGCGCAGGGAAGAAATGAAAAAATATATTTAGTTTTCTAAATAAGTATTTTTCTATCCTAAGTGTGGAATAACACTTTAAAAATGTTTAAAAAATATATATATATTTCATTGCCTCGAATATAAATCGAACCCGCAACCAGTCGCATTAACACACACTTGTGCCCCTCAACCACAATTGACTTAAAATTTCTATTATATTTTGACAATAAAAAACCACCAAAACCACCGAACAATACGAGTATGTGTCGAGACCCAAATTTAAATATCACTCAAGTTTACGACTCCTAAAACCATTCATTTACGCCATGGGACTGAGGCCAGCGGAGGTTGGAATGACCACCATTCCTTGGAGTGTTTAAAACAGTGATTCTCAACCTTTTTTTTGTTGCGGCACATATTTAACGATTTCAAAATTTGGCGGCACACAAAGAGAAATTATTTACTACAACACACTACATAAATAGTTTATGACAAAAATTTTAAATATACGAATTTTTTTTTTTGTGGATTTAAATATATATTCATGTTAAAAATATTTTTCTTTTTAAATGATATAATTTAATTATATTAACATAATTATATATTTGCAAAATTTGGCGGCACACTTTTGAAATTTAGCGGCACACAAAAGTACCGCGGCAAAGTGGTTGAGAATCTCTGGTTTAAAACAATGGATTCCTTGCCACCATAAATAGAAATGTGTCGGCCCAAACTGTTAACATCAGTCAACCCTTGCTTTTATGTAAATAATTAAAACAAGATTCTTGGGGCAAGGCCATTACTAATATTTTTTTTTATAGTTGTTTATAATTAACTTTTTTTTAAATGTATTTATTCATTTAAATGTAGTGTTAAGGAGATGAATAAAAGTCTACTCACGCTTTACACTGAGTATAGTCAACACCACTTTAAAGTATATATAGTTTGAACACAAATAGTTAATCACGACACAGTTTATATAAAAGTCAACCACAAACATATATATAAAAGAGAACACGGTAAATACTAATTTGGAAGAAAATAATAAAGAAAACAATGGAACGTATGGAAAACGCATCGAGTGGCAAGCATCGACTACTATATATAAAATATGCCGTCGACAAGGGGGTAGGCGTGAATGTTAGAACGCCTTACCGGTTCGGTCGACGGCAGCGAGCGCTTTCATATAAATATACTAAATACGAATACTTATTATAAAATATATAAATTGTTATATTTTCTTTAACTATAAGATAAATCGTAAATAAGAAGATGTACACAGATAAAAATTGTCACAAGCACTCTGAAAAAGCTTTTCCAAAGTGGCCATATAGAATTACTATGTTATTAGCGATTTACCGCGTTTTTTGTGACTTCAGCAAATAAATAATAAAATAATTAATATATTTTTAACAAAAAAATCGACTTCAAACAATACACCAAAATTGAAAAATAAATTTACTTAACACAAAGCAAAACGTTCATTGATTTTGTTAAAGAAAAGTAATTAAAGAAGAAAAAAATATAATTCAATGTCAAGCTAATGCTACAACAACCTTACTACAATATCAAATTACTAAGACTTTACTTGACACCGACTTCAAAATTATAAAATTTTACTTTTAACTATATTAAAATAGGACTGTAGTGGAAGCACTAGCGTTCAAATAAAAAAAGCTTCAGCTTCACGCTGTATCCCGCACACAGCAGGGTAGGCAGAGGGAACCTAGACTTAAGACACTCCGTTCTCTACTTTCTGCCGAATTCTGGAGGCATTGCGTGTTGAGCGGCAGAACTCATTGCCGCGCTTAGCCTCGACACCAGAGCAAAGAAATGGAAATATAAATTTAAGTAAATATTTCATCTCCTCGAGTGGGGATCGAACCGACAACCAGTCGATTTTACAGTAACACTAGTGCCGCTGCGCCACGACTGGCCTCAACAATACAGGAATTAACAATTATCAAGAATACATCTTATTGATACGGAATAAAAATAAAAATTGTAACTAGTTGGGCCGACATTTAAAAAAAATTGAATCCCAAAATATAAAAATTACATAAAAATACTTAAGTGTTGGTTTATCTATAAATATCTTTTTAACCGACTTCTGTAAGAAAAAGACTTCTGTAAGTTATCAATCCAGCCGTATTTTTTTATGTTTGTTACCTCAGAACTGGGTGAAACGATTTTGATGATACTTTTTTATTTTATTTGAGGATCTGCCTACCCTGCTGTGTGCGGGATACAGCGTGAAGTTGTTACTTCCTTTATTTTAAACTGACATATCTTGGAGAAAATGGGTTAACCACTGAGCTAAAATATAAAATATAAATGAAAATAGATATCAAGAATAGTATAAATAATAATTTGATTGAGAAATCATGAATTATTATTAAAATTAATTTATAAAGTGTTCTTAATTATCATAATAAAAGCAGTATTGCTTTATTGTGAGAAATAGATAAGTTGCTTTTGAGGCCTATTGTGGTGCAGAGGCAAAAAAGTATGACTGTAAACGCGACAGGTTGTGGATTCGATCCCCCACTCGATCCTTCTGATGTCAAGGCTAAGCGCGGCGTTGAGTTCCGCCACTAAACACGCAATGCCTCCAGAATTAGGCGAAAAACAGAGAACAGAGTGTCATATAACTACGTTCCCTTGCCTACCCAGCTGTGTACGGGATACATACAGCATAAAGCAAAAAAATAATAAGAAAAATAATTAAAAAAAAATGATAGAGACCGACGTGGGGCAGAAGCACAACCATGTGACTGTAACGTGTAAGTTGTGGGTTCGATTCCCACAGGGGACAATTTTTTTTTTCATTTTTTAATTGCGCGGCAATGCCTTCAGAATTGGACGAAAAAAGGGGAACAAAATGTTTTGGAGGTGAAAAAAAAATAGCTTTCTATTATATAAGTATGTATTTACATTCTAAATCCACTGGGATTAAAGTAAATATAGAAACGCGAGCATGTAGATTACTAATAAAAACTTTTTACTACTTCACTAACAACCGGGGAACTCTGTCCATCTATAACTTTTTATGTTTGTCAGGGGATTTTCGAAATTAGGCATCATCATATAAACTAACTTGGGTTCGTGGACCATCTTTTACTAGCTAGTTTTATACTGTAGCTAGTTAATGAAAGGTGTTTATTACTATTACATACATTGCAATACAAAAAAAACCGGACAAGCGCGAGTCAGGCTCGCTTTGTCGTACAAAAATGAGATCTTGAATAAGAGAAAAAAAATAACCCCAAATGTATAGTTTTCAGATTTTTTCGGTTTTTCTGTACTATCTGTAGATGCTATCTGTGAAATTTCATAATTCTAAGTGAACTGGAAGTACCCAAATAATTGATTTCCTGTATAGTGTCGAAATACAGTTTTTTGCGATGTATGTAAGTAGAAGTAGAAATATGTTTTTTTTTCAGCAAATCACAGGACCATAGATCTAAGTATATGGTATGATTTTCAATTCGATATCTCCAAGCGTTCCTAAGATAAAGGCTCTTAACAGACAGATAGTCAAATGGACAGACGGATGCGTAACAAAGTGACCTTATAAGGGTTCCTTTTTTCCAAAAAAAGTGCGGAACCCTAAATAAATTTCATTTAGAATTTTCATATTTTTCATTTAGATTCGCACAGTATCTCGCACTTGGCAGGGAAGGCAGAATTTGAGGTGAAGAAACTCCGTTTCCCACTTTCTGCCGAATTCTGGAGGCATTTCATATTGAGTGGTGGAACTTAACGCCGTGCTTTGTCTGGTTAGCAGAGTTTGGAAATAAAAATATTAAATATTTAATTTCCTCGAGAGGCAATCTTACCCGCAATCTGTCACTTTTACAGTCCCCCCTTGTACCTCTGCGCGTCGTCTCGCTTCAACATATACATATACGTACGTACAGGCTTTATTATATTGCAAGTTAGTGTACTTCCAGCCTATATTTGCTCTGGTGCCTAGTGGTACAAAATAGCCAAATTTAGAGCTGGAACTTTATCTCGAGAAAACACTGAACTTGGCACCTATACATCTCCCATTTTTTGTCGGTAAAGTCGAAAATGATCCATTACTTAACATTTAATTTGGCTCTCATTTCACATTTACTTTTTGACGCGATATAATTTATGGGCGTAGGAATGGGTCTGGGTGGTCCGTGCCCACCCATGCAACATTCTAGTCTGGTGCACACCCCAGAAATGAACAATAAGTGCCATTTTTATTAAGTTTACTTATGATGGACTCAAAAACGGTTTACTGTGGGTACCCTAAGAGAAGCTCCAGAGAACGCTGAGAGTGGCGGCTTCCATCAAGGCATCGCCGTAGTTGTATGCGCGAGCGATCCTGCTGCGTCATTTTGATGAAGAGAGTTTCCACTTCGTTTTAGAGGATAGTATCAGGGTTAATTCAAAAGTCGCTTGATTTGAATCGTGTAAAATACGCTTGCATGTTTCCAGTTTTTTAACTTAGCTGGACATACTGGGCGCACTAATATTGTGACAGTAAATAAAATATTTACTCAATACCAAAATATTTTTTTTAAATATTTATTAGGCGCTATGTTAATAATGTAGTCGGTATCCTCCTCTAAAAAATATAGTCGCAGTTACAAAACAAAGTTTTGAAGACTTAGCAATCTGTTTTATTTCGTAAAAAAAATCTTATATACATATGCATCTGCTTATATAGAGTAAGAGCATAGAAAAAACAACAAGAAACTTCACCGTACCAAAATTCAGACAGGGAACCACCACCAGTACATTTTTATCTAAAAAGTAATAAAAACTTCGCCTCAAACTGTCGATAGCAGTCGAACAAACCTGCCCTGGCATTTCCATCGGAATAGACGGTCGTATTTATTTGAAACTTACTTACATGTTGCTCTTTTGCTTATTTTGACAATATTTTCCCCATTTTGCCAGTTGATATGATGTATATGTATATATGAATAATTGCAATTGATAAATCAGCTTCACGAGGTATTTTGATAATTATTTTTAGGTATGGGTTAAAAATATTTTACCCTATATGCTGTTCCCGTAAAAGGAGCGCTGACACTTCCACCTGTATAAGTGTAATTAAATAATTCAATCCATGTTGGTCACTCGCTCATTAGTCCCGACCCTCCCTAATTCGTTACCATTGTTATATTATTCAAAGTCCCGGGATACCCTGCGTTAGCTGTTAAAATACTTATAACGCTTAGCAGTATAAATTAACGTTGTATATTATTTAATGAAAATTAAAATTTCACACATTAAAAAGAAAATATTAGAATTCTTTATTTTTTTTCTCTATGGTTCCTTTTTATGTGAGAGTCTGTCCTATAACGATGGTTGTAGGCTCGATTCCACTCCAGGTAATGATAATAACATTTGAAATCATTCCTTTCCCTGTTCTGGTGAGACCATCGCTACTTTCAAATCGTTATGCGTTCTAAAATGTGTTTGGTTATGATAGAATCAAATAAATCAAATCATCTTCACGCTGTATCCCGCACACAGCAGGGTTGACAAAGGTAACCTAGTGTGCAGACTCCGTTCCCCACTTTTCACCGAGTTCTGGAGGCATTACACGTTGAGTGGTGGAACTCAACGCCGCGCTTTGCGTCAACACCAGAGCGAAGAAATTAAAATATAAATGTAAATAAATATTTCATTTCCTCGAGTGGGTATCGAACCCACAACCAATCGATTTTACAGTCACATTTTGTGCCCCTGAACCACGACTCGCCTGAAATGGGTATTGTAGAAGTAATACATAATTGGTAATTATAAAGGTAGCATCTACCATACCGGTAAATTTAATACCAGTATAATAAAAATATCGGTATTGCTTAGGGGCAATGTTCCTTGTGTTCGAAAGATATCGTTATTTCGTTCGCAGGCGCGTCTTTTTCTAGGCGGTCACTGAAAATCAGCGTTGGTATTACTGAGTATGGTTGCTCATATGCCAACATCTATGCTGAGTCGCCTACTTTTTTTAACGTCACACTGCTGTACACTTTGTTTTAATGGATGCTTTGTCAATGTATAGTATAATGTATAATAGTAAGATTATTTGCATGCTTGATCTTGTTGTATTATGATTATTATTTTGTTTGTCATTCTTCTTTTTTTTGTCTGTATAGCAGTTGTTATTGTTAAATAAAATAAAAATTACAAGCCCTGAATGAAACAAGGCGAAGCGAGCGAAGCGAAGTTCCAGAAATAGATAACGGAGTTCTTTAGAACCTTGTGTATTTCGATGATCCCTAGATATAAAGTATCAAAAGCGAAAAAACGCAAATATTTTTATCGCTCTTTCCAAGGACTAAGAAGTGTAGTTTTAATTTCTTTTTTTTTTCAAAATTTTAAATTAATATTAAATTATGCGTTTTTTAAACGTGTAGGTTATTGAAAAGTACCTTTGTTAATATTTCAAAACAGCAATAAAAGATTCTTGCAATTTTTCACTTTCGATACTTTACCTTCTTTAGATATCGTCGATTTGTGTATGTGTATGGCTACCGCGGATACGGAAAGAGTGAAATCATATGAAATTGTAAGTTAAATATAATAATAATTGATAGGAATTGTGACATCGAACCTCATCTCACCTCATGTTTACGTTTAAACTATTTTTTAACTGATAGAAAATTTAATATCAGTAAATATTTTTAGAAACAAAAAAATGTAAAAATCGTAAACTTTAAAAAAAGTTATGTTAAATAAGCCATCCCTCTAGTGAGAAAAACATAAAATAAAATAAAACAATAAGGCCAGCCGTGGCGCAGGGGCACAAAGTGTGACTGTAAAACCGACTGGTTGTGGGTTCGATCCCCACTCTGGAGGAGATGAAATATTTACTTAAATTTATATTTCCATTTCTTCGCTCTAGTGTCGAGGACAAGCGCGGCGTTGGGTTCTGCCACTCAACACGCAATGCCTAAAGATTCGGCAGGAAGTGGGGAACGGAGTATCTTAACACTAGGTTCCCTCTGTCTACCCTGCAGTGTGCGGGATACAGCGTGGAGCTGATAATAAAAAATAAAACAAGAAAAAGAAATTACACAATTTACATGAGTTTATGCAGCTTTTATGTATGTAAAAGTTCAAAGTATAGAGATTTATCCAATTATACTAAAGAGACTTTTAATATCTGACCCTTGAATTCTAGCCCTGAACGTATATTTATCGATAAGTCACTAGTTTTAACATCATTGAGTATATTAATATGATATATTAATATATCATTACATTAAGAAAAGCTAGAAAAAACCTAGTAACCTAACTCTCCATTATTTATATGCCATTTATTAGTGTTTTAATACTCCATTCTATTTTATAAATGTTTTTCAACTTCACACTACATCTTGAATACCAGGATTGGTACGGAACAGGGTTTGTCATGTTACCGGAGCGAGCAAATGAAAATCATTAATTACTTTAATTTCCTCGCTATAGGAACCATCGGGCATCGAACCCACAACCGCCGCCTTTACAGTCAGACTCTGTTCCGCAGCGCCATTGTAGCCTAGGTGAGTTAACACAGGTGACATTCTCAATAAAATAAAAAAAAAAGTTGCACCACTGCAATGACGTAAAGAAAAAAAACGATAATATATATATATATATATATATATATATATATATATATATATATATATATATATATATATATATATATATATATATATATATATATATATATATATATATATATATATTTAATTTAACTAAATTTGATATGGATTTTAAATTAAATTTATTTATTTTAATTCTTTTCCAGATATGTCTAACAAATATAAAGAAAAAAAAACCATCTCCGCATATCTTCGATGCATTAATCGTTTTGATCATCAATGCCAACCAGTTTGCGTGCTAACCTCAAGTTCTGAACTAAGAAATATATATTCATCTCTTTCTTTTATAAGATAATTATCTATCTATCTCTCTTAAATGGCTATCGTAAACTTGACCTTATGAACAATATTTCTATATTTCTTCGTTATTTAGTAAAAATATAGCGTATAGGGCGCATGTGTGTTTGTTTGTGTTTTTTGTTTCTAATATATACGATATATGAACCACGGAAAATGGTAAGATAATCCTTTGTATTGTGTAAAGTGATATAATTAAAAAAAAATCCTTAAAAAAAAGGTGCTATTTATAAACTAAAAGTGGTAAGTTGACATTTCGAAGCTTGAGGAAAAAACTTTTGTTTAAATGTTAAAATGATTTATATCCTTAAGTTAACAATAATATATAATATAATATATAAATATTGTATCTTTAGTGCAGTGGTTTGGTTTATTAATAACTGGTAAGGTGGGGAAGTCGCGAATTCAAGTTCCGGGGTGACATTTTATTATATTGACCGTGGACAACGGAAAACAGCTTTCATGTCATTATTTGAGGCCGGTCGTGGCGCAGCGGCACGAGGTGTGACTGCAAAACCGACTGGTTGTGGGTTCGATCCCCACTCGAGGAGATGAAATATTTACTTAAATTTATATTTCCATTTCTTCGCTCTGGTGTCGAGGTCAAGCGCGGCGTTGAGTTCTGCCACTCAACACGCAATGCCTCCAGAATTCGGCAGAAAGTGGGGAACGGAGTGTCTTAACACTAGGTTCCCTCTGCCTACCCTGCTGTGTGCGGGATACAGCGTGAAGCTAAAAAAAAAAGAATGTCATTATTTTTAGTAAATAACAAATAATAAAGATTATGGTCACTAGTTCTCCGTTTTATACTTATTTTTATATAATTAAAGATTTAATTTTAAATAGTTATAATATTAATGTACATAAAATACAAACAACGTAATAGAAATGTTTATCATTGTTGATCAAATGACGCCACATTTATCACTTCCGCTGTTTTAACCTATAATGCTTTATCTATTATAAGTTATAATTTAATTAAAAAGTCAATCAGCTACACGCTGTATCCCGCGGTGTAGGTTAGGCAGAGGGAACCTAGTGTTAAGACACCCGGACGGTTAAGACACTACGTTGAGTGGTGGAACTCAAAGCCTTGTGACCAGAGCGAAAAAATAAAAAATTAAATTAATATATGATTACCTGGAGTGGAGATCGAACCCACAACCAGTCGCGTTTACAGTCTCACACTTAAGCCCCTGCTGTTTTTGAGTTTGTTAGCATATTTATTGAGGAAGGCTAAATAAAATATATAAAAAATCGTTTCTATGTAATGTAGGTATTCACTCTAGGTACTTGCAGACAAAGCTACCTCGTAACCTTAGATTGTGTTACATTAATTTTTTTTTTTAGTTTTTTCCATTTCTCAACAGGGGCGAAGCTACAGGTAATATTTAGTACAAGCTATAATCTCGAACTCTTAATATATTATATCAGTGTGAATGTCACATAAATATGAAAGTATTTATAGAGGAAATATGGCCAAAATATTTAGAATTTTAGTTTGCTTGCATGTTTTTTTTCGGCTTCACGCAGTATCCCGCACATAGCAGGATTCCCATTATGACAATTCTGTTCCCCACCTTTCGCTAAAGTCTAGACTCTAGAGGCAATGCGTTTTGAGGAGCGGAATTCAACGCCGCACTGAGCTTAAATATTTGTTTACATATTCAAGAAAAATCGTGTGGATAATTTAATACAGTTTTCATTTCATTATTCTAGACATTTAACTTAAATTTAAATGTTAAACTTATTTTAATAGATCATCTTGAATTATATACTTGCAGTAGTTACATACTCAAGTAACGTTTGCAATTTAGCAATTTGCTTACACGAACTTGCCAAAGAAATTGAGTGAGTGCGAATTGAGAGCGGATTTTCGTAACTCTAGGTTCCCAGGTTCCCTGTGCCTATCCTGCGATGTACAAAAAAATACATTTCTAAACAACATACAATAATAAGTTACGTGGCTTTAGGATCGTACTCACAGACAAAGAATAATTTTAACAATTTGATACTGCATATTTGTATACAGAGTTAATGATAAAATTAACGAAAATTGACGTTTTAATGACTAAATTTATAAAATATTTATAGTTAAACCACCGTTACACAATGGGCCTTCCCAACCTTAATTGACTTATAACGTCGAATATTTTGGCCCTCATATAGCCATACTATTGATGAAGATTGACAAGCCGACCCAGGCCTTGAGGCCAGTCGTGGCGCAGGGGCACAAGCGTACATTTGTAAACACCACAGGTTGTGATTTTAATTCTCTCAAAGAAATGAAATATTTAATATCTTAATTTCCTCTGCTCTGATAACGAGGCTAAGCGCGACGTTGAGTTTCGCCACTCAACACGCAATGCCTCCAGAGTTCAGCGGAGAGCAGGGAACGGAAATGTCTTAATGGAAACGGAGTGTCTTAATAATAAATTCCCAGGTTCCCTCTCCTTCTCTGCTATGTGCGGGATACAGCGTGAAGCAATAATAAAATATAAGCTGACGATATAATGTATATTTACATTTTTAAGCAGTTGCTAGTAATCATTCTTACAAAAAAGCAATCATTCATCATAAAGGAGTTCATACCTCGAATTGCACTTGACTGATTTAAGGTGAATGTTCCTACATTCTTCTCTCTTTTCTGATGGCGTAGTCCATCTCTGCTATATCTATAGGTACCAAACGGTTACAAATCGGGATAACGATGGTCCCTAGTTAAAGTACCGAAAGATAATTGCAAATTTTTTTATTGCTCTTTTGAACTACTAAAAGTAAAAAAAGGAAATTTTCAATATTTTAATAAATTTTTTTACACCTTTTTTAAACATGTATCTAATCGAAAACCTTGAAACGCTTGTTTGTAGTTCAAAAGAACAATAAAAGAAAAATGTTTAAATAGAATTTTTTTTAAAATTTAAACGGGATTTAAGGCGCAGTTTCAAATCCTCTTACCTTAATTTTTTTATATATTTTCTAATTAAATATTTTTCTTTCTTAAGTGTGAAATAACACTTTAAAAATGAATAAAAACAACAATAAAATTTTAAATCTTTAATATTTAGCCAATATTTAGTCCAGCATTTTAAATAAAATCTATTGCTATTAATTTCCTACTGATTTAGAAGACTAAAGACTGTATGTAACATGGTAAAATAGATATATTTTAAGTGATATATTTCTTAATCTATGAAGTTGAACTCAACATCTTCGAAGATACAATAAGGCTAACCTTTGATGCTGGTTATTATCCTTGAATAGGGTTGGGCAGCTGATCCATGCCCACCCCAGAGTAGTCTTGTGCCCACCCCAGAAATTTAAAAAAGAATGTTTTACACGAATATATCTTGTCAAAGCTCAAAGGCCAGAAAAATTGTCTAAATACGAACATACTGTTCAAAACCACATCAAATTTGTTTGTATTTTTATATTTCATATTTTACCCTAAGCAACAGGAATTTTATTTATAAAAAAAATCTATAAAACGAACTAGCTAACAGATATTCATTAAATATAGATACAAAAAAGCAATGGAATCGTTCTAAGAACCGTAACAGATTATTAAATAATTTGTCTAATTGAATGGAGAATTTTGATGGCAAAATTACATTCTTAATTAAGTATTGCATTAAGATAAAGATTTTTTTTTTTTAACATTTATATAGGCGTTGAGCTCCGACACTCAACACGCAATGCCTCCAGAATTCATCGGAACGTACAGCACGGAAGTGTCCACTAGGTTCCCTGGTTCCCTATGCCTATCTTATAGAGACGTCTCCTCGATGTGCGTTCTCTACCGCATTTATCATGGGGAGTGTTCTGAAGAACTGTTCGATCTGTTACCTGCCGCCAAATTTTCTAACCGCACAGTACGTCACAAGTTAAAATATCATCCACACCACCTGGATCCACTACTGTACGGTTTCGTAGGAACATCCTTCCACGCGCCACGGAACTGTGGAATGGCATACCCACAGCAGTGTTTCCAGGTCGATATGACATGGGTACCTTCAAAAAACGCGTCTATCTCCAACTTAAAGGCCGGCCGGTAGCTCCTCTGGTGTTGCACGAGGCCGTGGGCGGTGGTAATCACTTACCATTAGGGGACCCGAACGGTCGTTTGCCTTGTCTTTTTCCATAAAAAAAAGCCATGTGCCGGGACAGCGTCAAGCTGAAAAATATTATATAAGTCGTCTTGACTTAACAGCACAGCGTACAACAGTAAACGTTATAGTTCCGATCCCGAATCAATTTTTTTTATCCAGCCACTCTTGAGATTTTGAGTTGAGTTGAGTTCAACATGCTACATGTCTAAGACTGAAAACAGGCACCCTCGCGTTTTCACTTTTTATTACTAAAAAAATTACAAACACGTAATATTACCTAAATGATTATTCACTTGACTATACGCTAAGCTTATTCTTTCTGACTTAACCTCCTCTTGTACGGCTAAAACTTATTTAATAAGTCCATTCCTCTGAGTCTCCCAACTACTACCTTTTCATTTGAAGGCAGAGCGTAGGCACTTTTAGTTGAAAACGAACTAAAGTTTCCTTCTTACTATGAGAAACATTGGCACAAATGTGTGACCGTAAACACGATGGTTGTAGCTTCGATTCCTATTCGGGGAAATAAATTATTTAATATTTTTATTTCTTCGCTGTGGTAATAACGCGGCGGTCACCCACTCAACACGCAATGCCTCGTAAATTTGGCTGAAAATGGGGAACGGAGTATCTAAGCACTAGGTTCCCTAGTTCCCTCTGCCTACCATTCTGCCATGCAATGGTATAGGTAAAAAAATGTTCGTAAAAAAAATGTTTTATTTCCCAAAACATACAAACATTTATTTGTTGAGATGACCCCAGAAATTCATTATAATACTTGTAAACATTCTTATATACGAATATACAAACAAATATTCTTCTATACAAATATTATAAAGACAAAGTGAAAAGAGTTCGTTTAGTAGAACGCGCTAATCTCGGGAACTACAGATTTTAATTGAAAAAATATTTTGTTATTGGATAGTCGTTGTTCGATGAATGTCTATGGACGTTTGTTTGTTATTTAGTGATACGACAAATTCTTAACTTATTTTGATAAAAATGATTATAATTTACGTGTCATTCTAACAATTTTGGGGAATTTACAATGTGTATAAATAAATAGTTCTTTTGTTCGTCTATCACATTTCGTAGATAATTTATGATTTTAATAGTTTCTTTTAATTGGTGATAAGTATGTCAACTAATGTATAGTATCGAAAGTGAAGAGTTTAAATGTAAATTTTCAAGCCAAACGTTGATTTCCTTGTAATAAAAATATATTTTGTTTTTTGTAACATAATATCAAAAAGATTTTGTATGAGGCCAGTCGTGGCGCAGGGGCACAAAGTGTTACTGAAAACTCGACTGGTTGTGGATTCGATCCCCACTCGAGGAGATGAAATATTTATTTAAATTTATATTTCCATTTCCTCGCTCTGGTGTCGGGGCAATGCGCGGCGTTGAGTTCTGCCACTCAACACGCTATGTCTCCAGAATTCGGCAGAAAGTGGGAAACGGAGTATCTTAACACTAGGTTTCCTCTGCCTGCCCTGCTGTGTGCGGGATACAGCGTGAAGCTAAAATAGCAAAAGGATTTTATATGCAATATAAAAAAAAAAAAATTTAATTAAATTATTGTATATGCAATATGTTCTAATCATATTATACTCAAATATTATTTTAAAAAAACTGAACTAAAAATCTAGAATAAAATAAAAAAACAATTTTATTCAAAACAACAGTAGAATAAAATAACTAAGAATAAAGTGTCTGTAACAATAAAAACATTTATATTATGAAGTTGTTAACGATCCAATTACATATTATTCATTTATATACTTATATGTATATTTAACGGTATTTGATTATTATAGTTTCCATTTATATTTATAACTATTTATTATAGTTTTCCTTTTAAATTACGAACTTCACGCTGACCTGGGAATCTAGTGCTAAGACACTCCGCCTCCACTAAAGCACTTCGCCACTTACCCACTTAGAAGGTTCATTGTGTGTTGAGTGGTGGAACTCAACGCCGCGCTTTGCGTCTCTAGTAAACCGAGGAAAGGAAAATATAACATATTTCATTTCCTCGATTTCCTGTCGAGTTTTAATATATCTATATACATATATAAATTTAATTACCTACTAGTATATAAGTAGGACTTTTTTCGTATATCCATGAAAAATATTATTTTTTTACGTATTTGGTCTTAAGTCAAAGAAATTGTTCTAAATTGCCAGATTACGTAACATATGTCTATAGGTACTCACTGTCTGTAAATGGAAAATGAAAGGGATGATTCCGCTCCCGGAAGTGTCTTAACATTAGGTTCCCAGTTTCCCTTCTGTATACTCTAAACTATGAAAAAGATATCTCTATAAAACGCCAGTCAGTTTCTTAATAGCTATTCATTATTAACCTCGCTATCAACATAATAACTGGTTAAATATCTGTAACCGCATATACTGTGTGTTACAATGAGAAAGGTCATTTAAACCACAAACATTTTTTTTTTGTGAAGAAAATTATTTATTTGTAATAACTATTAATATATAAGGGAATTCATTAAATAAGTTACATGTGTTCCTTTTTAGGGTTCCGTACCTCAAAATGTAAAAAAGGAACCTTTATAGGAACACTTTGTTGTCCGTCTGTGTGTCTGTCAAGACCATTTATCTCAAGATTGCGTAGATATATCAAGCTGAAATTAATCAAAAAATTGAGTTTCTAAGTCAACGCAATCAAAAGATACGAGCATCTGATGTATTTCGTATGAAATACGCCGTTTAATCAAGTCCTATATAACCACAATAGCACGAAGTGAAAACTTACAATTCAAATAAAAGAAAAAAATCAAAATGTTAACTTTTATAGATATTTCACAGCAAAAAATTATTACAAGCATATATTTATAGTTCATTTTATACTAAATGAATGAATATACCCCTCTACCGCCCTACAGACGTGAATTTGTCAATTTTTATAAGTTGTATTTCCCGTTCTGAAGTTGTTACGGAAGCCGGGGCGAATGAGTCCGACTCGCCCTTAACCATTTGACAATTATAAGTACCTTGGCACTAGGTTCCCTAGTTCCCTAAATACATACGGTAGAATAAAATATAACATAATCCATTATAATGAATTTTGTGTTACTATAAGCCTATATCGCACTTACTTTACATGTTTTTGCTTTGCAAAATGTGTAAAATAAGAAAAAAATCCGTCGTGGCGCATCAGCACATCATTGTAGGTACGATTCCCATTCGAGGGAATGACAAATGAATGATTTTCACTTCTTTGCTCTCGTACTTAACCCAGCTCGGTATTGAGTTCCATCACTCAACAAACAATATTTCGAAAATTTGGTGAAAAGTATGGAACGGGGTCCTAACATTAGGTTCCCTCCGCCTTCCCAGCTGTTGTCAAAAAAATAATTTCATATGAAACACCTACACTTTCTAGTTATATTTAGTAAGAGAATGTTTCTTTAGAACAATATAAATAATATAATAATATTGATGTGGAAAATAGCTGACATGTTGGCAAACCGCACTTGCGTTAAACGCTCAAGTTATTTTGCTATTTATATGTACATTCTAGGAATTATGGATCGATGTTCTGATGGCTTTGATATAATGTTTACTTCGATATATGGCACAAATTAAGAAAATATATTTTAAACCAGCTTCACGCTGTATCCCGCATATAGCAGGGTAAACCTAGTGTTAAGACACCGTTTTCCATTTTCCTCTGAAAGGAGGTATTGCGTGTTGAGGCAACAAGGAAAAGAACATTAGAATTCTTCGAGGTATAGTGAAAAGATATGCCTTAAAAAATAGATACCTACATGTATTTATATATATTAAACTGTTCCTTTACTCAGTGACTGAGAGACAACACAAAACATACGAAACTACTGGACATAAATAGTTTATGAATGAAAACGGCATCTCAAGATCGGTCTCATCTCTCAAGATCGATCTCACGGGCCATATAACGTTGAAATTTACAAATAGATTGGGATTCGGAAGCAGAGAATTTAAGTATTTGTTGTAATTTCTACTTGAATGTTATAAAATGAAATTTTCCACTTTACGCCCTAATGATCACGTAAACAAAGTTGCAGATGACGGCTTATCATATAATAAAACATGATATTAATTATCAATTTATCTAGGTCTATATTATATTTGAGGCCAGTCGTGGCGCAGCGGCACAAAGTGCGACTGTGAAACCGACTGGTTGTGAGTTCGATCCCCACTCGAGGAGATCAAATATTTAATTAAATGTATATTTCCATGTCTTCGCTCTGGTGTCGAGGCAAAGCGCGGCGTTGAGTTCTGCCACTCACACAACACGCAATGCCTCCGAATTCCTGAATTCGGCAGAAAGTGGGAAACGGAGTGACTTACACTAAGTTCCCCCTGCCTACCCTGCTGTGTGCGGGATACAGCGTGAAGCTGATTAAGATTAATATTATTATAAATTTATCTAATACTAGCGGCCCCGGCGAAATATACGAATGTTTAATTAGTTATTATAAGTGTATGTAAGAAAAAATCAGCCAAGTGCGAATCGGACTCGTCCACTGAGGGTTCTGTACAAGCTCCAAGATTTTGATTGGGAAATATCTTATAGGTTTTGATGATGTGGCCAATAAAGTTAACAAACTTACACATACACATAAGTACACTTATTTAGTATGAAAAAAACTACTAATATAACCTTGTAATTATTTTTTTTTCTATGAAATACTAATAAATCTCTACTACATTTTGAAATTAAAAAAAAACCATAACTACTATTAGTAATCACACATATAAATTCTAATTTTAATTTACAACTTGCTAATGTTTCTATTGATAAACAAGAAATCATAGACCAATTGGAGAAACTTAAATTATACAAGGGAGCAGGCCCTGATAATATTCCACCTATTTTTGCAAAAAAATGCGCGAAATCTTTGGCAAACCCACTTATTATTATATTTCATAAGTCACTAGAAGACGGTATATTTCCAAGCTTATGGAAAAAGGCTAGAGTCGTACCTATTTTCAAAAGCGGAGACAAAAAAGATATAACTAAATATAGACCCATTTGTATACTCTCTGTCTTCTCAAAGATCTTCGAAGTAATTATGTGCAGATCACTTAGTTGGTACGTAAAACCTTTTATGATTGAAAGTCAACATGGCTTTTTAAAGAATAGATCAACTATGACTAACTTAGTCTCATTTATTAACGATGTATCGGAAGTGCTGGACAGTAACGGGCAAGTAGACTGCATCTACACTGATCTCACTAAGGCTTTTGACGTTGTTGATCACAGTATTCTAATACATAAGTTAAGGAATTACGGTATCTGTGGGATAGTTATTGATTGGATTACATCATATTTGGACAATCGGGGATTGAACGTTGTAATTGGTGGACATCAGTCTGACATTTTTATTGCAACGTCTGGTGTGCCGCAAGGATCACACCTTGGCCCTATATTATTCGGAATTTTCATAAACGACATAATAACTTGCTTTGATAATTGTAGAATATTTTTATATGCAGATGACTTAAAAATGTTTAAAAAAATTTCGTCAATAGACGATTCAATTAAAATGCAAGCAGATTTAGAAAAACTTGTATCGTGGTGTAAACATAATAACCTTAATCTAAATCACCAAAAATGTTATAGTATCACATTTAGTCGTAAAACTCGAAACATTAAATATAATTATAAAATTGAAAATAACAATTTAACTTACTTAAATGAAATACAAGATAAAGGTATTTTAATCGATTCAAAACTAACCTTTATCTCACATATAGAAAATATTATTAAAAAATCCTACAAAATGCTGGGTTTTATTTTAAGAAGTACAAAAGATTTCAAAAAATCATCCACAAAAATAATACTTTTTAATTCATATGTCCGAAATACATTAGAATACTGTTCCATTGTATGGAACCCTTTTTACCAAACTCACAAAAACAGACTGGAAAGAGTACAAAAAAAAATGCTACGAACCTTATGCTATAAGGATAATTTAAATTTTAATTACAATAATCTTTTAAAACACTATAAAATATCGTCACTATCTACAAGAAGAAATGTTTTAGATCTTTGTTTTTTGAATAAAATTATAAATGGAGATATTGACTGCCCAGACTTAGTACAAAAAATAAGACTAGCAGTCCCTAGAAACCCGTTAAGGACTTCCAGTTCTAAGCCAACTTTTATAAGTAAGACTCCTAGAACTAATTTAGGCCTCAATGCACCTTTAAATAGAATTTTTCAATTATATAATCTCATTTCAAATGGTAAAGAGGAGCCAGATGTATTTAAGTTTTCTGGAAAAATATTAAAAAAAAACTCAAATGTATTTTTGAAAGTTAGCTATTTAGTGTTTGATTATTTTTTTTTTATATTATAGGGGAATTGTGCTTAAGATGACATACTTTTTCTTTCAAGACAAATATTTGAAATAAATGAAGTCATGTAAGATCAGGACATTGCGTATATTATCATATATATCATAATCAAAGAAAGTATTGTAGTTTCAGAACAATCAAAGCAACATAAAATTAAAAAACAAACATAAATTGCACTTAGGTCGACCGGTGTAAGACGACATACCTATAGGGTAAGATGACATAGACGTCATAACCTGCGATCCACTGACTTTTTTGTTCACACGTGACTTTTCTGTAGAAGTAGACTTTAGCAATGGAGAAATTTCATTAAGTACGCTCTTCTCTTCTGGCTTCTTAATCGATCCTATTTATAAGTGTAAGATGACATAGTATGCCATCTTATACTCACGTTTTATATGTCATCTTACCCAATAGATATGTGAATTTAATTGTAACAGTTGTGACAAAAGTTTATGGCTAAGAATGCGCTTTTAGCGTTAATTGTGTCATATAATAAGCCTATTTTACATTAAAAATTACTTCAAGTAGAAAATCCTTACCTTACGTGTATTTTCATCACCAAGCAAAAGCGAAAGAAAAATTTTGTGCTATTCAAAATGACGAAAACATGAACTACTTGCCAATGTGCATTTACCTTCCGTCATAATGAATTTGAATACTAGCGATATCTAAAGACACTCTCTAAAACGTCATAAGATCACACTTAGCGCAAATATTTAAATCAATATTGGCAGTGTGTCATCTTACCTTCGTATGCCATCTTAAGCACAATTCCCCTACACATTTAATTAATTTAACTAGTATAGTATAATTAAAGATGTAAATTGCTTAAAGTTTTTAACAAGATTTATATATTATTATTATTATTTATTTTTTTGAACTGTTTTTGTTTTTAACTATTTAAATTTTTTCCTTTTTTTTTTATACTCAGTAAGTTATTTTTTATTAGTGTTAATATTTTATGCTATTTTAAAAACCTCGTTTTTACGTTTTTTTGTTTACTGTAACTAAGTTAATATTTTTTTTTTTACAATAATATTTTTTACAGTAATATTGGTTTTAATTTTTTAATGTAGTTAAATATATTATAAGTAAAAGTTTACTCTCCTTAACATTTTTATTTTTACGCAATTGTTTATTGTTTTACTTTTTTTTTTTGCTTTACTTTATTTTTCATAGAATAATGTAAGTTTTGGAACAAATCTATGTATTACATGTTAAGTTAGCCTTTAAGTGTAGTGTATAGTGTACAATAAAATGTTCTATACTAAGCTATGTACGAAGGATAAAATACACTGTATATTATGTTGGCTTCCTATTAAATAAATAAATAAATAAATAAATAAATAATCATACTAACTAATAGGTAACAAGATAGGTCTATAGGTCTACGGGAAGTACACTATAGATTTAGATTGCGCGATGAATCTCATACAAAATAAAGCCAAAATTATACATAAATGCTCATAACTTTTGTACGTGTTATATTAAAAGCGTTTCTGTGCTCGAAGGAACTTTAAACCTGAATCTGATATTCATTTCAGATGATACCTCCATGCAATCTAAAGTAAAATTGTCTTGATAGACGGACAGACGAACAAAAATGTAATCCTATGAGGGTTCCGTTTTGTTCCTTTTGAGGAACCCTAAAAATATAAATAAATATAATATAGAGATATAAAATATAAATATAATATAGAGGAACTATAAAAAGTAAGTCTGACATGTCTAAGCGGAGGTATTTTTTGCGTCTTTCACGGTATGCGTCACGCCCGCCTACTCTTTTAATAGAGGTATTCATTTTTGCAATTCAATATCTACCATATATACCTTTGTTTATAACATAACTATCTAGATATGTGATATTATGCGTTTAAAAATAATTAGAAATAATAGTAAAAGATCCATTTTGTAATTCTGTCTGTCCATCAGTAAAAACTATTTATCTTGAGATTGTGTAGAGGTGTAAAACTAAAATTAATATAGCACGTATCTTTTGCAATCAAATGATACGAGCGTTTATGCATCGTTTTTGCTGCATTCGGTATCAAATTCGTCGCATAATCAAAACCTATGTGCACTTAATTGGACCTACAGTTATAAAATTTAAAAGAAAAGTAGAAATTACGATACAAATGAAGGAAAAAAATGGAAAAGTGAAAATATGTAGTTATTTCATAGAAAAACAAATCATTACAAACTTTTATTTATAGTTAATTTCATATAAAAATGATTTCATACACTCAACACACAATGCTTCAAGAATTCGGCTAAAAGCTGGGAACGGATCAGGAAAGTTAGGATGACCAGATTTAATTATAACTTGAATAAGCTGTTTATCAATTCATTCAGTCTTAATTTTATTAAAAAGAGAGAGAGAAAGAGAGCGAGAGTTCACTTAGGCTAGTGGTTATTTCATAAAATTTTCAAGGTCATAAGCAAAATGTAGAGGATAAAAATAAGATAAGAAAGAATGCATATGTTTTGTTGCGTTGTAGAAAGGAATTTTTAAGACATTTATAGTATTTTCCTTGTAAGAACCAGATTTATATTAAAAGGAACAAAATATGTAAAACTAACTACTTACTGAGCTCTATTTTTTAAACAGAGTATACATATATACATTTTTTTAGCTTCAAGTTGTAACCCGCACATAGCAGGGTAGTCAAGGAGACCCTGGAAATCTAGTGTTAAGACCGTTCCCCCTTACATTGCATGTTGAGTGGCGGAACTCAACGCCGGGCTTTTACCTTGGTACCAGAGCGAAGAAATGAAAATAGTAAGAAATAATAATTCATTCCCCTGAGTGGGGATCGAACCCACAACGGTCGCGTCGTCGTTCGTCGGCGTTTTTCTTATTTTCTGTTGTATTTTGTATAATATACAATTTTCCATTATATTTAAATGAGGCCAGTGGTGGCGCAGTGGCACGAGGTGTGACTGTAAAACCGACTGGTTGTGGGTTCGATTCCCACTCGAGGAGATGAAATATTTACTTAAATTTATATTTCCATTTCTTCGCTCTGGTGTCGAGGTTAAGCGCGGCGTTGAGTTCTGCCACTCAACACGCAATGCCTCCAGAAATCGGCAGAAAGTGGGGAACGGAGTGTCTTAACACTAGGTTCCCTCTGCCTACCCTGCTGTGTGCGGGATACAGCGTGAAGCTGATTTAATTTTAATTTTTTAAATTTCCATCATATACCTAAAAATAAATTTTCCGTAAATATATCCTTTTTCTACAGATTGGAGCACTAATTCTAGTCATAGCCCTGTTCGCGCCCACACATGAACAGAGTACACCACTATCGCCATGCCCCAACGTCTTCATGTACGAGCCGTCGGGCAACGAGCCAGGCCGGTGGTACGGGGTTGTCAACCTATCAACAGACAGCACTTTACATTCGTTGTGGCTTAACGTAGTGTTAGATAGCAAAGCTGATATTTTGGGGGTAAGATTTTATACAACTTTATATGTAATCTTAACTTATATGTGGGGAACACAGTGTCTTAACACTAAGTTCCCTCTGCCTACCCTGCTGTGTGCGGGACACAGCGTGAAGCTGATTGATTTATATGTAATCTTATGAATTTTTCAGTTTACTCCTCATAATGTTGTCAAATACTATTTTTTAAATAATTGATAATCAGGTCGCATTTTATAAGCCAAGATATTTTTTGACAGAATTGGGTTGGTGACGTCACAACTACAGATAATATTGATTTCAAAATAGAAAACACAAAGATGAAAATACATCCAGGTCCAGCAGTGGCTGTCAGGTTTTTCGTGCAATACAATCAATTAAACAAAGCGCCTCGACTACAAGCAATCAGGCTGAATGGAAGAGAAATATGTAATGCAAACTCTCCGCAACCGGCACTTGGTGTAGATAATATTAGGCCAGACCCCACTTCGATCAGACCTAGACCTGAAACGAGACCTGAAAGCAGACCTGAAAGGCCAATAGATAGGCCCGTAGAGAGACCTAGCGACAGACCTGTGGAGACCAGACCGATTGAGAGTAGGCCTATCGAAAGACCAGACAAAAGAACAACGTCAAGACCATCTATTAGGCCGGAGGATAGGCCTGAGACAAAACCTGTATATGGGAGACCATCGGGGGATGGACCCGTGTATGTACCTACTCCTAACCCACCAATAGAACAGAGCAATGTTAACCCATACAGCATGTAAGTGTAGCACAAGGTTCACCTAACATTTATTATCCTAATAATGAGCTTACCATTTTCTTTTATTATATTTATCTTCGCTAACCTCAAAAACGAGGTAATCTAGAAGAGCACAGTACTTTAACACTCTGCTCTCCTAAGTTAAATATTTCTCTAATAAAAATATTAATTTCCACTACTTTTATCTTTCAAAATCACTTCCAATTGTTCTAAACTTTACACAATACAAAATCGTAGATAGCAATGTTTAAGCAAAACGGCTTCAAAATATAAACTGCATGATACTTATTATTTTACCGACTTCCAAGCAAATATGGCATCTATGTAGACATGTAGCTAACATTCATCGCGCTCGTTAACAGCGGTGGTGGCCAGGTACCAGTAGAGAGTGTGACGGAGAGAAGACCATATCAGGTGACTACAGCACACTATCGACCATCCACACCTGATGATGATTTGGACGATAGGTACGTAAGTAAACATAACATGGTTGTTTGTAAGGTGACAGGTTCTAGGTGTCCTAAAAGGTGATGGTTGGTGACACGTCGTTTAATCCTGTATTTTAAAAGAAATAAAATGTGAGGTTATACCTATTTGCTGGTCAGCATAATTTAGAAAATGTTAGATGAGATTAATTTATTATAAATGTTTGTTAATTAGTATATCTTTTTTTAATATTAGGAATGTAGGCTTAGTATATCTTTTTCTAATAGTAAGAATGTAAACTCATTTTTCATAGTAAAAAGCTTTCTTAAAATGGGCTGGGTGTGCTTCGAAGAAATCCATGCGCTAGAATGTGACTAACTAACAATGCTTCATTTTAGTACTAACTGTATATGATTGAACCATTTTATTATAGTAATAGTAATTAAGTTGTTGGGAAGTCAATAATCGCATGGTAGGGTTGGTGGTGGAAATATAGAAAATAAAGAACGTGTGACTGGATCTGAATTCTTTAACCTTTTCAGAAAAATACTTTTTTGTATAAATTTAATTTTTAATTAAACTAATTTATTTGGATTAGTTGCGTATATTTCAATATTCGAAAATAAATTTTAGAAAATCCGACGTTTTGTACACTTTTCAGTAATCCGGGGTATCTTGTCTTGTGTTTTTGACTTGTCTCGTCCTTTCATTTAAAATGTGTTAAAAAAAAACGCGAAACATCCGTTCAAGTTAGACAATTACACTAAATCTATACTCGGCCAAACATTTAATCTAAATATAAAATTGATGATTAGCTTATAATAATTAAAAAGTTAAAAAAAGTGTGCGAGTGGCTGTAGTGCTTAGTTAAAAAAATATATATTATTAAACATTTAATCTATATACCTACTCGTATATACTTCTTCCTTTGTCTTTTTTTATCGAGTGATTAACAGACAACGCACAGATGAAATTACTTAGAAATATAGGGGGGATACACCTAGTGGGGATAGCATAAAATTCTTCCGGGATCGGGAAAAAAGCGGTATCTTAGGATTGGGATTACCTACCAAAAACATAAAAATATTTCACTTCAAACATTATTATTTTCACAGTAACGTGGACCCATCGGAATATTTCACTGGAGGACAGCTGATAGTAACTCCAGAAACCGCTGGTGAGATATTTGGAGGCAAATCAAAAAATGTAAGTAATATCATAATTTAGAAATTAAAAGAACATTGTCACAGTGAGAATAAAAATGAACATGCTCAGGTTATTTGGGCATATCGAGAGAATTAATTATTAAAATTTTACGAAGCAAGAGTTAGTAGGGAGGCAGAAGGTGAGTTTTCGATTGGTCTATACCAGTGGTTCCCAACCAGTGGTCCGCGGACCACCAGTGGTCCGCAGAGGCCTAAATATGGTCCGCGAACCCACAACCGTCGCATATACAGTCACACGATTATGACACTGACTGACTGACTTATACCTACATAGTGGTCCCTGCTACCAAGAATGATAAAAAAGTGGTCCTTGATCAAGAAAAGGTTGGGAACCCCTAGTCTATACCCTCGTCGATAGTATTGTTGATATTAGAAGAAGGTTATGAGGACTATTCGAGCGTATGTAAGAAGAGGTCGATGACACTAGCTGAGGCGAAAGAGATAGGAAAAGACTGCAGCATTAGACGCTATGTTCTCTCTGGTCACTATTCTGGCTAAGGAGCCGTAAGAACGGATTTTTCATATTTATTAGGTCTTTTTTTGAAATCTGGGAACCTAGCGTCAAGACATTGTGTTCCCATTACGACACTTCCATTCCAAAAAATTCTGGCGTTCCTACGTTAACGCTTAAAAATAAAAATTCCCATTTTTAAAACTATATCGGTTTAATTAAACACGAAACCGCTTGAGGTAAATCCCCGTATACCTACGACATCGACATTCAATTCAATAAAAAAAAATCTTGATTCTCTATACGTAATAACCGGAATGAATTAATGACTTCGCAAGAAACAGGTTTTCCGTATATTAATAAACAAATTTAATCGAAATTTAAAATATATTGTTTGATATTATAATAAATACAATGAAATTTTATTATGTAACTAATTATGTCAACCAGAACAAAAATAGATAAAACTTCTTATTATGCCAAATAAATTTAGTTTATTACAGTTTGGGGCCAGTCGTGGCGCAGAGGCGCAAGTATGTGACTGTGAACGTGACAGGTTGTAAGTTTCCACTCGAGGAAATGAAATATTTAATATTCTCATTTCTTCGCTCTGGTGTGGATGCAAAGCGCTACGTTGAATTCCGCCACTCAACACCATGGCTCCGGGATTCGGAGAATATTATATATTATATTATTATTGAAAATTTGAGAAAAAAAGAAGACAAATTAAAGAGTTCATTCTGGTGGTCTTTTAAAACTGGTTCTGTATACACAGAACCAGTTTTAAAAGACCACCAGGATGAATGTTGTGTGCTTTGAGTAACCAGAGCAGTGCTTATATTAAAAAAAAACCCCGCAAACCTAATTTAGAAATATTAAAATATAATTATGGAATAACCTAATTTAATGACGTACTAAATACTTTAAAATACGGCTTACGCAATATTTAAATGAACACAAAATAAACAGAGAATCATATAGGCTACTAGAGACCCGCTCGCGGCTTCGCCCGCTTGAACACAATTCTTTATTTACTAATCTACATTATTTCCGTGTTGCAGCAGCGAATGAAGCAAACACTCGTATCTTTTGATTGCGTTGACTTAGGAACTTGATTCTTTTCTTTTCTTTCCTCAAAACCGTAAATCTGAATATTTGATATTAATTTCAGATTGAAATCACGCAATCTCGAGATAAATGCACTTGACAGACGGGCAAAATGACAACAAAGTGATGAGACGTTATAAGGGTTCCGTTTCCGTTTTCCTTTTGAGATACGGAACCTTAAAAAGAGTGCGGTCACTAAAATCTCTCTGTTTATTTTTAACCAGGAAGTTAAAAGCAATATAAATATTAAATTGAATTTATTACTTAGTTGTTTATTCTAAAATCAATTTAAGGTCATTGAGGGTCAGAATTCGAACATTGACCCTATAACATCTCTAGAGTGTTGTTGGTACACTTAACTCAATTTATTTTTATATTAAGGATTTATAGCAGTATTTAAGTGGCTTCACGCTTGCCGCATAACAGGATAGGCACAGAGTGCTAAGACACTCCGTATTATTATTATTATCTTTTATTATTCCGTTGTTCAATCTAATGTATGATAATAAGTCAACACTGTTATTTATCTTGCCAGTGTGGATGATTGAATGAAAATAATTTAAACGTAATACAATCTTCGGGGCCATCGAGGTACAGGGGTACATGCGTGGGGCTGTAAACGTGACGAGTGTAGGTTCAATGCCCACTCCGAAAAATTTTATATTTAACGCTTTCACTTCGTTCTGGTTAAGGCAAAGCGCGGCGTTGAGTTCCGTCACTAAACACGCAATGACTCGAGAATTCGGCGGAAAGCGGAGAAGGGAAGTGTTTTAATGGGGAACGGAGAGTTTTCACACTAGGTTCCCAGGTCCTCCCTGCCTGCCCTGGTATGCGTGGGATACATGTGAAACTAAAAAAAAAAGAAAAAAATTGTAGGGCGCCAATTTTAAGCATTGTTTATTTGTCTACTGTCTATAATAATCCAAATTCTTTCAATTTCAGGACCAATGTGGTCGAGTGTTGAGGAACAATCCGAACCCTCTGGTGGTAAACGGTAAACCCACGTTAGAAGGGCAATGGCCGTGGCAAATAGCGCTTTACCAAACTCAGGTAATTTTCTTAAGTGTATTCAACTTCATGCATGGAGGTGAAATAATATAATATAATATAGCGTGGCGTTGAGTGCGGACGCAGGCCTAGGGCTCCGAGGCAAAAGGGGCGCCGCAACCACTATCTTTTCTTTTTTCCTTAATCACTCAATTGCTAATTGCATTCAAAAATGTGACGAAAATCGTTATGATGAAAGAATGATAGCTTGTCAAGACAAATCGCGGCGTTAAATTCTGCCACACAACACACAATACATCCAGAATACGGCGGAAAATGGGGAGAGTGTCTTAACACTAGACTCCCTCTGCCTACCCTATTACATGAGGGATATATGGTGAAGCTGAAAAGAAATGTCAGTATTTTTACAACGAATTACCTTAGAATAAGACAAATAATGTATTCAAAAAAAATGTATCACAAATAATCATATTTACTTTACACAAATACACATAACATAGTTCTAATTTATTGTTTACGACTACTTAATTATCAATAATTGACCTTTAATCGTTAGTCTTTTATAGATAAATATATTAAATAAGTTATAGTATGAGGCCAGTCGTGGCGCAGGGGCTCAAGTGTGAGACTGTAAACGCGACAGGTTGTGGGTTCGATTCCCACTCGAGAATGAAATATTTAATATTTTTATTACTTCGCTCTGGTTTCGAGACGAATCGCGGCGATGAGTTACAGTCACACGCTCGTGCTCCTGCGCCACGGCTGGCCTTAACTCAACTGAATCTTTATTTATTTAAATATTTCAATACTACCCACATTTTTACACAGACAGTAGACAGCAAATACATATGTGGCGGGACGCTCGTCACGCACAAACACGTCATCACCGCAGCCCATTGCGTGACAAGGAAAGGTTCCAGCAGGCCTGTCAACAAGAACACCTTAACCATATACTTGGGGAAGCACAACTTGAGAACTTCTGTTGAGGGAGTGGAGATACGACTGGTGGGTACTGTTTTTACTTTTGAATTTAATTTGTATTTTTTGTGTAGCTAACTATTGGAATAGGACATCTTTCTAGAGTAAAGGCTTATGGCATTTAAACCCTTTATTTAATGCAATAATTTTCATCACTCGGTTAAAACGAACGAGACGAAGCGTGGCGTTGTGTTGCGCCTCTCAACTCGTAATTACTCCACACTGGGGGGGGGCGTGGGAAACTTATGTGGAATCCCGCGTGTAGCGGGGTAGGCAGAGGGAACCTAGTGCTAAGGCAAACCGTTTCCCACGCACCGCCCAATATTTATTACGTGGCGGAACTCAGCTTGTCTTGTTACCAGAGCGAGAATATGAAAAAAAAGTAAAACTCACACCCACTACATAATATTAATGCAAAATGAAATCAAGTTAATCAGCTTCACGCTATATCCCGCACACAGCAGTGTAGGCAGAGGGAACTTAGTGTTAAGACACTCCGCTCCCCGCTTTCTGCCGAGTTCTGGAGGCATTGCGTGTTGAGTGGCGGAATTCAGTACCGGAATTCGATTTTACAGTCTTACTTTACGCCCCTTCGCCACGACTGGCCTGACTATTAATAGTGCTATTTGACCATAACTACCCGTTTAATCATCGTTATTCAATATAATATATTAAACCATATACTAACAAAAATTTTTATACACAGGTAGCAGAAATAATAGTGCATCCGCAGTACAATGCGTCCTCATTCAGCCGGGATGCCAGCATATTGAAGATGAGGAAGTCCGTCGAGTACACGGAGTTCATCCGCGCCGCTTGCCTCTGGCCCGAGAACCAGATTGATTTGACTAATGTCATTGGCAAGAAGGGTTCGGTAGGTTTTCTTTTTTAAGTTTAGGGATTCGAAAATCACTTCATTCTTCATTTTCCAATAATTTTGGTGATCTTATCACTTCTCTTATCTTATCTTTGTTTTGTTAATTGCTGGTGTATTTCCCAACATTCGAGGAATTAAAGATTATTGTACAGCTTTTACGTAACTTCTGCAATTGATGGGGGTAGATAGAAAAATCCAATGAATAAATGAGTTATTTACATCTCTCATCTACTTACAGACACTACGTTGTGGTTAGAGTAGCCCAATGTCGTATTTTATTCTAACAATACTAAGAAACAAATAAATTAAATTAGCTTCACGCTGTATCCCGCACACAGCAGGGTAGGCAGAGGAAACCTAGTGTTAAGACACTCTGTTCCCCACTTTCTGCCGAATTCTGGAGGCATTGCGTGTTGAGTGGCAGAACTCAACGCCGCGCTTAACCTTGACACCAGAGCGAAGAAATGGAAATATAAATTTAAGTAAATATTTCATCTCCTCGAGTGGGAATCGAACTTACAACCAGTCGGTTTTGCAGTCACACCTCGTGCCGCTGCGCCACGACCGGCCTCTACTAAGAAACACTTGTGGCCTATTATGCCGATGTGTGTGCAACGGTGTATTAGAGTTTCGGATTCGATCCATACTCGAGGAAATGAATTATTATTTTTTAATATTTTCATTTCTTCGCTCTGGCACCAAGGACTGGCGTTGTGTTCCGCCACTCAACACACAATCCCTCAAAAATTTTGAAAAAGAGGGGAACAGAGTGTCTTAACACTAGGTTTTCTCAGCCTACGCTGCTGATAGCGGGATTTCTTTTTTTCCCCAAATCGAATTCGATCCCACAACCGTTGCATTCACATAGACGTCACTTCCAATTGGATAATAATTGTATTTTTCCATTAAAAAACTTCATATAGATAAATCTAAAAAAATACTTCCATTCCATAAATATCGTTTCAGATTAAAACATTTATTATTCAACATGCAAAACAATTTCATACAAATATTCAAATCTCGTACAAATAACTGAATAATGAACAAATTTTACAATAACGCTGTAATGGGTCTAACTGTGATTGTATCTATAGCAACTGTTGGAGCAAAGTGGCCTAACTAAAAACCTGTCTGTAAAAGCAACTGTTGGGGGTTCGATTTCCACTCGAGGCTGTGAATTATTGTTTTTCGTTCTGGTAACAAAACGCGGCGTTGAGTTCTGCCCCTGGGCCTCAAAAATTAGGTTTGAGAGAACGTTTTAATACTAGATTCCCTCTGCCTATTCTGGTGTATGCGGGATACAGTGTAAATCCAAAAAAATATTTTACACAATAGAAAAAACAGCGTATTTTTCTATTAAATCTATAATATTTTGTAGAAATTAATACGTATATAGTACAACAAACCATAAAAAAGTAGCGAAAAGTTGGTTCCATTTTGCGCCAGGCCTATGATATCTGCAATATTGACGCAATATACAAAAGTAAATAAGAATTTGTAGCTTAACATAACAGCAGCTAAAACTCCCAATCAATGGCTAACTAGTGTATAGAGCAAATTAGAATACTCTAATAAAGTTGATATAACTGCAATGGATTCAAATTTTGCGTATTATAATTTTTATTCAGTTTTTTTTAAGCTTCAGTATATGGAGGGAAGCTAGTGTTAAGACTCTCTGTCCTTGTTCATCCTATTTTCGAGACATTGAGTGTGGAGTGACGCAACTCAACACGGTTTTTGTTAAAATTTTAAACTCAACTTTAATTTTTTTTTTTTTTTATATTTTAGTTTCGATGTTAAATCTAAGATTTATAGACGCAGACCCAACTGTAGGGTTGTTTACCAATTTTCTTCAAGTATCCGATTTTTTCAAATTTAAAAATTCACAAAATCATCAAATATCAGCTGAACCACACAAAATCGCTGAATATACATACAATGGGGGTGAAATATACAGGTACTAAGGCCCCCTAGGCCCTACCCATAGATGATCCTACCGTCGATCCGTCGATCGAGTTACACATGTATATGAGGCCAGGCGTGGCGTAGGGGCAAAAGAGAGTGACTGTAAACGCGACTGGTTGTGGGTTCGATTCTCACTCAAGGAAATAAAATATTTTATGTTTTCATTGCTTCGCACCACAGTGTGAGATCCCTGCTCTTCAAAACGCAATGCCACCAGAATTCAGCATAAAGTTGGAAGCGGAGTTTTAGCAATTTAACACTCTCTCTGCTTATCCTGCTGTGTGCGGGATACAGCGTGAAACTAAAAAAGTATATACTAACTAATAATCCTGTCATCCTCAGGTAGTAGGGTGGGGCTTCGACGAGACAGGCGTGGCGACTGAGGAGCTCACGTTGGTGGAAATGCCTATAGTCGACACTGAGACCTGCATACGTTCGTACAGCGAGTTCTTCGTTAAATTCACTTCAGAGTACACGTATTGTGCTGGATATAGAGACGGTAAGTTATTTATATACATATATTTTTTTTATTTTTAAGAGTTTTGGTTTGAAATTCTGAAGCTTCTTTCTTTTCTCTCTGCTCTTTTAGAATAGTTATCATCTTATATTATTATATAATAAACGCATATATTAAGTATGATAAGTAAATTTTATCTGTATTACTTTGAGGGTCAACTTTGGGTGTATTTTAATTTAAATAAATATAATTTTCATAACATATAAAAAATATAAATATTTAAGGTGAACGGATTTACCCTAAAGGAAAGTAAGCGTAATACAACAACGGAATTTATGGAGTTTTCAACAAACCTTATCAGTTTACCGAAATTCCGATTCTGACAATTTGAATGGAGCTTTTTTTTATCTATGTTCTTATTATATTGTATGAAATTTAGCATCGTGTAAGGTAAAAAGTATAACTGTCAAATTCAAAAGTAACATATCCAGTAACAGATTAAATATTCGTGCAATCACGCTTAAGGCTTTTATTGATAGTCGTTTTTAATAAATCTCTGAATAGTATTTTACAATAAATAATAATATAACCCTATTTTATAATTAAAATAAAATAATTTTTCCTAACCCATTATTTTATAACAAAAAGTATTTAGTATATTGAAGCAATGGTAGTAAAAAAAATACCTTATATTTCACATTTTCATTTCATTTCATATTTATTCCAGGACGGCCCGATGATCAAACTGGCATTAAAAAAAGTATGTTTCCCATAGACTTACTATCGCTTACTTATTGGGCATAACTTACAGCTTATATTTTACTATTTTATTCCAAAAAAATCTCTTATAATCTCTCATTCTTTAACTTTCTGCATCGTTCGCATGATTATTTCTACTAATTCACCTAAAAATAAAGCCTAAACTAATTTTAATTAAGTAAAATGCCTTCAATATCTTTAACATTTATTTCTTCGCTCTTTCTCACACTTAAAATAAATAAAAAACTCTGAAAAAGAACAACACTTCTCCAGAGTCAAAATATATTTAAAATTGTGCTGCAATTTAACCACTAAAAGCAAAATCGTATAAAAACCAACTTTTTTAAATTTATTTTTCGAATATCACTTGAACACCACCCACTCCAGTTTAACTTCTTTATATAATACAATTCATATTGTATAGTGTTATGAATTGCAATAAAAAAAGTCATCTACAAATACTCTTGTCATTAACTTTTGTGTAAAAAAATCTTTTTCTAATATATTTCTTTTATTCCTCAGGTACATCAGTGTGCAATGGCGACAGCGGCGGCGGTATGGTGTTCAATATGGGTGAAATATGGTATTTGAGAGGGCTCGTCTCTCTTTCCGTCGCGAGACAGAACGAATATCGTTGTGACCCAACTCACTACGTAGTGTTCACTGACCTCGCTAAATTCTTGACTTGGATCAAACAGAATGTTAATAACTTTTAATTTGTAATGTTTAAGGTTTAATTAGGTTTTTATATACTCACCATCAAAAAGAACCGTTGAATCGGCCATTTTGTTGAACAAATAGGAAACCTAAAATGGCGGTATCGATTTTTTCCGTCCAATTTGTATGAAATTATAAAGAAAATGTAAATTTTTATGTTTTTTTTTTTAATTATATTATGAATCTGAAATATTTAGACTGATTTGTAAATAGTGCCGTATCACATAAGATTTTAATATAATAAAAGAAAATTAAATCTTACTCAAAATATAAAAAAAATAACTTAAACTTATGCGATGCGGCAGTATAAATAAGTTATATGACAATAAAAAAAAATCACTAGAATATTATAAATTTTTAATAAAAAAAAACAAAGTTTTTCTGTTTTCCTATATATTACAAACAAACTTATACAACAAAAAGAAAGAAAGCTTTTATACAGGACAGCTAATGAACGTAGTTAAGTAGATAAGTAAATTTTTCACTTATAGATTTAGATATTTTTCTTTAAGTGTTTTCACCCCAAGAGCGCTTTCAACTAAAGATAAATATGCTGTTATTTCCCTACTCTCCCGTATTGTAGAGTAAGTAGGCAGAGAGAATCTTTTGTCGAGAAACTCCGCTATTCACTTTCTGCTCGAAACATTACAAAAAAAGGAAAGCATATTTTTGGCTTTACGCTGCTGCCACACATAGCAGGATAGGCAGAAGGAACCTGAGAATCTAATATTAAGACATTCCGTTACCATTAAGACATTTCAGTTTCCCACTTAGCACTGAATTCTGGAGAATGTAAATTAATATGAACAAAGTTGTTCCCTGACGACTTTGGTCTGCCTATACATAATACTCTTAATAAACCGGTTTCAATAGTTGATACCTTAGAATATATAAAATAATAATAAATATTCTTAAACTAAACAATATTAAAACACCTAAGAAAAATAAAATAGTCACAGATCTTAAAAAAATTGTGTTGCCATTTCAAGACCACGTAAGTATAAAAAAAATAGATTTAATTTAAAAAATTAAAGAAAAATAATGTATCTTATTTAAACTATTGTACTTTTTAAAAGTGCTTTTAAGGATTTAAATATGCAATATTTTTTTATATTGTTAGATTTAATATTGATCCACTTAACTACGTTCAAAGTGAACATACAAATATATAAAAACTAAACCAACTCAATAGTACACAATATCATGTTGAATTATTTCCATCAAATAAAAAATAAAATAGTATTGAAAAAAAAAAAGAAACAACTGAAACTAAAAAACGTACTTAAATAAATACACTACTGTTCTGTAAAAAAATACAAGGAAAAATAAAATCTTAGAATAAAATTAAATTATTAATAGGTATATTTAAAAAAAAAATCTTTTCATTCATAATGTTGGAAAATGCATACTCCTTAATAAGTTTAGGGAAATTTATTTGAGAAGTCAAGTGACTCATTTAGTGATATGTCACTACGGGCTTAGTGATATATGCAACTATCGTTCAAGATCCAGCAAATTTACAGTCTATCATATAAATATAGCATACGTCACATAAATTGAAACCAATATGGCGTCCAAAAGTAGCCTTGTTATATTTTTCAAGTTTATTCACGCATTTTTAAATAAAACCATTTAGTGGTATAGGAAATATTTGAAAAAAAAATTAAACATATTTTTTGCAATATATCAATAATTGTTTTTTTTAAGGCAGTACCGAATAAAAAAAGATAAAAGTTGGTGTATATTTTGTTCAAATTACATAGCGTGTACTATATAAATAAAAATATGTTATTAATTAGTAAAGGTTACTAAATTATTTACAATATAAGCTTTTTGAATCTAGCCGGTATCTTCTGAAATATATTTATCTAATATATTTATTTAAGTGTGACAATTTAAGAATACCAAGATTAAATTAAAACGAGTATTCACCTACCTAGACACAGATTGATACTTAAAAATAGTACCAGTATACTATACTAAATTCCATTTAGAACACTCCAACAAAACTTCAAGCAGGTAAAATCCACTAAGTTAAATCAAAAAAAAATTAAAATAAAATAAGAAAAAAAAAATTAAAGAAAAAAACATATTATAGTAAATTGACCTAACATCATTCACTCATTCAAAATCAATGAAGACAGACAAAAGAGCATCACGAACGAACCATTTTAAATTTACAAAGGGTCAAACCATTCGTTCACCAATACGGTCCCGATACGTTCCTACATTTCTGCCCTTTCACCCTCTCTTCACCCCCATATCCTTGGCCCCAGGGGAAGTTCCTGCCCCTGTTTGCCCTAACATTTTTTTGATAATTCGGATTCGGGTAGCCCATTCTATTATTGACGCAAACACCAGGCCTGCATCCGTTCCTTGGTGTATTTGTATTGTTACCAGCAACAGGGGGCGTGCTGAAACCGTCCCAAGACTCCGGCATCATGCAGGTACCGCACGCGAATGGTATGTCACCTAGAAATATAGAAATTAGTTTCAATAATAAAAAGAAATTAAAAAACTATAATATTGAACAATTGAAAAAGATAGCTTGGCTAAATTAGTAATAAATAAAAATGATAGATACAAAACCAAAATGAGACTAAAATTAACTTCTGAGGGCATAATAAATACAGTAACAACCACAGACAATAAAAGATCACAGATAAACAATAAAAACACAGTAGTAATTAATATTATTTATTTTTACAAGTCTACCGTTTGGCCAAGTTTGGAAGAATACTTTACACTTTTCGTTCCCTTATCTCGTCGTCCAATTCACAAAACCATAGAGAATGTATCTAGCATTAATTTAAATAATAAGTGCATGAGAAAATCAACAAATATTCTACAATATTTAATATTTTCTTAGTAAATGAGCTATAATCGATTTTAGCCATTCAAAAATTATTTTTAATGACTAAATAAGTAATCGTTATCTCTCTCTCTCTCTGCTTACCTCGAAAATATAGAAAAAGCGTGAAGACAAATCAATCACAATTAGTGCAGTAAAACGAAATTAAATACATATATAAATAAAAAACGATATCGCGTTTTTTTTAACAATTTTATAAAACATTTTGAAAACTAACCAAATATGAATAATATAGAAATATTACAGCGTGAAGCCGATTTAATTTAATTTAATTTTTAGAAATATTACGTATATTGAAATATATAAAATATTACACGTATTGAATGTTTTTAGACATTTTCTATTATCGGGCCGTCAGCTAAATGATGGCACTATAGTGACTTAATGGCTGCACAATATAGTTATAAAGTAATGCAAATAATATGTGTGTAGTGACAATTTCCTTACTGATTCGACTGACTGACCGGATTACTAAACAAATATAATTTTTTTCTTACTAAACAAGATGGTTGTCGCTTCAAATACGACTAAGGGGAATGCTTATTTATAGAATATAAGTAGTATCCACATTAATTATTACCCATGGAGTAATATTTCAAATTAAATAATATTGATTAGTGATTTTTCACTAGGATCACTGCACCTACCCTGTAAAATATGGAAAAATATTATATATATATAGAATATATATAGATATTTTAAATTTGTATAAATAATCATTTATAACTAAATATTTTATGTATACAATAAAAAAAATTAAAATAATTCTAATAGCATTTCATTACCTTGTAATTGTTCAAAAGTATGAGTTAGGCCATTTTGACTTTAGCTGACGCTCTGATAATTCTTCTCAATTTGCCACTGTATACAAGAATACGGAATTGTGAAAAAAAAATATATACTAACACTACATAATTATTTATAAAGAAATCCTGAATATTACAAAATTTTAGGGCAAGTATAAAAAAAGTCATAGTATTTTTTATCTACTTCACAGATTTTGATTGAGATCTACAGAACTATTAGATGAAAATAGTTATTCTATTATAAGATCAAATCAGTTATTAAGGGGCTACGGAACTTTAAAATGAGCATGATAAAAGACTATTTATATAGAAAATAAATGATTTTGGATAAGAAAATATTCTTTTAAACACTTAAAAAATATATTGATTAAATTATTTTAAACATTTCATTATATCATCAAGAGATTATACTAAGGAACTACTTTGGTATCGCATTAATATAGATTAGAAGACTCAATATTTCCTTTTTTTTTTAGTAGTCTATATTTACACTGTCAAAGTGTTGCCATGCTATAAATAATTAAATTGTTTAAATGTGAAGCATTCTCTAAATATCATCATATTTGAAATAGATGTTTGAAAAATGTACTAATATTGTTTTAAAAAAATCAAATTTTAACAGTTTAGGCGCAGTTGGCATCTATATACGCAGCGATTCTCAAACCTACTCTTTAAGAACAAAAATCTTTTAAAATCTTGTAAGAACATCCAACTAACCCATTTTAATGCAAATGTTATTTTATCTGTCGAATATATATAATTAATACATAATCTATTATAATAGGTTATTTTATTAAATTATTTAACATTTGAAGAAACATTCATTAAACCGCTTCAAAAATATACTTACCATTACATCTACTAATGATGACAAATTTCAAAGACAAGAACTCATACAGAGTATAAATTAGCCAATTTTGCTATTTATTACAATTTTTGAGGAAATGTTACAGCTATCAAATAAAAAATAACCCTTTTCGTAGATATAAAACACCAATCAGTAGAAAATTCATAAATTTAATATTTTGCTGCGGTCTCAATAACTACTTGATACGTTCATGTTAATTTACTATAACAATATCAAGCGCCATCTTTCTTTTTTCTTAATACACAGAAAGAGACGATAATATTATTTTTTTTAAATTAACACAAACTTATCACAGAGTAATGAAACAAGAGCCTACATTTTTATTAGTACTATCAATATCAACTATACATAATATAAATGTGTGTATGTTTTTATGTACGTATATATAAAACGCTTAATAACCACAAGGCCAATTATATCATTATAAAGCTAAGACATAAAAATTTTAAAAAGCCCGTAACAATATTTTCGTTCACATCGATACCTTACTAATCGAATTCCGATATATCGATTATTAAATATTATAATAACTAAATATTAAATGACAAACGATTTATTATATAAGAAAATGTATATACATACAAATATATATAAATACTATAAAGAAAATATTATTAAAATGCTATAATTATAACAATTCCAGTGAACGCTAAAAGTGAACTAACATATTAAAAACTATTTATTTCTAGGTAAATTTAACAAAAAGTTATGAAAACAGACATTTTATATAACAAAGAAATTAAGATTTTTTTTTTTTACTTTAACAATGAACATCGACAGTATACGCTTAGAAAATACGCGTTTATGAGGCACAATTCACTTTCGTATTCTATATCTAGCATACTATAATATTACCTACGAACCAGTGTATAGTGCGAAACACCATTATAATAACATATACACAATATAAAAATAAAATAAATAAATCAGTTTCACGCTGTATCCCGCATAGAACAGGGTAGGCAGAGGGAACGAGTGTTACGTTAGAGGGGAAAGGAGTATATACATAATATTATATATATAATCTATCATATTTTTAAACATTACAGAGGCAAATCTATTTGACGCCGTCGTGGAGCTGCAGTTAAACGTCTGACCGCAAACGCGACGGTTTGAATTCAATTCCCACTCGTGGGGAAAAAAATATTTTCGGTATTGGTAACAAGGCAAAGCGCGTCTATGAGTTCCGTCATACAAGATGGTCGTCTCGAAAATTGGGCGATATGTGCGGAACAGAATGTCATAACACTAGGTTCCTTCTGCCTACCCTGATATATGATGGATACAGCGAGAAGCTTTTTTTTCATTTTCATCTATTTGAGGTCAGATTATCAGTAAAAAGTTTAAATTAATATTTATAAAGTATTTTTTTTGAAATGCAACAATTAAATCTAATCAAATATTATGTAATCACATACATATCTGGTAATATATTAAGTTAACATTATAATAAGAATTTCGCACTAAAATTAAATTGTTAAGAGTACATAATATCTACTTCCTTGTTGCTTATTATATTAAAACCTATAATTTAAAAATGTTATCAACTAATTAATTAGGGTAACAGCGTCTGTACTGGGTGCCAGATAAAATCAAAAATCCTTAAAAAATAACTATTATGAAAATAATATGTCTAAGCCAAAAAATGGCCGATTTTCATGCAACTAGCCTAACTAAATACTCCGAATTCAATCTAATAACACGATGGCTGAGATGCATGCTTTATGTCACATAGATAAATAAGAACAACAGATAAAAAATTAAAAAATTGTCTGGTACCCACCACAGATGCAGAAGAGAGTTTAAAGTTAGGAACAATCGAGAACAACACTTATAGACTCCGAACTAACTACAGAACATTCGAATCACCGTTGAATATTGTCAATGTAGCGACCCGAATCGAGAAGAACAATGTTTAAATTGACATAAGTTACTATCGCTATAACTATATAAATATAATTTATATACAAATAAAAGTTTTTTTTTTTAATTTTTCAAGGAAGTACAGAAGGAAATATGTATTTACAACAGTAAACATAAACTATGTTACAGAACATTGTTCCCACGGACTCGAGCCATCGAATTGCGTAGAAAATTTACAACGAAAAATATATTAAATTGAAATATAGCATAGAAATATACACATTTAAAAACTAATAAAAGTCATTCCTGTCGCTATAAACGCGCCGCGCGAGTTGGATAAAAGATGGCGATCATGTTGAATGAATAGCATGAATATTAAAAAAATATATTATTTCTATTATCAGAAAAATCTCAAAAATAAAACTCTAATTAATATTGACAATTTAAAAAAAATAAAATTCGTTTAATTATTTTTTCTTAATATATTGTATTTGGCAACTTATATTTTATTTATTTTGTAATGTTGCCAGTGAGTGATTCATCTGCATATTTTTATACACAAATAAATAACAAAGCTTGAATATATTTTTTTAACTTCTGTTTAACAGACGATTAGGTTACGATCTATTGAGCACATCGTGTGGTTCATAAGCCATTAGATGGCAACACCGTAGGCCTAATATTAACAAAGGAAAAGTAATAAAATAAACATATTATTACAATTAAACTTTTAATCATTTAATAACCAGTTATCTGCCGTGTTTTTTTTTTGAAATAGGATATTAATATTAAAGATAAATTTCCAAAATTAAATTAAAAAGCTAAGCTGATTCTAAAAATGATAAGCTTACATTGAAGCATTTTACTAATGAAATGACGCAAATTGTGGGAGATGTTTAAAGATGGCCGACGGTATTGCATACAATCAACAAATTGACATACAAAACAATTATATACGTATGTTTATAATTGATAAACATCATAGCTATGTTAATTTCTATATCATTACATATATTTACTATCTAAACTAATATTACAACTATGTTAGATCCTTGTTCAAAATATATATCTATAGAATAAATATTATAGAAGCGTTACTAATATATATACATACAAATTTTAGTAATTATATATAGTACATATCGCTATAATAATAATTCATATAATAAAATTGTACCTGGTCGCTGTCTGTACATGGAAGATATACGAGAAAATCTATAACTGGGGACATTTATCAATGTTATAGAACCCAAAAAGAATTTTTTTTTTGTTTGTTTGTCGATTTGTCAGTGCATTTGTTCACGATTATCTCAGAATCGGCTTAACCAGCTTAGTCCAGTTTTCACTATCATATTTTATCAAACTTCCAGTTTCCAGCTTGTTTTTATTTAAATCTATTCATGAGCAAAAAAGTTATGTCTATTATTATTAAAGTATATATGTGTTTTTTTTTTTTAATTTAAGTATCACAATTATGCTACTGCATTTAAAGTGCGTACTAGTGCAAATAATAATAGATTTTGTTTCATCAAAATCGGGTCAGGATTTCCAATGTTACAGCGTTATAAAGTTTTACAGCTTATTTAAATATGCGTACCTTCGCGCAGTCGCTGCGTGACGTCACGCGACAACTGTTATGTCGGTATTACGGAATATTACAGAGTGTTTTTTTTAATAATTTTATTATTTGATTGACAATTGTTTTTTTATGAAATGGCTTACATTTCATAAAAAAACAATTGAATTTATAGCGAAACAAAATGGCAGCATGACGTCACAAGTTTAACGAGATTTTGCAGCGGAGGAGGTACTTTAATGTTTAATATCTCAGTCATTTTTTAAAGATAAAAAAAAACAAATTCTTTTTTCTCGAGTTACCTATTTTTCATATATGCTGATAACATAAAAACGTTGATGTGATCCATTGCTGTAAAATATTTTATTTTATTATTTGATATTGTTTTTAAAATAATTATGTTATTTATTTATTTTTTTGTATTTAGACTTTATGTTGAGATAACGCACCGCAGTATATTTATTATTGAATAAAATAAACAATAAATAAAAATAAAAAAGTAAGAAAGAATAACCAAAAATATAAATTATAAACATATAAATACACATAATAATTATATATAATCATATAAGTAAAAAGTGACACTTCTATAATATTCTAGAATCTTCATAATAAATCTAATGTCATAACAATAATAGGTTTACTAATAATAGCAATATAACATTAACATACACATCGCGTTGTGGGTAAAGCTCCATTATACTTTAATATCTTAAAGCTATAACAATTTTATATATTACAGTAAAGTAATTTATAATTTCAAATTTGAAACAATAAAAAATATAAGAAAATAAGGCAGAAAATTATATTCAGATTTACTTGGATATTTTACAATTAATCAGTTTATATTAAAAATTAATAGTGTCTTATAACATAATTCATATAAAATATAATATTCGTATTTATTTCGATTTGTTTTTAAGCGTGAGCAAATTACTTATAATATTGATTTAAAAAAGAGGAACAAAAAATCCTAAATCGAAAATACCGGTCAAACGACACTATACAGCAAAACCAACCAACCAACCCATAGACCAAACAGTTCCAAATATGATTTTCAAAAAAAACCTGTACATTCAGATCTCCATTTTATCTATCACCCATCCTTGGACGAGAAATCTAAAAACAAGGCTGTACACCACATAATTTTGCACCAATTAAATCAAATAAATTATTTTAATAACTTCCGAAAAACAGCCTAAATACAATCTAAATTTAAAAACCCATAAAAAAAAAACAAAACACTATTCCATTTTCGAATTTCGTGTCCATGCGTCCAACAAGGCTGTACACCAACCAACGTTTGCCACTAAACAAAAAAAAAAAAACAACAGAGCACCCACAACTGACAGTCCTACAGTCCGACAGCGTCAGTCGCACCTAGACCTTCGAGTCGGTCAGGCGGAACTTCTTACAGTATAGTCCTTTTCAAAACGGACGGTGTTGCATATAATGGGGCTGGTAGTCGCGTCGATACCTGGTCGGGGCATTTTGATGCTGGGGCATGTAATACTCCTGGCGGTGAAGCATGTCCAGTTGATCGAGACTGTGGTGCCTTTGCGGGGTTATGGGCGGCACTGTCCGGGCAGCGTGAAATGTTGGTTTTCTTTTATTATACATACCATTTATGGCGCCATTTTATATTTGTACTGTATTTTTTATTTAAATAATATTATAATTTATAGATTATTAAAAGAAGTGTATATATATTGATATTTACCTCGATTGTGATGGAAGCCCGCCGCCCATCCGGCGTAGTATGCAGCTTTTTGCTTTCCATGTTCTTCTGCGACCTGAAGGAACACAAAACAAATTATATATAAAACAGTTAGGCGCCTATGTTTATATATTTTTAAAATTATGATATTTTTACCATATTTTATCTTTTTGCATAAACATTTAAAATCTAGAGTCAACTAAAGATTTTTTTTTTATTATTTCTTCTGCTAATCAACTAATATCTAGCGTTAAATAATAATATTTAAAAAAAGGAATTTCTATGTAAAGATAAAGAAATATATTATTTTTATTATTTATTCTATTAAACATATTTTCTTATATTTCGGTAATTTACTTGAAAATAATTTACTTTGTATTATAATATATTCTATATACACAACATTTAATGTTGTAATCAAACAACATTTACAACAAACACCCAACACACAACATCAAAAAAGCAGGAAAAGAAGAAGAGAGTGCTTCCTAAATTTATTTTTTTCCTAAATGATTACATATAACAAATTATTTATTTTATTAATATTTATATACAAGATATGACATGAAATAATTTATAAATGAAATTGGTTATGAATTTGATGTTAATTTTAAATAAATAAAAAATTCCGTTTTATTTTTTTTTTTGGAATTTCAATTTTATATATACCTTTAGAATTACCTAGAAAAATTGTACACTTTATTTGGGTATATTTTTGGAGAAATCTATAAATGAATATTAGTAAATAGATTCACTTATTCATAACATTAAACAAGTGTTTTCAAAAAAAATCAAAAATAATAAAAAACGGAATTTTACATTCCTAAAAAATTAACACACAATAACAAAATAATAAATAAATTATATAAACATATATTTATATAATATATATCGCACCGTAGTATCGCTGAGCAGGCGTCGCCGCGTGCTCCCATATGTGGTGCCCATTCCCGTCTAATTTAGACCCCCCCACCAATAGAAAGCATGCAAAGACAATAAAGTCATTTTATAATGGTTTTTGAAATATTCGCTTATAAAAGTATTGAAAAAAATCTATATTTCTAGATCACGAGTCAGTGATTGAATAGTGTTGTGCAAAAAAGCGGAAGCAATCATTTAAATATTATGATTATGATAGTGTTAGTAAATAAAATATTGATGTGACTAGACATCACTATTTTATTTTAGTATAATATATAAAATACTTATATAAATATGTGATAAAAGTAAGAAAAGCAGTCAAAATAATTAATAAAAATAATTAAAATAAATTACATTAAACAAGCAACAAGCAATTTCATCATAGATTATTTATAAAAATATATATTAATCTATAAGTAAATTTATATTTTAGAATTACTATTCTGACAACGTGTATTAAGTGTAAATATATTAAAAAATATATATGTAACATAAATAACATATAACGTATATAATTATTTTTTACATTTTTAAAGTGTTATTTCACACTTAAAAAAAATACTTGGGATTTGAACCCACATCTCTTGGAAACCCTCCAAGTCCAAACCCTCCGTGGACAATTTTATATGTTTAATATTTTTATATGTTTTCTAAATAAATATATAATTATTTTTTAAATAAATGAAACAAATACAAAAAAATTACATATTTAAAATACTACGCACAACACAACAAAAAAACAACATTTTACAAACCACACACAACACAAAAATCGAACATGCATAAAAATGTATGGGGAATACAAACCTTAACACATAGTGGCTCAGTACCACCTTCAGGTATAACATTATTGAGAGCTGCTATGGCTTCCTGAGCTTCTTCTCGTTTGTCAAATCTGAAAAACAAGAGGAAAATTGTTAATAGATATTTTATTAATAATAATAATAATAATCTGCTTCACGATGTATCCCGCACACAGCAGGATAGGCAGAGGAAACCTAGTGTTAAAACACTCCGTTCTCCACTTTCCACCGAATTCTAGACGCATTGAGTGCTGAGTGGCGGAACTCAACGCCGCCTTTGCCTCGACACCAGAGCGAAGAAATGAAAATATAAATGTAAATAAATATTTCACTTTTATTTTACAGATGTTATAAATATCAAAGTTTGTAAAGATCGATGGATATTTGTTCCTCTTTCACGTTATAATTGCTGAACGAATTTTGAAAAAACTTTACTGTTATATCATTTATATATCAGAATAACACATAGGCTATATTGTATGTAAAATATAACAACTATTACAAGTACGCAACTTGCTTGCTGCTCTACTGTGAAGGAGTGTCTTAACACTAGGTCGTCTGCCTACCCTTCTTTTTTAATGGAAAAAGACAAGGCAAATGAGCGTACGGACCACCTGATGATAAGTGATCACCGCCACCCACGACCCCATGCAACACCAAAGGAGCCACAGGTGCATTGCCAGCCTTCTATATTCGAAATACAGAGTACAGCGAAAAAATGCATTGGAAATCCATAAGTGGGCTATAGCTGCCCAGATTTTGGCAATCCATGGAAGCATTGAATTATTTACTATTTTCATTTCCTCGTTCTAGTAACAAGGCAAAGCGCAGCCCGGCGAAATCGACAGAAAGTGAGTGTCTTCACACTAAGTTCTCCATGCATACTCTGCTATAAATATATAATAGCATGAAGCATAATAATAATAAAACCTATGATAACAACATAAAAAAAAAATCTCACCTAACAAAGGCCACACCTCGCGGCGCACCGTTACCCTTGTCTCTGAGTATGTGTTTCTGTACTATCCTGCCATACTTCCCGAATATCGTCTCCAGCTGGTCCTCCGTGATGGCGCGCGGCAAGTTGGTCACGTAGAGGTTGGTATCCTTTATATCATCGCCTGACGGTCGGGCGTAGGATACCTGAAAGAAATAAATAGATTTTATATGAAATTAATGTTTTAAATAAATCGGTATATATAATATAAATGTATACATATATTTAGAAAATATATCATTTTATTTTTAGAAAAAAAGTGTATTTAATCTTTGTCCAGTTACACAGCAAGATAATTAATAAAGTGGTTAATTAAAATAAATATATATATAAATGTGACGAAAAAAAATTTCGTATTTAATGAAAATATATTTTTTTTCCCCTAAGATTTAAAATTTTCAATTCAGTTATGAAAAAAAGCTAACAAGCAAAGTTGATTTAACAATAACTAATTTTTATATATTTAAACCACAAAAAAAATGAGATATAAATAAAGTTATCCATTACTACTATAAAGAAAGTAAATAAAATAAATCAGCTTCATGCTGTATCATAGAAGGGAACCTAGTGTTAAGACAGTCTATTCCCCACTTTCCGCCGAATTCTGGTAATCTGGAATTGCTTGTTAAGTGGTGGAACTTAACGCCGCGCTTTGCCTCGCCACCAGAGCGAAGAAATGTAAATATATATTTAAAAAAACATTTCATTTCTTCGAGTGGGGATCGAACCCACAACCAGTCGCGTTTACAGGCACACTTTGCGCCCCTGCGCCACGTACCTTTAACCGCTTATTCCTAAGTTGGTAACCGTTGAACGTATCGATAGCTCTGGACGCGTCCTCTTCTCTCGTGAAATTTACAAATCCAAAACCGTAACTATAGCCAGTCTAAAAAAAAATAAAAATATATATTAATAAAATAAATAAGAAACATCTCATCTTAGCGGTGGTGGCTTAATAAAGTATATTTAATAATTAGAAATAAGTAAAAACACAAAAATAATATAATAATCTTTTTTATTAATATTGAACTTTTAGAGAAATTTTACTCAAATTTCACCATAGTAAAAGTAAAAAAAGCCAACAATTACTGAACACCATGTTTATGAACATGACAACAACAAATATCACGTTAACAATCTTTTTTTTTTCAGTTTCATCCTAAATCACGCTTACAGCAGTTTAGGCAGAGGGAACCAAGTGTTAAGACATTCCGTTCCCCATTTCCCGTACAATGCCCCGAATTCTGCACCACGTTTAAGTGGAGGAACTCAACGCCGCGCTTTGCCTCGCCATCAGAGCGAAGAAATGAAAATATCAATGGAATCGTACCCACAACCTGTCGCGTTTACAGTCACACTTTGTGCCCCTACGCCAAAAAATCTATGTATTTACTTGATATTTCTTTCAAGATCAAATCGTTTTTTATCTCTGTGTTGAATTAATTACGGCTTAAACTTAACTGTTATGATTTATGAAGGTAATCTCCACTAAAAATTCAATTTCATTTACTTTATTGTATAAAATATTATATAATAGTGCTTCAAAATATATATTTTTATCAACAGTCACATAACCAAGACGTTTTGAATTCTTTAGCCAGGAATCTTACCAGCGCGATTGCTATATAACATTCGCAGGCAAATTAATGCCTTGAGTTCATTCAAATGACGATAACTTTTTTTTAATGAACCGATTTTGATGAACTAAACTTTAATTGTTAAGTTGAGTTACAACAAAGCAATTAGTGTAACTTTTAAGTAAATCGGTTCAGTACTTTCAGAGAAAAATGTGACCATACGTATAGACAGACAGGCAGACAGACAGACAAGAAATTCAAGAAACATCTTTTTGCTTTCTATTATTCTATAAAAGTATCCCTCTATCCATTTCAGTCAAAATTACTAAATGTACAAACAAAATATTTTTACTGTCTTATTATATATAGAGATCACGAAAATACTAACTTTAAAATCCTTCATAACACGACAACTCTCTATTGGTCCAATTGTCATGAACATAGCGTATAAATCCTTCTCAGTCATAGTTTGGGGCAGATAGTTGACAATGAGGTTGGTCTTCGCCGTGTCGCCCCCAGCAGATGAGATGCCCCCTTCCGACATACTGCCCCAACACCTCACGCCGGCCGAACGACCTCTATACTGTTGTTGAATTTGCTGAGAAATTAGATGACGTTTCTGTTTGAATGTCAATAAAAATGTCCTTTTACAATTCCGTTTGAGAAATTTAAATAAAAAAGGTCAATATTTGGGAATTGTAAGTATGTACGTACGATGGTTATGAACACGATTAAAAATTGGGGGGATTTATTTTTTAAATTGTGCGAGAAAATGAAAATATTTCATTCCTCCAAGTGAGAATCGAACCCACAACTGTCCCACGCATAACCCACACATAAAGACACACATACTGGCACTCTTTAGCACGCGTACACTAACACAGAATGGAGATCCTTGGGGGACGCCTTTGTATAACAGTGGACATGGAAAGGCTATTATTATTACAATATTATGGTTATGAAACACTTATAATTATAACAGAAAAACAATTTAATTTATGGGAATAATCTATGCATTATATTGACATTACATGATTTATATAAAATTAAATAACCAAACCGACGTAATTTAAATTATTAAGTTAATTTACTATAACTTTAAATGTAAAATATTATTTTTTTATTGTTATAATTTAATAAAACACACCTAAACTACATAAACTACATAAACCTCATAAACCAGCTTCACGCTGTATCCCGCACATAGCAGGGGCAAAGCGAACTTAATATTAAGACACTCCGTTCCCCACTTTCCGCCGAATTCTGGAGGCATTGCGTGTTGAGTGGCGGAACTCAACGCCTCGCTTAGCCTCGACACCATAGCGAAGAAATGGAAATATACATTTAAATAAATATTTAATTTCTTCGAGTGCGGATCAAACCCGCAACCAGTCGATTTCACAGTCACACTTTGTGTCCCTGCGCCACGACTGGTCTCAACTAATCGACGCCATTAAAATAATTTTAAGGGGAAAGTTAAATATAAGATTTCCTCAATCCGCACAATGTCTTCTTTATGTGGTCGATTAAAAAAAATACAGTATTTATTATATTTTTATACAATTACTTATAATTAATTTAATAATATTTACAAATATGATATGGTTTTAATTCTTTATACCTATACCATGCATCTTAAAATTTACTTTATAAGTTTTAATATAAGTTTGTTAGTTTTTTTAGCTTTGCTTTGTATTCCGCACGTACCACGGTGGGCAGAGGGAACCAGGGATTCTAGGGTTAAATAAGTGTGTTCCTGTTAAGGCACTTCGGTTCCCTTTTTCCGACGAAAATTTGAGGCATTGTGTGGCGAGTAGCGGAACTCAACGCTTTGCCTCGTTACCAGATATCGAAGAAAAGAAATATGAAATATTTCATTTGTAAGTGGGAACCAAGCCCACAAATTGTCGAGTTTCCAGTCGCACGCTTGTGCCCCTGCGCCACAACGGTCTCGTCGTTCTTCTTTTCCATAGAAAACTTAAGACATTAAGTATCGTAGTAAGCACAATCAATTTAATTCACAACAACTAGTACAGAAGAAAGACGAATACAGCTGAACATATATGGTTATGGGTTCAAATCCTAAGTTTTAGCGGTTTTGTCGATAACATAGTAGGTTCTGTCACTTCCAGCACGCAATGTATATTTATCTGCTGTCGAAAATAAGAAATAAGCTAAAGGATAAAAAAATATATACTATACTATTTTTCTAAAAATAAAATTTATTTGTACGCAAACAATAATCTTAAAACTAAATAGCAAAAGGCTTTATTTTCCACCGCCCGCCAAAGAGGACGCAATTAAGTAATGTAGTGAAAATACCGGAAAGAAAATAGGTTAACATGATGACGCGTGACACTGACATTGACATTTGCGGCCTTTTAGCGCCATGTTTGATTTACAGATTGTCTCTGATGTGCTCACATACTATTTACGTCATACTACTTTTACGGGCTTAAAATTTTTTTTGCGCGCTTTGCCTTATTAACAGGGGAAACATGAAATATTTCATTCCACCGAAAATTTAATTTTATTTAATTTTTATTTTTTATTTTTGAGGAATATAATATGTTTATGAGAGGCCAGTCGTGGCGCAGCGGCACAAAATGTGACTGTAGAACCGACTGGTTGTGGATTCGATCCCCACTCGAGGAGATATTTACTTAAATTTATATTTCCATTTCTTCGCTCTGGTGTCCAGGCAAAGCGCGGCGTTGAGTTCGGCCACTCAACACGCAATGCCTCCAGAATTCCGCAGAGAGTGGGGAACGGAGTATCTTAACACTAGGTTTCCTCTGCCTACCCTGCTGCGTGCAGCGTGAAGCTGACTTGATAAATAGTTTTCAAGTTTTAGATATAAATGCATCACGCTAGACTCGTATTTTATCTGTCTAGTTAAAACTGAAAAAAACAATATCAGAACATAGATTTGCTATTTATATATGTATGAGCAGATATGAGCAGAAAGTAGAGGAGGAAAAGCAAAAAAGCAAAAAACAACTCAAAAAAATACTCTTTCAGTTTCACACAGTATCCCGCAAAAACAACATAATAAAAAACAATAAATGACTATCTATCTATATATATAAAAGGACTTGTGCTGACTGACTGAGGTAAGACGCACGCAGAGCCGTAACCGCTGATGGTAGAAACGTGAAATTTGGGCAGATGTTTATTTTCATATTCTGGACATCCACTAAGAAGGGAATTTGAAAAATTTTTACCCTAAAGGGATGAAATAGGGGTTGAAAGTTTGTATGGATTTTCTTTTAAATCGGCACCGATTTTTATAAAATTTGAAATTCAGACTCTTAAAAATATTTCATTGAACACGTGTTTCATGGTTTTTAAGAATTCACCCCCTAAGGGTTCAAATAAGGGGTTGAAAGTTTATATGGAAAAATCTTTAAATTGCCACCGATTTTTATAAAAATTTAAATTCAGACTGTTAAAAATATTTTATTGAACACGTGTTTCGTGGTTTTTTTAGAATTCAGTCCTAATAAGCGGGCGAAGCCGCGCGCGCCCTCTAGTCCATTCATAAAAATAAAATAAAAATCACTTGAAATAACCACCCACAACAACACTAAACGAAATTGGTCAAACACCAAACAACCATTAAAAAAATACACAAAAAAAAAAGAAAGAAAAAGCACAATAGCACAATTCACGGAAAAGCTATAAAAATTTGGAGCGAATTTTCTGCATTACCGCATAACATGTAAACACTAAGAACGTTACAATCAACCGGAAAAGTGGAACAAGACCCTGACCCCGGACAAAGAATCAGTACCATTTTTTACAACTCACTCGATTCTCGAAGTGCCAAGCCTCCAGACAAGATCACCTACGAACCTTGTATAATTTTTTAATTGTTCACGCTGTATCCCGCATACATGTAGCAGGGTACGTACAGGCAACCTAGAGCTAACACATTCTATTCCTAACTTCCTGCCAAATTTTCAAGATAGTACATGGCGGAATTCAACGCCGCGTTCCATCTTATTACCAGAGCGACGGAATGCAAAGAAAACACTATACACGTTACAACCAACCGAAAAAGTGGAACGAGACCCTGACCCGAGAGTGTTGGTACTATTTTATGCAAGTCACTCGATTCTCGAAGTGCCAAGCCTCCAGCCAAGAGCACCCACGAACCACTTGAGAATGCCGATAGAATGATCGCCATTGTTACCAAAACAAAGGCGTGAAATTTTACACGGGGATCGAAGAAAGGATTATGTCGTTTGATTTTGGTGCTTTTATTTGTTTTAATTTTTAAAGAAAATTGCGTGGAGTTTTTGTTTATTGATTTCCTAAAATATTAAATCACTTAGTGCAAAAAATAGTAGGGATTGATAAAACTATGATACTTTCGGTAAAGGTAGAGTAGGGATAGGCAAATAGGTAGTATGTAAGTAGTTTTTTTTATTTATAAGCAGAGGGAACTTGGGAACCTATACCCTTTAAGACAATTGCTTCCTTTCCGCCGAACTCTTGAGGCATTGCGTGTTAAGTGGAGAAACTTAACGCCGTGCTTTGCCTCATTTCCAGAACGAAATGCGTTGCGTTTACAGTCAAAATCTCGTAACTCTGCACCGCGACAGCTTCACACAGTATTATCGTTTAACCAACAAAATACCAAAACAAATTATTCAAACTATTTTAAAACTGTAGTAAAATATTAAATACTTTGACATTAAAAAAGTACTTAAAACGAATTTAACGCGAGCGGTGCTGCCAAAAGGTAAAAAAATAAAAATAAAAACAAAACTAAGAGTAACTTAAGAATATAAACTTAAAAACTGTTTTCTGTACCAGATTTATATAATCGCGGCTCAATTCTCAGAGAAATCTGAGATTGCCTACATTCATCGCGCCGTATGGTTTTGGCAACTTCCACCGCCGCCCCCGTGACGCCGGCACAATGTAAAAACATTGTCCTATAAATTCCCTTATACAACAGATAAATAATGAAATGCAGATGAAATATAGATAAAGTATTCTTTTTTATTTAATTATCAACTTGTTCTAAAAAGACTTCTTTTGTGTTGCATTTTTAAAGAGTATTTTTAGGGACATAAATTAATAAACAGTTCATTCTCTTTTTTATCATAATATTTTTCGTTTCAGTTTCACACAGTATAGCGTAGGTAGTAGGGTAGGCAGAGGGAGAAAGGTGTTAAGACACTCCGCTCCCCAACTTGCGCCGAATTATGGAGGTATTGCCTTTTGAGTGGCGAACTTAACGCCTCGCTTTGCCTCCGGACCGGAGCAAAAAAATGAAAATATTAATAGTTGAACCCGCAACCTATGTCGCGTATACAGTCACACGACACGCTTGTGTCCCTGCGCCACGACTGGCTTTAACTGCCTAGTAAAATTGAAGCTTAGAATATTATAAGATACAAATAAGATATTTATACGAACTTAATAGGCAATCACAACCAACCGGAATGTTGATTAATTATTTCTAACATAAAGCCTTCGTGGCACAGTTACTCCAATGACTAAGACTCACAGAAGACTCTAAATACATGATAATTTTGTGTTCGTTTCCTGCTAAAACTACCACAAATGGTATTCAGAATAATAAACTATGATAAAATAAGAAAACATTCTAATATAAATTTTAAAATATGTACAGTAACAAATGGCAGACCTGGACCTGGGAACCTAGTGTTAAGATATTCCGTTCCCATTAAGACGCTACCATTCTACACTTTTCGCCGAATTCTGAAGGAATTGCGTGTTGAATGGCGGAACTCAACACCGTGCTTTGCGTTGTTACCAGAGTGATGAAAATGAAATATATAATATTACCTCGAATGGGAATCGAACTTCAACAAACTGTTGCGTTTACAGTTGCACTTTTTTGCGCTGTACACTAGCCTCAAATGAACTTAATATCTATGGACATAATACCTTTTAATACCTATTACAATCATACTATTTTACAATAAGAATATTTAAAAAAAAAACAGCTTCACGCTGTATCCCGCACACAGCAGGTAGACAGAAGGTAACTAGTGTTAAGACATTCCGTTGAGTGGTGGAAGTTTGCCTTTTTGCCAGAGCGATGAAATCAAAATATATATTAACAACATAAATAATAATTTATTCCCTTGAGTAGGGATCGAAGTCACAACCAGAACAGTATTCAATTTACGTGACAAATTAGATTTAAGTCCAACATTGTAACATGGCTTAAAAGAAGGTTAACATGTGGAAAAGATTATTTTTTTCTCAACTGAATTAGTTACGTTTGTGATGTAGGCTCTAGAAGTTATAACTTTATGTAAATATATTTATTATGTCGTAGCACGGTTGACGAGACGAGAGAAGGCAGTTGCAGGTTTAATTCCCATTTCGGAGAAATTTTTAATTTTGCTGTTTAGATTATGTAAATTATCATAGGAAAAGACGTTGTCTTTTCACCCCATTATATATTAAAAACCAGTCAATCAATATATATTAAAAATCAGTAAACAAAAAGCAACAATATTATAGGCAAATTACAAAAAAGATATAAAAAAAAAAATACCGAAATCAAAAATCAAAAGTATTGTTTCATATATAGTAAAAAGAGCCTAGCGTTAGAACACTCCGTTCTTCACTACGCGTTAATTGCGACAATGCAGACAAGTCTTACCTTAAAAGGGAAAATAATTGAAATGTAATAATTCCCCCGAGTAGGAATCAAACCCACGACCACAGCGTTCTCAGTCAAACGCTGCCAATATGCAGTATATCACGGTAAAACACGGCGTCAATATAAATATAGCCCATAATATATCTCAATTGTAAAATAAAAACCTCCAGTTAAAAAACATAAAAGAAAAAATATTCAGGCCGTCGTAGTGCAATGGCACAAGTGTGTCTGTAAATACGACGGTTATAGGTTCGATTTCGAGTCATGAGAATGAATTATTTAATATTTTAATATCTGCGCTGTACTAACATGACAAAACCGCGGCGCTGAGTTCAGCTACTCAACGGAAAACGGGAAACTGAGTGTTAACACAATTCCCTTTGCCTATCCTGTTTCACGCGGAATATAGCGTGATGCGACCAATAATAACAACAATAAAAACAACAACAACAAAACAAAAAATATTTCATATAAACAATTTATCACCCCCCGAGGCGCTCCACTTGCGGGCGGACCGCCGGCTGGAGCCTCTGGCACTCGGCCAATGTAAATGGTAGTATCTTTATAAACTTAGTAATGCATTTGTTAAGGTTCCCATTAATAATGTATGGCGGGGCTCGCCATTAGTGCTTTTGTGGAATCAAAGAGTTTCTGTCAGAGAGATTGTGGAGCATTGTTGAGTATGATTTTTAATTGAATTAAAAATTGTACCAACTGAGAGTATAGTGGTACAGTGAGATAATAATCGCGATGGTAATAGGTGCGGTTCCCAATAGAGGGGATTGGTTATATATGTAAATAAATTATTTAAACTGCTATACATAGTAAGATGCGTGACTACATTTATATTTATAGGTAATTTAAAAATTAAAATTAAATCAGCTACATGCTGTATCCCATACACAGCAGGGTAGGTGGAGGGAACCTAGTGTTAAGACACCCCGTTCCCCACTTTCCGCCTAGTTCTGGAGGCATTCGTGTTGAGTGGTGAAACTCAACGCCACGCTATGCCTCAACAGCAGAGCGAAGAAATGAAAATATAAATGTAAATAAATATTTCATTTCCTCCAGTGGGGTTTAAACCCACAACCAGTCAACTTTACAGTCATACTTTGTGGCCATATGCCACGACCGGCCTCTTAAGTAATATATATTGTAAGTAATTTAAACACATTATATGTTTTACTAATAATAACATTTGTCATTTTAGTTTGAATTGCTAATTCTGCTGTAAGATGGTAAGATATAAACTTGACTTCTCCTCGTTTAACATTAGAAATGTAAAGTTTCAGAATAATTTATTTTTTTGTAGAATTTTAAGATCTTTGATCAGTATCAAAGAAGTAAATGTTGTTAGTGTTTCTAAACAAGTGGTATCCACCATTTTCTGGAAAATCTTTAATAAAGTCTCTCTATATTTTAACATAAGATAATAAATACTACATCTTACCTGTTGTACAGTCAACAGCAACAAATATTATTTTGTAGGACAAAACTTAAATAAGCTTAAAGAAAGGAAAAATTAACTTAAAAGAAAATAAAAAAAACTGTCTGATGCACACAACAAATAATGAAAACTAATACATTTAGCCAACTAGATTTCATTTAAATTTATAGAATTTTTTATTATTTAATTCCTTAAAATATGAAAAAAGGTTATTTAACAATGTTTTTTATTTATATATAAGAGCAAATGTTCGATGCAATATTTAGATTTTGTTTTCAACTTAAGTTAACTTTGTATCCTAAACACAGTAGATGGCACCTAGTGTCATAAAATGTAATTTTTTTTGTGTAAACAATAATGAAATTTGAACCCAGTCAGAAGCTGTCCCCAATGCACCACAATGATGTCAGTGTTTAATAAATCATATCTAATGAAATATATAGAACTTCTGGAAATATAATAACAAAAAATCTTATTTATGATTTTTTTTTAATTAATTGAAAATTTAATGTAGAGAAAGCCAAACCCCTGGTGCCTCTGAAAAGATTCCAGGTTCCCAAGAAACCTGCTCTTGGAAATCTGATTGATATCAAGTCTTGCTGCATTCAATTTTTTATGTTTACAGAGATGTTTTTCTACTGTAAGTGTGATACTTTAAAACATATTAGAAACCTTATTTGTGCCTTACCATAATTTAAATTTAACTTTTTTCCTAGCTATAATTAATGAAATACATTATATATTTATTTTAATGAGTTTACACTCATTAAAATAGAACAAATATGATATAATAACAATAGAAATATTAAAAAGTTGGGTAACGGAGATCAAACATATTATAAATTGACTAATTAAGGTATAAGTATATGATTTATGTATAATTTTTTATGTAAGTCATAAAGTAATAATTTACTACAAATAAAAAAGTGTCTAATTAAGTTTCATTACAATAATTATTTTTCATATTTTTTATAATTTATACATCTCTAGCTTATCACAGTAAAGGAAGAGAAAATTGAGTGATAAGATACTGTTTTTCACTATCTGTTTCTCATTACTGTAGGTGAAAGGTTATTTTATTAGGCTTCATATTGTTTTATGCATCTAGCAGGATAGGTAGAGGGAACTTAGTTTTAAGACCCTCTGTTGGACAACAGAGGGGAGGATTTTTTTGTCTAATCTTCAATATATTGGAAGAGTGGAGAAATTCAACACTAAGTTTTGTCATACTTACCAGAATAAGGAAATAAAAGAATTCATCCCCTGATCATGGTTCATTTATTTAAGTATAATTTAAATTTATACTTACATTCTCTAATGAATGAAAGCTTCTATCCCAACTGCTGACCGGAGTCCCTCCGAATAAATAACCTGGGTAGCGTTCGCACATTTATCAAACTTTTACACACAGTGTGTCCCAAAATCTGCTTATATGCAAATTATGAATAATCAGTTTATTATGACTCCATTGTAAACATCTCTTAGTTATTCCCTTACTTTGAACTACCTGAAAATTTAAATATAAGCTTAACAAGAGAGTAAATATTAATACATGTTACTAATGAGAAAACACAGTTAGAAGATTTTCTAGAAAGTAAAATCCAGTAAGCCATGAATTGTTGGTTAATGACCTTTAAAGAATAATGTTGGAAGCACTACATATTAATCAAACTAGTTGTAAAGTTAAAACTAACAAAATATTCTGTAAAAAGTTAATAGATTCCAGCAATAAAACATGTATAATTATTAGTGTGCAAAAGAAAAAAATATTGATTAATCTAATTATGAATCCTTACAAGAAAACTCTAAATACACTAAAACGTATTGGTAGTGTGTGTCATTATTTCGTTTGCCTATAAGCTTATACCATTCTTAATAATTATTTACATCATAATATTTAAAAAAATGTTTAGGCGAACTAAATATTTACTGAAACAATGCCTAGTTCGTTTTTTCTATGCATAGGTAAACGCACCTTATATAAATACGTTAATTTAATTAACAAATAATTCACTTACACTTTTAATTAGAAAAAAATAACAATATTCTAGGTAGATTTTGTAAATTTATAAGATTTGAGGGGAATTACAATTTGCAACAGCGCTGCTAACAATTCTGAAATGTCAGTCAGCTTTTTTTAATTTTTAGATGCTCTGACTCTGAATCTTGATTATCTTTGTCAACCAGAGATTAAAACTAGTTTTTCCAATAACTTTTAAATCATTATTTTACGACTTGTAGCTTTATCATTGATATATTTTTTTATAGTTTATACAATAGTGTATTAATCCCTGACCTTTTAATACAATATTTGTAAAGCACCTTTGAGAAAAATCCATTGTGTGTGTGTCCAATCCATCCAAATCATTAAGACAATAATAAAGTTAAAATATTATAATATTTAAAGCAATCAATGATTACTGATTTCATGTTACGAAACTTTAAAATAAATATTTGGGGAATTGTTTTTGTTTCAATATTTTAGAAAATTCTTAATGTAACCAAATTTGGACTCACGTCTTTTGATCCCTTGACCTATTATTATTTGTTCCTTAGAAAAACATTTTTTTTCTGGTTAACTTTTAAAAATAAAAAAAATATTAATAGGAGGATATGCATTTATCACTCAACATGGAGAGCAATAATAAATTTATCTACAGAAAATATCCAATTATTTGCATATTTTTGTTATGCTTTTACATTAAAAAATACTAATAGCATGAAAAAGAGTAAAAAAATTATATCTGGTTGAAACTGCATTGCTTTGAGTTTAAATTTAAATAATATGATTATGATACCTTTATAAATTAATTATAAGAATTCATTTAATTCATAAATCATTTACTAATTAAAAATAAAAGATGACATTAGCAAATATATTTTTATCATTATTCTTATATTATACATATAATTAAATATGGCAGTTTAATAGCACCACGTTGTTTATGATCTCTGTACGACGACGCGTCCATCGTCTATTCGCTAACGTTGCCGCCATTTTGTTAAGAATTGTAGAGAATTAAAATACAAAAATGGTATTAGTTGTTATTTTACGTGATAGTTAGATAGTATAGTGATTTTTGTGAATAACAATGTTTACATTTTAAAAACTACTTATAGTTAAAGTTTTTACTTGTTTGTAGGTAAGTTGTGTGGTGTATTCGTTTTATAAGTGCTTCAATCAATGGTGGATATTGTTATATCGATTATTAGTGTAGTGTAAACAAATGAGATGAAACCGAATGATTTAATGAGCTGAGCTATATTTATCTCTATTTTACTCAAAGATCATTTGATTTCCACAGTCCACTCATATGCAATTAGGTATGTCAGGGTTTCGGTACAAATCATGAGTGTCATGACAAGTAAAACGCGTTGTAAAAACATGCAAATGTCTAACAATTTTTGTTATTTATATAATCAGTTTTAATATAAATGAAAACTTCTCAATTTTTGTCCAGGTATATTTCTTATGTAATACTTAATGTGAGCAAATTCACAAATTAAATTAGACTGCAGTAAAGAATAATAAGTAAAAGTACTTAAAATAGATAAAATGATTTTCCACCGCCAGTTTGAATAGAAACCGATGAAATATTTGTGCAAATCCAAAAAAATGGAAAGGTCCCCTCTGCTTCTAGGTATAAATCACCATGAGCGTCATCATTAGACTGCAGAATCTGCCGTGGTCGGCTAATGCTCTAGACATTAGGAATTTCTTTCGTGGTCTTTCAATACCTGAAGGAGGTGTACACATCGTAGGCGGCGAGCTTGGAGATGCGTTCATTGCGTTCAGGTAGCTATATGAAAACAGATTATAAGATACTTTTAATATTTTTAAAGTTTATATCACACTTAGGAAAGAAATATACTTTTCTAGAATACATAAAAAAATTATGTAGCAGGATTTGAAATTATGTACAACATAAATAAATTATAGATGAACAATTTTATTACAATTTAGACATATATGGAAATGTGTAAATTGTTTAGTGAGAAATTTTCAAGAGTTACAGTATCAAACCCCGCTATGTTAAAAAATTTATGTTTACTAAAAAAGTATAAACTATGAGATATTTAAAATGAACATTAGTTATTACATTTACCTAGAACTTTCGATATTTAATATCTAAGTTAGATTAACATTCGTGGAATAAATAAAACAGTTATGAAGATGTAATATTTATATTTTACCTTTAATTTTAACATTTTGTGATTGGTTGATGTAAAAAAAATAATTAAATATGGAATATATATAAAAAAAAGAACCCTTATAGCAATAAGCACTTCCTATTATGATAAAGTTATCCAAGTAACACACTACATATGTAGAAACGGATATTATTCTATACATACACTAGTCAACGGCCTTATTAAAACAACAAAACTAACCAAAAAAATATATATTTTAATTAATAATTGACATGTTTTCCATTTTATGGTCACAAACAAGAAAACTTGACTTTCTTTTGCTTATAATAGAGACATTATTTTCTCGGTATAACAAAAAATTTAAAATTTGTAATGTGAGTATTTGTTCTGGATAATTACTATATTTTGGTAAAAAAAAGTTTTTAATACCAAAATATACAGTTCTTTCTGTTAATATAATTTAATTTAAAATGTGATTAACATTTTAAATAAAATTATTTTAGATCTTATCAATGATATGATCTTATCAATGACATGTTATCAAAATAAACAAATATTCCTTTGAATGGAAATTAAACCTTCAACCACATGTGCTAAGTCGGTTGATCTATTGTGGTGCATTTAAGTGTCTCATCTCATACTGTAAAAAATAGCACTTGGCTAAAATACATTAATTGAAATAAAGAAAATACTTCATAAAACTGCAAAAGTAAAACAAAAATATGTTACAAACTTATATTTTCCCTGATGTTCTTTATCACATAATAGTAAGCAATTTCTTTTATCAATATATGCCAAGGACTGACAGACTACATAAAACCAATATTACTTGACTTAGAAAAGTCAAATTTAATAAGTGCTAGGAAGGATTCTTCGGATTTCATATGGGAATAGGAAAAGTTAAGATTTTATTTTATAGAGTCGTAAGGTACTTAACATGCTGAATTAATAATGGATATTTTATATACTGACCTCAGATATTTAGGAACCTAAACAACTTATTAAGTCACTGCACTTTTACACCCTAGTAATAAGTTGATTCACAGCACCATGTGTTGTCTTACAAGACTAATAATAAAAATGTATTATATGAAATGTAGACATTGATTGAGCAGACTTTAAATCCACTACCATATTAAGTGATGTTATAAATATATACAATATTATTTAAGAATCTAAAAATACAAATTAAATTTTGAATGAAGCAAATCAAATTTAGACATCTAAAAAGTGTTAGGCGACCAAGCTACATGACGACCCTACAGAAGCAGGTAGTTGTCAAGTTCCTCTCATTTTATTTAGGTTTCTCTTTGGTTCCTGTGTTCCAGTATTCGGAAAATGTCTTCGTGGTGAGTATTTTATTGGCCTTTTATAGAATATTGACAGGGTAAATTATTGTGGTACACAATATTTTAATAAATGATAATTATTTTGAAAAATGGGCAATGTTAGCTAGTTAACAACAAAATGTTTTTTTTTTTTCTTATATTTTGCCTTTGCTATTGGGCTAAGATTTCTGAAATACCATTTCCAATGGTTTGATACGCATAGACTCTAAATATTTAATTTGACTGCACCATGCATAAAATTCAAATATGTCTGAACATAAATTAATATGTATAACATTTTTTATTATTATATTAATATGTATAACATTTTTTAATATGTCGGGAATATTTTTTATAAGAGGATTTTGTGCCAGTTCTGTAAACTATGTATATAAAATTCATAAGAAATTATACAAAAAGCATCCAGAAATAGGCGAAAATAGGAGAATGGAGTGTCTTTAGACTAGGTTCCCTCTGCCTGTCCTGCAGTGTGTGGGGTACAGCGTGAAACTAAAAAAAATATAATACAAATAAATATTGCCTAACATTTTAACAAATTAGCAAAACAAAGAATTTGCACTGATATAATTTTACGATACAATCAAAATAAATATTATAAAAAATCATATCTGAACAGTCAAATCTACATAGATGTTATGGCTTACAAGTTTTATGTCTGTCTTTTTTCCCGACTGCTAAGGAAGGGTTATGTTTTTCGCGCGTATCTTGTATGTATGTAATATTCTTTATTACCTCGTATCTCCAGAACCGCTGAACGGATTTACATATTTGAGGTATCGTTAGATTTGTATTAGCAGCACAAGTGTTCTTAGATAGGTGATGTTAATAAAAAATAATCATGGCGGCTGTGGTACGCCATTGGATTTAGTGAAAAAAAAATTTTTCGTTCCGAATACTACAATATGGGTATCAAATTCAAGAGCTTAATTTCAGGATTTCAAAAAGGTATATCATAATTATCATTACCATAATAAATTCTAACAAAAAAATGAAAAATAAAAAAATATTTGTAAAAACAAAAACCCCGACTGCATCAAATTAAAAAGAAAATAAACAAGCCCAATAGTTTATTAGGATTAACAGTCGGGACCTATAAGTAATTCTTCAATCAATAAAATCTTTACCAGGAACCCCGCATAATTTAAAGAGGTCCCGACAGTTAAACCTAATAAACTATTGGGCTTGTTTATTTTCTTTTTAATTTGATGCAGTCGGGGTTTTTGTTTTTACAAATATTTTTTTATTTTACTTTATTTTATAAACAAGTATATTAAACCGTATGTATTCGTCACGGAGTTGCGCGCCATCTAGTATCGAAAAATGAAACGTTACTAGTATTTTTCGTATTATGACTACCTACATTTTTTCAATTCACACAAATACAGTTGATGCGTGTATTGATGTTTGCTGACAGGGTGCGTTATGTTCTTCACTTTACCTATTAAGTCAAACGTCTATATAAAGAGTTTAGAATAACTAAACTCAAGACTTGACATCTAATGCCAGTGGAGGCGCAGGGGCACAAGTGTGCGTCTGTAAACGCGACAGGTTGTGGGTTCGATTCCTACTCGCGGAAATGACACATTTTTCATTTTCCTCACTCTGGTAACGAGACATAGCGCGGCGTTGCATTTCACCAAATTAACATGCAATGTCTTCTGAATTAGCAGAAAAGTGGTGAACGAAAGTGTCCTAATGGAAACGGAGTGTCTAAGACGCTTTATTCCCAGGTTTCCTCGGCCTATATTACTTTGTGCTGGATACAATGTAAAGTAAAAAAAAAATCTTGCTATTCGGAAAAGTGAAAAAAAAATACCTTACACATCTTGGTATGTAATGTAAAAGTATGTTTTTTACAAATTAAGAATAATCGCGACATCGTATGCTTACGTAATACGACTGATTCGATTCTTTAGCATAATATGCAAGTTATGAAGTATCAAAAGTAACGTAGCGATACGATACGATTTGATATTTGCCTAACAATATTTGTTTTTACAAGAGGAAATGATTATTGATCTATATAAATAGAAAATGTAATATTCAATATCTTAATAGAAAATAAAATTACATAGGTAATCACTGATAACTATTTTGATGATTCTCAACACGATACCGATCCTGTAAGTTGATGAGGTGTCGGGTAGCCTACAGTTTCCAGATGATACTGCGATATAAGTTCAACGGTTCATGTATAGACAATACTTGCCTTTCATCAACTGGAAAAGAGTCGAGCTGGTTGGGGTCTTCTAATAGCCGAGATTTAAATCATAAATAAGAACGCTTTCCATTAGGTTACGTCACAAAAAATCTAGATCAAAATCGGTTCATCCATTTGGAAGCTACGATGTCAGAAACAAACGTACGGAAGAAATAAACGCGTCAAACTAATAACACTAATCAGTGACGTTGAAAGGGTAGAGGTAGTAGAATAGTGTCAGTCGAAATGCATTAAACTAGGGTGGCGCCACAAGTTTACTGAAAGTTACCCCGATGCTAACATCAGGGTAACTTTAAAAAAAAGACACCAAATATTAAATGAATTTAACTACACGTTTTTCGTAATAATTCTTTAAGGTTATTTTACTACATAATTTTTTACCACGTTGGTTTAAAATGGTAGAAAACTACTTAGTTTTCTACCATTTTCATATGAGGATGATTCTTCTTACCTCTACCCTCCATAGTTAAAAGATATAAACTTCGTATCTACGTTTTAATACATAAAAAAGTGAGCAAAAAATTTTAATAATAGGCATGATGTTCTCTTAACTGATAAAGTTGAAGACTAGATAATTAACTAAATAGATATAACTATAACGACTTCCGAGTAACATCTAACCGACAATATAAAATAAATTAGAAATTTAAAACTTCGTGTCAATGCGATATGTTCATGATTTTCAGGTATGCTCCACTCTTCGGGGTTGAGTCTGGGTTCTTATTTTTTTGTATCAAAAATTTTGATTTTTTTTTTCAAAACTTGTAGATATGATGCCGATATATAGATTGAGTGCTGCTGGAACCTAACGATAAATTAATTGTTCGGAAAAAATGTCTTCGTATATTGATTAGCAAGGGTACTTTCGATTTTTTAGTAAAGTTAACATCCTAACTGAAAAACTTTATACGCTCAACGTAAAATAGTATTGCAATTTATGCTTTAATTATTAAAATAATTTGCTTTTGGACGACTATCCGTGCGAAACTAAGAATTTTCAGTCTTCAAGAATATTCTTATGTAATTTTTAATAAGTAGCCACCGACGTCTAAATCTCTGCAAATTTACCATGAATTTAACTCGTTCGATTACAAATTCAGTAGTCACTTGTACAATGTTTCATTCGCTCGTATATATAACAACTTTGATATAATAAACTTGATATTTGAGTCCACAACCACTGCGCACGAAATAAATAATATATAAACTACTCTATGATGGTCCCAGATGACTGAATAAATGAAAATTAGGTCAGCTTGAATCAAGAATGAATCAAGGAGATATGAACATTTATTTTCTTAACGAATGGAAGTAGGTTCATTTAAAATTAAAATCTGATACTTTGCATCTAAAAAAATTTTGTTGTTTCTTGAAAAATTATGTATATATATTAAAATAGCAAACAATGTCACTATTACCTTGAAATCTTTATTCTAATTCCTACCGGGAGCGTGAAACTGGTGGGATTATTTAAATGAACTACAGTGAAACATGGTTAATTGGGATCTCAAGTGAACAAAGATTTTGTACCATTTTAACCCAGCTTCCAATTTGACTGGTTTAAAATTATAGTTCTCATATACATAGGCCCCTCCTACATACAAAGTTTTTATAAACAAGTGTATCGAATCCCAACCTGACAAATTTTCTCTCTTATATACAGGGTGGAAGAAGCAGCGCCTTTTACGGAAACAGAATAGAGGTTAAAATATTTCAAACTTATACCTAGAGAAATGAATCTGAATAACTCAACAGTTAAGACGTAGGATTTTTTTTCATTTCACGACCCATTTATCCGTACCTGTATTTTTTGTGGCGCAGTTACGCAAAGATGCGAATAACGTATACCCATACAACTACAAAAATACTACTAAAGGTTAAAGAACTTTGCCGCCAATATCTACGATTCGTCTTCGGAGTGAGGCGTATATGTGCATGCGTTTTTTGGAGAAAAAAAATACTTGTATCAGTCTTTTATGGAGTAGTTAAAACTATGGTTTCATTTAAAGTGGTACTGACACTTCCACCCTGTGTAGTTCTCTACATCTCATTCTTAAGCTACCGAGTCAAAGTTCTAAGTCAAAAACTCATTTAACCAGGTTCGTAATGTCTCATTAAAAATTAATTATTTCAATGACATAGTAGACCAAGACATCATTGGACTCCTCAATAATAGAGATTTCTCACTTATCCAGGCCCAAATTTACCAGGTTTTACTGTACTTAAAATCTAATATATATTATGTAAACAGACGAACAGGAATGGAATATCTTAAAACTAGGTTCCGTCTGTATACCCTGCTATATGCGGGATACACTTTCAAATTAAATATGTGTATGTATCCAGGATTTGGAAGGAGTTCCAGTTTGTGCGCGGCTGCTGACCCCGACAACGTTTTTTTTTGAAGGATTTCGATATTTTATAATTTTCAGCAAAGTATCAGTTTTAAAATGCGAATCAACTTTTATTGATAATTGAATTGAGGCCACCAGGTATCTGGTGGCCTCAAGGCCACCAGATACAGATTGAAATGTCTCATTAATTCCAACTTTTTGTAACTAAAAATCGTAATATGAAAATATATATGTTGTATAGCAATATTCGTCAGAATACTATTATGATATCTATGCGTTTATATGTTAATGATGCAAGGCTTACTTACTAAGGAAAGGGAATCTCCTTAGGAAATCTAAAGAAAATTACAAGATGCTTCAAATACGTTAAGACTTAATTAATATAGGTTTATAATTTTTCCGGGCTCTTCTTCGATGTTTAAAATGTTCTTTCATTTATACTATTAATATGACAATATTATGCTAAAAAAAATCATATGTGGTGGTCAGTGAAAATTAAGCTATGATAAGATATTCTTTTTTTGTTTTACTTCGTCTGCTACAGTTCAGTTGTGAACTGGGTAACGGAATATGCTCCATATCTTTGCTAACCAAACAGAAAACACATATCCCGTCTTTACCATAGTGGCAGTTGGGTCCCGTCTCCAGCGAACCCCGACCTCATGGAGACCCTGAATGACACTTGAACCACATACTAAGCGTTACTTATTACTTTTGTCCTAGTATGAAGTTTCGAATGTTGATTTCGATAATCTGTAGTTCTAGCAGAATAATATGATAGATATGTCAAATGGTAGACCCTGGCAATTGGGCCAAGATATGCTACGTAGAAGAACAGATGTGTTAAATGATCGTAGTTCGTAGTACATAAGGATAATTATGAGATCGTGCATCACTGTGATTTTTCCAATTCTTCCCTCCTTAAGATTCGGAAGGTGCTTAAGCACCATGCGAATGTTACAAAATAAGATACTAAAAAGGACAGTGATTACATGACACTGTATCAATTTAGGCACGTTTTATAAAATCAGTGGTTTATTTAATTAAACACAGAACTTTGCAGAAAATGGTGAACGAACTGTCTTAACACTTAGTTTCCTCTGCCTACTGTGTGCGGGATAAATTTGAAGCTGACTTAGAACCAGGGAATTTGCAAAATTTCCAAATAGAGCTTGAGCTCACAGCCATATTGTACTCGTAGTATTAAGTTAAATGTGACTTCATGGGATCGGCTGAAATAACTTGGAAAAACACTGGCAATAGACAAGTAATCAAATTAAACGACCTTGATTTGGAGATCTACCGTTAAAAGTAGAAATATTCATAATCCCTTACTAAGGGATTGTGTACCGCACCACTTCATCAACCGCATCAAAAGATTCGATCGTTTATGCATCGAATTTTGCTGCCTTTTATATGAAATTAACCGCGTAATCAAAACTATGGGATATTTCCCGACAATTATAACATTAATTCCAGATTTAATAAAAATATCTTATAATTTGACTCAGAAGTGAGAACTTGTAGTACAACTAAAGGAGACATTCGTAAATGAATTTATTTCATACAGAAGGGGTGCATTTGCCCGTAACCTTAGATTTGTCAAATCTTATAAGTTGTAGTTCAGTTGACCTATAACCCCGAAATTGGTACGGAAAATGTAGGCCATGCCAACGACAGGCGAGCTTACCCAGTTTACTTACGTTTAAATAACGGTTTTCTTAGTATTTATCTATTTAGATTATTTATGGCGTTGAGTTTCGCTACTCAACATGCAATGCCTTGAAAATTCGGCAAGAAGTAGGGAAGTGTCTTGACACTAGGTTCCCTCTGCAATGCAATGGAATTCGGGATACAGCGTGAAGCTACAGATTGTATGTACATAAGTCATTATTAAATGACTGGAATGGGAGGTTAAGAAAAAAAAAAGATTTTACAATTTTTAAATGACATGAAATGAAAGACCTTTCCTGTAAGTATCTAATGTTTTTCGTTGAAGTTCTATAAAACGATGTTTTTATAGTTATTCAAGGAAGAAAATGATATGTCCAATACTTCCTTGCCTAATTTTGCCAGAAAGATATAAACAAAACCATGGTCTAAAATTTTTTTATATTTTAATCTATAGGCTTGTAAGGACATATTATTATTTTATTTTTCAACATTTTAACATTTTTAATTAGTGGGTACTCACTCTATAAGTACAGGTTGCGCAACAAAACAGCCTCTGACTGTAAACATTCGCTTTGGTAAGAAGACAATGCGTGGCGTTGGATTACGACACGCAATATCTCAAACATTTTGCAGAAATCGGGCAACGGATTATCTCAATACTACGTGTTCTCTGCCTAGCCAGCTAAATCGGATCGGAACCGGATGCAGCGTGAAGGTAAAAAGAACTGCCGTTCTAATCATGTTTGTCCAATGTCTATAAATTAATAACATATCCTAATGTACATCAAGGGATTATATATTTATATATATATCTCGGTTCAGGACGTGGCTGATGTGGTGGACATAACCGCTTCGCTCCAATTTTTCACGGCCATTTTCAAAGCTTTTATTGATAATACCTGCACCGCGTTACAGATTTAATCATTTTAGGACGCAGTGTTCACGTAGGTGCAGCTTCTTTCTTCTAGTGAGGTGCAGCTGTCAATTTGTAGTGAAATCCCCACGACCAAGTGGAAGATGACATGGTGCCAACTTTAGCTTAACCGACTCGTTTTTTACCAGTACAACTGTCTCCGGTCACACTCTGAGAGTAAACATTTCCCACCTATAAGTTCTAAACAACAGTTATTTTGATTCTTATTTTTAAAACATAATTTTATACAAAAGTTAATAGTTTATTGTGCAACTCGATAGCTACGGTTTTGTCGTTCAATTAAATTTTTCTTACATGAATATGTGACAAAATTAAATAGTAGAAAACATTTAATAATTTTATTGTAAACGGTTATAACGGAAGACACAGTCTACATCTACAAGCTTTTATTTTGCATGTTTTTCAAATAATAGAATGAAAAGTGAAACATGATATCACGTAGGATATGCAGAGAGATTTTTATATAACAAAACGTCGTTTCACATTCAATTTATTTATAACACATTCGGTGGTAAAAAAATCATCAAAATCATTAGTAAACGTTATTACTTACAAATAAACATAATGTAGCTTGCCTTACCACAAAGAAAATGAATATTATACGGGTGGAAGTGTCAGCACCACTTTAAATGAAACCATTGTTTTAACTCCTCCATGAAAGCCCAAGATTAATAGAAAAAAATATCCCAAAAATGAAAAAGTGATTTTATCAAAGAAAATAAATAATAAAATTTTCGTTGTAACATAAAACACCATTTGTCAAGAATGACGCACGCACACGTAAACCTATCAAAGGGAAACCGACGCATACTCCTCATTCCTAAATGGATTCGTAGGTATTGGCGGCAAAGTTCAAATTTGATTAACCTTTAGTAGTATTTTTGTAGTAGTATGTGTTTACGTTATTGGTATCTATACGTAACTGCGTCACACGAAATACAAATATGGATAGACATCGTGAAATGAAAAAAAAAATCCCACGTCTAAACTTGAGTTATCTTGATTAATTTCTTTAGATATGGGCTTGAAATATTTTGTCCTGTATGCTGTTTCCGTAAAAGGAGCGCTGTCACTTCCCCCCTTTATAAGTAGATTTGTTTAATAAAGTTTTAATAGATTAGTTTTTGTTACTATTTTAAGGATTATAATGACATATATGTGTTATGCGTTTGGATTGTTCAGAAATACGACATGACATTCTTATCTTAGATTTTTATAAAGTGTATTAGTAATAAGAACCCTGAAATGTGTTTTTGAGTCAGATATTTAGAGAGACAATATCAAAACGTTTTCCACTACAAAATAAAAAAAAAACTATATTTTCTACCTATAGATAAATAATAAGGGCAGATAGGGTAGTACGGATCTATTAGGCTAATAGTTTGTTACGACAATTACTCTTAATTTACCGGTTTTTTACTTACCTAAACCTGATCAGGCTTAGTTTAACAACATTGAAATTTAATAATATATGGAGCAGTACGGCGTGAGATCGCGAACTCGATGATTGTGGGTTCGATTCGCATTTAGAGAATAAATTATATTCATTTCCTCACTCTGGTAGCAATTAAGACAAATCGCAGCGGTAATTTCCACCACTTAACACACAATGTTTTAGAAAATGCGGAGAGTGTATTGACACTGCGGCTCTCTGCTAACAAAAACCTATATGATTTTAAGTGAAGGAACCTTTCAAAATAGTAACTTTATTTATGTATGTCTTTATTGTAGTTATATTTTTATCATTAAATCATCGTTTGGTTAAATTACTTTTTAAGTGGTGCATTTACTTCAATTCAACCATTATATTTTTTTAAGGAATTTACACTTAGGAAAGGAACATTTTTTTTTAAAAACGTATAAAATATTGAACGTAGCGGAGTCTAAAGCCGCGCCTCTTGGAAACCTTCCACGCGGTCTGACCACTACACGATACGTTCTCTCCAAGCTATGTCGAATATCTTATACGCTTGTTACAATTTATTTATGTTAATTGTTCATAATCGACAATTAGGGAGGCTTACTGTAGGTAACCGAACCTCAAAAAGTAGAACGTTATCATTCGATAGCGGCTAAAGTACGAACCTGTTTAGGAAAACATAAATAAAATTTAACATGGATATTGTATACTTTGTAAGATTTAGGACTTCTACTGTATCTATCTATGTATCTATAAATTTAACATGAATTTTGTACACTTTATGACATTTAGGACTTCAACTGTATCTATCTATGTATCCATAAATTTAACATGGATATTGTACACTTTATAGGATTTAGGACTTCAACTGTATCTGTCTATGTATCCATGAATTTAACATGGATATTGTATACTTTATAGGATTTAGGACTTCAACTGTATCTGTCTATGTATCCATGAATTTAACATGGATATTGTATACTTTGTAGGATTTAGGACTTCAACTGTATCTATCTATGTATCCATAAATTTAACATGGATATTGTACACTTTATAGGATTTAGGACTTCAACTGTATCTGTCTATGTATCCATGAATTTAACATGGATATTGTATACTTTGTAGGATTTAGGACTTCAACTGTATCTATCTATGTATCCATAAATTTAACATGGATATTGTACACTTTATAGGATTTAGGACTTCAACTGTATCTGTCTATGTATCCATGAATTTAACATGGATATTGTATATTTTATAGGATTTAGGACTTCAACTGTATCTATGTATCCATGAATTTAACATGGATATTGTATACTTTGTAGGATTTAGGACTTCAGCTGTATCTGTCTATGTATCCATAAATTTAACATGGCGCGAGTCTAAATATAAGAGATCTTTATATAAGTTTCGATATTAAATTTAAAAATGTTAAACTATATAAAAAATGAAAATCTATATGATTATGTTCTTAAAAATGAAAATTGATAAATTATTAAAGTTGTGAATTGTTTTCTGTAGCAATATTTTGTATATTACATATAATTATATTTACGCACGAGCGTGTGATTTTATGTGGCCAGTAGTGGCGCAAGACCACAAGTGTGTGACTCTAAATACGACTGGTTTTCGATTCCCATTCGAGGAAATGAAATATTTATTCAAAAATATATTATTATTTCTTCGCTGTGGTGTCAAGGCAAAGCGCAGCGTTGAGTTTCGCCATTCAACACACAATGCTTCAAGAATTCGGTGGAAAGTGGGAAACATAGTGTCTTACCACTAAGTCTCTGCCTTCCTTGTTGTGTGCGAGATACAGCGTGAAGCTGATTTGATTTCGAATGATTTTTTTAACATATTATTTGTATTATACATGAGTTAAAGTATTATATGTATGTCGGTTTACGATGTATACGCGTTCCGATATATCCCGATATTCATTCAAACTAAAGAGTAAATAAAGACTTATATCGTTAACAATTATCAAAAAAATACAGGAAACTATTTTTTATATCTACTTTTCATACGATATATGTATTATAGTACACTTATATGATAACTGTTGTCCGTCTGTCAAGAGCATTTATCTCAAGGTCGTGAAATGTTATCAAGCTGAAATTAATATCTAATATTTAAGTCTATGTTCCTTTGAAGCATAAAAAAATCAAGCACCTTTATCAACGAAATCAAAAGACATAATCATTTATGCATCCATGTTGCTACAATTTGTATATATGCCGTCCCAACTAAAACCTAAAGGCCAGTCGTGGCGTAGGGGCACAAATTGTGCCTGTAAATAGACTGGTTGTGGGTTCGATCTCCACGAGAGGAGATAAAATATTTATTTACATTTATATTTTCATTTCTTCGTTCTGGTGTCAAGGGGAAAGTGCGGCGTTGAATTCCGCCACTCCACACGCAATGCCTCCAGAAATTGGCGGAAAGTGGGGAACGGAGTGTCTTAACACTAGGTTCCCTCTGCCTACCCTGGTGTGTGCGGGATACAGCGTGAAGTTCAAAAAAAAACTAAACTAACTATATAGGTTATATATAGCTTAAGGTTCTCCTGTGACCTACGATGCAAACAAAGGAAAAAATCCGAAAAGTAGAAAACTTATAGGTGTTTCAAAGAAAAAAATCATTAACTTAACAATTAACAAACTTATATTTATAATTAATTTCGTACAAATTTGAATATCAAGGTTTTTTAATCATTTTCTCTAACAAAAGGAGGTTATCAATTCTGGCTGTTTTTTTTAATGTAACAAACATCACCTCAGAACTTTTCACTGGGTGAACCGATTTGGATGATTTTTTTTTATTTAAAAAGTAGTGCTTCCCGTGTGGTCCCATTTTTTTTAATTAATTTCTGACAACGGTATCTATAAGAAAATAACATAAATCTACAATTTGCATTAGATATGTGCGCGACAAATGGATGAATAACTATATCACGCCAACCTATTCAGCTTCACACTGTATCCCACACACAGCAGGGTAGGCAGAGGGAACCTAGTGTTAAGACACTTCGTTTCCCACTTTCTGCCAAATTCTGGAGGCATTACGTTTTGAGTGGCGGAACTCAACGCCGCGCTTTGCCTCGACATGCCAACCTATTCCAATGATTCTTTTTTTATTTGAAAGGATACACTTCAGCTATAGTTTGGTGAAAGTTTGTTTAGGTTCTGATTATGGGATCCGGTTGACAATGGTATCAATGGGAAAATTACATAAGTCTGAAATTTGCGTTAGGTATACGCGCGACAAATGTACAAATAACTTAATTTCACGTCAACCGATTCTGATGATTCTCTAGAAAGGTGTAGTTCAAGGATCGTTTGGTTAGGTTCTGTTTATGGGATCCGGTTGAAATTGAACAAGTTTGTTTTTTTTTGATAAATAATAAAGTTGTATACAAAAAAGGAAGAGGTTCCCAGTTCACCTGAATATTTTTTATGTATTTTCTTATCTTTTTTTTTGTTTTTTTAGCTTCACGCTGTATCCCGCACACAGCAAGGTACGATATTTCACTTCCTCGAGCGGGGGTCGAACCCACAACCAGTCGAGTTTACAGCCACGCTTTGCCTCTGCGCCACGACCGGCCTTTATTTCTTATCAATATGCTAAAATGTTGTTTGCACAAAAATAATACCTAATTAAGATTGAAATTTTACATGGGACAACCACTACCTAATCGTTTGGGAAGCGTCTATCACTTAAAATCCCAAAAAAAATAATTTTTAGTTTGTTGTTTGAAGTCGGTTTTTTTGTTAAAAATTAATAAGTTATGAAGTAAGATCCCGTTGATCTACAATTCTGAAATTAGTAACTCGGTTAGCAAATCTTTTTCAGTTTCACGCGTTGTATTCCGTAAACAGCAAAGTAAGCAAAGGGAGCCCGAAATTAAAGAAAATATTGCCAAGTATCAAGATACTTTGTTCCCCATATCAAAATTTGCGTTCCTATTTCCGGCTGATTCTGGAGGCGTTGCGTGTTAATTGGCAGATCTCTAATGCGCGCTTCCCCTTGCTACCAGAGCGAGGAAAATTAAAATATTTTATTTCATTTCTCGGAGTGGGAATCGAACCTACAACCGCTTCGTTTACAGTCGCACTTTTTTGCCCTTAACGATCGCCTTGGCACTCTTGAGTCGCCATTGTGCAAAAGAAGCTTACAGCCTAAGCTATTTATAGAGAATCAATGAAATGTACACAGATGACTGTGCGAATCAATAAACTGTTACTGGTACTTATATCTGTTGAAAAATTGTATGTTGTGTATTTATTATTTATAAAAAAACTACCATGGAATCACCATAATTTTCCTACAAATATTTTGATTTATAGTTTTAATATTTTAATAATTGACGTTTTTTTTTTGTTTTCCTAAGGCTAAATTTAAGTATGAGATGAATAAGGCTTCTACAGTATAAGTGTAAAATCGACTGGTAGTGGGTTCGATCCCCACTCGAGGAAGTGAAATATTTATTTACATTGATATTTTGATTTCTACGCTCTGGTGTAGATGCAAAGCGCGGCATTGAGTTCCGCCACTCAGCACGCAATGCCTCCAGAAATTGGCGGAAAGTGGCGAACGGAGTGTCTCAACACTAGGTTCTCTCTGCCTACCCTGCTGTGTGCGGGATACAGCGTAAAGCTGATTTAAGGCTTTTAAAAAAATATTATCCTTAGGAAACAAAAAAGGGGCTCATTGGTGATAGTACAAGAAATAAACTTGCTATTGATAAGATGGGGTAACCGGAAGCTGTATGCGAGGTTATTTGGAGACAGATTTTGAATATACAACCGGAACTTTAACATCTTAAAGTTTGTTATCTATCATGTGTCGTCTGTTCATAGTAGTTTTATAATACATCTATCCAATCTAGAGATTTAATAGATGTATGGAACAATCAAAGATTGTCGTAGGAGATAGATTATTAATATTGGGCGTAAATAGATACAGGGTGCCCCGTAAATATTAGTAATCCAACCTATAGGACATTATCAGGGAAACTCAAAGGAACAGCCAAAAGCTATCTGCTGTTTAAACGCGCTACGTAAAAGTAAATCTAAATTAAATAAGGTTCTTATACTTTTTACATAAGTACTCCACAAAATACTATGAATTAGGCACAAGCGTGCGACTATCAACGCGACATTTTGTAGATCCGATTCCCATTCGAGGAAATAAGATATTTAATATTGAGGCCGGTCCTGGCGCAGCGGCACGAGGTGTGACTGCAAAACCGACTGGTTGTGGGTTCGATCCCCACTCGAGGAGATGAAATATTTATTTAAATTTATATTTCCATTTCTTCGCTCTGGTGTCGAGATTAAGCGCGGCGTTGAGTTCTGCCACTCAACACGCAATGCCTCCAGAATTCGGCAGAAAGTGGGGAACGGAGTGTCTTAACACTAGGTTCCCTCTGCCTACCCTGCTGTGTGCGGGATACAGCGTGAAGCTAATTTAATTTAATTTTTTAATTTCCTCGCTCTGGTAACGAGACAAAGTGCGGCGTTGAGTTCCGCCACCGGCACGCAATACTCGGATGGAGTGTTTTAACACTAGGTTATGAACTTCCCTTTGTCTACCCTACTGTATGCGGGATTCAGCGTGAGCACGAAAATAACCTGAACTCCATTGACAAAAGGATGGTACGACACTGCCGCTTTTTTGCTCGACATGGCGGGCCCATTGCCGTGACTATAGATCCAATCACAAACAGAAATGTTGTTAACTGGAATTACCAACGTAGTTTTAGTTTTATATAATTTATTCATTGTTTTACCTTATTCTAACACTAATAATTAGGTATTAACGTATTATATGTCTTTTTTAAAAGAAATGCACATATTTATATTTAGATCTAAAAACGACAATTATCAAATTAGTGTTTGATAGTTGTTGTTTTTACCTTTGATTATGATTATTTATTTTTTTTATTTTGACGGAACACTGCTGTTTTATTGATAAAATCTATCAATAAAAAGTTATAACTATATTCAACTAAAGGAATAATGGCATAAACTAAACAATCTTTTTATTCTGACAAAATAATAATTTTCCATTCCTTCTTTCTTCATCTCGTTAAACAAGCGAAGCATAAGATAGACACTTAATGAGATGGTGATACAACGACTGGAAAACCCTTTGATTAACAGTAGCTGTCCTGTGGTGTTTAGGAGGCCTATTTCATCCCTAAAAAATGGGTCTGTAAACTTAATTTCTATGATAAGTACGTATTATAGGGAAGGTACGCGCCGCGCCTGCCGCCCGCTGTCACGATAGACCTGCGGTCCGACGCTTCAACCGCTCTGTCCTCACATTTTCACTGATCAAAACCTTTTATTTTTTATATTAAGTGTTCCGCCTGATTCTGTAGGCAGTGCACGTTGAGTGGCGGAACTCAACGCTGCGAAATGAAAATATTAAATATTTTATTTCCTGGAGTGCAACCACTGTGCCACGATTATCGACGATTATCCTTTTAGGTTATTCTTTTAACTGATACAATGTAAAAGGAAATTCTGATCTGCATTGAGAGTGCACAATATACATATAACCTTTTTAATTAAATAAGGAATAACGCTGGATTGTAAAATTTTTTATCATTTTTAGAAATAAAAAAAATTATAAAAACAAAAAACCCGACTGCATAAAACTAAAAAGAAAATAAACAAACCCAATAGTTTATTAGGATTAACAGTCGGGGCCTCTATTAATTATGAGAGGTTCCTGGTAAAGATTTTATTGATTAAAGAATTACTTATAGGTCCCGTCTATTAATCCTAATAAAATATTTGGCTTGTTTATTGTCTGTTTAGTTTTATGCAGTCGAGGTTTTTTGTTTTTATAAATATTTTTTTATTTTATACTTTTTTTTTAGGATTCATTATGGTAATGATAATCATGATATGCCTTTTTGAAATCCTCGTATTGAGCTCTTGAATTTGATACCCATATTGTGGTATTCGAAACGAAAAAATTTTTTTACTAAGTCACACAGCCGCCATGATTCTTTTTTTTAACGTCACCTATCTAAGAACACTTGGGCTGCTAATAAAAATATATAGATACCTCCATTATGTAAATCCGTCCAGCGGTCCTGGAGGTATGAGGTAATAAAGAATATTACATACATATATACGTACATACATACATACAAGATACGCGCAAAAAATATAACCCTTTCTTAGCAGTCGGGGAATAGGTAAGGAGAGACTGTGGAGTTGAAACTATTTTTGACATTTTGCTTCATATAGAAAATATTATAAAAATCTTTGGGATGATTTAAGCCTCAATCTATAGTTCGTTTCTTACACTTAGAAATCTGTTAAAAGAATGCGAACATTATAGGGGAAAAATGGAATTAAACGTCATAAGTAATTTTGCTTTAACACCTTTCATTCTAAGATGTGAAATAGAAGTATTGAGGTGATTTGAAACGGATGATCTTTAAGTAGAAAAGAAAATAGAGCACATCGTATTATTTAAAAATTTTCAATAAAATACAAATTACAAATAGAAAATATTAACATTTTATTTTATTATAAAAAACAAAAAATCCGACTGCATAAATGTGACAAGAAAATATAAGAGCCATTGTTCATTAGAATAGAATTAACTCAGTCGGGACCCATTTAAATTTTACGGAACTGGATTTTTAATATTTTGCTGTAGTTGGGTTTAATATATATTTTTTTCACACTTTTATTAGGATCTATGGCTTCGTTCGTTTGAATTAATTAAAACAAAAAATTTTGCAATTTTACTATTTCCTTAAGGGCGCTAATATCGTCACTTATACTATCTTTTCTTCTACTTTCTGTTTATAGGGTCTAGCTCGATAAACATGGGAAAGCTACACTGGGGTTTTATGAATTATTTTTAATAAATTTATTTTGCCTTTTATCTGAAATAGAAATATACCATATTTTTGCCTCTAACCCCTATACTAAGGGAGTTATGGGGGTAACAATCCTTACGGTTAAAGTTTATTCTTTCGGTATCTATTGAAGATATAAGTTACAAAAAAATCGAAGTAGTGTCTCAACTCAACTAACTTGATGTGTGGATACAGCGTGAAACTGATTTAAATCTTTTGATATATCACGTGATGTAGATGCTTTATGTATTCAGCAAACTGTTTTAAATAGTAATTTAAATTAAAGCCCGTGAGGCCGTCGTGGCCCGGTGGCACAAGGCATGCCCTTGTGCCACCGGGCCACGCAGGGCCGGCCTGTAAGCTCGAGGGTTGTGGGTTCGATTCCCACTAGTGATATTAACAATATTTTCGTTTCTCCAGTCTGGTACCTAGGCAAAGCACGAAGTTGTCTACCATTATTCAAAAGGCAGTGCGTCAAAAGAAAAATTCGTCGGAAAGTGGGGAACGGAGTGTCTTAACACTAGGTATCCTCCGCCTACGTTGCTATATGCGGAATACAGCGTAAAGCTCTTTTTTTTACTTCATTACGTTTCCTTTAGACAGTCTAGCGCAATCGCCATAAGTGTGATCGATAGCTAAACGTCAGGAATTTTTTATAACTTTAAATAAATATTGGAGGCCAGTCGTGGCGCAGCGGCACGAGGTGTGACTGTAAAACCGACTGGTTGTGGGTTCGATCTCCACTGGAGGAGATGAAATATTTACTTAAATTGATATTTTCATTTCTTTGCTTTGTATCGAGGCAAAGCGCGGCGCCGAATTCCGCTACTCAGCACGCAATGCCTCCAGAATTCGGCGGAAAGTGGGGAACAGAGTGTCTTAACTTCTAGGTTCCCTTATACCCTGCTGTATGCGGGACACAGCGGGGTACAGCGTGAAGCTTAAAAAAATATATTTCTTGGTATATAGGTAAATGCGACGTTGAGTTCCGTCAACCGACACACTGTCTCGAATTCGAGCGACTAGAGTTATATGACTCTAGATTGTCTCTAGTAGTAAGCCTTTTGCGGGATACAGCGTGAAAAAAAATACAGATTATATTACCATAAATATATCTACCTGTATGATAATATTTTCTTAAAATCAGACGACTTTTAGTGTGTAATAGGTATAGTGTTTATTTAGAAAACGTATAAAAATTTGAACGCAGCGGGACTCGAACCCGTGCCTCCTGGAAAGCGACCAGGCGCTCTGACCACTAAGACATGCGTTCTCACCAAGCTACGTCGAAATTTTTATACGCTTGTTACAACTTATTTATGTTGTTAGCATCTCTGTAGGAAGATTTTTACAAATTTCCGCTACCCAAAGATAATTACTAAATAAGTATTTTTTCTTTCTAAATAAGTATTTTTCTTTCCTAAGTGTAGATTAACACTTTAAAAATGTTTAAAAAAAAAAGGTATAGTGTTACTTGGATAACTTTTCCAATTCATATGGGTTATATACTAAGATAAATGAGTTTTTTCTTATACGTTTTTTGCTTTTTTAGTAATATATCTAGAAAGAGAGAAACAATCAACAAATAAACTAGTAGAAGAAAGTAGATTTTCATCAAATCTTGTATATTTGTAATAAATCGTCGTCTTCCTAAGATAATTATGGGTTCGATTCCCACACAATAGATTTAAAATACAAAATTGGACTTTATATAGCCTTTCTTATATACTATGAAGATCTTTACGAACAAACTAAATATTAAGCAATAGAGCCAGGGGCGGCTTAACCTATAGTGCAAGGTGTGCAATGCGTACGGGCACCGCCGTCTTAGGGGCGCCGCGGCGCTCCTGTATCAGGTATTAGGGTTTCATTGCACACGGGCGCTACACAAGCTAGAGCCACCCCTGAATAGAGCTCCTGAATATATCACGACTAAAGATTATTAATACGAAATATGATTATAAAACTTTCCTTATAGACTGAGATCCCAGGGCCTCCAGACCTACATTTTAACAATGCTGAAATTTTGAGGATTAATAGTCTAATATGTATTTAAGACTATGCGTACTAATAATTTGAAAGGCAGGCAAAATCTGGCAGGAGTAAGAGTTCCACGTAAAGGTGTTTTATTTTTTTTTACATAATTCTTAAAAACATATTTAAATACGAGCGTTTCTAATTCAACGTAGGTGAGCGTGTACGCATGGAGTATCTTAACTACACATTGACTTGTAGCAGTGGCGTAGCTGGGGGGGTGCGAGCGGTGCGGTCGCACCGGGCAACAAATGGAAAGGGGCAACAAAGTCTACGATCAATTCTTCTAATTTTTTTTCAATCAAGAATCAAGGAATGTACAAGAAAAATAAGAGAATGAAAATGAAAAATACAATCTCGCTATCATGTCAATTGAACATGAACTAGTCGATACTATTGATTTTGAAAATGTGATTAATGACTTTGCTAGTTAAAAAGAGCGTAATCTCCGTTTTAAATTTTTGCAATATTTTTTACCAAAATCTAATGTTATAACTTATAACTTAACTTAGCTTCACGCTTTATCCCTAGCGAGGTAGTCGGAACGGAACGCCAAACGCCGTAGCGAGACCGTAGTCTCAACATACCTCTTTCGCCTTGTCCACTGTTATCAACCTCTTCATACATGCCCTCCGGGGAGTCCTCATGCTTTTTATATGACTTTCCTCCAGTATCTTTGATACTGTGTTTTCGAAGGTCAACCGAGGTCTCCCTCTATCTCTCTTACCACTCACTTGTCCATCATAAATCTTTTTTGCCATTATTTCATCACTCATTCGTTCGACGTGCCCAAACCAGCTGAGCGTGTTCTTCTTCATTCTCACCGTGACATCCTCGCTAATACCTGCCATTCTGTGTATCGCTTCATTACGGATTCAATCGGCTAAGCTGACTCCGCATATCCTACGAAGAGATTCTCCACGGCATTCATCTTTCTTTCATTCTTCTTCTGTAATACCCACGTTTTGCTGTTGTTTAACAGCGTCGGTACCAACACTGCATTGTGTATGGCCAAACGCGCAGGTGTGCTGACGTTTCGCCGTCACATCAATGCAGCTAAGGCTCCATTAACCCTGTTACCGGCAGCAATACGCCTTTCCACATCCATCCCGTATTTTCCATCTCTACTGAACAATCTTCCCAAATATACCACTTCATTCACCTATTCTAATATTTTACCATTTACACTGATTTTGCGTCCGTTCTTCATTTCTTTCAAAAATGACCTTGAGATGAATTTCAGAACCTTTGTCTTATTCGCATGGAGGCTTAGACCATTATTTTCACACCTTCTTTCAGAGTGGTGACCAATGCCCGCAACTCGCATTCTGATGATGCAATAAGCACTGCATCATCTGCGTACAGCAGGCGATTCACATTCAGGTCACCTTTCACTTCAGGCCAACTTTCACTCCCATATTACTTTGTTTCACTCCATGGATACAGCTTTTTTTTTTATGGAAAAGGACAAGGCAAACGAGCGTTCGGGTCACCTGATGGTAAGTGATTACCGCCGCCCACGGCCCCGTGCAACACCAGAGGAGCTACAGGTGCGTTGCCGGCCTTTAAGGTGGAGATAGACGCGCTTTTTGAAGGTACTCATGTCATATCGACCTGGAAACACTGCCGCGGGTAGGCCATTCCACAGTTCCGTGGTGCGTGGAAGGAAGTTCCTACGAAACTGCACAGTAGTGGATTGCCACGTATCCAGGTGGTGTGGATGATATTTCAGCTTATATCGTACTGTGCGGTTAGAAAACTCGGCGGCAGGTAATAGGTCAAACAGTTCTTCAGAACACTCCCCATGATAAATGCAATAGAGAACGCACAGCGAGGAAACGTCTCTACGCAAAGCCAAAGTATCAAGCCTTTCACAGATTATTGGGTCCCCAATGATTCGAATGGCTCTACGTTGTATGCGATCGAATGGTTCAAGCTGATACTGAGGTAAACCAGCCCAGAGATGAGAACAGAACTCCATATGAGGCCGAACCTGCCTGCCTGCCGGCCAAACGGTGTTTTGGCGTGAAGTACCGTCTCGCTCTATTGATGACCCCCAGTCTCTTCGAGGCCAACTTGGCCTTGCTTTCCAAATGATTGCGATACTGGCAGTCACTCGAAACATTGAGGCCCAATATACTGATACTGGGCGCTGCTGTAAGGGGAATGTTCTGAAAGACTGGTGAGACGATAAATGGGATTTTTTTTGTGGTTAACGCGCAAACTTGTGTCTTCAGGGGGTTAAACTGAACTAGGTTCCTTTCACCCCATGAGGAGACATTGTTGAGGGATGCCTCAACGGAAGACACAAGTTTATTTCGGCACCGTTCGGCGTTTTCCCGAGAAAGACTTGCTCGGCCGGAGTAAACAGCGTTCACCGTGCTATCATCTGCATAGCAATGAATGCTAGAATCCTCTAACATATCATTGATATGCAGAAGAAACAGCGTAGGGGACAGCACGCAGCCTTGGGGAACGCCAGCGTTCACGGGTATATGATTAGAGCAAAAACCGTCGACAGCGACCTTGATGCTGCGCCCAGTGAGAAAGCTGGCGATCCACTTGCATAAATTCTCGGGAAGCCCATAGGATGGAAGTTTAGTCAGGAGCGCCTCATGCCACACTCGATCAAAGGCCTTCGCCATGTCCAAACTAACTGCCAGGCCCTCTCCCTTGCTTTCAATAGCCGCAGCCCAGCGATGGGTAAGGTAAACTAGAAGATCACCGGTTGAGCGACCATGGCGAAAGCCATATTGTCGGTCACTAATCAATCGGTGATCCTCTAGATAAACCAAAAGCTGGCTATTGATAATGCTCTCCATGACTTTTGAGAGCAGGGAGGTGATAGCAATAGGCCTGTAGTTAGATGGATCGGAACCATCGCCTTTCTTTGAGATCGGGTGGATAAGAGCGCTCTTCCATGAGTCTGGGACAACGCCAACTGAGTAAGAGTGCCGAAACAAACGCGTTAGCACCGGTGTCAGCTCAGGAGCACAGGAACGGAGCACTAAGGGAGAGATGCCATCTCGCCCGCTCGACTTGTGGATGTCCAAAGAGGACAGAGCTCGCCTAACAGCTGTTTGGTTAAACTTAACCTCAGGCTATCCAAATACAAATTGAACAACCAAGCTGACATTTTTTTTTTCGTGAGGAAATCCTGTTACAGATACCGGCCCGAGTGGGGACTCGAGCGGGTTATGTGGGACTTGCGGACTGGCAGATATAGGCCGTTCGAATACCCACTAAAATCTCACGGTGCTCCTCCTCGACCGCCACTGGCCGCGAGACACGGGGACAATAGTCTTCCGCGAAGCGCGGCGGCGGGAGCCTGCAAGGCACGTCGCGGAGTCAAGGGTGTGTGGTCACCCTCGACGGCCTGCTCGGAGTAGCGCGCGGGAGGAACCTGCGCGCGACTACTGGAGCCAGGTTAGTAGGCGGCCAGCTTCCCCAAGCTGACCGCCCTCTGGCTCATTAGGGCGGAAGGCGGCGATCGTGTGCTGCCCTCCGGAACCAAGCTGACATGGCACAACCTTGTTTAACACCCGATCGGATGTCAAACCAGGGCGACACGCCAGCTCCTACTCGCACGCAGGCTGAGTGATCTCTGTAAAGAGACTTTACGGTCTGCAGCAAGGGTCCCACTCACATTGTATCGGGGTAGTATCTTCCATAATTTCGCTCTTACAACTCTGTCAAACGCCTTTTCCAAGTCTACAAAAGCACAGAAAACTTTTTGGTTAACGGCTATAAATTTTTCCGTGATCATGCGGAGGGAAAAGATCTGATCGATACACCCTCTTCCAGGTCTAAAGCCTCCTTGGGCCTCCTACAACGGCCTTTCAGATCTCTCTTGCATTCTTCTCGCTAATATTTTAGCATAAACTTTACTACTTGAGGCCGGTCGTGGCGCAGCGGCACGAGGTGTGACTGCAAAACCGACTGGTTGTGGGTTCGATCCCCACTCGAGGAGATGAAATATTTACTTAAATTTATATTTCCATTTCTTCGCTCTGGTGTCGAGTTTAAGCGCGGCGTTGAGTTCTGCCACTCAACACGCAATGCCTCCAGAATTCGGCAGAAAGTGGGGAACGGAGTGTCTTAACACTAGGTTCCCTCTGCCTACCCTGCTGTGTGCGGGATACAGCGTGAAGCTAATTTAATTTTATTTTTTTTTAAACTTTACTACCCAAGCTAATCAAACCGATAGCCCTATGGTTTGCGCAGTCTTTCATCGTGCCTTTATACAAAGGCACGATGAACGCACCTCGCCAATCATCTGGGATCTCCCCTGATTTCCAGCATAAATTGTACAAAAACCAGAACAAGTCCAAAATGCGTGGCCCACCATATTCGATCATCTCGGCAAAAACTCCATCTGCTCTCGCTGCCTTACCACATTTCAGACTTCGTATTGCATTCTTAACTTCTTTTATACTGATTTCGCCATCAGCTACATCAACATTTAACATTTCGCTGTTACTTGAGACTGAGGACTCCATCACATTCATACATCTCCTTGTAAAATTCCGCCCATCGCTGCAAAATGTGTGGTTCTTTCGTGAAAATTTCATCGTCCTTCGAAAGCAACCTCACAAGCAACCTCGAGAAACACTAACTTCTCGTCAGAAAAGCTACGTGTTTTCTCTGAAGTTGTTCGTTAACCTTTCGTCTCTTTTATTCTCTGCCTTTTCACGCTTCATCTTCATGAGTACTTTCGTTTGGTGATTTTGTAGCTTATACTGTTTCTTTTTAATTTCTCTCATACTTTTATCCTTAGCTGAGGCTTTATAATCCTGCCATGCTTTCTTTTGTCTTTTCATAGCAGTTTCCACTTCATCATCCCACCATTCGTCGCGGTTTTTGGTAAAGCCTTCCTTCTTTCCCTTTACCATATACCTCTATTGCTGCTTCTTTCATGCAATCGCTAAGGTTCTACCAGCATACTCCAATACTTTCATTTCCAGATTCGCTGCTGTCTAGCTTCTTGGAAACTCTTTCTTGATATTCCTCTCTAATCGGTGGATCTTGAAGATTCTAGTTTCTTATGCGATAATTCGACTCCAAGTTTGGACACCTTGTGTAGTTGCGCCAACCTGCAAACAGACCCCTTATTCTAGCAACGACTAGATAATGGTCTGTTCCCAGCTCAGAACCACTAAACACTCGCGTGTCTATAACTTGGCTTCGAATACGCTGATCCACTAGGAATAAATCAATCATACTTTTCCCTTCCGCTCGCTCCCATGTATACATGTGAATTTATTTGTGTTCAAACGTCGTGTTTGCCACAAACAAATTCCTTTTCTTGCAAATTTCCAATATAAGCTTTCCAGTCTTATTTATTTTCTTGTCACCATACTGACCACTCCCACCCCCTCCCTCGTAACCACTTCGCGCAGTTCCGATTCAAATCGCCACATATTATTAATTTTTCATTCCCTCTAACGCTACCTAGAACATCCCTGACACTCTCCCAAAACTTCTCGAGTTCGCTTAATAGAGCTGTGGATACTGGCGCATACGCAACTAACAAGAATACTCTTGTTAACCCCAGCTTGAAGCGAACCCAAAGCAGTTTCGGGTTGATCGCCTTGTATTCAACTGCTGCACTAACCAATCGAGAGGACAATAACACCTACACCTTGACAGCCCCGCTCCCTCTCTGGTACGCCGGCCCAGAAAGCGACCCGACTGCCCGGCAAATCGGTCGTGTCATTGCCCTTTCGCTTGGTCTCTGTCACACAAACGACATCCAAATCTCTATCATCCATCGCATCTAATAATTCATTCATCTTTTCTTCCATCCCTCCTCTTACATTCCACGTAGCTATTTGTAGCTCCGTCCTCCACCTCGTGGCGTGTTGGGTGGCGGTCTCCAACGCCGCATTCGTCGCCACTTGACACACCATTGTACCCCCATTATAACTTATATATAGTTATTATAGTTTTGAAGCAATAAAAAATTATATATCTACTCTACTGTGGTTTGAAATCTGAAATTATTTTGACCATTTTAAAGGGCAACAAGTCCTAAGCCGCACCAGGCAACAAATACCCTAGCTACGCCACTGACTTGTAGCGTTCTACATTTATAGTAAATATGTTTTATATATATACTAAGTTTAAGTTATCTGTATTAAGAGAGCAATCAGTAATATTTAATGGCAACTCTAAGTTCCCGGGTATGAGGTGGTTCCGCCCTCGGGCGCCTCACGCGCTGTAAGACTACCACGTTTTCTCTCGCGTCGAGTGGACCTGTAATCCCTCGGCGTTAAAAATGTAACAACTGCTAATATAACTTGATTCTACCAAAATCTGTTTTATTTTGTTTTATTTACACTACTATGAAGCATACCGGAAGATAAACATAAGAAAATAAATCTCAAAATTTCAGCTTTGCTAAAATGACGTATGTAGGTCTGGGAGCCCTGAGATCTTGGCTGTTAGTAAATATATTAAATAAAAAGTATACTTATTAATTACTTTAATGTAGTGAGATGCGAGAGTCCAACTTATTAGTTTTAATTGTGGTTTTATTTATTTTGTTGACATTAATAAAATATAATTATATAAAAAAAATAATTTTATTTGTCTTTGTTTTAGTACGGACGAAGATGCACGCCAAGCGATGATGTTAGATGGGGGCAAGATAAAGGAGATCCAAGTGAAACTGCTCCTGAGCTCCCGCTCAGAGATGCACAAAGTGATCGAAGCGGCTCGACAGAGTGTACCGATATTGTCGCTTGCCCCGGCCCCGGCCCCCGTCCCTGCCCCCGCGCCCATAGCGCCCCCGCAAGTGCCCACCCCGCCTCAAGTCTTGCCTGTTCCTGCCCCTATTACCCCTTTTTCCGCCGCACTTAGTACTAACTCACTGTCCAGCTTTGGGATACCAGGACTTGGTAACCCTCAAGAAATCCCACAGCCCGCTGTCATAGAGCCTCCCGTGCCTCTCGCAAGTCCAAACGCCAAATCACCCATCGAAGAAGATAAGGACGAAGAAAAACTCTCGAGAAAACGCAGCAAAGAAAAGGACAGAAGACGGTCCCGAACGCGATCGAGATCACGGGACAGGGATAGGAAAGACAGGAAAAGAGATCGTAGAGACAGATCGCGGTCCAGAGAAAGAAGAAGACGAGATAGAAGTCGCAGTAGGGACAGACGAGACCGCAAACGCGACAGAAAAGATCGTAGTCGGTCACGAGAGAGATCTCCGCGTCGGTCGCGCGACAAACGCAATGACCGGAGATCTCCTATCACGTCCCAGGAGAGATCTCTCGACGGCAGCGAGAGTACGGGCGTCGGTCCGTCTACTTATGGCAATAACTCCAATGGGCCGCAAATGGTGCAGAGTAACTCACACCAAAATGGACCAATCAATTATAACGATCCGTCTATGACAGACGCATTTAACAAATTGCAAGAACTGGGGAAAAAACGTAACCCCAACGCATTCCAGGGTGACCAACAAAACGGTAGTAGATTTCAGGGAGGCCGCGGGAATAATCATTCGTCGCGCGGAGGGAACACCTTCCGGAGGGACGGGAGGCCTTCCAGGTTCGACGAGCAGCAAAGAGACTGTTGTGTCGCGATACGCAACGCGCCAAATCATACCAGTTACGGCGATGTGCGCCGTTTCTTTCCTTTCATGATCGACAAACACGGCATTAAAATGATCAATGACAATATGGGACGTAGAACAGGCAACATATTTGTGCGGTTTTGTGACCCGCGCTCTAAACAACTCGCGTTACAGCGGAAAAGTAACGAACTTAAAGGTGCTCAAGTGAACGTGGAGTCGCTAGATGACGACGCGTACGATTCAGCGGTGGACTCGTTCCTGCCATACCGCGAGGACAACGACGACGAAGATAACTCCGGGTTGATCATTGCGGACGCGGAGGAGAGTGTAGTCAAAAAGTTTAGTGCCTTAAAACTGGCGGATTTACCCAATTTCGTCAAAGAACATGATATCATGAAAGCCTTTAGTGATTTTTCTCTTCTCTCTATTTTATTGAACGATTGTCGTGTTAACAGAACTAAGGTAGCTTTCGTTCAGTTCGTCAAACCAGATGAGGCGAAGACTGCATACGATCGAAGGGAAATGTACTTGTTTGGGAGACGTCAGGCTGTCATCACGCCGCTGTCCGACGAGGAGTTCGCTAGGGAAAAAATAAATCATGATAAAAGTGAGCAACCGCTACTGACAGGAACGTTTTTAAACAACATGGGAAATGATCAGGTGCAGGAGAAAGCTATGCCCCGCGATCCTCGGCAGCGGCGTCAAATCGATAATGGACCAAATGTGCAAAATGTATCGCAAATGCCAGTTGCACAGCCGCCATTTTTCCAGAATCAACAGTTTCCACAAAATTTCCCAACACAGTTCCCAGGGCCGCAGTACAATGCGTTTCCAGGAGCCAGCAACATGGAGCCGCGCGCGGCGCCCCCGTGGGGCGGCCGCATGCCCTTCCCACCGAAACAACCAGACCAAAGAATGCCGATGATGCAACCACAGATACAGGCGGCCAAGCCGCCGGCCGCCATCTCTGTCAACATGGAGGACGAGATCCTGGACTGCGTGCTCATGAAGGGACTCCCGCGGGAGGCCACCGACCGCACCATCGTGAGCTTCCTGGCGGACACCGGCGCCGTCCCCGCGCGCATACACCTCATGCTGGACGCCGGCGGGCTGCCCTCCGGGGACTGCTTCTGCGAGTTCAGGTCCAGCCAGGAGGCCAGCAAGGCGGCCACCAAACACGGACAGATGTTAGACGGCTGTCGCGTCACCGTAGACTTAGTCATGCGAAGCGTCGTAGAGGAGGCTCTAGAGGGACCTAAAGTAGACGTTCAGCAGCAGCAGCAGCAGCAGCAGCAGCAACAACAAGGCTTACTGGGCAACGTCCCGCCTCCCTTCTTGAACATGCAGCGAGGCGGGTTCATGGGGCGCGGCCAGTTCCGCGGGCGCGGCTTCGAGCGCGGCGGGTTCGGGCGCGGCGCGTACCGCGGCGGGCGCGGCTGGGGCGAGCGCGGGCGCGGCGCGTTCGAGCGCGGGCGCGCGCGCGGCGGCTTCAACCGCGGCCGCGGCGGCTTCGACGCGCCGGCGCACGCGGACGAGGAGCAGGACCCCGCGCTGGAGAACTTCGGCGCGCCGGGCTGCGTGGTGTGCATGGAGAACGTGCCGTTCCGCGCGTCGGTGGACGACATCGTGGCCTTCTTCGGCGAGTTCGAGCTGGCGGCGGACGACGTGCTGCGGCGCTACAACGAGCGCGGCCAGCCCACGGGCGACGCGCGCGTGTCCTTCCGCACGCCCTTCGACGCGCAGCGCGCGCTCGCCACGCGCAACCTCGCCGCCATCTACGACCGCCGCGTCACCCTCCACATACTCTAGCGCTACACTATATATATAGACAGATAGGTTTAACAATAAAAATACGTTTTTATTTAAATTATATAGTGTTTTATTTCAATTCCAGCACAACCTCTGTGTCCTGTCGCAGGGGCGCGTGCGAGTAGTAACTTCGAAGTACAATAAATATGTAGTTAACTTGGGCATATAATGTTATAACACAGAAATATACATGCGTATAATATTTCTTAGAAAATCTTACGTGTGTATTTAAAAACAATTTTCTATTAAATTATTTAGTTAATTATTAATAACTAAATCAAAATATAGCGCTTTTTTATGTAGAATTTTTTTTTTACATTTTCATAAAATAGCTTACTTTTGACCTGATTCATATAAGAATTCAGAATATTGACCAAAACTATGTATACATTGATTTAAAATATTATTAAACAAGCAAACAAGCTAATCAGGACCAAATCGTGCTACAAAATTTTAAACAAATAATTTAATAAATATTTAGTATGAAATGTACCCTGCGACGTATCGTAGAGGGCATTGAGCAATATCTAACATTTAAACAACAAATACATTTAAGACAAAAACACTTTCAACAGTCGGTTTTAATTAATAAAATAATACAAGGTTATATTATCGTTACGATAAAAAAATTCAAGTAATTATTTTGTAATAGCTTAGAATTAATTCAATATTTAATTATAATTTAGTTAAACAAAGTGAAGTGTTATATTAGCCGCCTAACGCTTTAAACCTTTGAATAAGCGAAAAGTTGAAAACACTGTGACGCGACACTAAATTCTTCTTTTTTTGTGACTTATACAAAACTGACTGTAAACAATACCACATAAACAACGAAACACATCTTAATTCTACACAACACGAAAAATATACACCAAGTGATTAAATTAAAAAATCGCATAAAAAATGTTGCAAAATTTTTTTATGCATATTTTTCTTTTCTTTTTATAGTTTTACGTTACGCATATACCGGGGTAGGCAGAGGGTACCTAGTTTTAAAACACTCCGTTTCCCACGCAAAACCTAGGTTTCGAGACATTGTATATTGATTGGCGGAACTGAACGCAGCGCTTAAACTTTAAACAATTGTTACCACAGCAAAGAAAATGAAATGATTCACTTCGTTCAGTGAGAATCGAACCCACAACCGTCACACTTATAGTCAAAGACTGTGCCGCTGCGTAACGATGGCCTTTTTAAAAGTGCAATATTAAATTAGTATTAAACGCAACGACTAATTTCGTTAACTTATTAATATAACAAACATTATACATAAATTATAAAAACACTATAAAAACGAATAATGGTAGAAATCATTTAGAAAAATTATTTTTTATCGAAGAATTTCCGCCAAAAATCATTTTTAATAGTAAATGTTTTCTACCATCTTAATTTTTTTTTTTATAATATCATTCATACAACACTGTTCACTCAAATGACAAGTAAATTCAATAAAAATAGAACGGAAATATTTTATCATATACTTTAGACACAATATACAGGTTGGAAGTGTAAGCACCACATTAAATGAAACCACAGTTTTAACTACTCTATAGAAGCCTAATATAAATCAGAAAAAAATAAATTCCCAAAAATGAAAAAGTTATTTTTTCAGACAAAATAAATAATAAAGTTATCGTTATAAAATAAAACGCCATTTGTAAGGACGATGCACGCACACATAAACCTATCAAAGGAACACCGCCACACACGCCTCATTCCCAAATCGAGTCTTAGGTATTGGCGATAAAGTTCAAAGTTGTTTAACCTTTAGTAGTATTTTTGTAGTAGTAAGTGTTTACGTTATTGGGATTTATACGTAATCGCGTCACACGAAATACAGGTATGCATAAAAATCGTGAAATGAAAAATAAATCCTACGTCCAAACTGTTGAGGCATCTTGATTAATTTCTTTAGGTATAGGTTTGGAATATTTTACTCTATATGCTGTTTCCGTAAATGGAGCGCTGCCTCTTCCACCCTGTATACAATATACATACATCGTCAGCTAAATAATATTAGAAAATAAAAAAATATAAAAAAAATATTAACTGTGTATAATATGGTACTCCCTCCCATTCTTTATACAATAAATAGGACAAAACCACCTTAGAAATTTTACAACAAAAAAATTGCCCTAAAAAAAAACCTCAGAAAATATCTCTAATCACGCCCATAGTAAAAAAAAATACTCAAAATTATGAAAATAATTCGTAAATATAAAAAAAATACGTCATCGTATACAAAATATCTAGACGAATCAAATTTATTAATAAACAAGAAATTCCTTTCAAAATCCTTATAAAGAAAAGTTTCTATTAGAGAATATTATTTAATTGATGATGTTATTATATATATAAGTATTTTTTAAAGGTAGATCTAGCGAGAAACGACTATACAAGGAAGAAAACATAGGAAGAGAATTATAAGAAAACATATAAACTACTAAATCTTGAATATTTTATCCCAGTAATATATAAAATGGAATGAGCTTAAAATATGTGAAATAGAATTAAAACTGTTATTATAAAAATTTATAATTATTAATATGTATATAACTGATCAGAACAAAAAACCAATGCACAAAATCGTATTTAATTTTTTTTTTTATATAATTGGTCAAAAGAATTGAAAGTAAATTATTATTATAAACAAAAAACTTTACTGATTATCAGCCTCAGTTTATATTATAATTTCTTATATAAATATTATTAATTTTTCATGTTTAACAATATCAAAAATATTGATTCACTGGTTGTTTATTGTTTTTGTTTTCTATTAAATTTCCGATTTTTATAAGGAAAAGAAATTATAAGCCATATGAATAATTTATTCATGCATATTAGATATGCGTGACAAGCTACAAAAAAATTTACAACGTAAATAGGAAAAACCTTTTTTTTTTTAATAAAAAAAAACGAAATAATAAATAAAGAATTTATAAAAAAAACGACAGTAAATTACAGCTTTTTTATTATTAAAAAAAACTTATAATTTCAAAATGTAATACAATACTTAAAGCATATAAGAAACAAAATTACACAACCAGTCAATCAACATACAACTCTTGAAAATTATTATAAAAAATCCATTTTAAATATTTTTCATGCATTTATTGTTATAGAAATACATAATTATAATAAATAACACGTTCATATTCGAGACTTACTTCTATACATTGGTACAAAGATAGATTTAAATAGTTCAAAATATTGTATATTTGTGGTGTTTATTTATAAAAATAAATGGAATATAGCTTACTAGTGTAAGTTATAAGTATACAGAGTTCAAAAAAATATTAATTCCTTGAATATTATAAAAATTTTGTTTTTTTTTATCACAAAAAGTCGTAGGTAATCTTTTTATTGGAATCAAAAATTTTGTAATTATATCAATAATTCATAAACAATTTATGTATGCGTCGATTTTATTTGACAATAAGAAAATAAATACAGATTAAAAAAAAACTAAATATTTAGTATAGAATTGAATAATACCACGACCGGCATAATATCATAACAACATTATCGAATATTGTAAGAGAAAATAATTATTTTTGAATAGAAAAATGTCCACAGATTAAAAATATTTGAAAATTTATATAGTATTACATAAATGCTTTCATTCTTACATATAATGGAATAATATATAATATCATCAGACATTAGCTATTAACTATCTATTTCTATATAATAATTATTATATCAAGTAAATAGGGAAGGTATGAGGAATTATTATTTCAATAGGTAACGGCTATATTTATATTTATATGATTTTTATTAATTTTAAAATATACTTTAGGATAATAAACTAATGCAAACTTTCAATTTTTTTATCTTCATGGCAGGTTAAACAGAGTTGTCTTTTTACCGGAGATAGGAAGTGATTCTACTACATTCCCTCAAAGGGAATCGAACTCAAAATTGTCGTCTTTTGTTACACTGTACCACTGCGCCATGATACCCTCAAGTTTTTAAAATACTAATAATATGATTATTCATATAAATATAAAGCATAGACATTGAAGTAAATATATAAACAAGAGTGTATAATCCAACTACGTGGTCCCCGCAGTTTACGCCCGCCATTAAAAACCATATTGTGAAAAATTCCAATACCCATTTAACGTTTTATTAAAAATAAAATTACAATTATTCTCAAATATCAATATACGAATTTAATATAAACAAAAATTGTACAAAGAATTTCTTTAAAATAGAGACAAAAAAAAATTAAATGGCGGAACATCTGTCAGATGTCATTACAACGTCAAAAGGCGTTGAATTATAAACATTTCTTACAAATCAACTGTTTATATATAGTTATAGTATAGCACATGTATAGACACAGTCACATTTACAAAGAGAAAACATTCATAAATTACAACTTTTAATTTAATATTTTACTTATAATTATTGTTATTATTAATTATTTATAGTTTACAGAACACAACAAAATGCCTCCATCTTTTTCAAAAAAAAAAACAGTAAATAGTCTACAGTAACATGTGTAATTAAAAAAAAACACTTTAAAAAAGAGATATACCAATCTATATTTTTTTATTAAAATTAAAATTTAAAATCTCTATACTGAATTAATTATAAATAACTTAAAAATATTGATAAAAAAATTAGTGGACTATTTTTTAAATAATTCCTGTCACGTTACAGTAGAATATTTTACATTCACAAATAATAAATATGAAATATTTTGAAAAAAAAAAACTTTTCATTACAAAATTCTCATACAAAGTACATTTCATAATATTAAATCATATTATAATATTCATATAATAAAACATTCAAGCTATTATACGACTTGTTGATAACTTCATGTTAACTTATCTATAAGATAACATCGTAAATTATGTGTCAGATAAGTTAACATTAAGTTATTTTCTCTTAGAAACAGGTAGGTACTTAAATATATATAAAAAGCAGACACCCGAGATCCTGTAATTAGCTTAACTTTCAAATATCGGTGGAACCTCTTATGTTGTTCTGAAAATAGATATAAAATTTATTATTAATATTTGAAAATAGTTACATTTTCACGGAAGCAGAAGGAGGAAAATAGTATCAAAATAATTCACTCCTTTAGTTTTCGTGTCATTACTTGGATGGTAAGTGGCGGAACTCAACGCTGCCAATTCATTCCCCCAAGTAGGAATCAAACCCTGTGCCCCTTATATGGAATATGTATCTATATTTATGGTTACTTATGTATACGTCATACATGTTACTATTTAGTTACTTTTACATTTTACTTTTCTAGGTTGGCTTAAAAAACGAGATAAATCTACTATTATAAATAAAACTCGATTGTCCTTCTCTTATTAAGAACAGTAAAGAATATAAGAAGCCGTCGCGGCGTGGCGGCACAACATCTAATTGTAAATGTGACGACTTTGGGTTCAATTCCTACTCGAGGGAATCATTCATTTTCATTTCCTCTTTCTGATAAGAATTGAATTATGCTACTAAACACGAAATAATTTGAAAATTGGACAAAAATTAGGTAATGAAGTAAGTTAACACAATATTCCCATAATCTACAAAAAAGAAGGGACACAATAAAAAAAAGATCATACATTCCTATAAAACCTAATACAAAGCACTCACTTCTTTTTGTTATTTCTTGACGGACTGTGGTCAGAGTGGTTCGGACTATCACTCAACTCGGAACTGGAGCTCCTTATGTCACCGTCCATCTGAAATTATATTCATTTATATGAAAAACTAAAAGCACTTTTGAAACGTTAAATACGCGTTACGAGGAAATGGAATATTTATTTACATTTACATTTTCATTTCTTCGCTCTGGCGTCAAGGCCGAGCGCGGCGTTGAGTTCTGCCACTCAACACGCAATGCCTCTAGAACTCCGCGGAAAGTGGGGAACTGAGTGTCTCGACAATAGGTTCCCTCTGCCTACCCTGCTGTGTGCGGTATACAGCGTGAAGCTGAATTATTTAATCCATAACATTATGTGTACTACCTATGTTCTTAAAACATTCAATTATCCGAGTTCCTAACAATTACGGTTAATCGAGTTTAACTAAATTAAAATTTACTGATACATAATTTTCATATTTTAACACAAAAACATAAAATATGTATACATAAAAGAAATATTTATTACCTGTCCAACCTTAAGAGCTTTGTACGCGATTTGCAATATCAGACACGTCCATACAACATGCAGTACTAGAAGCAGGCAGAGTAGGGAATTAAATATATAGTACGCTGGGAACATCGGCAACAGCATGGGAGCACGGATCGATGTACTGGAAAAAAAGAAGTAATGTATTAGAAATATTTAAAAGTATTTTATTTTCTTGTACTGGGATTTGAACCTGTACTCAGATAAATAACAGTTGTAAGAGGAATAACTGACTAAGTACAATTATATATAAATATTAAATTGCTATAAATTTAAAATACATTTATCAAAAGCTTCGCTTTGTTTTACCAGAGCAGGGAAATAAAAATGACTTGAACTTATCAATATTCTAAATAAAGCGGCATAACGTCTGATAGTAATCGCTATAGTTATGACTTCGATTATAAATAAATTATTTTAATTTCCTTACAATGATTTGATAACAAGAAAAAAGGAAGCGTCGAGTTCTACCGCCCAATACGCAATGCTTCCAGAATTCGGTGGAAAATAGGAGACGGAAGTGTTTTAATAGAAACGGAGTATCTTAACACTAGACCCTCAGGTTCCCTCTGCTTACCCATAGCAGGGTAGACCAGTCAAGATACAGTGTGAAGCTAAAAAATATATATGTTACCTCCATATAATATAAAAGGGGTAAATGCCAACTCTGGTGCTGATCCACGTCACGATCAGGCCGAGGAACAGCGTGTCGCACAGCTTCTGATAGCTTGCGTACTTCGCCGCTTTCACCGACTGGAATGTGGGTTGGTGAACTTATTATTATCTCACTTTACATATATATGTATACTATTGATATTCTCTATTATTTATTAATATTTCCATTTCGTCGCTCAAGGGTCGGCGTTGAGTTCCACCGTTCAACACGCAAAAGCAGAAAGTGGAGAACTGAGTGTCTTAGCACTAGGTTCCCTCTAACTACCCCATATCTCACGATACAGCGTGAACCTGATTTAATTTGATTTATTAGCATTCTCTGTCTATATACAAATAAAATATTTTAAAAAGAAATCCTAAAACAAAAACTGAAATCAAACGGATTACAACAGACATACTAGTTTATTACTATATTAGCTTTGTCGTTTTTGGATTGCAGTTATACTTCTAATATTACAAAAGCTTAGGAGTTTCGTTTGATTAAATGATCTCAGGAACTATTTGGAAATTTCTTTTTGTGTTGTATGGTCCATTTATAGGAGACGATATTTATTACATTCATAGTTCCAAGTTACCTCAGACTCTTAGAATATGTCACAATTCTGTTAATCACATTTGCCCACGCGGGCGAAGCCGCAGAAAAAAAAGTAATATAATAGATATATTTTAACAAAAATAAGATATTATCAGAAAAAATGTGTAGCACATTTAAATTAGCAAATTTAAAATGTTAATTTTATGTTAAATAATGTGTTAACATAGTGTAATTGTTTAATCGTTATTTGATACGGTTCAGAAGTGTATAAAAACAAGACACTAAGAAATAACATTTAATTTAAAGTAAAAACAATATTTGATTGTGGCTCTAGGCATAGTAAGTAGCATATTTAATTAGAAAATATGAAAGTATACGAATATACTAAAGGTGTGGGTATAAAATCTATCTGTTTCACCAATATTAATTTTCAGCCTCACGCTATATCCCGCATATAGCAGGGTAGGCGGTGGGATCCTGGGAACCTATCATAAAATTATATAAAGCATTAAATTATTAGATATTAAATTTAATGAATATGGGCTACATTAAAAAAACATTTAACACAACAAACACCCTATTCTTTTTTAAAAATGAAAAAAAAAATAAAAAAAAAAGTCGGACATATCGAGATCATATATAATATCGGGTATTTTTGGTTACAAGCTAACCCAAAAAGGACACCAAAAGAAATAGTCACCTCAACAAATATATCAGCACAGTCGTGCAACAGAAGGACGAGCGTCCCGATGCGGTGCAGGTTGCAGACCCAGCTGAAGGAGAGCAGCGCGATGGTGGCGATGTGGTGCACGAACATCTGCCAGAAGTCCTTGCGGCGCACGTCCCAGAACTGCGACAGCGTCAGCGACCAGTAGAACGCCGCGCTGATCATGTAGTACCACCATACGTCTGTTGTTAGACCCTGAGATTTCATGGAGAAGTTGATCACAATAAATAATTATTAAGGGTATGTAGTTGGTTTTTTAATGGCATGTTAGTGAAGCAAATAGTGTATAGACACTCCATATCTCCATATCTCACGTTGCTTATAAAGTTGTTTAGAGTCATTTTCTACCTAGTAGAGCCTTTGTTAAAGCAGATCGGTGGAATGGAGGTACTGTCAAATATCAATACTTCCAAATATATATATAGACTATCACACGTTAGATACAAACAAACAAACAACAAACGTGTGTTTTTCGCTACACTAATATGGCGAAATGAAAGCAACTCTCTAAATTATACTTTCACTTCAATTCAGTAATCCTAAAAACAAATTTAAAAAAATATCGAAAAATACATTACCAAAACTACAACGGCTATACGCAAAGGTCAATTATTATTATTATAAACCTAATCCTCGCGGTATTTATTAATACTAAGCAATTTTTTTCGTTTATTTCTTTTTTATAAAGGCTACGCGTCAAAACCTTGCGTAACCAGAGCAGATCGTAATTGGTATTGTGATAAATTAAGACAAAAAATAAAACGATACTTACTAATTTCTTGATATTTTTAGTAAACTTGAATAACTATTATAGTTAAATACAGAGATATATATATATATATCATATGTGGTTATCTTTTTTTAGCTTCACACTTTATCCCCCGGATCGCAGGTAGGCAAAAAACTTAGTAGTGTCAAGTCACTACTTTCGCTATTCGCGCTATGACTGGCAATTAAAAATATTGCCTAATACGTAATATTTCCTTATAGGTAAAAAAAGGAAAAGAATAGAATGTGTTAATATTATTAATACCATATCTTCAGCTTACCTGATGAGGATATCCAATGTAACACTGATCGATGTCCCACAACCAGTCCTTGTCCCATAGTATATAGAGTCCAAAGGAGAAATTGACAATATAGAACGTACATTTGAAGGCATTCTCGCAGAACTTTACGAGAGTAGACGGTTTGTCTTGACACTTCCGTTTCCGCAACCAACGCTCCACTTGGCGCTCCGACATATCCAGTTGCTTCGCTAGGGCGCATAATTGCTGAAAAAAAAGACAATTATTTATATTTAAAATAAATACTAATTTTTTTTCAGCTTCACGCTGTATCCCATAGCATATAGAGGGAGTTTAGTGTTAAGACACTCCGCTCCTCACTTTCCACCGTTTTTTGAAGACGCGATTGCGTGTTGACGCGCTTTGCCTTTGCTTTGATACCAGAGTAAAGAAATGAAAATATTAAATATTTAATTTCCCTGAATGGGAATCGAACCCACAAGCGCTTAGTCACACCTTAGCCTCTAAATACAATGAATATATTTAAATTACAAAACAGTTATTGTATAATTTGAATTAAATTTCATTAAAAAGATTATCATAATCACTAATAGCACGCAAACTATTCACGAAGAGTTTCAGGTTTTTTAAAGTAAAAATTGGTTACTTTTGACTTAATAATTCTAAAAACGGGTGTTTTTATATAATAGATAAAAATAAATGGTTTTAATATTTGAAAATTGTTTGGAAAGTTTTTTCCATTTCTATCCATTTAAATAATCTCGCATGTTGAATTACCATATTGTGTTGTATGGTTGTATAAATGATAGGCTGTCGTGGCGCAGGAGCAAAAGCGTGTGAATGCATGGCGATGCTTGTGGGTTTGATCCCCATTCGGGGTAAGGAATTATTATTAATTTTTTTTTCAGCTTCACGCTGTATCCCGCACACAGCAGGGTAGGCAAAGGAAACCTAGTGTTAAGACACTCCGTTCTCCACTTTCTGCCGAATTCTGGAAGCATTGCGTGTTGAGTGGCAGAACTCAACGCCGCGCTTTGCCTCGACACCAGGGCGAAGTAAATGGAAATATAAATTTAAGTAAATATTTCATCTCCTCGAGTGGGGATCGAACCCACAACCAGTCGATTTACAGTCACACTTTGTGCCCCTGCGCCACGACTGGCCTATTAATATTTTCCTTATTTATTATTAATATTTTCATTTCGTCGCTCTGGCACCAAAGTAAACGCCCGGCGTTGAGCCACTCGCCTTTTGTCACTCAACACTCATCTCACCTGCCACGAAAAAATCGGAGCAAAGTAGGGATCGGAGTGTCTTAAAACTAGGTTCCCCCTCCCTACCCTGCTATACACTATACAAAATACAGCGAAACCTATTTTTTTTTAAATAAATAATTTAAGTATTTGTTTGCATTTGATATGACTCTACCAATTATATATATAGTTAGAAGGACCTTAAAGGGGCCAAATCGAGGAAGTTAAAAAATGAAAGTCATTATTCTAAGTTACAGATGGTTTTTCCCTTTAATATTTCTTACAGGTAAAGGAGATATATTCCAAAGCAATTGTTATTTAACAAATTATCCTCAAAATGTATTAATATAGTATATTCTCTCGTAATCTTTGAGGCCAGTCGTGGCGCAGGGGCACAAGTATGTATGTGACTGTAAACGCGACTGGTTGTGGGTTCGATACCCACTAGATCAGGGGTTCCCAACCTTTTCTTGTTCAAGGACCACTTTTATATCATTCTTGGTAGCAGGGACAACTATGCATCTAGGTATAATAAAAATTAACTGTGATAATCAAACAGAAACTTCGCCCCACCATCCTCAGTCATAAAATTAAAATCGTTCGCGGACCATATTTAGGCTCCGCGGACCACTGGTGGTCCGCACTGCACTAGAGGAAATAAAATATTTATTTAAATTTATATTTTCATTTCTTCGCTCTGTTGTTGAGGCAAAGCGAGACGTTGAATTCCGCCACTCAACGAATGGAACGGAGTGTTTTAACATTAGGTTCCCTGTGCCTACCCTGCTCGGTGTGGTATACAGCATGAAGCTGATTTAAAAAAAACATATCTCGTACGAGCTATCCGTAATAGATAGAAGCAAGCAAGTTTTATAATTATTCCGTATTTTTTAAAAATATTTTTCCTTTTATTTTTGAGGTTTATTAACTATACTTATTTATCAAGGTAACATTAATAATGTAAATATAAACTACAGCTTTAGAAGTATTTCAAGTTTTAACGTACTAATAATATGTATAATAATTTCACATCCTATTTATCCTACAACGTTTATTTTTTTTATTACTCCACGCTATATCAGAGAAAACCTACTGACTTGAGACAATCCACTCTCCATTTTCCACATTGCCTGATGAGTAGCGCAACTCAGCGCCGTGCTCTTAATCTAAAGAATGTGATATGTGTAATGGGGAAAGGAAGTGTTTTAATGGAAATGGTGTGTCTTTACCCACTAGGTTCCCATGTATCCCTCTGCCTACCCTGCTATGTACGGGGTACAGCGTAACGCTAAAAAAACCAGAATTATATAATATATATAGGTACCTTCTAAAAATAGCATATTACATACTACTATAAAGAATTTAATAGAATAATTTGTATATTGAAAGTATTCGTTTTAAATAAACGAGAGGGTCGAGATAAATATGTTGTTCTAAACATTTACACATAGAGTGAAAGATTTACTCATTATTAGGCAGTTTGTTTAATGTCTTGTTCTTTGTGATGAAAATTTTGTAAGAAGGTCTTTACAGAATACCTTTGAAAAATTAAATAATGAAAGACTCAATTCTAAGGTTTATTTATTTGGAGTACAATCGTGGCGCAGGGGTACAAGCGTGAGACTGTAAACGCGACAGGAGTTCGATTCCTACTCGAGGAAATATTTTATATATTCATTTCTTCGCATTAGTACTGGTCTGGACGATAGGAAATACATCCATGGCCTTAACCAAATCAAGGAATTAAAATCATTACTATTTTAAGCTTAATTTTTTGCGTTCCCTCTGCCTGCCCTGCTATGTGCGGGATACAGCGTGAAGCTGATTTAATTTATTTTTTACATTTAGATACTTTACAAAAATTAAATATTTAATTTTAAAAAACATTAATTATTTTAATTATCTCGATGATATTTTGGTATTTCCTATATTTATTTCGGTTATGTTTCGCTTAAATTGCGCTCATTTAAATAGTCGTGGCGCAGTGGCACGTGCGAGTGAATGTAAAAGGGATATGTGGAGTCGTGGCGTTGAGAGAGAAGTGGGGAAAGGAGTGTCTTAACAATAGGTTCCCATGTTCCCTCTGCCTTGTGTGTACCTTGCTATGTGTAAAAAAAACTTAATATTTTAGCCAAAAAAACAACATACAACTGATATCTGTCCTACTTATGTGGTTAATATTTTTAAGTACAGATCTTAAAACTAATAATAGATTTCTAAAACTATCAATAATAATATAGTTAGTGAGAAAACCTGTTTTCAAGGCAACATTATGCATAAAATTACAATATTCTTATATAAGAAGACAAAACGACTAGTATTTTTTGTGTATGTAAAGTTAATAATGCATACTTAACAAAATGAGGAAGGACATATTTTATTATAAACATCACTTTTAATGTTTGACATTCACATTTTGACCTATAATAGTTATTTTATATTATCTTGTCATTTTAAAATTAATAATGATTAATTAACGTTTGGATTGTAAGGGCGATGGTTCCGAGTTCGATTTTCCAATTGGGTTAGACCAAAGTGCACGGCGATAAGTTACACTGTTTAAGAAAAAAGCAATGGCCTTGAAGTGTAGGTTGAGGTCGTTTCGTTTTTTTTTCTTCAAATGTACACAAATATGAAAAATACTAGGGAAAGAAAAAATCTTTTGGACAATAAATAGTACACGGTTTGCAAGAGACACGGGTTCAAATCCCGTTACGTTTAAATTCTCATTTACTTTTATACCTTTTCTAAAAATGTATTTGTAAACATATTTAGACCATATAATCTTGAGGCCAGTCGTGGCGCAAGAGTATGAGCGTCTAACTGTAACCGCGACAGGTCGTGGATTCGATCCTCACTCGAGAAAATATTGAATATTTTCATTTCTTCACACCAGTGGTGTGGAGGCTAAAGCGCGGCGCTGAGTTCCGCTCCTCAACACACAATGTCTCCAGAATTCGGCAAAAAGTGGAAAGCACAGCGTGTTAACACTAGGCTCCTCCTATCCTGCTACATGCGGGATACAGCGTGAAGCTGAAAGAACAATCTAAACATTGCTAACCAACTGTGGTAATACAATATTATAAGCTGCTTGTTCTAAATTGCGTGCATATTCGAGTTACTATGTGAAACCTTATAACTATAAACTCACTCTAAACGTTTATTATTATACTTTAATTATATATGATTAGAGACATTTTTATAATTAAATATAATTAGAAATAGTTATCTTGAATTTTATCAAAGATTAATAAAATAATATTAAGATGATAAAAAACACATTTTTAGCTTCACGCTGTATCCCGCACATAACAGGGCAGACAATAAAAACCTGGGAACCTAGTGTTAAGGCAATTTGTTCCTATTAAAAGACTTCAGTCTCCCAATTTCCGCCTACAAATAGAGAGATTACTTGTTGAGTGTCCGAACTCACCGGCGCGCTTAGCCTCGACACTAGAACGATGGAAATACAAATATTAGATGCTTAATTTCCTCGAGTGGGAATCGAACCCACAACCAGTCGCGTTTACGCGCTACGATTGGAATCTACACTAATACAATAGTTATGGAGATATTTTTCTAGGTCACAATTTGAGCAAAAAAAGTAGAACAGGGTAATGTATCTTAAAGATCTTTTTGTTTCAGGCGTACTTGAAACGAATGACAACCAGCCACGCTTAACTACTTACTGTTGCTTAATTTTAACCTTTTTTCAAATTTTTTATACATATACGTATACGATATTATTATTTTACTTAAAAATGCTGTAAATATCTTTAAAAACGACGGTTACGATAGCGATCTTCAATAAAAAAACTATAAAATAACTATAAAATAATAAAGATTTTTTTGTAATTTCCATTGCCTCGTTTTTGTAAGATTTAATACAGCGTTAAGTTCCACTGTTCAACACGCAATGTCTCGAATTTAGGTGGAAACTTGATAAAAAAAACATTATCACTATAATGCATTAATCACATTCGAGGGAAGGCAAGGTTACCACTAAGTTCACTGTTTCACCACTTTGAGAAACAAAGCGTGTAGAGTATGAAACTCAACGCGGCACTATGTCTAACCACATGAGGAAAACACTATATAAATATACATTTTTCATTCACCATTCATCACGTCTTGTTAATATATGTCTATTATATAAAATTTTTTGTTTAAATGATTTATAAACTATTATGAAATCGGAAATATCGTTCATGAGAAAACAAAATTAAGTATTTTTTTAAGCTTCACGCTTATTGCAGTAAACCTAGTGTTGAGATACTCTCTTTTCCCACTTTCCGCCAAATCGAGGCATTGCGTATTGAGTAGCGGAACTCAACGCCGCGAAAAATCACTATCGCAAGTGCTATAGATAATAAAAATTTACATCGTTGATTTTTTGAGAGTATTTAAGCGCGAGCCGGGATCACTCACCGAGGGTTCCGTACAAAAATTGGGGAAGCTTTTTTCTAAAATTCAAGCTAAGCTTATCCCGAGCCGTTTTGGTACCTCAATTGAACTAGCGGCTTTAATACTAAATTTTTCACTCTTATTTCAAGAGCATTTCTCTATAGAATCAAATGTATTGTTTTCAGATTTTTTCCTGAACTGGTACTACCTGTAAATGCTAAGTCAACCGGAAGTATCCTATTAATTTTGATTCCCTTTATTCGAGCGTCACCGAGACAAAGGCTCTTGGCAGACAGCGAGACAGACAGACGGACGGACAACAAAGTGGTCTTATAAGGGTTCCTTTTTTCCTTAAAAGTTACGGAACCCTAAAAATATAATAAGCACAAATAATCATCAAAAGTTTCAAGTTTCTTCTAATGTGATATAATTTATTTAAGTAGAAGAAAAACGTGTCTTAATAAATTAATAAGATTATTATAGATAAATGCTCGTACGCTGCTTGAACTAGCAGAAATGTAACAAGTGAAAGATTAAAATGCCTATCATTTATGGCTTCTTATGATCCACCACCACACAGTACATTTTTTATAATAGTATGTATAATAATAAAAAAAATCAGCTTCACGCTACGTAGACACAGGGAACCTGGTGTTAAGACACTCCGTTCCCCACTTTCTGCCGAATTCTGGAGGCATTGCGTGTTGAGTGGCAGAACTCAACGCCGCACTTTGCCTCGACACCAGAACGAAGAAATAGAAATATAAATTTAAGTAAATATTTCATTTCCTCGAGTGGGGATCGAAGCCACAATCAGTCCATTTACAGTCACACTTTATGCCCCTGTGCCACGATTGGTCTCAATGTATAACAATTAACTCTAAATATTTATATAATAATAATTGAAGCCATCGTGGCGCAGTGGCACAAACTTGTGTTGTGGGTTCGACTCACACTCGATGATATCAATTATTATTTATTAATTGCATAAAGGTAGTAGCCCGGTGGTGAATTTCGCCACATTACACGCAATGCTTCGAAAAATCCGACGGAAAGTGGGGAACAGAGTGACTTAACACTCCCAGGTTCCCTCTGCCTGACTTGGCCATATGCGAGACATAGAGAGAAGCAGATTTTTTTAATAAATTTTTCACAAATATTGTATAGAAATCACAACATCATTGACATTGTATCAGTTCATTTATAGCAAGTGGCAAAGGTGAGACAATATCTCGCGTACAAATAACCTAATTAACCACTCCAAATACACTATTTTGCATATTGTTATGATTATTTAAGTCAGCTTCACGCTGTATTCCGCACATAACAGGGTACATAGAAGGAACCTAGTGTTAAGACACTCCGTTCCCCACTTTCCGCCGAATTTTTAATGACATTGCGTGTTGAGTGGCGGAATTCAACTCCGGACTTTTGCCTTGGTGCCAGAGCGAAGAAATGGATAAACATTAAATAATAATCTATTCCCCCGAGTGGGGATTGAACCCACAACCGTCGCGTTAGTCGCACTCTTGTGCCCCAGCACCACGAAAGCCTCAATTATGTAAATTACTTTTAATAATATATTTTCTATTAAAACCAGGAAGTTTTGTCTACGTGAGAATGGTATGTCTATTATTACTATTATTGTTTATAATGACAAGTTTTTATATTATTATTAGATAATTTATATTCGAGTAGAATTTTTAAGATAAGAACATATTGCTATCGCTAAAAGTAGATATTTTAAATGCAATAAATGGCCATAAAAAAGCCATAAAGTCTGAGATCAAACTTGAGATGCTGTTTTGCTTCATATATACTGTGTCTTTGTTGTATATAATTTATGAATTAAAACGGCATCTCAAGTTTGATCTCAGACTTCAGTGCGATCTACAAATATGGTCCTTAGTTTCTTCTGCCTATCCTGCTAAACTTGAAATACGCCTATATATAGAATAAAGTACGTAATGCGACGAGGCCGTTGTGGAGCAGAGGCACAAGCTGTGACTGTAAACGAGACTATTAGTGGGATCAATTGCCACTGGAGGAAATAAAATATTATTTGTTTACCGCAAAACGCGGTGTTAAGTTTTGCCACTCAACACGCAATACTCCAAAAATGCGGCGGAACGTGAGTGGAGCGTCTTTACACTAGGTTCCCTCTGCCTATCCTGCTATAAGCGGGATACAGCGTGAAGCTAAACAAAAAAATGCGTGTTCGTAAAAATGTGGGACGTCTAATAAAAAATCCACATTTTTTTAAAACTAAAATAGCTACGCTTATCTCAGCCATTAACGTATTATATTGTCTTTAATGTGTTTTAAACAATGGCTAGCTGTGGGAGAATGCCAATTGGAAAATAACGAATGCTCCAGTTACTAGTAGACTGACTGAATGGACATTTGCATGACGATTTATACATATACTTTTATATATACATAACTATATTTTTATTATAGTTCTAAAAATATATTTTGAGATCGAATCCACAACCTGTCGCGTCCACAGTCACACGTTTGTACCCCTGCGCCACGACTGGCCTCAAAATTTAAAATCAGCTTTGCGCTGTATCCCGCCCACAGCAGGGTAGGTAGAGGGAACCTAGTGTTAAGACATCCCGTTCCCCACTTTTTGCCAAATTCTGGAGGTATTGCGTGCTGAGTGGCGAACTCAACGCAGCGCTTTGCCTCGACACCAGAGCGAAGAAATTAAAATATAAATGTAAATAAATATTTCACTTCCTCGAGTGGAGATCGAACCCACAACCAGTCGATTTTACAGTCACACTTTGTGCCACGACCGGCCTTAGGCCCGGCTTAATATTAATTATAGCGTTATTCATCCCGCCCGTATCGGATATTCCCACATCAAAAGTAATTTAGAGATGTAGAGTCCTTTTAATTAATGTTGTTGGATCAATTTGATCATAATGTACATACATGTAGTATAAGAAGTTTCCAAAAAAAAAATAATAGTAGTTTATTAGAATAATTTTGGTGTTGGCGGGTTCAAATACCAAATATATATTTAATAAAACTATAATAAAAACTATATATTTAACCAGTGGTCGCTAGTGAATTCGCGTACGTGAAACAAGATAATTGATTTAAATCCCCAAAAAGTTAAAAGTTTATAAAAAGTAAGCAAACGATTAGAAAAAAAGGTGATAATCTTCAAACAGTTGCAGCTTTATGACTACGAACACTCTCCAAAATCACCTTTCAAATAACAAAACTAAATCAAAATCGGTGTATCCGCCTCCCGCAGACACGTCAAAAACATAGCAATCCTCTGTTCTAAAATAATGGTATTTCGTTTTTTTTTTCTATCACGAGAACTCTCTTAGTGCTCATGTTCAACACACAAACAGATGGACATTTTCAATTTTATTTATATGTATGGATATATTATACGTATATAGCAGGTAACCTGCTACTTTTTTACATTACATTTTTTATTAACCAAATTATTTATACTAAAATAGCAGTGTAATAATATAGGGCCTTGGTTTCTACCACAAAATAAATAAAATATCCATAAATAAGTTTAAGATATATAAAAATATAGATAAAGAAATATATATTGCAGACTATATAGTTAACATTTAATGCAAAACAATCAAATTTATAACTCTGACCACAACCTTAAGGGAGCAATCTTATTAATATTCAAAATGAAATATTAATAAACTTCATACTTTATAGGCATCACAGAATAGGTGCATAACACAATAACAACAAAAGTACATTGAATGCAATGAAAAAAGAAACGTGTCATGGTTTTTAATAAGTGTTTAATAAGTAAATATAATTATATGTATATTTTCTATTTCATAAATAAAATGTTTCTTATATATAATATATTAATATTTATTTGTCCATTTTAGTCCACACCATTCCGTTTCCATTTTTCACAAGTCTTCTACATTTAGAGACTAGACTAGATTCTCCTTGATATTTATCAAGGAGAATCTAGTCTTAAGACATTTCACCGTTTAAGAGATAATTGGACCCGCATCATTGACATAATAATGTGAAACATATTATTTAAAAAAATACCTGTTTGGTTATAGGTGATTTGTATACAGCCTCTAGTTTAGAATTCGGTGGTGGTTTCTTAGGTTTTGATCCCTTAATGCCTAGATATCGACCGAACGGTGCAAACACAAATCTAAAACAAAACATACACAGTTATAAATAGCAAATATATTATAACATGTTGCCGTACTTTATAATATAGTGTATATTGTCAAGAAATTAATTATTATGTTAATAAATTGAATTTTGTAAGATTTTTTCATAAGTTTTTTATTATGTCAGTTACGTAAGTCAATCAGAACTCATATAATAATGGAAGAAGTTGCTTATGTTCCACAATCAATCAAAACGAATAGATCTAGCTATCATAATTTCATATGGTCATATTTTCTTTAATTTTGCTTCACACAGTATCCAGTTAATTATGGGTATTATTGGTAGAGTTCACAAAGTTGAAAAATTCTTGCCTTGAAACTTAAACCTGTGTTTCAAGCCTGGAAGCTTATTCCATCCAAAATTCTACCAAAGTTGAGTTGTTAAAGTCAATGCAACACTTAAGAGTTCCCATTAGGCCACAATGGAGAAATAATATTTATTGTTTTCCCTGATTGGGGATTGAACCCACAACCAATTTATTTACAGGCAGTCAGTGCCTTACTATACAATAATGGATTTTTACGAAATTATACCTATAACCTTAATTGAGAAAAGTAATAATAAGTAGTATGTCTTCTCAATATTTTATGAATATTTTCATGAAGTAAAATTTCAGTTTTGAGATATAAAGATATAAATTATTATTAAGATAAGATAATATTATCTGATATAAAATTAAATAAATTTTATCTCTGTGGCACATATTCTACAGACATTATAACATTTTTTAATTTGCAAATAATAAATAAGGATTCTTATATCTTTTCTAAAAAGCATTTTTGTTTCCTAAATGTGGAATTATACTAAAAATGTGAAAAATAAATAAGATTAAATTGTAAAATAAGAAACTTCAATAACAATAATATATTAAGCCTTGTATTTTTGTCTCTATTATTATATTAAGTATTTTGAAATTTAAAGATATATATCAAAATTCAATTATCATTTGGCATAGAGTTGAGAGAAATTGTAAAAATTCTATGATTTGGATGAGTCAATGAGGTAAATCCAATCTATAAGATAAATGTAACAAAATAAGTGTGATTCATTCTCCTTTTAGTTTGTTTGTAACTAAAATTAGTAGAAAATATTATAAAATAATAATAACCTAGAAATGCTTTATTTTATCAAAAAATTATGTAATGTATAGATATAATTAATAATACTATACAAAACTAAAATGAAATTTTATTTTATAAACCCAATATTTTATCGCTGTTTTTGGAATATGAATAAAATTATACATAAAAGTAAATAATAAAATAAATAAAATGTTTATCAAGAATATAGGATCAATATCACATGACGATAATAAACTTAATATATTAAGACAAGTTATTGTTTGTGATAAGATAAACAATTACATAAAATATTTAAAAAAAATACATTTGTCAATTAGGAAGTATGTGAAGAAACATTAATAAAATAATTTATGTACAATAAAATACTAATAATGTGAAAATGCCATTTATGAGAAAAAAAACACACAGTATTATTTATAAATTTAAGTCGAAAGTTAGATGTATAACTCATGATAGCACAAAAAAATTATGACTCAAGGTACCGTTTACGCCCCCGAAAACTAAATGCGTGACGGTGTCCCAATTATTTATATATGATAGGTTAGACTCACCTCTCCAGTACATAACGTATTGTTATGAAAACCAGGGCTAACGGTATAGGGAAGAAGACATGACGATGGTCCGTATACACCACTGCCTTATCGGGCCCGGGCGCGAGGTCCGACCATGTAGTATTAGGCGGTAACCACACATCCTCATTCCAAAACGCATTTACAAGCGGCCTAAGCATTGTTTTATTTATTTTAATAAATACACTAGCACTAATTCTAGTATTAAAATACTAGAATTTTATTTTACAATTAAATCCATCAACTGTTCTGTTCTGTTTCTTATTTTATGGCTTTTAGGCGTGCCAGTAGAGCACAGTTTATTTCGCCAATGTCACGTAGAATGGAGAAGACACGATGAAGATTGGTAAATTAAAAACAAAAGAAAATATCACTTAAAAGCCTGAATAAAACGTATAAAAATAGAAGGTCTAATTAGATATACCACCACCTGAAAAAAAAAAAAAAAAAAAACATGACGTCACAAACTAAAATACAGTAAATCTACAACAAACAGTGTTAGTATAATCTATACCTAGGTTAGTTCACAATTTAATTTTATTATGTCTAATATATTTACATAAGAATGTACAAAGGGGACTAAACACAAACGATAACACACACTGAACATTAAGGGGACGAGGGACTTTATGGGGGAGGACATCATAGATAGGATGAAGTAATTTAGGACAGGAGAAAAGGATATGGGAAACAGAACCTTCGTCCAGGCCACATTCGCAAAGTGAATGGTCCCTGACCCTGATCTTGGCCAGATGCACTGGAGTACATGCATGCCCAAGGCGCAAGCGACAGATTGTAGTTATAATTCTCCGTTCAGTAAATTTTTGATTGAAAAACCAAGGTCGCCTTGGAATATCAGGTTGTATGGTTGCATAAAATTTACCCTTATAAGATTTTAATGACTTCCAGTAATTATTCCAAGACAAGTCCAAACGAGTATTTGCAAGTGACAACAAATCTTGGGCCGAATTGTGGTAATGTTCTAAAGTGCCACAAGCAATAGCATTCTTCGCACACGAGTCTGCGGATTCATTTCCTGCAATACCAGAGTGGCTAGGAATCCAAACTAATAAGACTGATAATCCTTCCCGATGGCATGAGAATAAAGCTTCGCGGATCCTTAAAATAATGGAATATCTTTTCCTGCTACGAAAAGGATTCTCTTTAATGGCCAGTAGACAACTGAGAGAGTCAGTAAAAATAACAGTCTGTCGAAAGTCATGGGAGCGGGCAAACAGGATTGCTTCTAAAATAGCAACAGCCTCACCTGTAAACACCGATGTAAGGGGGGGGCATTTAAACTGTAATGTAATTTTAAATTTGGGAATCCAACACGCTGCACCAACACACCCATCCTTAGTAAGTTTAGATGCGTCAGTGTAGATGAGAATATGATTATACCAATTGAGATGGATGTAGGATTGAAATTCTGTGTTGGTGTTCAGTGAGCCTTTAACTAGACCAAGATTTGTGAGTATAGGAGGGGAGTAGGTTAAAGCACGGAAGGGGATGGAATAAAGAGGATTTCTTGTAAAACAGGTGACAGGATTTGGAAGTCTGGTAAATTTCAGGAAGCTATCTAACAAGCACGATATGTTTGGATTATCAGAAACAAGTTCAGATAGCTGGGATAGACGGGATACTAAAGGATGGGATGACAGCTGTAAAAGTTTGCAAACAAAACGATCGGAAAGGAATTGTCGGCGTATTGGGTAAGGAGGATCAACACATTCAACTTGAAGTGCGTTGGTAGGAGTAGACCTCATTGCCCCTAAAATAATACGAAGGCATTTATACTGAATTTTATTTAATTTTTCTGAGGCGGCTTTATTACAGGGGTCAAGTACAAAAAAGCCATAATCAATGTGGCTACGAATCAAAGCCTGGTACAGTAGTTTTTGAGAATATGGGTGTGAGCCCCACCACACCCCGGACAAAGCTCTAAGTGCATTAATACCTTTTTCGCATTTGTTAATAATATATTCTGTATGTGCAATTCCGTTCAGCCGGTTATCGAGAAAAATGCCTAAGAATTTAACTTTATTTACTACAGAAATATATTGATCCATAAATCTAATATTAATATTAGGAATGGATCTTTTTTTGCTGAACACCACCGCCTGTGATTTAGCAACTGATAGTGATAAACCATAATCAGATAGCCATTGGTCAAGATAGTGCAAAGCAGTATTTATTTGTGAAGTAATGTCCTCTACAGATTTTGAACTACCATAGAGAACGATGTCGTCAGCATATTGAAGAATATTGCAAAAATTGTTGACAGACAAATCGAGGTCGTGGGTGTATATGCTGTACAGCAAAGGACTAAGAACCGAACCTTGCGGAAGGCCCTTCCAGACGAGTCTGGGTGGGACAGTAACTAGCTGATGCCTCACAGATACAGTTCTACTGGTCAGCAGATTACATATGAAATGCGTCAACCTCGCAGGAATACTCAGCTGTTGCATCTTCTGCCTGAGCAACGGAAGAAGAACATTATCATATGCAGAAGCAATATCCAAGAAAACAGCAACCAAATACTCACCCTTCGCAAAGGATAGTCGAATGTCTGTCGTGAGAATGCTGAGACTATCTATTGTACTTAGACCCTTTCTAAAGCCAAATTGAGAGGGTGCTAAAATGTTTCTGCTTTCCACTATCCATTCCAAACGATTTTTTAAAAGATGTTCACAAATTTTGGCTAGAGTAGAAGAAAGAGCAATGGGTCTATAGGAGTTTGGATCTGAAGGATTTTTACCAGGTTTTAGGATGGGTATGACTATTTGTGATTTCCAGGATTCAGGAATCTTTCCTGAATCAAATGAAGCATTTATAATTTTTAAAAAGTACATTTTGGATTTATCACTAAGTCTTTGGATAAAGGAATAAGGAACGCCATCTTCTCCTGGAGTAGAATCTTTTAAATCCGTTAAGGCAGTTATGAGTTCATCAAAGGAGAAAGGAGCATCCATCTCATCAGAGGAAACTCCTGGCGTGGATATAGGAAAGGAATCATGATATGGAACAAAGGGAGGAGCTAATTTGTTTGCAAAGTTGTAAAGCCATTCAGAAGGGTCATTGGAAGTAGTTTGGACAACATTAAGTGACCGACGAAATCTCCTAACGCTGTTCCAAACTACAATAGGAGGTGAACGGGGGTTGACGGATTCACAAAATTTGATCCAACCAAGCTTTTTCTTTTTAGAAATTATTTTTTTTAATTTGGCGTCACTATGCTGATATTCAATAAAATTCTCCACTGTCATAGAGACTGTATATGACACTTCAGCGCAAAACCGCTTGTCGACAGAATCAGTGCATTCCTGATCCCACCAAGGATTGGAAGGCAAATAATTCTGTGTGGAGCTTTTTTTAGGTATGTGGAGATCTGCAGAAGTCAAAAGGGCCAAGAGAAATTCTTCATAACATAAAATTACATTCTCATCATCAATGGAATCCGGAAGAGATTCAATCATATCATCAACAGAAGAAGAAAAGTCCAACCAGTTGGCCTTTTTTAAATTATATGGAAGCAAAGGTTTGAAAGCAGGAGGGGACATGTGTCTATTGTTTAAAGAAAGGAGAATAGGAAAGTGATCACTACCATAGGAAGACGGGAGAACATTCCATGATAGTTGGGATGCCAGGGATGGGGAACAAAGTGATAAGTCAACAGCGGTTTTGGGATTCTGGTTTGGATTAACCCTGCGAGTCGGAGAGCCATCATTGACAATGCAAAGATTTACATCATCAATCATGTCAACCAACAAAGGAGAGAATCCATCACAGTAATAACACCCCCACAAAATGTGGTGAGCATTAAAATCACCCATAACCAGTACTGGACCCGGGATAGAGGATATGATAGAACGTAGCTCAGAAATGAGGGAAGTAGAAGGATGAGGGATATAGAGGGAAACAAAGGAAATATCAAAAGCCCTTATAGCTACAACATTTAACTGTTGACTATGAGGGGGGAGGGGAATAAGGGAAAAAGGAGTAAGGTTACGAATTAAAATGGCACAACCTGCAAACCCATCGCTTCTGTCATCCCTTAAACATGTGAAACCAGAGATTCCAAAAGGAGTATCAGGCCTCAACCAAGTTTCAGAGATGGCAATAACAACAGGTTCGTGCAAGTTGATAATAGTAATAAGCTCGTGCTTCTTAGCACGAACACTATTACTATTCCATTGTAGGAAGCGGACTGGGGCCATTATTTATGATTTTGAATAGATGTACTAGGTTTTGGGCAACGTTGGGCGGTAAAGGAATCTCATTACATGGAGAAATAATGTTAATGAGCATTTCAGTTAAGGAAAGGAGGAGATTTTTATAATTATCCATTGGATCACTATCCTTTTCTAGGATAGCGCAGCCATTGGGTAAGGAAGAAGGACAATTGCCAATAATGGCTTGGTGGGATTGTCTATCGTATCCCTTGCCCATAGGAGCATGAGGACGCGATTGACGTATGACAGTTTTACGGTAAGAGGATATAGGAGTAGGTGAAGGATTGGGGGATTTGGAATATGTAGGAGGGGTAAACATTTCTTTTGCTACGTCAGCATAGGATTTTTGGACGGTTGGGAAACGAGAGGAAGCTTCCATGTAGGATATATTATCCTGAGACATAACAATTTTGATAGATTGTTGTCTTGCATACTCAGGACAAGCTTTGTCAATTGCAAAATGCTTTGCTGTGCAAAACAAACATGATGAAGACTCTTTATTAACATCACATGAATCACCATTATGAGGCTGCGTACATCTATAGCATCTAGGCTTCGATCGACACTGAGCTTTAATATGGCCAAAACGACAACAGTTCATGCATTGTATGGTCGGGAATTTGTAGGGTTCTAAGGATAGGACAGAACTGTAACTAAACACTCTCTCAGGCAACATTTGTCCACGGAAAGTTATTACCACGGTTTGAGTAGGAACCCAAGTAACAACCCCCTCACTAACAACCTTACGATTCAGGCGTCTCGCTTTCATGACAGCGCCACAGCCTGAAGGAAGCACAAGAGACTTCACAAGTTCCTCCATTGAAAAGTCAATGGGAACTCCCTTAGCCAAACCCATCTTAGTGACATTATATGTAGGAATAATAGCTTTGTACTTGGCCAGAGCCAGGAAGGGATTATTCAAAAACTTATTGGCAGCTTGTGCATTGGAAAATTGGACAGATACTTTATTTCTGCCAATATTTTTAATACCATCATTTAGTATTGAGTCAACTTTGTTTTGATGCAAAAATTGACCAAATTTTATAGCCCGTATAGCAGTTCCTGATGCAGGGTCTTCAACTTCCCGAGAGACTACAACAATAAAGGGACCTTTGTCGTCAATTGTGTAGGATTTAGGACCATCGGACATACTAGGGTGAACATATAGATTTTCATTAATAATATTAGATGAAGGTAAATCAGTCATCGTCTTTTTAGGGACGTTTTCGTCCGTAACATTATTTTCGCCTTGGCGTTTTCTCGAAACATTATTTAAAATTTCCAAGACAGTCGCACCACCAGGGTCCGGTGGGTCGGGAGGCCGATCTTCATCCATACCTACCCACAATTAACAAACAAACAAAAATATAAAAAACTTACCGAAACGAACAACACAAAAAACACAAATATTAATTTAAAACCACCAAATTAAACTAAAACTACATATAACCAACTATTTAAACACTAATATCCAACAATTTTGCAATAAAATTTAGAATTTTAACAACCAAATCTCACTATACGTGTGTCAACCAGTACATACGCCAGCGAAAAAACCTCGATCGGCCTATTCATCCATCAACTGACTATTAATTTGATTTTAATGACGGACGGAGCGCGGTCGCGGCGCGGAGGTGAATGTCACAGATAATGTAAAACTTCAATGTCAAAGAGTACAGCTACGTCAAACTTATAGTGGTGACTAATTTAATATTGTAAAATTTTATATTTACAATTATGATTATCAACTAAAATATATTAAAGAATAAATCGATTATGACTATTTATTTATGATTAAGAGATAAATTTAATATTTTTATTACTAGTCTACATATAAAAATTAAATGCTTATTATTAACTGTATAGTTGTTCAGTAATATTTTATATCGATAAAAACTTAATCATTTGTAAGGCATTTTCAAAATTTGGAGAAACGCAAAGAAAATAAAACTCAAGAACGGTATTGCAAAAATTTTTATATTATTTAACTTTTTGGTCGCATACAAAAACATAATCAATATTGTGCATAACAAAGCTCACCCATCCCTTACACATACATTGCACAACACTGCACATATTATTCACAACACTAAACATATCTGTTCGATACAAAAAATATTTTTTAACGAAATAGTGATTAGAACAAAAAAAATCCAAAAGCAGTCTTGCTTTTTATGCAAAATTTTTACTTATAAAAATAATAACAATAAAAAACTATCCAAATATGTAAATGAATTTTTAAAAGAAATTAAATATAAAAGAAAAAAAAATACACTTTTACTTATGTCAAAATACATTACAACTGAAACGCAGCTCTGACATGCCGTAACATTTATTTTCACTGTACTTTAATTAATCTCAATTTTTACAACATAAATTGGTTAAATTTTAGGCTCATAATAAAAAATATAAAATATAATAAAAATAATATAAAAAATTATATATTTTTGTTTCATTAAGATTAACTCTTTTTGGCTAATAATATTTGCTGCGTGCTTGAAACAGCACAAAGCAAGCCTTATCGTTTTAAAAATGAAATAAAAAAATCATGATGAGCCTAAACCCTAATATTATCCTTATTCTAACAATTCTCGCAATAATAAGATTTAAAAGGCACGAAACATCGCATAACGACATTGTATTGACTTGACGTTAAAAAGTTTCATAAAATTCTTTACTTAATAATTTATTCAACATTATTTGTGTTATTTTGTGTCTGTTGGGACTGTCAATTATAATTGTTACGTTTTTGACAAAAGAGATTTCCTTGTAAATATTTAAGTACTTTTTAAAGAAATAATATTTATAATTAAATTAAGCAATTAGTTCACATACATAGATCTTGTATGTATCTAAATATTAAAAAAAACATTCTTGAACAATTTTAAAAGCCTTATTAATGGAATTTTCATTTAATACATATTTATATTATATGTAATGATGTTATCATAGAAAACAAAAAAATACAGTAGTTTCTTTTAGGAAAAAAAATATTATTCATAAATAGAATGGAAAATAAAATTTAAGTATAAGCTTAAAATTTTTAAGTAAATAATTCACATTTTAAAATACAACATATGCAGCTTTTTTTAACATTTTGCCTTAATAAATATTTTAGGCCCTTTCCGAAGCAATTGTCATAAGAAAAAATATGTATTGATATAATTTAAATTTTCTATATCTACGATTATTCATATAAAAAACAAATATTTTTATCCTATAAAAGCGTCTTTGGGTGTATTTGCGTAACATAGTAATAGTAACCTACTTACAGTGCAATTTATACACATTATGTCAAATGATATGGATATTTATTTAATAATTTTCTAGAAATATCTACTTTAAATGATTAAAATTTTTACTATAGATAACAATTGGTTTCATAAACTGTAGCATTTAATTCTTAAACTTTAATTATCTGTGTAAATTCAGTATTTTTAGGCCGTAAAGGACTTACTTACATTAAGCTTTATATAAATAATAAAAAAAAACCGTAGTAACAACCCGATATCTATTACCATATCAAAGAACACAGTGTAAGGCTGAAACACTGGCGTGACAACTATATTGTTTTAGAATACAACTTAAAATAAATAATAAAAAATTATATAAAATCAAAGTATTTTTAATAAATACTGTAGAAATGGGATTGAGCCTACAACCATCGCATTAACATTTATTCAGAATATATTAAAAAAAAAAACTTTTATTATTTTTTTCCAATTGTAATATAAAGAATCTTTTATAAACCTTTAGTTACAATATATATATATATATATATATATATATATATATATATATATATATATATATATATATATATATATATATATATATATAATAATGATTATAATAATATTACATTATAATAAGAAGGAACATTATTTTAACTATTTTAAGATTTTTTTAAGTAATTTACTATAACTTTTGGTGTAATTTAATATAATTTCCAACATTATAACTGTCACGAAAGTGTTTGCAGAATAATTATTAAATAAAGTGTAGTCTAACTATTATTATTTTAACAATAAAATTATTTACTACATTGGCTAGTAGGGTTGTGCCAAATTCGAATTAGTTAAATTAATACAACATAAGAAGTTATTCTGTTTTCTGACTTAAAAATAACATTTCGTTTTCTTTTTAGGTATTTCTGATATCATAAGTAAATTACAATTGAATTTGACACCATAACCCTTTTTGGAGAAAGTAATGTGAATTCAATTCACTATTTAACATTAAGGTTTCGTATTAATATTTAAAAATGTTCTAAGAGAATAAAATAACAAGCTTTTTTTTAAATAAAGTTAATGCAAAAAAAGTATTTGTTCAAAGTAAAATAAGGTACAATATGTAATGTGCGATGCAAATATGTTAATAATAATTAGTTAAGTCATGAGGAATCTCATATAAACTAAATATAAGGCGGCATTTTATATGGGAATCTACCAAACGCTTATTGAATTAGGAAAATTTTATAACTACAGGCGATAAATACAGGTTCAAAACCAAAATGTTTATGTATATAAAATTGTTATAATAAAAACATAATAAATAAAGAAATATTATATGTATATATTTTAATTTTTAGACTCTAGTGTCTAGACATTCCGTTTTACACTTATATGCCTAAATCGAGGCATAGCTTGTTCTCTCATTCTGGGAACGAGACATAGCTTGGCCTTGAGTTCCGCTACTAAACACGCCATATTTCGAAAGTTAAATGGTGCGTGGAGAAGAGTGGCTTAACACTAGGTCTTCACTTTAAATATATACATAAATAAATGCACAATCAAAGGAACATTTTTCTAGCTAATAGAATAATATCTACATTTTGGAACTCAATATTTTTTGGTATAATTTCCAATACATTAAATAATTAATGGAATTTTTTAAATAATTTTTAAAATTTGTGACTACTTTTTTTTTCTAAATATTAGTATGGCTTTAACACTTTGGTAAAGAAAGGTAAACTAACAATTTAAACATAACATATTTTTTAATTATAGAAAACATTTTATAGTTATGAAATATTGACAACTTTTAATTTTTTATAAGAATTAAAATTAAAAATATATTTAAAAAGTCTGTATGAAAAGATAATTACTTTCTATAATTTGATGGTAAGCTAAGGACTAGAAGTACATAATGCCTTAAGCTCATAATGTATTATAATAAGCAAAAAAAATGGCGGATTTCGCGCCCAAAAATATTATAACGAAGTCATGTATAAAAACATAATTAAATATAAAAAAAATAATTGCAAAATTAAATACTTAGCATTGCATCTATGAAAGGTAACATAATGTAGATTATTTACGAGTTTCAGAAGGATCTTCTAGAAAATTCGATGAACAATCTCCAATATGCATTGGATATGAATTATGACACCTGTTGTTAAAACTTATTTTTTTTATCAACTTTCACCAATTGTTAAGATAAATGTTAGTATAATAAACGGTGAGAATATCCGATACTTGTATAGATAATTCAATTTGGCGACGGACGCCATGTCAAGTACATGTTGACATAACGCTGCTGACCCCTATGTGTCTCTGGAAAAAGAAATTTTAAATGTTAATAAAATAAAGTTTTTAATTAGTTAATTAAAATAATAAATAAATCAGCTTCACGCTGTTTCCCGCACACAGCAGGGTAGGCAGAGGGAACCTAGTGTTAAAACACTCTGTTCCCCACTTTCTGCCGAATTCTGGAAGCATTGCGTGTTGAGTGGCAGCACTTTGCTTCGACACCAGAGCGAAGAAATGGAAATATAAATTAAAGGAAATATTTATTTTAATTAAAATAATATGAAACTAATTAACGAATAAAACTAATTAATATAAATACAAAATTCAATGTCAGTATTGTCAAAAAATGTCAGTATTATCAGTTCTATAGAACTACGAGATATAACTTTTTAGTTCTGAGATCCGGAGACACTTGAATGAATATTATTACTAGGACTATTGAAAAATTTTTGAAGATGTTAGTGATCGGGAGAACCTAAATTTTCAGGAATCTTGTGATATGCTGTACATCCAAGGCTGTAGTCTCGAATGGGCGTAAGTCTATTATTGTAATATTCTATGAATAGGAATATGTTAATCAAAGTAAACATCTTTATTTTTATTATATAACCAAATGCTTGGACAACCACTGTATTTCTACATATGTACTGTGCCAGAATAGTGTCATAACTTATGTTAATAAATATTCTCATATTATCATCAACTTCTTAACGTCACAATATAAAGCATGGGATAAGAGTTATCCACAAATTAGGCATTGCATGTTGAGGGGCGGAACTCAACGCCGCCATTTGCCAAATAGAAATACAAATTTAAATAAATATTTCATCCACATTCAGTCGTGTTTACAGTGACACTTTGTGCCCCTGCACCATGACTGGTCTCGTCTTTATAACTAACAAATTCAATATAAATGTTTATGTGAACTCACTTTTTATTATTAATCCTATTTGGCGTGCTGTGGTTCGAGTGGGAGCTGTCACTTATGTCCGAACTAGAACTCCTAATGTCACCCTCCATCTGTAATGTTTTAAAAATATTTATCAGTGAATAAAATAAAATATAACATTATATTATTTTCTTTTTAACTGTACATTATCCATCCATTATTGACATATCCATCTTTCGATGATCACTAGGTGTAAAGCAGATGGAAAAAAATGGTCTTAGGACAAATATCTTTAAAGTTAAAATTCAATATGGTATATAGTTTTTGTAACATTGTCCCGCTCGTAATTACCTAGTATAGTAGTAATTATCTCTATCTCTATATATAATAAGACAGTAAAAATATTTTGTCTGTACATTTAGTAATTTTGACTGAAATGGATAGAGGGACACTTAAAAAGAATAATAGACAGCAAAAAGATTTTTTTTGAATTTCTTGTCTGTCTGTCTGTCGACATATTTTTGTCCACATTTTTCTCTGAAAGTACTGAACCGATTTACTTGAAAAATTCACCAATTGCTTTGTTTTAACTCAACTACTAAAGTTTAGTTCATCAAAATCGGTTCATTAAAAAAAAGTTATCGGCATTTGAAAGAAGTCGTAATTAACTCAACACAGAGACAAAGAACGATCTTGAAAAAAATATCAAGTAAATACAAAGATTTTTTGGTTGGTTCGTTCATATAATACATGTAACTAATTTAAAAACTGTACAGGAGTTAATATGCAATTATTACAGTTATTTTACAAAGAATATTATGAATCCTTCAAATCAATAATTTAACATTTAAGGCTGTTTCTGAATGAGTAAATTAAATTATTCACTGACATCAGCACATTTAACAGAGTATATTATATAGGTAAAAAGAACATAAAGTTACAAAAATATATACGTGTAACAAATAATTAGCTTTATGTTTATTCTATAAATATCAAATATCAACAATGGTCGCATTTTTTTATTTAAAACAATCAAAAATTCTTTGACGATAATGTCGTAAAAAAATCATATTAGAAGTCATTATAGTTGTCAATCAATTCTTTAATCATTTTTAATTCTTATTAAATCAATAATCATGTATTTTAAGCGGGCGAAGCCGTGGGCGAGCCGCTAGTATAAAATAATTCAAATACAAACAATCAATTTTTATTTCAAGACAAGGTGTGAATATCAAACCCACAATTAATGCGATTTCATTCATACATTGTCTTATTATGTCACAATGATTTGTTGATGGTTATATTTAAATGATGGCATTTTGTTATAATTGAGTTATATAGCGTGCGATATTATATTTTACTATATATTAAATTTAAATAATGATTTATTTAAATTATGAATCGTCTTTCACAAAAACACTGAGATCATAAATATACACCAAATTAAATTTTACCATTATTATTTATTTTAAACATTTATTACTATAAAAAACTATATACTCTAAAACTATACTTGAAACATGGACTTTTCACTTAAAATAAAAAAAAAAAAAATAAAATAAAATAAACTAACCTTCCCAGCATTAATAGCTTTATATGCTACCTGCAATATAAGCCACGTCCATACCATATGTAGACCAAGGAGTAGGCAAAGTAGGGAGTTAAATATATAGTAGGCGGCGAACATTGGTAGTAACATTGGGGCACGGATTGATGTGCTGTAAAAATATATTATAATTAAAATAAATAAATCAGCTTCACGCTGTATCTCGCACACAGCAGGGTAGGCAGAAGGAACCTAGTGTTAAGACACTCCGTTCCCCACTTTCTGCCGAATTCTGGAGGCATTGCGTGTTGAGTGGCGGAACTCAACGCCGCGTTTTGCTTGGACACCAGAGTAAAGAAATGGAAATATAAATTTAAGTAAATATTTCATCTCCTCGAGTGGGAATCGAACCAACAACCGTCGGGTTAACAGTCGCACACTCGTGAGCCTGCGCTGACATCCTATATTTGAAAAATATCCATATTCAATTATATTATTAATAAAAAAAAGAGAACTAACCTCCATATAATATAAAACGGGTATATTCCCAGTCTTGTTATTATCCACAGCACGGTAAACACTGTGAAAATGGCGTCGCACAGTTTCTGGTAGTTTGCATACTTCGCCGCCTTCGCTGCCTGAAATTATTCGATCTGGTTTATATATTTAATAAGATTAAGAATCATTAAAAGTTTATGTAAATAATTAATGTCGTACTGGCTGTTCAGAGCGGGATTGTCTGTTCATTTTAAGCATAATCGTGTCCGCCAACTGGGAATCATAACTATCAGGCTTCTCCACAGTGGGGAACAGAGTGTCTTAATACTAGGTTCCCTCTGCCTACCCAACTGTGTGCGGGATATAGCGTGAAGCTGATTTCAAATTATGGCATATTTTTTTTTCCACACTTTCCGCCGATATGGTGGTTGTGGACCAATGTTTGATTTTGTATATTATATTTTTATATGTATATAGAAAAGGAAAGACTAGGTACGCCCAAAATATATATTGGGAGAGGTCAACACTTATCCATTCCACATATATATACTCGTATGTTCAGCGGTTTCAGACGTTCAGTATACATATATTTCAAAATTTATGATTATTTGAATAAAATCGGTTTGATGGAAAAAATTGTAACATTTAATATTACATAATTTTTATTTAATATTATTAGTGTAAAATAAAAAATATATAATACAAAGCTCTGGAAACGGTAGACAACGCATGACAGGTGACAGATAGTAGGCAACAGGCGTACACCTCCTGATCCCCCTTCCCACTTTTTCACATTTATAAGAAAGTGAAGACAAATTACTTCTAAAAATATATCAGCACAGTCATGTAATAGAAGGACGAGCGTCCCGATGCGGTGCAGGTTGCAGACCCAGCTGAAGGAGAGCAGCGCGATGGTGGCGATGTGGTGCACGAACATCTGCCAGAAGTCCTTGCGGCGCACGTCCCAGAACTGCGACAGCGTCAGCGACCAGTAGAACGCCGCGCTGATCATGTAGTACCACCAGATATCGCTTGACAACCCCTGTAATGTTTTGCATTAAGTATGGTATAAACAGGTTCAAAGATTAAAAGTTTATTTGTGAGTAGTATTAGTTTAGATGTAGTACACGGTAATGTATTTTTTGCTGACAATTTTCGTCTTTTTTAGTCAAATTTTTGATTACTTAAATTAAATCAGCGTAAACTTCACGCTGTATCCCGCACACAGCAGGCCAGGAGTATTAGGACTCTGCATTCCCCACTTTCCGTCAAATTCTGGAGTCATTGCATGTTGAGTGTCGGAACTTAACACCGCGCTCTACCTCGTCACCAGAGCGAAGAAATGAAATCTTAAATATTTAATGTCCCCGAGTATTTATTTACATATGAAATCTAACAAACCTGATGAGGATACCCAACATAGCACTGATCGATATCCCATAGCCATTCTTTATCCCATAATATGAACATCCCATACGAGAAGTTATATAGGTAGAATGTACACCGCCACGCGTTCTCGCAGAATTTGACTAGCGTTGAAGGTTTGTCTTGACTTCTTCTAAGCCGCCACCAGCGCTCGACTTGTCGTTCTGACATGTCCAACTGCTTCGCTAACGCACATATCTGAAAAGGAAACGTATATATTAAAATAATATATTAAAATATGTTTTTGTAGCTTCGAGAATATATTTCTTCTTGGTTTAATATTATAGTTTTAAGCTATTTAGTTTTAACTAAAACTATTTTAAGCAACAAGTGTGAGGCAGAGAAGAAAGCTCAACAGTAAAGCTGAATCTATACTAATATAATAAAGCGTTTGTTTGTTTGTTTAAGCGCTAAGATCTCTGGATCTACTGGTCCGATTAACTTTCGTTTTCTTTTGTATAAAACCTGCATTCTTCAGGAGTGTTATAGACTACAACATAACATTACGGTGAAAGGAATTGCTTCGCCATCGAATTGCTTTAGTTTATATGTCAGTACGTTATTCGACAAAAATATTAAATGTATTTTTATTTTTTTATAAGTATTAAAATTATTAGTTCTAAAAAAAGTCCGCCATACCATATATCTATCTCTCATAAGTAAGTGACAATAAGGCATTTTGTGACAATAAATAATTGAAAATTGTAAGGTATTTCATAGATTTTTATTTCACATCTATATTAAAACTTACGAGCCAAAGTTATTTCATCATCAAGGAAATTTAATGTAGATAATCTTCAGTTTTTATAGCATGTAATATGGACGTATACTTTTCGAGAAACATAAAAAAAAAATATTTTGATATATGAATATTAAAATAAAATTTAATATTTATATACTTAAAAATGCATACAAATATTTGTGTAGCGAGATTCGAACACACGCCTTAAGGACCGATCCAAGGGGCACGGGTGCTAATACTGCTCCGTTTAAACTCTTATACATTTTTAAAAAATCAAATCAGCTTCACGCTGTATCCGGCACACAGCAGGGTAGGCAGAGGGAACCTAGTGTTATGACACTCCGTTACCCACTTTCTGCCGAATTCTGGAGGCATTGCGTGTTGAATGGCAGAACTCAACGCCGCGCTTAACCTCGACACCAGAGCGAAGAAATGGAAAAATAAATTTAAGTAAATATTTCATCTCCTCGAGTGGGGATCGAACCCACAACCAGTCGGTTTTACAGTCACATCTCGTGCCGCTACGGCACGACTAGCCTCCTTATACATTTCTAAATAAAAATTAAATTAATTCATTGCGTATAATATTGTTTCAAAGATAAATTTTTGAATATCACGTATACAATTTGCAGTGACTTGTGATCAAAATCAAAATATTCTTTATTCAATTAGACCACTTCAAACACTTTTGACTCAAATCAAGTTACACAGAAATGTCAGTAATGTCAGTCATACAAGAATCAACCACCTGGTAGGAAGGCAGTTCTGCTGAAAAAAACCAGCAAATAACTCAACAACCACATACAACAACCAGCTCGCTTCCCGATTGAACATCAACAGCGTTTAATTTCACGCACTATTATCATTATAGTCGTCTTGGAACTTTCCTTAATAATTGTAGCTTTGCTTAATAATATATTTTTTACTTTAAATCACAGTCAGTTTAGGAGGCCAGTCGTAGCGCAGGGGCACAAAGTGTGACTGTAAAATCGGCTGGTTGTAGGTTCGATCCCCACTCGAGGAAATTAAATATTTATTTACATTTATATATTCATTTCTTCGCTGTGCTGTCGAGGCAAAGCGCGGCGTTGACTTCCGTCACTCAGCACGCAATGCCTCCAGAACTCGGCGGATAGTGTGAAACGGAGTGTCTCAACACTAAGTTCCCTCTGCCTACCCTGCTGTGTGCGGGATACAGCGTGAAGCAGATTTTATCACAGTTAGTTTACTGTATACCTACTATATTGTACGCATACCAACGTTTCCCTAGTTAGAATAAACCAAGTCTTTGATTCCTTTCACTAATTTGCAATGAAAAAATGTAGAAACGCAAAATAAGAAAATAAGCCACAATAACAAATGAAAAAAAAACATTCAAGAGTAATCAAAAAAGTAATTCCCATTTAAATTTTTATTACATAGTCGATAACTATTTGTAATTTTTTTAAAGATGACATATTTAATTACCTTTTATTAGACACATTCTTTAATTAGCACAGAGAAAATCAGTGCTAACACATTTTTATTTTTCAGCTGCACACTGTTTCCCATATGGAGCAGGGTAGGCAGAACCTACGCTGCCATCAAGTTCCGTTCCCTACTTTCTGCCGAATTCTGGAGGCATTGCGTGTAAAGTGGCGGAACTCAACGCCGCGCTTTGCTTCAACACCAGAGTAAAGATATTAAAATAATCTGAACCTCCAGCCTGTCGCGTTTACAATCACGAAAAGGAAGTAAGGACCTACAGCTAATATTAAAATAATAAAATAATTATGAATTAAGGAAAATTGTTACACTTAATATTATGTAACACCACAATGTATTTAAATTATTATAATAATTAATAAATTATTGTTATTATACAGAATGCATTGTTTAGTAATGAATTAAAATGTATTAACGAAGATTTTATTATCTATATTTGGTATAGAATCACGCTGTTTCCCACATTTATCTGGATATGCTGAGGGAACCTGGAAACGTAGTGATGAGTCACTCCGTTCGCATTAAGACGCTTCCGTTCACCACTTTCCGCCGAATTCTGGAGGCATTGCATGTTCATTGGCGAAACTCAACGGTGCTCTTTTCCTCGTTATAAGGAGGAAATTAAAAATTTTAATTCTATATTTCCTCGATTGGGAATCGAATTCACAACCTGTCGCGCTTACAATCGCACGTTTTTGCTCGACTCGTTCGATCGTGCCACGACTGGCCTGGTATAAGTATGTAACTACAAATATTAAAGTACATAAAATAAAAATAAATAAATCAGCTTCACGCTGTATCCCGCACACAGCAGGGTAGGCAGAGGGAACCTAGTGTTAAGACACTCCGTTCCCCACTTTCTGCCGAATTCTGGAGGCATTGCGTGTTGAATGGCAGAACTCAACGCCGCGCTTAATATCGACACCAGAGCGAAGCAATGGAAATATAAATTTAAGTAAATATTTCATCTCCTCGAGTGGGGATCGAACCCACAACCAGTCAGTTTTACAGTCACACCTCGTGCCGCTGCGCCACAACTGGCCTCTTAATGTACATAATTAATTATATAGAAAATAAAAGATATCTACGCATATTCCTATTATTATTAATCTTCTCTCTTCTTCAGTAAGTACTCCGAAAGTAGATAGATATACATATACAGACCAGGCCCTACTGGCCTCCAGTGGTTTAATGTATTTAATGACGATGTGGCACGAAATTTGCATATTATAGTTCAGTAGGTACTGCCGACGTGTCGTGGCAGCTTCTTGAATTTCTGCGCATTGTACACTCGAGAAGAAAATAATCAAAAATAAAAAAAATATCATAATACACCTAATTTTAGCGGCCACGACTCTGCGACCGTACACTATATTTATTTATAGTTTTTTTTTACAAATTCAAAATAAGCATAAGCAATTTATTAAAAAAAATACCAAACTTTCTTGACGTTTACTCTAAATAGTTTTTTTTGTGTAGAGAGTTGTTTATTTTACAGCCTTAATTTTTTGTCCATAAAATTCTGGGGTGGGCAAAGGCCCTCTGGTCTAGCCCAATGTCAGTTGATGGGATATAAATATAAATAAATAATTTGAATACGAGACCCACTCTCTATAACATTTTAGGTTAATTGTTCATAAAATAAATGACATCTATTAATACGACAATGAAGATCAAGTGAAATTTACGAGCCACAATTCAGCAGTCAATGTAAAAATACTTCTAATTACTTAGTATTATAGCTGCGGTGTTTTGTTTGTGATTGACATACATCGCACCTTGGTTCAAATAGTGTCACAATTAAAAAAAAAAAAAATCTCGTTTATTGTACTATTAGTTTCAAAATATCTTAAAATAGTATCTCAAGAAGTTGCATAATTATAGCTTTACTATGTAAACTTAGATGGCACTGGTGACATAATTACAACATTTTATCCTTAAAGTGACACAACTGAATATTTTTTATTTTTTTAATATATCTACTATACCATTTTAAAGAGCTTCAAAATCATAATAACTTTTTAAAAATCATATTGCAATAATTTTGTTACTTTTTGAGTTATGATCCAAAAATTGAGTGAAAAATTAAGCTTGCATAAATTTCAAACGCGTTATTCTCGATATTTTGGTTTTTTTAAATTATGACACTATTTGAGACTGGGTGCGACATATTGGACATTTATTTCCACATAAATATACAGAGTGTTTTTGTTATCACCACTTTAAATGAAACCACAGTTTTAACTACTATATAAAAACTTAATACAATTAAAACATAAGATTTTTTTTTCAAAAATGAAAATGTGATATTTTTTTAACAAAATAATTAATAAAATTATCATTGTAAATTGAAACACCATTTATCAAGAAGAACGCACACAGACACAAACCTATAACGCTGCACACCCCTCATTCATGAAATCGAGTCATAGGTAATGGCGGCTATGTTGAATTGCGTTAAATAGAACGAGAGATATCCCTTTTTTGTTAATTAAAATTTTTCCCAGCCCGCTCGTCGGCTGTAAGCCGAGGTTCGAGCCCCGCATGGGGCGCCCTTACAGTCGTCGACTCCTCTCAAGCAGCCAGGTAGCGCTTGCATTTCTTCTGGGACAGAGTACCCTCTTCCCTACCCACCCGGTGTCGCTGTAAAGGCCAATAGGGCTAACAGTATTAACCTCAATTTCGAAGAAAAAAAAATCCCTTTCTTGTTCTAGTATGTTTTTTGAGAATAAAAAGTGGCGGATCGGTAACATTTAGTAGTAGTTTTGTAGTAGTAGGTGTTTACATATCTATTCGTAACTGTGTCACACGAAATACAGGTATGGATTAATATCGTAAAATCATAAAAAAATCCTACGTCTAAACTATTGAGGTATCTTGATTCAGTTCAAATGGATTTGAAATATTTTACTCTATATGCTGCTCCCGTAAAAGGAGCGCATACGCTTCCATCCTGTATATTAAAGAGTATACTAAAATGATGAGGCCAGTCGTAGCGCAGGGGCACAAAGTGTCACTAAAACCGACTGGTTGTGGGTTCGATCGCCACTCGAAGAGATGAAATATTTACTTAAATTTATATTCCATTTCTTCGCTCTGGTGTCGAGGCAAAACGCGGCGTTGAGTTCTGCCACTCAACACGCAATGCCTCCAGAATTCGGCAGAAAGTGGGGAACGGAGTGTCTTAACACTAGGTTCCCTCTGCCTACCCTGCTGTGTATCACAAATGTCGCTATCTTTCTTACATATCACTTCAACGTCTACTTATTAATAAAATAATAAAAAAACGTTCATACTTTACATTATAATCTAAGAATACGATCTTGATTCTCGCTGTGTTCCTAAATAGAATCATTACCGGAAGCGACAGTGCGGATTGATATTATATTTATATCGAGACGCATTCGTCCTCAATATACCTAATATTAGATATATTGAGGACGAATGCATCTATAAATTATCAGATTTTGCCTGTGGCTTCGCCCACATAGTGATATGAACAAAACCAAGAATTTTTGTATGGGCACATTCTAAATCCTTGTGGTCACTCTGACCGCAGCTACAGTGGCTACCCACTGTATATAAGGTATACCGTAACGATGTATATAATTGATGTACCATATAGGAATTATCGATTGTAAATGCGACAGGTTGTAGAATCGATTCCCACTGGAGGAAATTAAATATTTCCGGGCAAAGCTCCACCTCCAGAATTTGAAGGAAAATGGGGAACTGAAAATGGGTTCTAAGAATGGGAATTCTGCTAAGTCCGAGCTAAGAAAAAAGATAAGAATATATGTATATTATAATCACTATCTATCCGATAAAATTATTTATTTTTAATTTGAACCAGTAATTCCTGAGATTTATCGTGTTTAACAAAATATATGCTTATCTTTATATTATTAGCATAGATGTATTAATTTATATTTCATTGTCAGAAAAACCATATAATTTAATCAATTGTTATAATTTTTAAGAGAAATAAAATACAAACTGGGTTGTATAAAACAAGCATACATTTTAACGAATGTGTATTTAAATATCTTTTGTATCGTCGTAACTATACAGCTAATATGAAGATTAAAAAAAAAAAAATTAAATCATCTTCACGCTGTATCCCGCCCACAGCAGGGTAGGCGAAGGGAACCTAGTGTTAAGACACTCCGTTCTCCACTTTCCGCCGAATTCTGGAGACATTGCGTGCTGATGATCAACGCCGCGCTTTGCCTCGACACCAGAGCGCAGAAATGAAAGTATAAATGTAAATAAATATTTCACTTCCTCGAGTCCCTACTCGATCGAACCCACAATCTGTCGATTTTACAGTCACACTTTGTACCTCTCCGCCACGACCTCTTTTTAGTACATTTGTGAAACATATGCAATGGTCGAAAATGAAAACGTGGGAAACAAAATACGATTTATACATATACAAATCTCAATATATCTCAATTGAGGTTGATAATAAAATAAGAATAAAAGTTAGCTTCACGCTTCATTTCGCGTATAGGAGAAAAACCTAGTGTCAAGACACTTCCTCACCCTTAATTTTTCGAAACATAGCGTGTCAAATGGCGGAACAGAACGTTGCACCAGAAATATAATAATAATTTTAATGTAAATAGATATTTTTTTTAAATGAAACTTATATAATAGAACCCGCTATAAATCGTTAACTAATCAATATACATTATAAGGATAATTAAATACACGTTAAGGAAAATTATAAATAATGCTTTATTAATGTTAAATCGTAACCGTGTATTAGGCTATAATAGTTTTCGATATATAATATATAAATATAACCAACTCCATTACTGACTGACAGACGACACACAGCTAACCTACGTTACTTAGAAAGTTGAAATTTGGGAACACCAGAAAAAAGCTGAAAATACAGAAAAAAGTCAGTTTCACGTTCCCACACTTAGCAGGATAGGCATTGGGAACCTAGTGTTAAGACACTCCGTTTCTCACTTTCCGCCGATTTTTTTGAGGCATTGCGTGTTAAGTGGTGGCACTCAACGCCGGTCGTTTGTCTTGGTTGTGGTAAAATATTAATAAGTAATAATTCAGGGCCCCGAGTGGGGATCAAAACCACAACCATGCAATTTTACTAGTCTGTAAATAAAACTATTCCGTTATTACTTTTTTGGAAAATATATAAAATTATGTTTTTCAAAATTGTATTTTTCTTTTATGTGAGGAATAACACTTTAAAAATGTAAAATAGAATTTTTGACTGGGTGAACCGATTTTCATGATTTTTTTCTATACATTTTCTGTGTCTTCCTTGTAAAAAGTATCTGATGGTAATTAATAAACAATAAATGATTATTATATTCTACGCTAAAAAGAAGAAGAAGTAACTTAAAACAAATGTAAAATGATATAAATTAAATATATATTGAGTTTTATTAACGTAATTCCCATTTTTGTACAGATGATTTAGAGTAAACGTAAAGTCGAATTTCTAATTCGAGTCAATACATAACATAATTTATACTACAAAAAATCAGTATAAGTGGACCTACATAAAGATTTTAAATTGGAATCCTTAAACGAATTCCTCAAATGCCTAGCCAAGCACTACTGCGTGCAGGTGCCCACTCCAACCCACTCATCGTCGAAGTGTGTAAGTACGTTCCTCACCCACACTCGCTTCTTCGACGCCCTCACAGCGTCCTTCTAGATCCAGACGCTCCAATTATAGTCGCAAATGCCCAATATATAAGCAGGATACACTCCTCAATATCACGACTCTAGGCGACGAGGCCAGTCCTATCTCTTACGTCAACGTGCCCCAACGGTCAAACTCCCCCCTGGGTATACCCAGGGTATTCCCCTGCGAACACCAAACCCTTCTTGAGCGTCAATACGGAGTCAGTCGTGGCGCAGGGGCACAAGCGTGTGACTGTCAATGCTACAGTTTATGGGTTCTATATAAATCGAATATAGTTAGGGCAAAAATAATATAAAATTAAATCAAATCAGTTTGCAAAATTCACGCTGTATCCCGCACACAGCAGGGTAGGCAGAGGAAACCTAGCGTTAAGACACTCCGTTCCCCACTTTCTCCCGAATTTTGGAGGTGTTGAGTGGCAAAACTCAACGCCGCGCTTATCCTCGACACCAGAGCGAAGAAATGGAAATATAAACTTAAGTAAATATTTCTACTCTTCGAGTGGGGATCGAACCCACAACCAGTCGGTTTTACAGTCACACTTCGTGCCGCTGCGCCACGACTGGCCTCAGTACGTAAATAATATACGGTAGTATTTAATATAGTATTCAGCAACGTTTCTATAAATATTCTAAACACACTACAAAGTATAGATGAGTTTTTCAATAAATTACGTTATCTTATCTGTATCGACATTGTATATTTAATTATTTTTTTCTAGGTAAAATGAAAAAAGTTTATACTATAGTTATATATTAGTACACATTTAGACACCTCGAAGTATGGACCACGACCTCATTAAATCTGATAATAAAAATAAAATAACATTTCTTATATTATTTAAGAAAAAATAAAGAAGTTTATTGACCTTTGTGATAACATGTTCATGGCGCAGTTGCTACGTGTTTAGGTGAACGCTATGGTTTCGAATTCGAATAAATTTGATTAGTTTCACGCCGAATTCCCAACTGATTGTGTGTTAAGTGGCAGAACTAAACTCCACGCTTTACCTTTTTACCTACCAGAGCCAGGAAATGAATTCTTATCAAAATTATTAAAAACTGCTGTAGATGATTAATATTTCTGACCGCGTTTTGCGAAACGAAAATGATTAATATTTCTGACCGCGTTTTGTGGCTCACATATACTTTTGTTAATCTATACTTATAATAAATCTGTAGAAAAGTCGTTTCTGTACATTGAAAATATTAAAAAAAATTAGCCAGGGTGTTAAAGGATAATTAACAGAATCCATTTCCAACATTTTTGGAATTTTTGTCTGTTTGTCTGTTTATCTGTTTGTCTGTTTATGTGAACACGTATCACGTAAAAAGTATACAATAAATTTAAGCAACTTTTATACATAAAAATTACAAATAAATCAAAGTAGCTTTTAGTGTTTATTTCATTGTAATCGCTTCACTCTATCAAAAGATATAAGTATTTAAGTTTTCAAGAAGTTAATATTTGAGATATTAAAAAATCGATACAAGTAACGCTATCTATTCACAAAAATAGTAGGTACTAACGAATCTTGATACTCTCTTTCATACACGTAACGCTATCACTAATTGCGATAGGATCTTAAATAGATGGCGCTGTGCATAAAAGAAAATATAGTTTGGAAAGGTTACCGCTACACTCTATCAAAAAATAATGTACTTAAAGTTTTAAAGATATTTATATTTGAAAAAAAAGAAACATACGCAATGATATGTATTGACTACACATGATACGTTACGTTTTTAAAGTACAATTGTTCTTAGTACTAACTACAAAGTAAACTAAATTGAATTGTTGGTGAAGATTACCTTCGTAACAGTCTTGCTTAATTCTTAATTATTTAACACAGTGATAAAGAATGACTTAATATTCAAAGAAATATTTTGAATAGGTTCTTCAGTCCGTTCGTTCGTTTATGTTATTAATTATTTTTTAAGAAACGTATAAAAAATCACTTTTGGTAGCAACCTCTAAAAAATTGTGTCTCAAGAAAAAATGCTCTGACTTAAATTGATACAAAATGACAACTTAATTAGTTATTCTTTTGGTGTATCTCCATTCATGAAACTGGTACGAAACTCTCGGGGCATGAGTACGACTTGAACTTGACCGAAAATGTTGATTATTTTATAGATTATATAAAAATGCCTAAAAACGTGCTTTCTATGTATATTCTGTATACCAATTATATATTTAACTAATAATGTTACTAATTTAAAAACTGTACAGGAGCTAATATAAGTTATTTTACAAATAATATCGTGAGTACTTATCCAAATCAATTAATTAATAATTAAGGCTGTTTGTAATATATATATATATATATTTCTTAAATGAATAATCATGTAATTCAAGCGGGCAAAGCCACGAGCAGGCCGCTAGTCCTTCATATAATAACTATAACTTATATAAAATTAAAATAAATAAATCCACCACAAAATCCACACACTGTGAGATCGTCGTGACGCAGGGACTCAAGGGCGTAAAAGAAACGCGACGGTCGTGGGTACGATCCCCAGTCGGAAAAATTAATTATTACTTATCAATATTTTCATTTCTTCGCTCTGGCATTAAAACAAAAGCCCGGTGTTAAGTTCCTCCACTCAACACACAATGCCGCCAGAATTCGAGAGACCACGGGTAACGGAGTGTCTTAACACTAGGTTCCCTCCCTCTGCCCGCTGCTCCCTAACCCCGCTGTGTGCGTGATACACCTTGAAACTGATTATTTTTTTTACAATGTTAATTAGAGATCGAAAAGAAGAGAAAAATACATTATAATAAAGTTAATAACTCGGAACTATGCAGGTGCTATAGATATCTAAGTCTAATCCTTATCGTAGGCATATAGCACATCATCTGATAAACAGCTTATCAATACGATTTTACAGTCAAACTCCAAGGTTTGACGAATACGACGTAGCTTCATTTTTACAGTTTAATATTGCGGTGACAAAGTTTTCTTACTATATTTTTTCTACCTTCACACTGTATCCCGTTTATAGCAGGGTAGGCAGAGGGAACCGGAGAACCTAGTTTTAAGACACTTCGTTCTTTATATTTTCGTTCGCAACTTTCTGCCGAATACCGGAGGCACTGCGTATTTTGTGGCAGAACTCAATGCCGTGCTTTGCCTCGACGCCAGAATGAAGAAATTAAAATATTACATACTCCATTTCCTCGAGTGGGAATCGAACCAATCAAAAACCTGTCGCGTGTAATTTTTTAATTAAATCAGCTTCACGCTATATCCCGCACACAACATGGTAAGCAGAGGGAACCTAGTGTTAAGACACATCGTTCTCCACTTTCCTCCGAGTTCTGGAGGCAGTGCATGTTAAGTGAGTTAAGTAAATATTTAATTTCCTCGAGTGGGGATCGAACCCACGAGAAGTCGATTTTACAGTCACACTTGGTGCCCCTGCGCCACTCTCTCACTGGCCTCAAATCATCAAGCATCAATTATATTGAACTAAACACAAACTTCCATTTCAAAGTACCCAAGGACTCCTAACAAAAAAAAATCATAAACACCATTTAACCCACAGCAATAAAATCAAATTATCCCACAACCACAACAACCAGGCCCACTCATTAGCAGAAAAGCAAAGAGTTGGATTGCAGGTGCTTACGTAACTGGGTCGCGGCTCGAGGCCCGCTTTAGTGCTCGTAGGCGATAATTGTGAGACGCTCAATGGACGCTCGTCGTACTAAACTGTTGCGTGGAGAAGGAACCGTATACTTATATACGTATGTATATAAATATAATTATTGATTGAGGCCAGTCGTGGCGCAGCGGCACGAGGTGTGACTGTAAAACTGACTGGTTGTGGGTTCGATCTTTACTCGAGGAGATGAAATAATTTACTTAAATTTATGTTTCCATTTCTTCGCTCTGGTGTCGAGGTTAAGCGTGGCGTTGAATTATGCCACTCAACGCGCAATGCCTCCAGAATTCGGCAGAAAGTTGGGAACGGAGTGTCCTATCACAAGGTTCCCTCTGCCTACCCTGCTGTGTGCGGAATACAGCGTGAAGCTGATTTTATAAATATTATTAAACGTCTCTCGCCTCTATATATTTTTTCTCAGCTTTTTGCTGTATCGCGCATATGGCTGGATAGACAGAAGGAACCTGTTGGGACACTCTGTTGCCATTAAGACACTTCCGTTCCCCAACTTCCACCGAATTTTGGAGGCATTGCGTGTTGAACTTTGGTTCGCAACTCAACGGCGCGCACCGTTTTGTCTCGTTACCAGAACGAAGATACGAAAATTTAATATTGCATTTCCTCAAATGGGAAAGGAACCGCAAAATAAACATGTGCGTCTATTCCTCTAATATCTTACTTTTCCCTAAATTACACAGAAAAGTATATTTAAAATATATCATGTAATTAGAAATATATAAGACTGAATTAAGCAAGCAAGTCACGTAACTTTTCAACAAGAAAAATGTCACTGCCGTATATTTTTAAACGGCGTTAACGCCAGAAAGATATTTAAGTTCTTAAGGCTGTTTGAAACAAAAGAAATGCTGGACTCGAGAAACAAATGAGGGCAATTTAATTTTTTTCTCTCTTGCTACTTAGTAAGTGTTTACATTCCCCCAATTACGCTCTACGCCGTCAGTTTTATAAACGTAATTTTTCACACTGTATCCTGCACATACCAGGGTAGACAGGGGGAAACTGGGAACCTGGGAACCTAGTGTTGAGACACTTCCGTTTCTCACGTTTCGACAAATACTGCCTTCGTTACCAGAGTGAGGAAATGAAATCATTAAATATTTATTTTTTTCAAGTGGGAATCAACCCCACAACTTGTCACGTTTACGCTCGGTCGCTCGGTTGTGCCCCTGCACCACAACTGGCCTCAAAAACAAATATAAAATATAAAAATATATAAATATACTAAAATTATATTCTAACATATTTAATATATTATATACAAATTATAAACTAACTGGAGCACAGCTAACAGCGATTAGTACAAAAAACCCTGAAAGTTTGAAACATTCTAAAGAAATATGGTACGATTCAGTCTGCAGTATTACCGCACTGCGGTTCCAGTATTACGCACGTATATGTATGTACATCCTTATAACATTTCCAATTCACATATTATATTCACGCTGTAGCTTCACGGCGTATCCCGCACACAGCAGGGTAGGCAGATGGAACCTAGTGTTAAGACACTCCGTTCCCCACTTTCTACCGAATTCTGGAGGCATTGTGTCTTGAGTGGCAAAACTCAACGCCGCGCTTTGCCTCGACACCAGAGCGAAGAAATGGAAATATAAATTTAAGTAAATGTTTCATCTCCTAAAGTGGGGATCGAACTCACAACCAGTCGATTTACAGTCACACTTCGTGCCCCTGCGCCACTATTGGCCTCTCTATCTATCTCTATTATATTCTCATTGATATTATTTTGTAAATTATACTAGAAAAATGTGAAGAATGTAAAGAATATGCACAGTAAATATAATATATTACTAGGTTTTACTCGCTTCTCTCCCAATGATCCTCAACGAATAGAATAATATATAGAATACTAGCGACCAGCTCGCGAATTCGCCCGCTTAAGAAACTGAATTATTTATTTAATATGTTCTTGTTAATAAAACGGAGAATAAACAAAAGAAAGATATAATGTATGTCTTAAGATTTCTAAAGTGAAAATTAGGGCTGCATTTTTGTAATTCCGATAAAGGTATTCAATTATTTCGAAAAAAAAAACAACCCTATACTCATAATAAAATACCTCTTGGTTGTCTGCACATGGAAAAGACATTAGAAAAAATGCTATTAAAAACCCACCCCTTTTCGTCAGTTTGTCTGTACTTTGATAACAATACCCCTTTCCTCTCACCCCCGTAGCGTCACGTCACGTCGTTTAGATTGAAATTTTTAAATTCGTTTCTTTTGAATAGAATGTCTAATTTTAATAATTTAAACAGTATTTTACATTTGTTTTGAACGAGTTAATATCTTTAATCCCCCCGGGATCCAGTTTAATATTTTATTTTAGTATATGATTGCAACATTGGTGAAGCCTCTTAAATTTTTAAGCAAAATTTTTAGTAGGAGACCTCGGTTTGAGACCGTTTAAGAATATAATATCAATGATACTGGAAGACGCTGCTTTAAAGCATGAGGATTTCTTGGAAGACATTTATAAAGAGCATGATGGACGACGCGAAAGAGGCACTCAGACACTGTGGCGTTTGGCGCTCCGTTCTCTCTGGCTACTGCGAATAAAGTTTAAAACTAAAAAAATAACAAACCTAAGTCTATTTTTGACGAGAACAATAGGTGATCGGAACTAATATAGCAACTGTCACAGAGGAACAAATCTGCTGGTGAAAACTAATAAAAATATATGTTATCCAGAATTCCATTTCTTAACAAATTATATATTTCTATCAAAGATTAGATTACAGAATATTTGTAATTGAATATTTGACTCCTTATTCGTACCCTACTCACGTGAAAATAACCACACTTAAACAAGATAAGCATTAAGGAGTTCGAAGTCAATAACGCGTACTCTATACTTATTTATAACAACTATTGATAAAACACAACTGACTCATAAAACACCCTATTTATATGTCCATATTTGTGAACACAAGAATTCCAATCGTATGAATAATTCTATTAGCAAGAGAGATGTAGATAATTAATATTACTCTACACTAAGGTCCGTCGTCCGTCGACTTGTAAATCGCTCTCAACGCTGAGATCGGTTTAGACATCGATCTTGAGAAGCACTTTTTATTCACATATTGTAAACTATAAAAGAAGGGCATCTCAAGATCGATCTGAGAATTGAGAAATGTTTATATTATACGGACCTAAGTGTGATACTTTATACTTTACTAAGTATTTATCTATACCACTAATATAAAGCAACTACATGCATACATGCGTGCGACTGTAAATTCGACGATTGTGAGTGTGATTCCCACTAGGGGATGAAATATTTAATATTTTCAAGCCCTCGCTCTCGTAACGAGGTAAAACTTGATTTTCGCCACATAGCATGCTATGCCTCGAGAATTCGGCGGAATGTGGAAAACTGAGTATCTTTCACACTAGGTTTCCAGGTTCCCTCTACCTATCCTGATATGCACGGTATAGCTTCCAGCTAAGATAAAAACAAAAAAAACATTTCATTAAGAATTGCTATAGGTTAATTAGAACGCGTTAACGTTTCAATAACCTATCTGACTGTTTGTGAGCTCAGAGTTGAGCAGAGAGAGAAAAAATGCTCTTTTGACTCTAAGCACATTCAAACTTTCAAAGGAAAGTTTGAATGTGGACGATTGTTTGAAAGTTTGAAAGTGTGACAACGCGAGTGAAGCGGCAGGAAAAGACAAGCGAGTGTTCTTATAAATAAGTGCTCAGTTTAATGCCTGTTTAGTGCAAATGTTGCAAATGCATTATACCTATTTCTGTTTTCGATTTTAAATTTACTTAATTTTATTCTGTTCTAGCTCCACGCTGTATACTTAGCGGGGTAGGCAGAGAGAACGGAACGACAAACGCTACAGTCTCTGCATACCTCTTTTGCCTCGTCCACTGTCATCAACATCCATTCCCTTCGGGGGTCCCCTGCTTTTTACATGACCTGTCTCCTGTATCTTTGATACTGTGATTTCGAAGGTCAATCGAGTTCTCCCCGTTATAAATATTTTTTGCCATTCTTTCATCACTTATTCGTTCAACGTACGACGTATCCTACGAAGAGATCGCATCTGCACAGCATTCATTTTTCTTTCATTCTTCTGTAATAACACTGCATTGTGTGCGGCCAAACGGCAGCAATACGCCTTTCCGCATCCATCTCGCATCTTCCATATCTACTGAACATATTTTCAAATTTTACCACTTCATTCACTTGTTCTAATATCTTTCCATTTACACTGATCTTGCATACCATCATTTCATCATTTCTAACAAGCTATAATTTAAAGTTTTTCAAATTTTATTTTGAATGTGATTTTTTTTAAAATAAATTGTGGTTAACATTTCAATAAAATACAAACATTTATGCGTTTATAATATTTGCTATTTTCCGTAAAATTTAATGAAATCATCGATTTTATCAAAGTAGGTAAAGTAAAGCAAAAATCGTTTACAGTATATTTATAATTAAATCCATAACGGAGCACGCAGTCTTGAACGGTACATTGTCTCAAGTCATTACATTATGTTCTATCTAACCATATTAATTTATACAGAGTAGAAATTAATTTATCGTGACTGTATATGCGACGGTTGTGAGTTCGATTCTCACTGGAGAAAATGAAATATTTAATATTTCCATGATTCTCGCACTGGTGACTCTTAACGCAATGTGGAAAGTGGGGTGCCTTATGTGAATGTAGTGTTAATAATTGATTCCCAGGTGGGAACCTGCCGCCCGCCTACCCTGCTATGTTAGTTAAGTATAACATCTCTAATAATAAGAAAACAATTTTTGTTTCGTTCGAAAAAAAGTCTCGAATAAGGAGATCGTAGCTTGACGATCCTAATTACATCAAAAGATAACCGCTTGTTTTGAGCTTTGGTAACAAATGTGTGTGTAGTTTTAATCCTACCTTTTTTCTTCAAAAACTTTTTAAATTAAAGAAAAACATACGAATATATCGTATGTTTTTCATCGAGGCCGGTCGTGGCGCAGGAGCACAAAGTGTTACTGTAAAATCGACTAATTGTAGGTTTGATCCCCACTCGAGGAGATCAAATATTTATTTAAATTTATATTACGATTTCTGCGCTCTGGTGTCAAGGCAAAGCGTGGCGTTAAGTTCCGCCACTCAATACACAATGCCTCCAGAATTCGGCGGAAAGTGGGGAACACACTAGACTCCCTCTGCCTACCCTGCTGTGTGCGGAATACAGCGTGAAGCTGATTATTATCTATTTCATCTATTTCTTATGTCAATTAACTTACAACATATCTCTACAAACCTAGTCTACTCTACAATTGGAACAATCACACTCAATGACTTTAATGGCGTCTGTATACGAACAATTGACTTCTCAACCTATCAACCATTGGATTCCTATGACATGGGACACATATTTAAATAGAATACAACCATGATTAATGGGTATAACGGTATTTTTAGGGTTCCGCACCTCAAAAGGTAAAAACGGAACCCTTATATGGTAATTTCGTTGTCAAGACCATTTTTCTCGAGATGGCGTGGAGGACAAAGTCAAATCAATCAAGTTGAAATTAATATCTAATATCTGAGGTCCCTTGAGGCGCAAATAAAATATAGGTTCTAAGTCAACGCGATCAAAAGATAGGAGCATTTATGTATAAATTATGTTCCATTTTGTATGAAATTCTACAAAACTATAGGGTATTTGCCTTCCCGAGGACCTACAGTCATAAAATTGAACACGATATGAGAACTTATACAAAAACTTAAAAAACTAAACTAACTTCACGCTGTATCTCTAGCGGGGTAGTCATAAAGAATGGAGCGCCAAACGCTATGGTCTTTGCATACCTCTTCCGCCTCGTCCACTGTCATCAATCTCTTCATACATGCCCTTTGAAGGGTCCTCATGCTTTTTACGTGACCTTCCTCCAGTATCTTTGATCATATGTTTTCGAAATTCAACCGATGTCTCCCCCTAACTCTCTTACCGCTCACTTTTCCGTCATAAATCTTTTTTGCCATTCTTTCATCACTCATTCGTTCGACGTGCCCAAACCAGCTGAGCACGTTCTTCTTCATTCTCAAAGTGACATCCTCGCTAGTATCTGCCATTTTGTGTATCTCTTCATTGCGGATTCGATCAGCTAAGCCGACTCCGCATATCCTACGAAGAGATCGCATCTCCACAGCATTCATATTTCTTTCATTCTCCTTCTGTAATACCCACGTTTCGCTGCCGTATAGCAACGTCGGTAGCTGCATTGTGTACGGCCAAACGTGCAGCTGTGCTGAACTTTCGCCGTCTCATCAATGCAGCTAGGGGTCTACGATGGAAGGCTTGCCCGTAGTCAGCCCTTAGGCCGAGGGCTGCAATGTTCTATCCGTCTCGTGCAACTCGCAAGAGCGCACTTATAGGGCGTCCCCTCAAGGCGACGCGCGCTATTGGCGGCTTTTGGGCACCGCCACCCAACACGCCATGTCCGAAACGGTGGACGGTGGAAGACGAGGCTACAAAAAGCTTATACAAATAAAGGACAAAAATCAAAGTGGTAATTTATAGTTATTCCATAAAAAAAAATTACAAACTTATATTTGTAATTATTTTTCATACAAAATGAGTGCATATAGGCCTACAATCCTGAAATTGGTACAGAAGCTTCGGAGGACGAGTTCGACTCACACTTAACCGGTTTTTTCTATTTAAGTCGACACTATAGTGATACAGTATATTTCATTATTATTTACTCAAATTGAGCTGCAGTTATAAATTCAAATTCATAGCAGAAATAAAGATCTAAAAACTGTGTAAACGCTAGAACAGTACGTACAATAATAATTTATTTCTCGATTTCTCTTGACTGGTAAATAGCTAATTAAATGATTTCATAGAAAAATATTTGTAAATACGCTAAGCTGTATCAGCTGCACGCTGTATCCCGCACACTGCAGGGTAGGCAGAGGGAACCTAGTGGCAGTACTCAACGCTGCGCTTGTCCTGGACACCAGAGCGGAGAAATGCAAATATAAATTTAAGTAAATATATCATCTCATCGAGTGGGGATGGAACCTACAACCAGTCGGTTTTACGGTCACACCTTGTGCGCCTGTGCCACGACTGGCTTCAATGTAAGCAATGTCGTAAATAGAGTTATAAGTACTAATTAAGTTAAAATTAATAAAATTATTTAAGAAAAAACACTAAACACAACACTTTTAGGTATAAAGTCGAAAAAAAAAAAATGTTAATTGAAGGTAATTCCAGAAACCTCTGTGGAAATAGCATAGTAATTTAACAGTTTAACACACCGTAACACAAACAGCGCTAAAAGGTCAAATAAGGAATTATCTTAGTGTTCGTCTGAAGTATGAAAAACGATCGTTCAGCGCTAATGAGCACGGCACGGCCGTTGGTTATTGGTAGCAAATTGGAAAAAACTTTGTAAATGGAAGTAAAATATGATATGTAGGCCGTCATGGAGCAGCACAGCGACTGGTTGTAGACGTGAGGAATATGGGTTCGATTCTCACTTAGAGGAATGAGTGATTTCATTTATCGCTCTAGTAACAAAACAAGCCAGTCGTGACGCAGGGGCACTAAGTGTGACTGTAAATTGACTGGTTGTGGGTTCGATCCCCACTCGAGGAAATGAAATATTTACTTAAATTTATATTTTCATTTCTTCGCTGTGGTGTCGAGGCAAAGCGCGGCGTTGAGTTCTGCCACTCAATTCAATGAGGCGTTGCTCAATGCAATGCCTCCAGAATTCGGCAGAAAGTGGGGAACGGCTGTCTTAATGAAAACGGAGTGTCATAACACTAGTTCCCCAGGTTCCCTCAGCGTACCCACAAAAAAAATATATAGAAAAATAAATTAACTAATAATCGGTACATATGAAGAACTCCACTACAGCATTTAAGTAATACAAAAAAGGGGAGCCGTTATTGCAGCATAAATGAGTTATTCATGTCACTAATTGATACAAAATGAAGCCATTTCATAAAAAAACAAGGGGTGAGTAACGGATAGCGTTTCATTCGTTGTTTGTTTTTTTCTAGGGGTTAATAACTTTAATTGAACGAACTTAGAAAAACGTGATGTTTTTTAGGTAACGTATTTAATTTGAGGCCAGTCGTGGCGCAGGGCCACAAAGTGTGACTGTAAAACCGACTGATTTTGGGTTCGATCCCCACTCGAGGAGATGAAATATTTGTTTACATTTATATTTTCATTTCTTCGCTATGGTGTCGAGGCAAAAGCGCGGCGTTGAGTTCCGCCACTCAACACGCAATGCCTCCAGAATTCGGCAGGAAGTGGGGAACGGAGTGTCTTAACACTAGGTTCCCTCTGCCCACCCTGATGTGTGCGTAAAGTTGATTTATTTAATTTTATTTAATAAACATAACTTCAATATATCGAAATCATTTCGATTTTCAGTAGAAAAATTAGACCTCACCGCCAACTTATCTAGAACGGACGACATTTTCGGCAAATAAAGATAAGATTAAAGTTAAGCATTCACTAAGAATATGGCACCTATATAGCTTAATCGTTTTAAGAACCATACTCAAGTGTTACACTTTATGTAAATAGGTAATAAATATTAATAGAAATATTTTCCTCGATGATCTTTAACAATACAAGAAATAACTTATAATATACCTCTTTGAGATGAGTTTATGAGAAGTACTTAAATTTTATACTAACAATTAAGAGTAAGAAATTGATTGAGGCCAGTCGTGGTGCATCACAACAAGGTTGTGGATTCGATTCCCATTCGAGGCTATAAAATCTATCTATAGTAATATAATAAAGCGGAAGAGTTTGTTTGTTTGTTTCGTTGTTTAAACGCTAATATCTCTGGATCTGCTGGTCCGATTTACTTTTTTTTATTCTGAAAGCTATGTTCTTCAGGAGTGCTATAGGCTATATTACATTATGATGTAAGTCTTAGTTAACCTTAAACAACGAAATAACATTAATAATGAACGCTATCGATAATAAAAATATTAAAGTATATGTCAGCACATTGTATGGAAGAAATGTTCTATTTTATGAGTTCTAAAAGAAAGTCCGCGATACCATATATCTATCTCTTATAATTAAGTCACAATAAGGCATTTTGTGACAAAAAAGAATTAAAAATTACAAGGTGCTATTTCAACGTTTTTTATTTCATAAATATATTGAAATTTACGACGGAAAGTTATTCCATCATCAAGGAAACTTTATGAAGATAATCTTTGGCTTGTATAGCCTATAATTTAAACGTATACTTTTTGAGAAAATGTAAATTTAAAATAATTCAACGCTCTGTTAATGGCCGCAAGCATAGGCACGAGTCCTGCGGGGGGCGTCTTTGCCGTCGAGTTCGTCCTCACAAGCACCCATGTAGTGCTTTCACTTTCTCAAAATTATTGAATGTATTAGTTATATTGATTACATAATTTATATTGATTATCTTATGGCAAATAAAAGAATTATAAGTGGTGTGCGGGCGAAGCCGCGAGTGGGCCGCTAGTATTTAATAATAATAATAGAAAAGCGCTCGAAAATTCGGCCGGGAAGTGGGGAACAGAATGTCTTAACACTACTTTATTCACTACCTACTCTGTTATATGCGGGATACAGCGTGAAAAAGAAGAAAATCTACTATGACATACGTTTTATGAGTATTTACCTCATCAATTATTATCAGTCGTCTTGAATTAAACATTAAAAAAACACGTGTTGTGATAATATAGGCTCTATCTTAAACCAGCCTAAAAATGTATCTTGACAAATTGATAATCGATCGCGCCATAAATTAATGAAGATAATTTTAATACAATATAAATTATATTCATTTACCTACTAAATGATAAAAAATATTACTTTTTGCCTATAATCTGTTTTTTTTTTTACTTCAAAAGATAGACACTTTGAATATGTATTGAATACATATATATATAATAGTTATCTAACAATACTGGCATATATGTAAATTAAAAATAAATTCTTTTATAGAGCGCAGGTATTATTTTAAGCGGCTGTAAACGCGATTGGTTGTGGGTTCGATACCCACTCGTGGGAATGAAAAATTTATATAATTGTACACTTTTGAGTTCCGGCACTCGTCACGCAACGTCTCTAGAATTCGGTGGAAACTGCGGTCTACAAATGTATGTAATGTAAATTAATTTTTAATGCAATCGACACTACAATTAAAATAGTGTACTGAATTTGAAAGTGACCAATTTTTTTTTTTTGGGAAACAAGAGTGCGACTGTAAACGCGACAGGTTGTGGGTTCGAGTCCCCCTCGAGAAAATGCAAGATTTTCATTTCCACGCTCAGGTAAGAAGGCAAAACGTGGCGTTAAGTTTCGCCTCTCAACATGCGGAATTCGGCGGAATGTGGGGAAGACCGGATTGTCTTAATGGGGACGTAGTGTCTTAACACTAGGTCCTGAGTTTTCCTCTGCTTGCTCTACTGTGTGCGGGATAGACCAGCTAAAAGAAAGCAATCGTATATACTATGGATATATGTATCTATAAGAAGTAAGTCACTACATTACATAAATATATGGAGTAGTATTTACGCACGACTACTAGTATTTACGTTTACTGTCAAAAATTCTAAAGATTAAAAATTGTTTAAATTTAATTTTGAAAAAGCACCGTTATCTTACTGGTAAATGACTAAATACAAGTTAAGCGGAAGTGGCAAGCTTTATAAATTAATTTCGGATGTTGACATAATTTCATAGGTAACTAAAAAATGTCTTAAAAAAGTAACAAGTAAAACAAATAAAAATAATTGCATATATTCTACTATTAATTCCTTTCTAATATTTGTGTAAAAAAAAGATTTACAAATAAATAATAAAATCTCAGATCATATCAACATCCTGAAAGTATAATTATTAAAACAAAAGGTATTTTAAAAAATCTAAGGAATATAAGCAAACTATTTTACTATGTAATACAGTGCAACATTTACCTCTTCCTTGCTCAAATACAACTGAAAAGAAACGAGCCAAAGTTAGAGGATTAACTAGCTTAATGCACACACATTATAATAATTAGCATTTTTTTTTTAAATAAAACTATCACGTACATACAAGTACAAAGCTATCAATTAGAAAAATGTAAAATGTTCTCATTTTACAAAACGCAAAACAGTTAATAAAATTTTAATTTAAAAAAAACCATTTTTAATCTGTAATTCTATTATATTTTAATTTATTATCTTCATTTGAAAACTGAAGGTGACATTTGCAATGTAGACATATGTCAAAAGGGTTTATAATATTAAAAAAAATCAGATTATCCAAACAAATTATAGCTTCATAATGCTAGACACACAACACTTCATGCACATACATTTCACATTTATTATATTTTAACTACACTCTCACAGCAAATTTTGATAAATTCCAAGGATAAATATTATATCTATAAATTATTTATTACTTAAGCCCTATTCTAAATTAAAATTATTAATTTAATCTATTCTTACCATAGCCACTAAATTGTTTATTGTTAATAAAAAAAATCTTAAAACATAATTATATTGAGTTATTAATATTTTTCAAATAATTACTATCATATATAGAAACATTTTAAGGACATTTCATAAAAAAATGAACAGGATTCGAACCTGGGCATATTGTTTACCATTTCCATCAATTTTATCTTTCATTTTTAGCAGGTTTCAATGGAATTCTTATACAAATGTTACAAATGATTTATGTGGTTAGTATCTTTATAAGGATATTTTTACATATTATTTTAATATTCTTAGTGTGGAACATTTTCAACAGTAATGTACAAAAATTATAGTTAAAGTTATAGTTAATTTTTTTTGTTTATTTATATAAATAGTAAATATTCTTTCTTACCTGTTTATGTTTTATTTTGGGACAATCTATGTAAGCTGCTTCCAATTTTGGATTGTTAGGTGCTTTTTTTGATCTTGTATTCTTAATTCCTAATGATTTTCCAAAAGGTGCAAACCAATATCTAAAAAAAAGAATTTTTTATACAAAATATTTTGGTACATATTATATGCAGTTTAGTAATCATAATAAAAATATTTTTTTAGTCCATCATGGTGCAGTGACACAGCATTTGACTTTTGCAGTCAGATTCTGTATATAGTTGGTTTGATTTCCTGCTTAATGGAATGAATTATTCATTTCATTGCTTTGGTAATAAAACAAAGAGTAGCATTGTGTTCCACAACTCAACACACAATATCTCAAAAAATAGGAAATACAAGTACATGGAGTAAAATTGTATCAAAAGTAGATTCTCTTTGCCTATCCTACTGTAAGCAGAATACAATGTGAAACAAATAAAACAAATTTGTAATTGTTTAACAATAAAATGTAGCATAGGCTAACCTTCGAATGATTGTATTTTATTCTATACAAAGTGTAAACAATAAGCTTACTGATTATTTATCATTAACTTTATTCATTGTGCATCATAAAAGAACAATGCAAGAGAATTTAATTAAAAGCATATTTATTATTATTATTAACAATCTATAAGGTTGTGTGACCTAAGCAGATGTAAAAAAATATTTTTCATATATAATATTAAATATACACATACATTCATATATAATATTAAATTTAATGAAACATAAAATTTACATAAAAAATATATGTATAAGATTGTAAAGAAATATGAATTTTTATAACATGTAAAAATTAATAAGAAACCGATAATAATTATCGTTTAACTTTAACTGATAAATTGTGAGTCACAGTGCGTTGGTATATAGGTGAAAATCGGCATAGTGACCTACATACTAAAGAACTTGGAAAATCTCATCACTTACTTTTCTAATATATGCCTTAAGGCAATAAGCACAAAGGCTAATGGTATTGGGTATAAGAGGTGCCTGTAGTCAGCATACAGCACTGCCTTATCAGGACCAGGGGTGATATCCTCCCAAGTGGTGTTTGGAGGGAGCCAAACATCCTCATCCCAAAATTTATTTAATAATTCACGCAACATTGTTGCCACTAAAATTACAGCACTTCACTATATTTTTCTGTCACTAAATTATATAGTCATTAAATAAATAAATAAAAAAATCACGCCATAAATACACCCAATCAAGATCGAAGTCTAACGTAATGTCAAAGCTATAAGACAGACGACTTCGACTGACGGACGGAGATTTGTATTTTTTTCAAGAGGCGCGCTTCGGTTAAGGTACGTACACATTACGAATATCACAGATAAGATAAAAAAATATTGTCATTTAAATTTTATATCTAATTAAAGTAATCAACTGGACAAAATCATATTGAAACTAAGACTATTAATAGATAAAGAAAATTTAAACATATAAAAATGGATTAAAGTAAAGTTCCTATTAGGCCTATTTATAAAAAGATGAAAGACAAAACAAATGTTTGAACCATTTAATTTCGTTATCTTAATGGCATGTAAAATATTTGTATCTTGAAAAATAACGATAAATAAAAATTTGCTATTTGCTATTTTAGTTCAAATTATCCATTTTAAACCAATTTTTATTATTAACGCTAGTAATGTACTCTATGATTTATATTTCATTTTAATATACAAGCAACGTTAAATATGTACTAGATTTGTGAGATTACGCGTTTGGTATATTACGTGTTCTGTGTTTATAACTAATTGTCAATGTCACTGTCATAAACACATTTCTTTGCGGCATATTTTTAAGCTGGACTTAAATTAAAATTAGTGAAAAAAACAGTACATTTATTAATGACAAGTAAAAAAGAAATAGGTGTAGAAGTATCAAAGTGATTATTATTGTAAAAGTAAAAAAAGACTATAAAATGACATCAGTTATCACTTCCTGAGATAACAATGTTATTTTGCCCAACGTGCGCGAACATTTTGATGGTCGAAGAGGCACCAGAGTCAGGACTGCGGTACGCTTGCAATACTTGTCCTTATGTGTATAATATAAGAAAGAAAGTATCATCTAGAACGTTCCCAAAATTAAAGGTATTTTTAAAATATTTTTATTATTGCATCATGCATAATTGTATATAGACATTTCATTTAATTAATAATACACGTGATAATTTGTATTTGTTTACGTTAGCTACTCTATTGTTTCAGGAACTAGACTATATTATGGGTGGTGCAGCTGCATGGGAAAATGTAGATTCAACAGATGCAGTTTGCCCCAAATGTGGTCATGGTAGAGCTTTCTTCATGCAACTCCAGACTCGCTCTGCTGATGAGCCAATGACAACTTTCTACAGATGCTGCAATCACAAATGTGCTCACAACTGGCGTGATTAATTTTAAAAAAATACTTGTTGTTTTGGATAATTTAAAATAAAAACAATACTTAGATTATGAACTTTTTAAAAATTATTAATTTGAGTAGTTTATATCTTAGACAAAGTGTATCAACAAAGATGAAGATAGACAAAATGGCTGCTATAATTTCATGTGAAGAAGAAAAATCATACTGCAAAGCTGCAGATTTCTTAAGCAATGATCTTGTAATAGCTGTCCCGACAGACACTATTTATGGACTGGCTTGCAGTGCTAATTGCCCTGAGGCAATTAAAAAATTATACACTATTAAAGGCAGAGATGCTGCTAAGCCTGTTGCTATATGTGTAACTTGTATAGCAGATATCAGAAAGTGGGGTGAAGCATCACATTTAAGTGACAAATTACTACAAAACTTGCTTCCTGGGCCTGTCACTGTAGTTTTGCAAAAAACCAAATATTTAAATAATCCATATTTAAATCCTCATACAACTAAAATTGGTATTCGCATACCTAACCATGAGTTTATTAATAAAATGACAAAAGTGTTTAACAATCCAGTGGCGTTAACAAGTGCTAATTTCAGTAATGAACCTTCTACTTTAAGCATAAAAGAATTTGAACATTTATATGGCCATCTTGGTGCAGTATTTGATGGTGGAGTCTTAAGTCAAGGCTTAGACCACAATAGAACAGGCTCAACAGTTATTGATTTATCAAAAGTTGGAAAGTATGATGTTATACGGAAAGGGATATCATATGAAAAAATTATTGATATCTTGCAATGTTATGGTTTAACCAGTATTGTTAAGTAGTTTCATTACTATTATACTTTTATTGTAATAAATTATAAAATCTTTATATAAGTAGTTTTTTTTTATAAATAGTGTTTTTTATAAATATTGAAGTTAAACTTAAGTTACTATATACTATTAGTGAAGTTATTGTTAAAATATAAGATTAATTTAATTAACTCAACACAACATAATGCAAATCAATTTAATACAGAGTATCTATTTATTCTATTTACATGTTAAATATATTTACAAAATAAATCTATATAGCTAAACCGAGTGGTTTCCTATTTTCTGGCAATTTAGCCTCCAAGCTTTGCCATCTTTCTGGTGGCCAAACTATACAAACAGCTTTTGCATTAATTAGGCCAACTGACACAGGTCCAAATGTATTGCTGTCTAGAGTATGACCGGTGTGATCACCTTCAACCCAACAATGACCTTCTGGAATTTTCACATATTGATTTTTATAACCGAGTGTGCTCACAACGTCACCTTCCAAAGCTACAACGCGCTTTATTATCTTTTGATTTGGATCTTTTGGCGACACCAGAGAGATTATATCACCTCGATTGACTTGAAATTCTCTAACAGCCCATCGTGAGAGGAAAACGTAGTCGGTATTCCTTGACTCTGGATTTAGTACTGGTTGCATAGAAATCCCCTCAACTCTGGCTACATATCCCACTGAATCCAAAAAGGTTACGCCAATTGGTACGCCGAAAAGTATAGACCTAAATAAACTTCGGAACAACATTAATAAGCCGGTATTGGTTTTTGGCAGTGAAATGTTACCGACATAATCGGTTTATATTATTCTTTTGTCCTTCTCATTTATAAAACATAACATTTATTCGTTTTTCTATTTATAGTGGACTAGTTATGGAATATAGACAAATGAAATGTCACTTGTCAGTGATTTTTGACTACAATCACATTTAATTTTATTGGCTCGTTTTAGATTTTTTGACATTAGGTTGTTTTCAAAATCATTGACAAAGAAATATAAACGAACTATTGTTCAATTTACTTATGTACATCATTTTCATATCTTTAATATAAAAAATAAACAGCAAGTAAAAATATATATTTAATTAAAATAAATATTTAAATTAAATATTATATTATAATCACTAATAAAATATGAAAATAATTATATTAAAAGAATAGCTTGAAACCAATTTTATGTTATATAACATTTAAATTTTCTGTATCAATTTTTGCAAATACTTGTTTTCATAAGTTGGTAATTTATACACTGTCACGTCACTCAGTTAACTTTTACGAATGAATGACCATAGATTATAGACCTTCAGATTCGGTCTTTATTACAAATACTCAAAAAAGTGTTGATGCTTTCTGTAGTAAATCACAACCACCACCAACCAAACATAAATTTTAGACATTTTATTTGTGTATACCAAGTATTGTATCAATTAAAATTAAAGTAGTAAACGATACTTTCTGTAATTTGGGGCCGAAAAAACGTTTAGAGAGGACTGTATACAGATGGATGTGTTCCGTGGTCAAGAAAAACTTACAACCTGCATAATCAGCTGTCAGTGAGATAGATCATCTGTCCCTGTAAATATAAAAGCTAAAAGGACCATAACACGATATTGTGTAGCGCGTGTAAATAATGAAGTGACCAATGTTTCCAAGATGTGAGCACCACGCTTCGCTCGGCGGGCCCCGACTCAGAGACAGATATGGGATAATAACCTATCAAGAGGCGAGATGATCGCGATGACTGGAAGCCCGTGAGGTTACTAGAGGGGTTTCTCTTTTGGAAGGTCAGTAAATGCCACAACATGTCCGGTGACTTTCCTTTTGCGGGCAAAATTGTAAGTCCCCTAAAGTGTAACGAGAAGCCCTGGGATGTATGGATCGACGAGATCGGGCACCAGTCGCCGCGACGTGATGAGGACGCCTCGGGGTTCACGCTACCGGCGGCGGTGGACAGCAAGAGCAGCGCGTCCGCCCGACGCACGAACGATGCTCATCCTTACAAAGCTGGGGACAGGACCAATGCCCGGTTTCGTCGCGCTGGGGTCAACCGCCTCAGGTACGACAGTATGAGCCTTCACGGACTGTTTCCACAAATGGACAATTTAAATGCTACAGTGTGTCATATGTGTGGTGTTATAGTAAAGTGTAGTGCAGCTTACAGACATTTACTTGAGTCTCACACGGGTGCTGAGCCTATACTACCGCCACCTCCCCCCACCGTCAAACTTAAATCTGTTCCCAGTAGAAGTCGACATAAAAAGGAGCCTCCTCCACCAGTCCCCTTAGAATTACCCAAATTGGAGAAATCTCCTATTCATACTGCCCCCAGTCCTGTCCCCCGAGTGGTTGTGCCTCAACAAGACTTGCAATATGTAGATGATGCGACCACCTCCGCTCTTGCAGAGGTTCAAGTCAGTATGGAGAGTGGAGAGTTACCAGTAGTTAGTATACAGGACACAGAGGAATTACCCCTCGGTGAAAATATAACAGATGATATTTTTGCAATAATGTCCTCTGAGGGCATTCAGAGTGCAGACGACATCACAAATGCAACAGACTGGAAAAATATAATTAGAGATATAGGAAATATGCAAGAAATTAATTTTTCATCTGCTACTGATAATGTACAATCACAAGACTTATACCCCACAGTGGATGCCTCACTGGCAGGTTACACAATCACTGATACGGACCTCTCTAGTTTACAATTCGCCCCAAGCACGTCCCCCATGCTGTCGTCTGTGATAGATAATAGTGTACTCAATGCTCAAGCTTTAAAACCCGCACCGACCACGCCGAAGTCCTCAACGCGCAAATCTAGCAAGACCAAGTTTAACTTAAGAGAGTACGACCCGAACAAACACTGCGGCGTGGTCACCGCCGAGAACCCCAAGCCCTGCACCAGGTCCCTCACGTGCAAGGCGCACGCGCTATCGCTACGGCGCACGGTGGAGGGCCGGGCCAAGCCCTTCGACACCCTGCTGGCGGAGCACCGCGCCAGCAGGGACGCGGCCGCCGCGCCGCCCCCCGCGCCGCTCCTAGTCACCGCGCCGGACCTGGCGCTCAACGGGCTGGCGGCGGAGCCCCCGGACGAGGCGGGCGAGGACGCGCCCGCGCCGCCCGCGCCCGACGTGTGCTGGTACGCGGCGTGCCCGCGGCCGCTGGCGCTGTGCACCTTCAACGCGGCGCACGCGGGCGGCGCCGTCACGCTGGGCAAGAAGTTCGCCACCGTGCGCAGCAACATCAAGTCGTCGCTGTCGCGCGGCGCGCTGGGCAAGGGCGCCTACTGCCCCGGCCTGGCGCTGGCGCGCCCGCTGCAGGCCGCGCAGCCCGAGGTGCGCCAGCTGGTGGCGGCGTGCGGCGGCGTGCAGCGCGCGCTGGGCGAGCTGCTCGCGCACGGCGCGCTCAACGGGCACGCGGCGCACGCGCACGCGCACAAGGCGCGCGCCGCGCTCAAGGCGGGCAAGAGGGGCGCGGGCGCGGCGGCCGCGGCGCTGGAGCTGGGCTTCGCGCTGGACCCACTGCTGGCGGACGAGAAGTGCTGAACTTTGCGGTCGTGTGCTCGCTCAGTGTATATTTATTTGATGGTGACCAGATCGGAGGACCGCGAGTGCCGATCGTTGCGATGATGTAAATCTCATTTTTTGTCAAGAGACGAACTGATGTTTGTATTATTTTGTATATTATTTATAAGATTTTTTAAATCGCCGACCGAGCGTCGGCCGACGACGGAGAATTAATAGAATTATGCAGAATGGTTGTATTTTTTTGAATGACGTAACTCATTGTTGAAACCGAAATGAATACTGCGAAATGGCCTAGGATTAATGTTTAATGTGATGAAAATTTCCATGTAAAAATATAAATACTATTAAAATAAGTCTATCCATAATAGTAAATCGCCTCCTTTTGAAGATACCTCAATAACTAAATCGACGTGTTTTAATTTACACAGACACCTCTAGAACTTGTTTTTATATACGATGTGTTCCCACGGCGCGGTGTCGGGGCCCACCGCGGTGAAAGTCGCGGAAGCGAACTACCGAAGCAATATGAATTGATATCAATTATTGTTTTTACATTAAATTATCATTTTTAACAAAAATAATATCTTTTAGTTCAACTAAATCTGACACATTCAAAGTACACATTTTAAGCCTTTCTCTTTCCTGTGCGTGGTTTTTTTTTTTTATTGTGAAAATTATATGGATATCGATCTATCCGTCGAAGTTGCTACAGAAGTTACACAAAAATGACGAATTCCACAATGTTTAATAAAATATGCCTTAATTTAAAAAGAAAAATAAATATGATAATTTTATTTAAATCAAAGAATTTAATCAGCTTCACGCTGTATTTCGCACACAGCAGGGTAGGCAGAGGGAACCTAGTGTTCGGGAACGGTGTATCTCAACTTCGTTCCCTGTTTGCTGCCGGATTCTGGAGGCATTGCGTGTTGAATGTCGAAACTCAACGCCGCGTTTTGCCTCGATACCAGGACGAAAAAATTAAAAAATAAATTTAAATAAATATTTCTCGAGTGTGCATCAAACTCAAAACTGTCGCGTTACAGTCACACCTTTGTGCCCCTGCGCCACGTCGGCCTCAATAAAATTTTATTTATTTCTTTAAATTCAATAATATTAATGTAATTTAAATACGTTTACCTATTTAAATACGTTTACCTATACTTTTAACAAAAACATGTAATAATATTTTACCATGAACTATTTAAGAATTAAGCATTACGAATAGCAGTCAGTTATTTTACTGTATCGATTTTGATGTATTTTCATATTTTTAGATACATTTCGAAGATGTAGGTTTCGTTTGGTTGGAAGTGGGCCAGCGAAGCCTAAACATAGCACTTTATATTTAACACTGAAGTCTCTTTTGTGAAGACTAAACTTTTATATTCTGTTTTTTCTATTTCTAGGGGTAAGTAAAAATAAATGGAACGTTGTCGTTGCTATTTAGAAAGACAGTGTTAGCCGTTGTAGCGAAGCGGCACAGAGTCCGATTGTAATCTCAACGGTTGTGGGTTCTATTCCCACAAGGGTGAATGAAGTATTTTTATTTCCTCGCACTGTTAACAAAGCGTGGAATTTCACTTATTGGACAAAATGTGGTAAACGGAGTGTCTTGACTCTTAAGTTCTCTCTGTTATAGGTTCCATTCTCGTATTCGGAATAAAGCGTGAAGCTGAAGATAAAATTAGTAAATATTTTTAATGCAATTGTTGCGTAGTTATCGTAGGTATGAAATGGTTATTTAGTGCTGAGAAAAAAAAATTAAGCTTAGAGCTGTACATTTTTATCCATAGTAGAGAGTCTTGTCTATTCTAGGTTGACTCTGTATCCCGCCCAGCAAGGTAGGAAGAGGGAACCAAGTGTTAGTTCCGTCCTCATTTTCCGCCGAATTCTGGACGCGTTGCGTGTTGAGTGGTGGATCTCAACGCCGCCCTTTACAGAGTCACCACAGCGAGGAAATGAAAATATTAAATATTTCATTCTGCAGTGGGAATCGAATCTACATCCTGTCCCGTTTGCAGTAACCAACGCCTCATTATTTTGTGAGCAGAAAATGTAGAAAGGATTGTCTTAACACTAGCTTCTCTAGGGCGGCGTTCTTGGAGACGAAACAGCGGCAGGTGGGAAGATGTGCATCATCATGGAGTTTTCTAAGATATAGTGAAATGAATTTCTTTAGGTAAACAGTAAGTACTGTAACAAATTTCAATTTCACGTCACTTTACTACTACGAGCTTCACATATAGCGGATCTAGAACAGATATGTTCGTGTAAATATTGTTATTTCAATTTTTCGGATCAAATTTTGTAGTATGTAAAATTTCTGGGGTAGGCATGGTCCACCTGGCTCCCCCTCCTCCTATTCTCTGATTTTACAGCTTTGTATTTGTATTGTTACTAAGATTATATCAAAAATCCTGTATCCTGCACACAGCAGGGTAGGCAGTGGGAACCTAGTGTTAAGACACTCCGTTCACCACTTTCTTCCGAATTTGGGAGGTGTTGCGTATTGAGTGGCGGAACTTAACGCCGCTCTTTGCCTCGACACCAGAGCGAAGAAATGAAAATATACATTTAAATAAATATTTCATTTTAACGACTGGGGATCGAACCCACAACCAGTCGCATTTACAGTCACACACTTGTGCACCTACGCCACGTAAGGCCTCAGCCACCACCACCTTCCAAGATCTTTCAATCCTTGTTTCTTATTATTATTCAAATTAATGGTATACGGAGGACAGAGTATCTATTGAACAATAATAAAGATAGAAAAAAGTACAATAGCTGTCGAGAAAGAAGGATTATAGGAAATCTAAATTTTTACGAAATTACCAAAAAAGAAATATAATTTTATAATACTACAAGTTATGAAATATTAGATTAAATAATATTAGGTACAATTTACCATTTACGACCTCATATCAATTTTGAGGCCGTCTTGTCGCAGGGCATAAGCGTGTGACCGTAACGGGACGGTTATGAGTTCGATTCACACTAGGGGGAACAAATTAATAAATAAATATTTTCATTTCTTCGCTCTTTTACCAAGGCAAAAGCGCTGCGTTGAGCTCCACCACTCATTACGCAATGCATTGAAAATTCGGCACAAAGTAGGGAACGGATTGTCTATAAATTAAAACTAGGTTTGCACTCCCTGCCCTGCAATATGCGGGATATAGCGTGAACCTATTACAATAAATTTAAATACAGTACCTTAACCTAATAAAAACGTGTTTTTCTGAAGCAATTAGTCAAAGCTTAAAAGCTCATTTATATCCGTTACTAAATTTGAAATATAATGACTTTGGTTTTGAATAATTTTAAATGTCTTTGTTCTAGTTCAATTTATGTATTTAGATGTATTAATTAAAGTAGTGGTGGAACAATAAGGTTGATTGATATTATTATGTAACTGAAATTTCTAACTATTTAGGGCAAAGGAAGTGCCTTAAAGGGAACGGAGTGTCTTAACACTACCAGGTTCCATCTGCCTACTATGCTATGTGCGAGATACAACGCGAAGCTAAAAAAAAATATCGTTTTACATTTGTTTTGAAGGTACTTTTTTGAGCTTTTTTAAAAATTTTTTTAGCTTAAAAAGCTTCACACTGTATCCTGCACACAGCAACGTTGGCAGAGGGTACCCAGTGTTAAGACACCATTCCTCCTTTCTGCCAAATTCTGAAGACATTGCGTATTGAGTGGCATAAGTCAACGCCGCGCCTTGCCTCGACACCAGAGCGAAGAAATGATAATATAAATTTAAATCAATACTTCTGGGGATCGCACCTACAACAGTCGGGTTTACAGTCACACTTTGTGCCCCTGCGCCACCACTGACTTCAACCAGTTCTTGAGCTGGGTTAGATATCCAAACCAGCTCAAGAACTGGTTGAGGTCTTTGAAAATATTTTCAGACCATATTTTAGATTCAATCATTAATTTTAGTAAATAATAGATATTTAACCTATTAAGAAACAGAATGTAATCGTTATGTACAGATATTTAATGGTACAGATATTTTAAAAGTAATATTACTTTTACTTCGGCTTGGTTAAATAAAACGCGTATTGAGTCGCGTATATTTTATCGAGGAGAGGGCGGGAAGTGCCCGTTGACCTATAATTATGAAATTTGTCAATAAGTAAGTAAAATACAAATAAGAAAATAATCCCAAAAATGGAAATCCAGAAAACAATAATTATATTTGTTTGTTTACAACTTTATATGTATTTAAACATTGAGAGCTGCAATTTTTATAAGTTGTACCTACTTCCCAACAGGAATTTAAAATCTAGTTGACCTACAATCATAAAATATGTATGGATTATGAAACCTACGGAGCCTAAACCTACAGAACCTATGAAACCAACTCGAACTTGGTCAGTTTTTTCCTTTGAGGTACGGAATCTTAAAAATTAACAGAATAATCAAAACTCGACTGTTATTTTTTAACTTTTAATGTATTGTTAAAAATCAAATCAGCTTCTCGTTTTATCCTGCACACAGCAGAGTAGGCAGAAAGAGCCTAGTGTTAAGACACTCTGTTCCCCAATTTCCGCATTGCGTGAGAGGCATTGGCATTGCTGATACCAAAGCAAAGAAATAAAAATATAAGAGTAAATAAATACTTCATTTCCTCGAGTGGGGATGGAACTCACAACCAGTCGACTTTGTGTCCCTTCGCCATGACTGGCCTCACTAAAACTAAACTAGCTACAGCTTGAAAATGTATTTAATCGCCATCGCCATTGCGGTCACTGTAACGAAAGACTTGCCACAGGACGTGATCTGCACTATTATTTTTCAAAGACCTACGGCTTTTTACACAAAGCAGTGGCGTAGCTGGGGGGGTGCGAGCGGTGCGGTCGCACCGGGCAACAAATGGAAAGGGGCAACAAAGTCTACGATCAATTCTTCTAATTTTTTTTCAATCAAGAATCAAGGAATGTACAAGAAAAATAAGAGAATGAAAATGAAAAATACAATCTCGCTATCATGTCAATTGAACATGAACTAGTCGATACTATTGATTTTGAAAATGTGATTAATCACTTTGCTAGTCAAAAAGCGCGTAATCTCCGTTTTAAATTTTTGCAATATTTTTTACCAAAATCTAATGTTATAACTTATAACTTAACTTAGCTTCACGCTTTATCCCTAGCGAGGTAGTCAGAGAGAACGGAACGCCAAACGCCGTAGCAAGACCGTAGTCTCAACATACCTCTTTCGCCTTGTCCACTGTTATCAACCTCTTCATACATTCCCCTCCGGGGAGTCCTCATGCTTTTTATATGACTTTCCTCCAGTATCTTTGATACTGTGTTTTCGAAGGTCAACCGAGGTCTCCCCCTATCTCTCTTACCACTCACTTGTCCATCATAAATCTTTTTTGCCATTATTTCATCACTCATTCGTTCGACGTGCCCAAACCAGCTGAGCGTGTTCTTCTTCATTCTCACCGTGACATCCTCGCTAATATCTGCCATTCTGTGTATCGCTTCATTACGGATTCAATCGGCTAAGCTGACTCCGCATATCCTACGAAGAGATTCTCCACGGCATTCATCTTTCTTTCATTCTTCTTCTGTAATACCCACGTTTTGCTATCGTTTAATAGCATCGGTACCAACACTGCATTGTGTATGGCCAAACGCGCAGGTGTGCTGACGTTTCGCCGTCACATCAATGCAGCTAAGGCTCCATTAACCCTGTTACCGGCAGCAATACGCCTTTCCACATCCATCCCGTATTTTCCATCTCTACTGAACAATCTTCCCAAATATACCACTTCATTCACCTATTCTAATATTTTACCATTTACACTGATTTTGCGTCCGTTCTTCATTTCCTTCAAAAATGACCTTGAGATGAATTTCAGAACCTTTGTCTTATTCGCATGGAGGCTTAGACCATTATTTTCACACCCTTCTTTCAGAGTGGTGACCAATGCCCGCAACTCGCATTCTGATGATGCAATAAGCACTGCATCATCTGCGTACAGCAGGCAATTCACATTCAGGTCACCTTTCACTTCAGGCCAACTTTCACTCCCATATTACTTTGTTTCACTCCATGGAGACAGCTTTTTTTTTTATGGAAAAGGACAAGGCAAACGAGCGTTCGGGTCACCTGATGGTAAGTGATTACCGCCGCCCACGGCCCCGTGCAACACCAGAGGAGCTACAGGTGCCTTGCCGGCCTTTAAGGTGGAGATAGACGCGCTTTTTGAAGGTACTCATGTCATATCGACCTGGAAACACTGCCGCGGGTAGGCCATTCCACAGTTCCGTGGTGCGTGGAAGGAAGTTCCTACGAAACCGCACAGTAGTGGATTGCCACGTATCCAGGTGGTGTGGATGATATTTCAGCTTATATCGTACTGTGCGGTTAGAAAATTCGGCGGCAGGTAATAGGTCAAACGGTTCTTCAGAACACTCCCCATGATAAATGCGATAGAGAACGCACAGCGAGGAAACGTCTCTACGCAAAGCCAAAGTATCAAGCCTTTCACAGATTATTGGGTCCCCAATGATTCGAATGGCTCTACGTTGTATGCGATCGAATGGTTCAAACTGATACTGAGGTGAACCAGCCCAGAGATGAGAACAGTACTCCATATGAGGCCGAACCTGCCTGCCTGCCGGCCAAACGGTGTTTTGGCGTGAAGTACTGTCTCGCTCTGTTGATGAGCCCCAGTCTCTTCGAGGCCAGCTTGGCCTTGCTTTCCAAATGATCGTGATACTGGCAGTCACTCGAAACATTGAGGCCCAATATACTGATACTGGGCGCGGCTGTAAGGGGAATGTTCTGAAAGACTGGTGAGACGATAAATGGCTTTTTTTTTTGTGGATAACGCGCAAACTTGTGTCTTCAGGGGGTTAAACTGAACTAGGTTCCTTTCACCCCATGAGGAGACATTGTTGAGGGATGCCTCAACGGAAGACACAAGTTTATTTCGGCACTGTTCGGCGTGTTCACGAGAAAGACTTGCTCGGCCGGAGTCAACAGCGTTCACCGTGCTATCATCTGCATAGCAATGAATGCTAGAATCCTCTAACATGTCATTGATATGCAGAAGAAACAGCGTAGGGGACAGCACGCAGCCTTGGGGAACACCAGCGTTCACGGACATATGATTAGAGCAAAAACCGTCGATAGCGACCTTGATGCTGCGCCCAGTGAGAAAGCTGGCGATCCACTTGCATAAATTCTCGGGAAACCCATAGGATGGAAGTTTAGCCAGGAGCGCCTCATGCCACACTCGATCAAAGGCCTTCGCCATGTCCAAACTAACTGCCAGGCCCTCTCCCTTGCTTTCAATAGCCGCAGCCCAGCGATGGGTAAGGTAAACTAGAAGATCACCGGTTGAGCGACCATGGCGAAAGCCATATTGTCGGTCACTAATCAATCGGTGATCCTCTAGATAAACCAAAAGCTGGCTATTGATAATGCTCTCCATGACTTTTGAGAGCAGGGAGGTGATAGCAATAGGCCTGTAGTTAGATAGATCGGAAACATCGCCTTTCTTTGGGGTCGGGTGGATAAGAGCGCTCTTCCATGAGTCTGGGACAACGCCGACTGAGTAAGAGTGCCGAAACAAACGCGTTAGCACCGGTGTCAGCTCAGGAGCACAGGAACGGAGCACTAAGGGAGAGATGCCATCTGGCCCGCTCGACTTGTGGATGTCCAAAGAGGACAGAGCTCGCCTAACAGCTGTTTGGTTAAACTTAACCTCAGGCTATCCAAATACAAATTGAACAACCAAGCTGACATTTTTTTTTTCGTGAGGAAATCCTGTTACGGATACCGGCCCGAGTGGGGACTCGAGCGGGTTATGTGGGACTTGGGGACTGGCAAATGTAGGCCGTCCGAATACCCACTAAAATCTCACGGTGCTCCTCCTCGACCGCCACTGGCCGCGAGACGCGGGGACAATAGTCTTCCGCGAAGCGCGGCGGCGGGAGCCTGCAAGGCACGTCGCGGAGTCAAGGGTGTGTGGTCACCCTCGACGGCCTGCTCGGAGTAGCGCGCGGGAGGAACCTGCGCGCGACTACTGGGGCCAGGTTAGTAGGCGGCCAGCTTCCCCAAGCTGACCGCCCTCTGGCTCATTAGGGCGGAAGGCGGCGATCGTGTGCTGCCCTCCGGAACCAAGCTGACATGGCACAACCTTGTTTAACACCCGATCGGATGTCAAACCAGGGCGACACGCCAGCTCCTACTCGCACGCAGGCTGAGTGATCTCTGTAAAGAGACTTTACGGCCTGCAGCAAGGGTCCCGCTCACATTGTACCGGGGTAGTATCTTCCATAATTTCGCTCTTACAACTCTGTCACACGCCTTTTCCAAGTCTACAAAAGCACAGAAAACTTTTTGGTTAACGGCTATAAATTTTTCCGTGATCATGCGGAGGGAAAAGATCTGATCGATACACCCTCTTCCAGCCTCCTTGGGCCTCCTACAACGGCCTTTCAGATCTCTCTTGCATTCTTCTCGCTAATATTTTAGCATAAACTTTACTACTTGAGGCCGGTCGTGGCGCAGCGGCACGAGGTGTGACTGCAAAACCGACTGGTTGTGGGTTCGATCCCCACTCGAGGAGATGAAATATTTACTTAAATTTATATTTCCATTTCTTCGCTCTGGTGTCGAGTTTAAGCGCGGCGTTGAGTTCTGCCACTCAACACGCAATGCCTCCAGAATTCGGCAGAAAGTGGGGAACGGAGTGTCTTAACACTAGGTTCCTTCTGCCTACCCTGCTGTGTGCGGGATACAGCGTGAAGCTAATTTAATTTTATTTTTTTTTAAACTTTACTACCCAAGCTAATCAAACCGATAGCCCTATAATTTGCGCAGTCTTTCATCGTGCCTTTATACAAAGGCACGATGAACGCACCTCGCCAATCATCTGGGATCTCCCCTGATTTCCAGCATAAATTGCACAAAAACCAGAACAAGTCCAAGATGCGTGGCCCACCATATTCGATCATCTCGGCAATAACTCCATCTGCTCTTGCTGCCTTACCACATTTCAGACTTCGTATTGCATTCTCAACTTCTTTTATACTGATTTCGCCATCAGCTACATCAACATTTAACATTTCGCTGTTACTTGAGACTGAGGACTCCATCACATTCATACATCTCCTTGTAAAATTCCGCCCATCGCTGCAAAATGTGTGGTTCTTTCGTGAAAATTTCATCGTCCTTCGAAAGCAACCTCGTAAGCAACCTCGAGAAACACTAACTTCTCGTCAGAAAAGCTACGTGTTTTCTCTGAAGTTGTTCGGTAACCTTTCGTCTCTTTTATTCTCTGCCTTTTCACGCTTCATCTTCATGAGTACTTTCGTTTGGTGGTTTTGTAGCTTATACTGTTTCTTTTTAATTTCTCTCATACTTTTATCCTTAGCTGAGGCTTTATAATCCTGCCATGCTTTCTTTTTTCTTTTTATAGCAGTTTCCACTTCATCATCCCACCATTCGTCGCGGTTTTTGGTAAAGCCTTCCTTCTTTCCCTTTACCACATACCTCTATTGCTGCTTCTTTCATGCAATCGCTAAGGTTCTACCAGCATACTCCAATACTTTCATTTCCAGATTCGCTGCTGTCTAGCTTCTTGGAAACTCTTTCTTGATATTCCTCTCTAATCGGTGGATCTTGAAGCTTCTAGTTTCTTATGCGATAATTCGACTCCAAGTTTGGACACCTTGTGTAGTTGCGCCAACCTGCAAACAGACCCCTTATTCTAGCAACGACTAGATAATGGTCTGTTCCTAGCTCAGAACCACTAAACACTCGCGTGTCTATAACTTGGCTTCGAATACGCTGATCCACTAGGAATAAATCAATCATACTTTTCCCTTCCGCTCGCTCCCATGTATACATGTGAATTTATTTGTGTTCAAACGTCGTGTTTGCCACAAACAAATTCCTTTTCTTGCAAATTTCCAATATAAGCTTTCCAGTCTCATTTATTTTCTTGTCACCATACTGACCACTCCCACTCCCTCCCTCGTAACCGCTTCGCGCAGTTCCGATTCAAATCGCCACATATTATTAATTTTTCATTCCCTCTAACGCTACCTAGAACATCCCTGACACTCTCCCAAAACTCCTCGAGTTCGCTTAATAGAGCTGTGGATACTGGCGCATACGCCACTAACAAGAATACTCTTGTTAACCCCAGCTTGAAGCGAGCCCAAAGCAGTCTCGGGTTGATCGCCTTGTATTCAACTGCTGCACTAACCAATCGAGAGGACAATAACACCTACACCTTGACAGCCCCGCTCGCTCTCTGGTACGCCGGCCCAGAAAGCGACCCGACTGCCCGGCAAATCGGTCGTGTCATTGCCCTTTCGCTTGGTCTCTGCCACATAAACGACATCCAAATCTCTATCATCCATCGCATCTAATAATTCATTCATCTTTTCTTCCATCCCTCCTCTTACATTCCACGTAGCTATTTGTAGCTCCGTCCTCCACCTCGTGGCGTGTTGGGTGGCGGTCTCCAACGCCACATTCGTCGCCACTTGACACACCATTGTACCCCCATTATAAATTATATATAGTTATTATAGTTTTGAAGCAATAAAAAATTATATATCTACTCTACTGTGTGTTTTGACCATTTTAAAGGGCAACAAGTCCTAAGCCGCACCAGGCAGCAAATACCCTAGCTACGCCACTGACACAAAGCATTCCCTCGTTGTCTCGTTCGTCTTCAACCAGTACGCTAATTCTTAAGGGAAACATAGGTTCTAGTATTTAAATGTTACATTTTTTTACCTTCACGCAGTATCCCGCACGTAGCGTTGTAGATTGAGGGAATCTAGTGTTAAAGTACTTCGTTCCTATCGAGACAATTCCGTTACCCACTTTCTGCTTTTTCCTGAATTCTGAAGCCAGTCGTGGTGCAGGGACACAAAGTGTGACTGTAAAAGCGACTGGTTGTGGGTTCGATCCCCATTCGAGGAAATGAAATATTTGTTTAAATTTATATTTTCTTTTCTTCGCTCTGGTGTCTGGTGTCAATATAAATCATTGAGTACCGCCACTCAACACGCTATGCTTCAAGAGTTCGGCGGAAACTGGGGAACAGAGTGTCTTAACGTTACCTATGCCTACCCTGCAGTGTGCGGGATACAGCGTGAAACTGATTTATTTGATTTAGGCTAGTTTAGTTGGTAAATACTGCCCTTACCTCTACAATTATCAATAAGTTAATTAATTATTATTATAAAACCTCAAATTTCTTTAAAATTGCAGGTGAAATTCGTTTTTGAGCATATTCTAAGCTTAATCAAAGGAGGACAATGTTACTTTAACATTTATTTAATATCATTACGACACTTTTTTAATAAATAATATGAATTTATTTTTCTTGGCTCAAGCTTGACTTCAAATTATTTTTCTGTCTATACAAACAAGAAAAACTTGTCTTTAGCTAGTAGGTATATCTAAGTAAGGATAAACGTTCTGCAAATTATGTTTTTGCGGAAATAAAAATAGACTGTTATATCTGTTTCATATTATTTTATATTACTTATAGAGAATGTGCTTTTACCTAAATTCTTTAGAAAGAAATGTGTCATATGATATTATTGCATACTTGAACTATAGATAAATCAGTCTCTAAGTCATTTGCGCTCATTCATAGGAATTCGTTTAAGGAAAAAGTGAACCTTATAAAATCACTCTGTTCTCCGTCCGCCTGTCTGTCTGTCAAGCGCCTTTATCTCAGGAACGCTTGGAGATATAGCTGCATTTACTTAAAAAAAAGATATGGCTGTTTATATCGCAAAATACGGGTATTTCGACATAAGTAAGTAAGACATAAAATTTGGTATTAAAGATGTTAGTTCGAGTGAAATATCAGATGAAAGGACTCTGGCTAAGCTAAGCTCCAAATTTTGTACGGAACCCTCGGTGGGCGATCCCAAGTGACGCTTGTCCAGTTTTATTTCTTTAAAAAAGAGCACTTTTAAATCACTTATCGAAAAGCATCAGTGACGACGAGAAATGTATGTACACTGAAAGCATCGATCGCGGTTATACTCATTTCTTTAGAATTTTATACAATACACGGTGTGTATATCATAGGGTATTGGGTTCAAATCCTGTTGGAGTGAGCTTGTAAAAATGTTCCTTGTAAAATCCTGTGGTTACATGTGTAGATGTATTCACGTGTACGATGTACGATGACATGTATATCGGTTTCAGTACGAATTTGGATTACAAGTATAATGAGAATGGTCTTCCAACAAAAAAAATTAAAAGGAATTTTATAATATTTTTGATGAAAGTAAAAAAATAAATAAATTAGTGTTCCTAATACCACACTGCTGAAATAAAATTTCTTTGGCACCATCTATAATCGATTCTTTTTTCCATTGTGGCATGTCTCTCTTGCCTCTACAGTAATGTTTAAAAGGGCATCTTATGAATTCATTTTAAAATCAATAGAATATCATCATCATTTTTTATTTATCATCTAAAATAGCGACGTCTTGATGGGAACGAAGTGTCTGTACACTAGGTTCCCAGTTTCCTACTCTGTTTTGTTCGAAATAAGGTAAAAGCTAAAAAATAACAGAGATAGATTGAAAGTAATATATCACATAACAAATGAAAACACAAATAACTTATCATAAACTTTATTTTAATTTCGTATTTCCTAACAATTTAACATTTCAACGTTTTGCAATCAATATTATTAAGCATTTCCACTTATAGAAAATATAAGATCACTCTTGACAGAAAAGAAAGGCAAAGAAAACATAATATACTCTGTGGTATTATGATAATTTAAAACAAAATGTCGGCGTTGTAAATTGTCTATGTTTTTAGCTGTCAGTATATTGTCTATGTTTCTAGCTTTTTTATTGGGATTTAAATGTAGTAATAATTTTTCTTTCTATAATATCTAAATTTCAAAATCAACAGCCAGTACTTCTAGTGCATTGTAAAAAAATGTAAAACATTTTTTTTATTTTTATTTCATTTAGCCTTATTAGAGGTTTATTTACTATAGTATTCCTTTTATTAATTAAATTCGAAATTACACAGTTTGAAAGATATAAATTAAAATCACTATTTATTCTTTCTTCCAACTCTGACGCCTTTCGCTTTTGATTTCACGATGCCCTTGAATTGTTTTGTTGTAATTGCCTTTTTCCTGAAAAAAAAATAGAACAATAAACTAAAAAGAAACAAGTAATCTATTTATAAACAACGGTATTATTAAGATACTTCCGTTTCCTATTTTCCGCCGAATTCTGGAGGGATTGCATGTGAGTGGCGGAACTCAGCGCCGCGTCGTTACCACAAGAGGAAATGAAAGTATTAAATATTTAATTTCTTCCGAGTGGGATTCGAACCCACAAACTGACACGTTTATAGTAGCACCATTAAATCTTGCGCCACGACTGGCCTCTTTAATTTAAAAACAATAAATATAATAAAATATGTACATTCATCCATGGTGTATAGTATTTTATAAAATTAGGCATAATCGTTAGTGTAAATAAAAAGTGGTTTTTCCTACTTAAAAAATTAAAACGCCATTGTATGACAGTAGCCCTACTGTACTAACTGACTAAGGTTGCTGGCTGTGAGTATGATCCTCATTCGAGGATATAAATTATTTCCATTTTTCGCTCTGGGTTCACCCAAGAAGTCACGGTTCCATTTCGAGCGAAAGTCGGAACGAAAACGGAGTGTCTACCCACTAGGACCCCTCATCCTATATATTATATGCGACATAGAACTCGAACGAACTCTAAAAGGTGCAGCTTCATATCCTGCCACATTTTTTAAACGTTGTTAAATATTTCTCTTATCCAAAACCCATCACTTATTTTACTCGTATCTAAAGAAAAAGAAATTAATAAAAAAATAATACCTTTTATTAAGATTCTTCCTTGATAACGGTAAATATGCATACGGGTCGGGTTTTCCTTGCTTCTTAATATCTCCTTTAGCTTTCTTCGATCTGTATTCGTTACCCATAGACGACGCGACGGACGCGGCGGAGCCTAGCGGTCTGGAACATGCGATAATATTTTAAAGAATATTATAAAAACATGTGTTGGACAAAATTTAATGTTGATACTGACAGGGAAATATATAAAAATAAGAATTCATTGAGTAAAAAAGAAAAATTGGGTAATTGGGAAGCGGAGTGTCGGAACGGGATATGAAGTTAATGAAATATATATATATATATATATATATATATATATATATATATATATATATATATATATATATATATATATATATGCAGTTCAGATGAGAGTGATTCCTTTAATATTTTCATTTTATTTTAATCATTTTCATGAAATATTTATTATTTTCATTTCACTCTAGTAATGGTTGAGTTCCGCCACTCAACACGCAATGCCTTTAGCACGTTGAAAGTGGAGACTGGAGTGTCTTAACACTAGGTTCCTTCCCCTACTATATGCAATGCAGCGAGAAACTGTAAAAAAAATACATTAGGACGCCAACGTAGCGTAATGAGGCAGTATCTACTTCGAGTCCCATTCAAGATAATAATTATGTTAAAATTATTTTCATTTTTCTCCACCTACAAAACTAAGCGTTGAGTTCCGCCACTTAAATAACAAATCAAATAGAAAACAGAAAAGAAATGCCTTAGCCCTAGTTTCCCTCTACGCTGCTACGCAGGAAAAGCGTGAAACTTAAAAAAAAAAACATTATTTATTAACTAAACAATAAACCATACCTATGTATCCCTTTTCCGCCAGTTTTATATTTAGATCCAACGGTCACAGTGGAGGCTCTGCTTCTGTTTGTTCGTCCGCTCTTTATACTGAGGATGTCGTCGTATCGACGTTTCGTTCCCGGTTTGAGTAATTTTGACGATTTTGTGTTATTTTCTTCGTTATCTGTGGGTTTAACGATATTTAAAGTAATATTTTTTTCTATTAATTTTGTTAGTCTTTAATTTTTTTTTAATTAAGTTATGATAATTATATATGTAAACACATAAATTATAAAGTAGTGTAACTTTATAGACTATAAGAATTTAATGTAATGTAAAAAAAAAAACTAAGTCATGACACAACTATCATCAGTTGAATATTTATTTAGAAAACGTATAAAAATTTGAACGTAGCGGGACTAGAAACCGCGCCTCCTGGTCGGTTTCCAGTATTTTTCTTTCCTAAGTGTGGAATAACACTTTAAAAAATGGTAAAAATATCATCAGTTGCTCAATAATTGTAATTTAGTTATAATATTTAAAAAAAAACGAAATACAGCCTAAAACAGAAATAGAAAAAAAATAATCAAACCTGTATCATCTGTGTCACTGTCCACATCACCACTCGGCCTTGGCTCTTCATCATCACCATCATCATCGCCGAGACCCTCATCACTGATAATAAGTCTACCATCGGGTGCTGTTTTGAAGCCGCCATCTTTCTTCTTTGTTTTTTCTTCTATTACATGTTTCCTTTGAGTTGGATCAGTTGCTGGAATAAAAAGAAGTTGTAGTTTGATATATTATATGTATGTAGTTCTTCTGTATGTGTGTTTGTCATACTACTAACGGCTAGATCGATTTCTATGAAATATTATTTTTTTATTTTTATATATATTTATATTTCATAAAGTTTTTGAATGATTGAAAATATAATTGAACCTGATAGGTAACGCTCCAGTTGATGTGTATTGTAATAATACAGCTAAGTTTTAAAAAATCAGGATACAAATTAAACAACAATATAAAATAGCCGTTTCTTTCACAGCGTTTGTGTTGTAGGTTCGATTTCCACTCAGGGTAGTTAAATATATTCATTTTATCGCTCTACTGACAACACAAACCGCAACAACGATAGTACAACCCGCAAAGTCACGAGAATTTTGATGTCCTTAGTACATTAGTAATACCTTCCTAATAATCTTAACCTTTATGCAGTACAAAATTATATTACATATTTTATTATAAAATTCCAGAACATATTAACATGAAAATCTAATTTCCAAACTACCTGTAATCTTTCTAGCAGACGCCACATCAGCCAAATCCACAATATTCTCCGGATCATCCTGGATCCAGGCTTGGTTTCTTCCTTTCACCTTCTTCTTGATCCTGGGACGCTCTTCGTCATCAACGTGCTCCATGTCCGAGTCGGAGTCCCTAAGGATGTCTTCCAGTGTCTTGGTACCTTTAATTTCTAGATCTGATGATGAATCGTTGTCTTGTTCTCTGAAATGGTATTGAGAAATATATTTTATGTTTTTTTAGATTATTCTATTTATATATAAAAAATATGAACGTAGCGAGATTTCAATGTACGCCACTTGGAATCCTCCAAGTTCTCTGACCACTAAGCCATAATATGTTCTCATCACACTACGTCGAAATTTTTTTATCCTTGTTACAGTTTTCATTATAATTACGTTTTTAGTGTCTCAGTAGGATGATTTCTACAAATTTGTGATATTGAATATTTTATTGTTACAATTGTAGGAATAACTACGAATATCGTAAAAAAGTACTTAAATCGAACGCAATGCAAAAGTTGCGAATTAACAATCATAACATACAAAAAATATTAAAAACAAACAAAAAAAAAACTAAAAAAAAAAGATATCTAAATAAAAAAAATAACTAACCGCTGCCCCTCCTTCATCCTCTTCTTCCTATTATCCATTTTCCTTATATTCTTCAGCCGTTTCAACATAACCTCATCTTGTTGGGGAATTAACTTCTCTATTATTTCCGCCCCGAACTTCCTCGTCATTCGCGTTAAGAAATAACCGATTTCTAAGCGAGAGTGTCGCTTACAGTCGTCGGCCATTGTTGACAATGTCTTGAAGATCAACGGCAAACTGCCCGACAGTACGTCTGTTGGTATCACTTTTGTGTATACCTGTTCGATTTAAATTAATAAAAATTAGTTTTGATATTTAGAATCTGGATAAAATGTTTTATTTTAAAAAAGTGTTTTACAGGAATTCAATTTACCAATAATAGAATAAAATAATAATAATAATAATAATAGGCAGTGCGTAAAATAACTTGAGAGTAAAGTGATTGAAATTAAAATATTAAAAAGTCTTCACAAAACCACTGATTAATTGTATATTTTAGAATTCTCATAATTCTGCACAAACAGATATAAGAAATTGTTAAAGATATCAATAAACATATTTTTTTTCTAATTTAAAAGCAAAATAAAAAAAAATCTACTTAATTATCTAGAAACTCATTTCTTAATATTACAAATTCTAGAAACCTTCAAGAAACTCATACAAGCAGCAACAGTCTCCCTGTTATTCTCCATCATGTGCTCAGCCACCTTCTCCAGCAGACTCTGGACCGTCTCCAGACCCATGTCCTCGCTGAAGGTGAAGAGGGCCGAGGCCAGGGCGCGGAGAGAACAGCTCTTGACACGTGGGAGGGGGGCGGAGAGACCAAATAGTAAGAGGTTTATGTAGGATTGCATGCCTGAGGGAAAATAATGGTTATTTTATAGGATTAAAGATTAATATTGGTTGTAGTGTAAACCTGCTGATAGCCTTTTAAGCAAATTTTCAGGAGACAAAAAAAAATAAAAAAAAATGTTTAGGATTCTAATGATATCATCATCATCTTCCATATATATTGTATAATTGTATAAATTCGTTCAGTCAAATTATAATACAACTTTCGAACATTTGAAAGAAAACACTTTAAAGAAAAAGGCCAAACAAAATTTACAAAAACAGGAAAGTAATTTATAAAATATTTTCACATTAAAATATATTTGATCTCACCTCCATCCTGTCCTTTTAGTACATTTCCAATAGTATTTATAACGCTGAACGCCCACTGTCGACATTTTGAATTTATATCTCTTGTGCATATAACAGATTCTGCGATGGCACTCTTTATTAATTTACTTTCAGCGTTCAAGTATGGTGATGTATTTATTAAATGTTCTATACACCTGTAAATAAATACAATAGTTTTTCAAAGCTTCCCACTATTCTGCACATAGCAGGTTAGACAGAGGGAATCTGGGAACCTAGCGTTCTATTTCCCAATTCGAATTCTGAGGCAGGTGTTTGTTGAGTGGCGGAACTCAACGCGCTTTGCCTTGTTACCAGAGCAAGGAAAATTAAAATATTAAATATTTCATTTCTCGAGTGCGAATAGAACCTACAACCTGTCGCGTTTACAGTTAAACGCTTTTGTCACTGCGCCACGATTGGACGAATTCCTTTTTAAATAAAGTAAAGAAAAATCAACGACGTAAATTGGATCTCGATGGAATAAATTATTTTCATTGGACCACTCTGATGAAACAGAGCAAAATTGCGGTGTTTAGTGCCGCCATTCAACACACTGGAGAGTACTAACGCTCACAGAGATACTTTCTATCTGAGATAAAAATGTATTGTATACCTATCCTTTTAAGATACCTCGATTTGTTTTTTTCGTCCATTGTATGTAAATATAATATATATATATATATTCATTCAACACACTGGAGAGTACTAACGCTCACAGAGATACTTTCTATCTGAGATGCCATATATATATATATATATATATATGGCAACCTGGTGTTAAGACAATCCATTCCTCACTCTCCGCCAACTTTTGAAAGGAAAAGGCATTGCTTGTTGAGTCGCGAAACTCAACGCCGCACTTTTCCTCGACGCCAGAGCGAAGAAATGAAGATATAAATGTAAATAAATATTTCATTTCCTCGAGTGGGGATCGAACCCACAACCGTCGCGTTCAGTCACACCCGTCACACCAAATAATTACCTTAACCTAGCCGCTTTACTGCTATCAGCCACCTTATTCAACGACGTCATCAATAACTTCTTAATCTTCTTATAGTTATTCGACAAAAACTCTTTACAACTATCGTTATCACATTTAAATATTTCCTCTAATATACGATACGCCTTCTTATGTTCCATTTCAAGTAATTTAGCCTTGTCTTTATATTTTAATTGTGTTTTTTCTTTATTATCTTCTGTATCCATCTTTTCTTTTCTACTCTTTTTGAACTTCTTGGGATTTTCCAGGACAGTCTCGCATAGTGGGAAGACCCAATTGTCAAATAATTTAGCTATTTGGTCGCTGTTTTGATATAGAACTAGTAGGCGTATTACGTCTAATATGGATTCTCTTTGGAAGTGATCATCTTTTGACACTTCTAGTTGTTGTAGGGCGTTGTTGAATAATTCTTCTCTTAGATTTTGATCACTTATTGTTAGGTAAACCTGCGAATTAAATGTTTTTGTAGTATATATCGTTTTTATAATTAACGATAGTTTTTTATTAATTTCTAGTGTTAAGACAGCAGAAACTAAACTAAACGTTGCGTTTTGAGTGGTGGTTTGAGTTTGAGTTAAAAAAAATGAATATAAATATTTATTTATTTCCTTAAATACTTTTAGATCAGCTTCACGCTGTATCCCGCACACAGCAGGGTAGGCAGAGGGAACCTAGTGTTAAGACATTCCGTTCCCCACTTTCTGCCGAATTCTGGAGGCATTGCGTGTTGCGTGGCAAATACTTTTAGTTCTTACAATTTAATTATAAAATTTATGTTATGTTATATAAAATTAATTAAATATATAACATTATTAACAAATAAATACATACCTGTATAGTTTCTAAAGCGGCCAACCTCTGCCCCTCAGCCGTACCACCCTTCACGGGGGACATATAAATATTTAACAGAATAGGCAAATAATTTTTACCAAATCTTGCCAACTCCGCCCTATCCTCATCTTCTGCAGAAGAGATCAACTTCCTGAGTGCCTGCATGACAGACAACCTAAATTCCGGATTATCCTTTAAAACATTTCCCAACACTCTGGCTACCATTTTGAAATTATCTTTGATATCCTTTGGATGATTACAAAAACTCGGCAATAAAGCCCACAATTGATTACACAATAAATCGTAAGTATGGGACGCGGCCATATTCTTCTCCTCGGCCAATTCTCTACATTTCTTACGGCAAAATGTGGCCATTTCTAAAATCTCCGTCGCAAAGAATTTTAAATTGGAATTGGTGATTTTTTCCTTTAGAACTGGTAAGAGCCAACTTCTATCCAAATTAATGTTCTTTTCATCTCTTAGGGGGATTATTTTTAATACAAATTCTGGTCCTAGAGATTTGATGGCGCACCCTGTAGCGTATTCTGCCTCTTTTATGTTGTGGAAGTTATGACTTTCACGTCTTTCGTTTAATTTTTTTAGTAAAGGCGCCATTGCATATTCGACCTTATCGTTGGCTATCTGTTGATGGGAATAATTAAATAGTATTAATCAACTTCCCGCTGTATCTCGCACACAGCAGGGTAGGCAAAGGGCACCTAGAGTTAAGACACTCTGTTTCCCACTTTCCGGCGAGTTCTGGAGGCAATGCGTGTTGAGTGGCGTAACTCAACGCCATGCTTTGCCTCGACACCAGAGCGAAGAATGAAAATATAAATGTAAATAAATATTTAATTTCTGTGAGTGGGGATCGAACCCATATAGTCGATTTTACAGTCACACTTTGTACCTGGCCTCAATTAAATTAAAAAGTATTCATTATATTCTGTTTGTATATAAATATTTAAATTTAAACATGCAATACATTTATATTGTAACAATAATAATATTTAAAAAAAAACAGTTATATTATGTAATTCTCATGAAACTTGAACTCGCTTACCTCAAAACACACGGCAATAGTCAAAATCACGTGTTTAATCGCTTGATTGAAGGGATTATCGAGTCCTGTCCCTATACATTTAAATATGGCGTCGACATGAGATTTGTATTTTAAAAGACTTTCATCTGATTCTATTGCTGGTTTCACACAATCTAGGAGCACGGCCTGAAATGTAAATAACATAAGAAATATAATAAGTACTATATCAGAAGATACGGTTGTGGTACGATTAGAAAGTTGTAAAAAAAATTACGAAGCGGGATTTGAACCTGCGCCTTTCGGGAATCGTCCAAGCGCTCTGTTCGATTTTAAAAAATCCTAACAGTATTGATATAAATAAATAAAACTCACTTTCTCCGAGGTCGCGGCCAGTCGTGGCGTAGGAGTGTGGTAAGGGACAGGTTATGGGTTCCATTTTTACTCCGGGTAAATGAAATATTTAATATTTATATTTCTTCGCTCTGGTAACCAGGTAAAGCGTTACGTTGAGTTCCGCCTCTCAATTCGCAATATCTCCACAATTCAGAAGAAAGTGTCTTTACGAGAACGGAGTGTCTTAACACTAGGTTCCCAGGTTCCCTCTGCCTGCCGTACATATGCGTACATGTGCGTAATACATCGTGAAATTAAAAATACTCACTTTCAAGGCGTTCGTAGATGCAGCGTTAACATCCGCCACGTCCGAGAGCCATAGCTCCGAGACACAGATATTTACAAATTGCGGTAGATTTGGCATACACAAGTTAAGATCCAAGCTGTAAAGAAAATATATTTATAATAAAAATAATTACATTTTGAAATTGGTTGATATGTATTGTGTGGGCGCGCGTAAGATCATAAGAAATATACAGAGGGTTTTTATCATCACCAATTTAAATGAAAACACAGTTTTAACTAAAAAAATATAAATATTTTTTAAAGAGTAAATTCACAAAATCGAGTCGTAGGTATTGGCGGGAAATTTGAACGTTGTTTAGGTTTATAAAATAAATAAAAAAAAAAAGGTAATTGCTTAATATAGAATGAGAGATATCCCTTTCTCGTTCTGGTATGTTTTTTGAGAATTAGATTCATAGTATTTTTGTAGTATGAGGTTTACGTTATTGGTATCTATCTATCTTGACACAGTACATATATAATAAAGTACGGATAAAAATCATGAAATGAAAATAATAATCATACATCTAAACTATTGAGGAATTTTGATAATTTTTTATAGGTATGGGTTTCAAACATTTTACCCCATATGCTGTTTACGTGAAAGAAGCTTCCTATATATACGAAAAAAAATCCAAAAATAAATTTAAAATATAACTTATTAAAATCAGCTTCACGCTGAACATGAACATAGTGATAAGACACTCCGTTCTCCTCTTTCCACCGAATTGAAAAACAAAATAATCGCAAATTAATAAATACCCAGCAAGACACCCATATCCCTGTTGCAAGACCGTAGTCCACGCCAATATCTGTCCCGTATCGTTCGCAGGTGGTCTTGCCGCCATCAGTGCTCTTGTCAATTGAACGGAGAGATTCGCTGTCAGATTGCATATGGCTGCCGGCGCGGAGAACAGAGAGTGCAGCGTGTGGAGGCAACAGGTCTTTATGTATACATTGTTGTGCGTCATTAGAGAGAGAATGGCTTCGCATATTGTCTGAAACAAAAGGTCTATATTACTATCTTAATTTCCATCTTTCATAACTATTTTAGTGAAGTGAGATAACTCACTGGACTAAAATAGTTATGAATGATGTCCCGAAAATTATAAGATACCGAGAAACATAAGATTTGATAGTATACACTTGAAGCACACAAATTTGTGGACTATTACTTTTAGCTTTTTAGCCTCACGTTGTATCCCGAAGATAAGAATAGGCAGAGGGAACCTACTTTAAATATATTCCGTTCTCACTTTCTACCGGATTTTCGATGCGTTGATATGAGGAATCCGTACTTATAAAGGCAAAAACGTCCTCTGTTTTTTACGTGTAAGAGTGAGTCTCCACCTACCTCTGTTACCACTCACTTTTCCATCATAAATCTTTTTTTGCCATTCTTTCATCACTCATTTGTTCGACGTGCCCAAAACAGCTGAGCACGTTCTTCTTCATTCTCACCATGACATCCTCGCTAGTACCTGTCATTCTGTGTACCTCTTCATTGCGGATTCGATCAGCTAAGCTGACTCCGCATATCCTACGAAGAGATCGCATTTCCACGGCATTCATATTTCTTTCATTCTTCTTCTGTAATACCGACGTTTCGCTGCCGTATAACAGAGTCGGTACCAAAACTGTGTACGGCCAAACGCGCAGCTGTGCTGACGTTTCGCCATCTCATCAATGCAGCTACGGCTTCGTTAACCTTGTTACCGGCAGCAATACGCCTTTCCACATCCATCTCGTATCTTCCATCTCTACTGGACATACTTTCCAAGTATACCACTTCATTCACTTGTTCTAATATCTTACCATTTACTCTGATCTTGCATTCTGTCCTTTCTTCGTTTCTTTAAAATACCAGAACCTTTGTCTTATTCACATAAACTATAAATAGTAAATCAATATCAAAAAATAAGTTCTATATAAAATGATTGAAAAATAATTTTCACTTTTTGGAATTTTACACAAACTCACTTTAATATTCTCCTTACTAAAAACAGGTAAGACATCTCTCAACAAAGTCAATGTATGCAACACCGTACGATGGCCAGAAAGAAGTGCTTCTGAGTTAATTTGGGAGAGGCAGTATTCAGACACTCTGTTTGACGCTGGATGGAGTTTTGGCACCTGAAATTATAAATTAATAATATGTATCTGTGAAATAATAAGTTAATATTATAATATTATATTCAGACCATCGTAGAGCAGCGTCACAGCGCCTGATTTTAAACACGACGGTTGTGGATTCTATTCTAACTTGAAGGAAAGATTTACTCATTTTTTTTGGTTCTAATAAGAAAACTAAATGCGGTATTGAGTTCCGTCACTAAGGACGTAATGTCTTCATATTAGGGTCGCTCTGTTTACACTGCTGTATGCGGGATACAGAGTGAAGCTATTTATTAAAAATATGTTATATGAATCTACTAATATATTTATTAATATGAAAATAAGTCATTAACTCATGGGAAAAAGTGATTGTGTGTTCGAATACCATTTTTGGCCAACTTTTTTGGTTTGACGACACTCTGACCCATTTTAAGAGAAATTCAAAGTTTAGGGGTACACATTTATATAGAAAAAGGAAAATATAATTTAATAATAATAGAAAAAGGGGTGGGTTAAATGTTAGATAGTTTAAATTCTTTAAGCAGAACTGTCCACCATATTCCTCAAATATATAAGTAACTATAATACTCGCGCCTCCTGGAAACCGACCAGGTCCAGGACTTGGTCGGTTTCCAGGAGGCGCGGGTTCGAGTCCCGCTACGTTAAAATTTTTATACATTTTCTAAATAAGTATGTTTATACACATTTTTTTGTAGAGAAATTTAAGTTAATTATTAAAATGTTTCATAATCTCTTAAAAAAAACATATTTTACCTTGGTTTTTTGATCTTCAGACGGTATCATGAAACAGCTTCCTCTAAGTATAGCAGTTACCGCATGTTGTGCTGCTTTACGAACCTATAAAAAACATAAATAACACTTAAAAGTAGTAAAATTAAAAGACTTTTTGACTTAACCCTGTATACCATGCATGAAAGCTGTAAACCTAGTATGACACCCTGTTACCATAAAATCCGATCTTTAATTTCTGCCAAATACTGGAGGCATTGTGTATTGAATGGTAGAATAGTATGGTAGAACTCAATGCTGTGCTTGCTTTTTTACTCGTGTGGGAATGGACCCTACAATTTATGGCATTTATAGTTGCACACTTGTGCCTTTGTGCCAATAATAAGTAAGGTAAAATTAAAGAAAAAATTAAAACTTTTATGTTTAAATTCTTGCCTTTTTACTGTTAAATAAAAAAAAGATTTTTGTAAATTGTAAATATAGCAACCATAGATCTTACATATACCACACTTTTCGTACTTTAAATTCTTTTTTTCCCTTATTGCAAAAAGGTTCAATAAAGAGAAAAATAACATGTAATCAAAAATATAGTACAATCCTTGAGTCTTGAACTGAACTTGCTTGATATATTGTTATATAGTTTACTGAAATTTTTTGACTTGTTCATGCAAAAAGAAAATAATGAAAGCTAAGAAAAATCATATTAAAAATTAAAATTAAATTAGCTTCACTTTGCCTTAATCATAAAATAAAATCAAATCTACATCTAACTTTATGGTGGCCAAGACTCATTGACTGAACTGTACCTTAAACTTAGAATAAACATTCTTACTTAAAATATTTTCTCACCTTAGGCTTAGAATGCAATACAAAAGCTAGTACACATTCAAATACTCTCATAGTAGACGAGTCCCCCCACAAAGCATATTCTTGTGCTCTCAACAAAACAGACATACAACCTATGGCACTTCGTAATAAAGTACCATTTTCAGATTGTGCATTTTTTTCTAAGATTTCAGTAAAAATTGATGCTGAATCAGAAAATTGCTTCCTTAGAACTGCTTGCGGGACAGATTTTATGCCCATGGATAGTAATGATAGGGTTGCGATTAAACTGCTTTCCTCTTCTGATGATTTTAGTGTTTGCATCTGAAATATATATTTATTGTATTAGCTTTACATTGTATCCCACACAGCAGGGTCAGTCCGTCAGTTAGTTAATGACACTCTATTACCGACTCTCCGCCGAGTTCCGGAGGCACTGCGTGTTGGATAACGAAATTTAACGCTGCGCTTTGCCTCCACAGCAGAATCAACAAGACACCACCTTAAATTTACAGTCACACTTTGTGCCAACGCTCCACAATTGGCTTTTTAAATTTTATTGTATGACACTAGCATTTACCTGTGGGTGCACCTATCAGTCAAATGGGAGGAACTACCAGTTTTGTATGACATATGTCACAAAAATTAACATCACTTGGACTACAGGTACAGTTATATTGAAAAGATTATTATAATATATTACTTCCTGGATAAATAGAATCAGCTTCACACTGTATCCCGCACACAGCAGGGTAGGCAGAGGGTACCTAGTGTTAAGACACTCCGTTCCCCAATTTCTACCGAATTCTGGAGGCATTGCGTGTTGAGTGACAGAACTCAACACCGCGCTCAACCTCGACATCAGAGCGAAGAAATGGAAATATAAATTTAAGTAAATATCACAACCAGTCAGTTTAACCGTCACACCTCGTGCCCTCGTGCAAACTATTCAATATAAAAATAATTATTAAAATTCAATCTTGTAGTTTCTGAAATTTACATATTTAAACAAGCAAACTACTTAGCTTTATAATATTAGTATGGTTTAAGAGCTCTAACCATTGCCAAGCAAGATCATTTTAAAATTTCAAATACATATAATAAATGTATATATTGTTTTGTTTTCTAAAGGAGGTTGAAGATGAAAACGAATTATACTATTTTGAATATAAACAAATAATACCATACCAGGGCAGCAAAATATTCAGTACTGCTTTCTTTCCCGCCTTCTTCTTTTATTACTTCAGTAACAGCTGCCAATACTGCCAACATGTCTTTATGAATGGCATTATTTGAGTCAAATCTTGTTAACAATCTGTAAAAATTGTTATTGTTTTTTGTTATTATTATTATGTTATATTTAATTTTTATAAGCATATCTACATCTTAAAATGACATAAAAAATTGAGAAAATCTATCAAATTACAAATTTTAAGTGTTATATTTATTATTAACATAAATTATAAGAAACGATTACTATAATCTTTTACTCACTTGCTAAAACTAACATTGGAACACTGACTCCAATCAGAAGCAAAAGTTTGAAATGTTTTAAAAGTGCCAGATTTCATCGACCCTGTATATTCAGTATCAGAGCCATCTTCTCCAGTTCTGACAGACATGTTTTCGGACTCCTTTGCAATAGTCAATGCATTCTCTGCTTCAGATTTTGGTTTGCTTGAGCTATGTCCATAGGTCATCATTGCATTGTGTTTTGATATAGCTTGCTGAGTTAGACCGGAATTACCTAAGCATTCATTTAAAATAATTTAATTTGATCACAAATAGTAAACATAATAAAAAAATCACAAACAATTATAATACTATAATATATTTAAAGTAATTGGTCTAATAATGTCAAATAAATATTTTTATATATTAAGCTTAGGTTATATTCATAAGGCACTGTTAGATGTAATTTCAATCCAGTAATTACATTATATTATTACAAAAAATGGGTCTACCTTTGCAGTCAATTGTTTAAGGCATAATTAATGTGATGACAACGCTTGAACTTACTTAAATTCTCTTGAAAGAACCGGGACTTCGCCATCTCTCGATATTTTTGAGTTTTGGGATTGGAATTTGATGACTGACCCTTTTGCCATCTTTTTCCTTTTGTTTTACCTTTAATTTTTGATCTAAACTTCCCCATTTTTCTGTATAATATTAGTTATTTTTAATACAATAGCTCAAAATAGTACTGCACGTGGGTAAAGGATTTTTGTTTTTGAAGTTAGCGACACATTGCTGTCAATGTCAAATGCACAAACAAATGGCCATCAATGTCATAAAAAAAGACAATCCTTACGTTACGTTATATAAATTCTTTTATAACTATTTGCTTTTTATATAACATATTAATAATTATTTCAATATATAATAAAAACAATTTAAATGTATCTAAAAACTACATAAAAGACTCGTCTTACATATAATAACAAAATAAAAAAAAATACAACAACCTGTAATTAGAAAGAAACAGTGAAACGGAGCGACGACATTTGTTTTTCTGATTAATTTCTCTTCATTCACCTCGCATTCTTGTTTCATTGACGTTCCTGTTGTTTGTAAATAACAAACTCTAGAAATAGTACGCAATGTGGAATTACGCGCATACCTCCATCAAGCATACGTTACGTAAACTTTAGTCCGATAATTATACAATATTAAAAAGAAACTAACCTATAGCAGGAAGTGAGTGTTCGTTGTTAAAGAAATGAAACGGGATAATGCCGCCTTTTAGAAGGAAGAAGGCTGCCAAGTCTTTCCCAGTTAAAGTGTGCACTTTGGATGCGGAATTGGAATTTAACCTTGAGGTAAAATATAATATCTTCATATAATTGTAGACGGTAGTTTGTTTACAGCGTATTAAGGGTATGTTAGTATAAATTAACACAATGAACCCGTTGTGAGTCATCGGATGACCCCGGGGTCGGTTAATATTTGTTTTGCTTTATTAAACCATTTTATTTTGCATTAAATAAGGGAAATTAACTAGAAGTTTCGATGTTTTATTTCAATAATTGTAGCGCATAATTATGTACTCCAGCAGTAACTGCATTTTATAATTGTAACGAAAAAGGCGAAGTTGTTTTAAGGGTTCCGTTTTAAGGAAAATCTTATACGAAAAAAGGAACGTTATAAGATCACTTTGTTGTCCATCTGTCTGTCTGTCTAGAGCCTTTATCTCAGGAACTCTTGAAAATACCGAGTTAAAATTATATACACAGAGAGAAATGATATAGAGTACTTTTGGTTAACTTACAATTATGAAATTTGGCAGTTAGCATCTAAATGTAGTACTAGTTCAGAAAAAAATTGAAATCTCTTGTGGTTAAATACTAAAAAATAAAAGCCTTAAAAAGGGGCAAAATTTGGTACTAAAGCTGCTAATTCAAGTGATTGATCACATGACAGGAAGCTAAGCCTGAATATCATAAAATGCTTGAGACTTTCAATTTTTATATGGAATACTTGCTTGCTGAGTCTGACTCACGCTTGTCCGATTTTTAAATAATAACGTCAAAATAAAATATAAAATCTGTAACAATATTTAATATTCATTTATAATGAATATGTAATGAAAATGTTTTAATTTGAACAGTATTCTCTTACAGTGGAGAGCAACAGGCAGAGATTTATTTGATTTAGTATGCAGAACCATAGGTTTGAGGGAAACATGGTTCTTTGGACTACAGTTCGAGGACACCAAACATTTTATAAGTTGGTTGAAGTTGGATAAAAGAGGTACATTCTCCTTTGTTAGTGTTTTTAAATTTTTACTTTATAAATAGTAAATACAATAAGATTTCGTTTTTTTTTAAATTATGAGTTTATAGAATCAGTGACATTGTCTATAATATGGCATATAATTTATTTATACACTTTCAGTTCAGAGGCCAGTTGTGGCGCAGTGGCACAAAGTGTGACTGTAAAACCGACTGGTTGTGGGTTCAATCCCCACTCGAGGAGATGAAATATTAACTTAAATTTACATTTCCATTTTTTCGCACTGGTATCGAGGCTAAGCACAGTGTTCAGCAGAAAGTGGGAAATGGAGTGTCATAACACTAGGTTCCCTATGCCTACCCTGCTGTCTGCGGGATACAGCGTGAAGCTGATTTATTTTTTTTTAATTTTAATTTATTTAATTAATAATTTTAAAATTAAAAATTTTAATTTTCAGTTCAAGACCAATGTGTCTCACAAATGCCGGGCACACCATTCATGTTGCTATGTAAGTTATACCCTGAGGATGTTGCGGAAGAGCTTATACAGGAAGTTACTCAACACCTACTATTTCTACAAGTGAAACAAGCCATTCTTAGCATGGATATATATTGCCCTCCGGAAGCATCTGTGCTGTTGGCTAGTTATGCTGTTCAGGCTAAGGTATGGTAAATATAAATAATTATACATTGATTAGTTGGTAGTAGGATCAGATTAGTTTTCTAAAAATATTTATATTTATAAAGTAAAAAATTCTAGAATTTATTTAACAAAGTTATTTTTTTTTATTTCACACTGTATCCCACACATGGCAGGGTAGGCAGAGTAAACCTGGAAACCAGATGTTAAGACACTTAGTTCCCTACTTTCCGCCGAATTCTGCTGGAATTACATGTTTAGTGGTGGATCCTAATGCCTGTTACTTTGTCTTGTTACCAGAGCGAGGAAATGAAAATATAAAAAATGTATATTTCATTTCCTCGAATAGAAATCGTACCCGCAACCTGTCGCGTTTATAGTCGCATGCTTCTGCCACAGCCCCTTATGTAAGAATAATGGCTCAATGTACCTTTTTTAAAAGTAATTTATTTTTTAACCGACTTCTGTAAAAGAAGGAGGTTATCATCAATTTGACTGTAGTTTTTTAATGTTTGTTACCTCAGAACTTTTGACAGATTAAACCGATTTTAATGATTCTTTTTTTATTTGGAGGCCAGTCGTGGCACACGGGCACAATATGTTACTGTAAAATCTGGTTGTAAGTTCGATCCCCACTCGAGGAAGTGCAATATTTTCATTTCTTCGCTCTGGTGTCGAGGCAAAGCGCGGCGTTCTGTTCCGCCACTCAACACGCAATGCGTCCAGAACTCCGTCAAAAGTAAGTAGAGAACGTAGCAGTGGCGTAGCGGGCTTAACTCGCGCCCGGTGCAACATACCTTTTCAGCGCCCCCGACACGAACATTTTTGCAGTTTTGCAGACCTTTTGGCGCCCCTATGTGAGTAGCGCCCGGGGCATGATGCCCCCCCTTGCCCCCCCCCTCACTACGCCACTGGAACGTAGTGTCTTAACACTAGATTCCCTCTGTCTACGCTGCTGTGTGCTGCCCTGATACAGCGTGAAGCTGATTTAATTAGATTTAATTATTTATTTTATTTGAATGCTGGTGGTGGTGGTCCTATTTTCATTTGCTCTATTTCTGAAGTTTAATGATATCCATGAGAAAATTCTATGTCTTGTAAATTTGCATTAAGTCTGTGCGCGACAAATGGATGAATAACTCAATATCACACCAACAGATTTCAATGATTCTTTTTTTATTTGAAAACGACACTTCAAGAGTAGTTTGAGGAGCTTAGGTTCTGATTATGGCATCTGGTTAAAGTCGGTTTTTTTATATAAGAATATTATTGTTAATGGTTGTTCTTTTAATTAGTAACTATAATTTAATATTAACATCCCAGTACGGTGATTACGATGAAAGCGCTTACAAACCAGGAATGCTGGCCAGCGAGGACTTGTTGCCACAAAGGGTCATAGACCAGTACCAAATGACACCGGAAATGTGGGAGGAGAGGATTAAGATATGGTAAGCTGTATGCTAATTTGTCTTTAAAATTTAAATTATTGACCACAATTCTTTCCTATGTTTAATTCATAAGAAAGAATTATAGTCAATATAAAATTTTAATTTTAAACATTCATCTACAATACTAGTGTTTACCTGTAGATTTGCTTACGTGGCCAAATTACTTCCATTTGGCCACGTAAGCAAATCTATATATGTGTGCACCATATAACACATTCTAATTAGTGACCCTGGCATTGTTTATAATAACAGAACTGTTTCCCAATAAAAGATTTTTTAAAAATCCAAACCTGTAGTAGTTCCTAAGATAAAATGCATTAAACAAACTCATCAAAAGCGTTGCAGCATTGGGATCCTATTAAACCATATTTAAAGTAAATTGAAAGTGTATAAATTAGTGTCCAAACACTAGTTGCTCCATTAAATGTTTTTTTTTAATTTTTATTTCTAAGTATTTTTTTAATAATAAATCTCTTTAAACTAGGTACGCAGATCACAAAGGCATGTCGAGAGACGAAGCTGAAATGGAATATCTAAAAATAGCACAGGACTTGGACATGTATGGAGTTAATTATTTTGCTATTAATGTAAGTACTCAGTTTTTGTCACTCAGTTATTCTTTTTTTTTTCTCTCATTGCATAATTAAAAAATGTGAAATTTCTACATGATTTTCTTTTTTTTGGTATCAGCACATTTGAAAATAAAAAGTTAATCGATAGTATCGTCATGATAAAAAATAATGTCCACAATCCCATAAAAATAAGTTTTTTTTTAATTCTACATATGGAAATTTAAAAATTGTTTATTATCTCTTTTTTTAATCTGACAGTTTGTTTATGCCATATAAAATACAATATAATTAAATGTCCTGAAAGTGTATAACAGACTGATGTATTTCTAAGTCTTTTTCTACGAATGTAACTTAACTGGTATGTATGTATTATTAACAGTGAAAAAACAAAATAAAAAATCGTCATTCCCCACTTTCCCTGACATCCTGGAAGCATTGTTTGTTGAGTGGTGGAACAACGCCGCGCTTTGCCTAATTACCAGAAATAGCAAATGAAAATATTTATTTAATTATATTTTAATATTTTATTTACAGTTTACATTCGTACGCTTGTGCTTCTGCGCGACGACTGACTTAAAAAAAGATTTTATTATAAAATATACCATAATATATCCTAATATATATATTTTTCCGTTTCCACAGAATAAAAAAGAAACAGACCTGTACCTTGGTGTAACTGCCCTCGGACTAAACATATACGAGAAAGATAACAAGCTAACACCAAAAACAACCTTTCCCTGGTCCGAGATCAAACATATATCATTCGATGATAAGAAATTTGTTATCAAATTCGTTGACAAGAGTGTTAATAATTTTATTTTCTTCTCACCCAAAGGAATGAATAAATTGGTAAATATTTTATTCTTTTAACATATATTTTTATTAACTTTATATTTATATATTTATAAGACAGATAGATAGATCAGAGACAGATGGATAAATCTTTCTATCTTTTCTATTTAATTATTTAAATAGGTTCCCACTGCTTACCATGCTATGCGGAAAAATGTAACACTGAAAAAAAAAATATTTGTCTAATTGGGAATCGATCTCACAATCATGGCACTGCTCTTTTGCGATATTAATTATTTTAAAAAATGTATTAAAGTGACTTAAAAAAAATATTTTATAAGATTTTAGATCTGTGTATCGGCAACCATGACTTATACATGAGGAGGCGGAAACCCGACACTATGGAGGTACAGCAGATGAAGGCTCAAGCGAAGGAGGAGAAGCAGGTACATATCAATATTTTTATTATGGTAAATTGTATATTTTATTTATAATTTTGTGATGATATCATGTCAAAATGCGACAGCGTTAAACGCGATGGTTCAGTCCACTCGGAGGAATGAATTATTTTAATTTCCTCGCTCTAAAACAGTGCGGCGTTAAGTTCCGCTACTCAACACAGAATGTTTCAAATATTACGCGTGTATTGTAGAATGGAGTGTCTAGATACTAATTTCTTTTAAACTACCCTCCTGTACGCTGGATACAATATGAACCTGAAGAACATGAGATATGAAATAATTATATCATTTATACTTATAAGCTTTAGGAGATTTGATTATGTAAAATGTTTATATATTTTTTAGTAGCCTAATAATAAGGCATTTAAATTTTACCTTACATTTTTTGAAATGCACATAATTTATAAAGTCTACTTTTGAATATAAAATTAAACTTAAGAACAAACCTGTCGTAATGCAAGGACACAAGTGTGTAACTGTAACGCGGCGGTTGTGGGTTCGATTCGCATTCGGAGGAATGAATTATTGTTGATTAATGTTTTCATTTCTTCGCTCTGGTACCAAGGCAAAAGAGCGGCGTTGAGTTCCAGCAACAACACATAATGTCTCGAAAATCGGCTGAAAGTGAGGAATGGAGTGTCTTAATATTAGGTTCTCTATGTCTACGGTGATATATGCGGGATACAGCGTGAAATTTAAAAAAATAGTTTAACAAACAGAAAACTACAAATAACATATTTATTCCACAGCGTCGTCAAATAGAGCGTAACAAGTTAGCGCGTGAAAAGCAATTGCGTGAAGCGGCGGAAAGGGAAAGAGCCGCCATGGAGCAACGCCTCTTGCAATATCAGGAGGAAATACGACTGGCTAACGAGGCTTTGGTGGGTTTTAATTTAAATTATACTATATAATCCCCCACTCTCCCCCACTGTCGCCCCGGTCAATTTTTATATAAATAAAAAGTTTAAAAGTCCATCATCGTCACATCAGGGCTACAGTTTCATGTATTAAAAATAATTAAATACAAAAAATACTGATAAAAAATTGTAAACTTTAATATGAATTTAAAAATATATTTTTTCGTTTTATGAACTAATAATTTACTTAATTTTTGACTAATTTGACATTTCTTCGCTCTGGTGTCGAGGTTAAGCGCGGCGTTGAGTTCTGCCACTCAACACGCAATGCCTCCAGAATTCGGCAGAAAGTGGGGAACGGAGTGTCTTAACACTAGGTTCCCTCTGTCTACCCTGCTGTGTGCGGGATACAGCGTGAAGCTAATTTAATTTATTTTTTTTTATTTTTGACTATGATTTTCTGATTGCTTATTATCTGAACTGTATATTTTTTTTACTTAAATAGTTTTGATCCTCCTTAACTATCTATTTATTATTATTATTGCCATTTTTATGTCTTTCAGCGTCGTTCAGAAGAAACGGCAGAACTTCTAGCAGAGAAAGGTAGAGTGGCGGAAGAAGAAGCTTCCCTCCTAGCGCAGAAGGCGTCAGATGCTGAAAGGGAGAACGCACGGCTGCGGTTATCCGCCATCAAGACCGAGGAGGAGAAGGTAAGAGACGAAAGGTTAATTTTTGTTGTCAGATTCACTTTGTATCCCGCATATAGCAGCATAGGAGGAACCTAATGTTGAGACACCCCATTCCCCACGCACCGTCCAATTTTTGAGACATTATGTGTTCAGTGGCGAAATTAAATGCCACTTTTGGCCTTGCCAGAACATAGAAATGAAATTAACTCATTCCTACAAGAGGAGACTAAACCTATAACCATTGCACCTACAGTCGGACGCTTTCCTGTATCAAAACGGTCTCAAATAAGTATATAATGTGTTTTGAAAATAATAATTAATTTAATAAATTAAATATCGTATAACTAAAAAAATAATATTGACATTATATTATTACTAAATTCCAGGTCCACTTAGAAAGAAAAACACGCGAAGCGGAGTTCCTAACAGCACGCCTTGTAGAAGAATCAGAGAAGAGAGCGGCGGAGGCAGAAAGACTGAAGGCGGAACTCGTATCGGCCAGAGTTGCGGAGAAACAGGCGAAGGAGAAACTATTGAACTTCCTTAGTAGGACGTCCACGGGATCATTGCCTCCGCCGGTTAGTGTCACTTTAATATAACATCATCATCATTAATTTAATCACTCTGCTAGCCAAAATGCAGCTTTGATTTCCGTCAATTGAAGATTTTTTTTGAGTGCACGGGCAACACCCCGTAAAAATACATAGTGTCCTAACACAAAGTTTTCTCTGACAACCCTACCATAGAGAGAGCCAATAGTCGATCAGTAGGGCCTTCCTTTGACAGACATGGACAAATCGGCAACATCATTTCTAATATTATTCCTAAGAAAATATAAAAAAATTGAGCTTTATAATTTAACGAAAGTTAGGTACCATTTTTTGTATCTTAGTTACCTAATAACTGCTAACAAAGTAACCACCACCCACCTCCATATTCCCTGAGAGTACTTACTAGTGTTGGGTCTATGCGCACAGAAACTTTAATTCTTTATAAAATAACGAAGTTCTGGCTACTATCGGCTCTTAAGTGATACTATCAGCTTCACGCTGTATCCCGCACACAGCAGGGTAGGCAGAGGGAACCTAATTTGTATAAGACACTCCGTTCCCCACATTCCACCGAATTCTTTAGGCATTGCGTGTCGGAAAAAATTTAAACTGCTTTTAAAATTATTATATTCAAGATTTTTTTATTGTTATTCAATATTAGTTATTAATTTAATTTATATTGTGGAGTAGTGTCAAAGAAATTAACTCTCTTTTTTTTTTAAATAAAGCCTTAAAGAATTCATATATATTTTTAATTTATTACAGCCATCGTCTACAGTGCCTTCATCAATGTTCCCATCAACGTGTTCTCTACCAGCCGAATTGGGTGGAGAAGTTCTCCAAAATGGCAATTCTGGTGAAGAACTCAACTCTTACCAACTGGTACCAGACGACGACCCCCACGTGCACCGTCTCTCCCTAGAAATAGAGAAGGAAAGGTGAGTGATAATTTGGAGAAGATGCAGAATTTACCGTTTAATGTAAGCGGTAAGTAGTGTATGCGAATGATAGTTATATAGCAATGGACGGAGTTAAGTGGAGAAGATGGAGAATTTACCGTTTGCAATAAGCGGTAAGTAGTGTTTGAGTGAGAGATTACTAATTTCTTTAGTGTGAAAGGTCTATTAGAGAATAGAACCAGTGGAGAACATCACTTATTGTTTACAATATAAACGGTAAGTAGTGATAGTGACACAGTGGTAACTTAGTTAGGGAACATTGATGATACTATAAGTGTGTACTCACTTTGACAGCAGTTTATACATTTTCTGTATGTGAGTTTTGGTAAATGAATGAAAAGTTTTCGTATGGTTGCGGAAAGTGGAGAATGTGGAGAAATTACCGTTTCAAAATAAGTAATGATGTGATAGTGATAGAGTAATATCATATTGTTTTGAAACGGTAAGTGAAAAGTATTTTTTAAAGCAGTATGTTATATGTATGTGAGTGTTGATAAGAGAATTAAAATCTTTCAAAGGATAGTGAAAGTAGAGAAAATGAAGAATTTATTATATAACTAGTTAATTAGAGTGAATAGAATAGTGATATGTTATTGTGATGGCACTGTAAGAGTCTATAGAACACATTGAAACAGTAAATGCGTATGGGAAAGAAAGTATCTTAGCGAAATACATTATTTAAGTTAAAGGAAAGTGGAGAAAATGGAGAATTTGCCGTTTACAAAAAGTAGCATCACTACTTTATAGTGATAATTACAGTGACATGTTAGTGCTATACTGTAATTTTGTATATGGGAGTGTTTGGCAAGAAAATAATAATCTCTCTTCCATAAAGTGGTGAAAAGTAGAGAAAATGGGAAATTTACCGTTTACTAATAACAGTAAATTATGATAGTGACAAGTTAGTGATAGAGACAGAATTTAGTAGTGATTTAGTGATTGAGTGAATGAATGAGATGCAGATTAATAAGCGAAAGCAGTGTTCGGTACCAGGAGCCCATGAGCCGGCGGGAGGTCCTCCTGAACGGCACCGTCGACGACGAGATGACCTCCTACGAGCTGATGGACGACGACCACGTGCAGCGCCTCTCCGCCGAGATAGAGAAGGAGAGGTGAGTCGTTTGACACTTTCGACTTACTATTGTTGATAATACTGCTATGTTAGTTATTAAGAAGGTTTTTTTTATTATTAATTTAATAATAAATAAATGCTTTTTTTAATGTATAACGGCTTTTGTAGTGAAGAGAGCTAATTCATAGAATTATAAAAGATGTTCTCGATAATTGTTCAAAACTAAAATTTGATATGAGATTGGGATTTCGATTTGATACTTACTGTAAGGGGGCTGTAAATGTGATAGTTGTCAGTTTGATTCCCACTCGGAAGAATGTTTATATTTAGATTATTTTCGTTCCCTACTCAAATATTATCCCGGCGTTGAGTTTCTCCACTTAACGTTAAGTGTTGAGTTGTGATTGTAAAACATAGTATTTTAATAATTGAGTGGAAAGGAAACCTACAGGTATTAGATTGTATTGCAATACAGTGAATAGTAAAATGAGTTTCAATTGCTTGAAATTATTTTACATTAATTTAATTTTTTTGTTTAAAAATCTATTCTTTTAATTAAATATAAAGGTCGAAGTAAATTTAAACTATTTTGATTTTATATAATTTTTGTAATAATAATTTGAGACAAATAAATGACGGTGCTATGTTATACTGAAATATATTTAAATCACCCACATAAAAAAAATCTTAAAGAATTATACTAAAAAAATTACGAATGATTCCAGAGTGGAATACCTAGCCAAGTCCAAGCATCTACAACAGCAGCTGGACGAGCTGCGATGTGAATTCTCCGTACTAAGGGTCGAAGGGGGAGGTGGAGTACAGGGCAGTGGTGGGGGTGGGGGTGGAGGAGCAACCCTGGACCGTCTCCACGAAGCCCAGGCGAGAAGCGGAGATGATAAATATAGTACTTTGAGGCGGTTGAAGCAAGGCTCTACCAGAACTAGGGTAGCTTTCTATGAAGATCTTTGAGTTTTGAGTAAGTATATTTTTTTCTTGTATAGAAGGGTTTAGAGGCCAATCGTGGCGCAGGGGCACAAAGTGTGACTGTAAAATCGACTGGTTGTGGGTTCGATCCCCACTCGAGGAAATGAAATATTTACTTACATTAAACTTTTCATTTATTTGCTTTGGTGTCGACTCAAATTGCGGCGATGAGTTCCGCCACTCAACACGCAATGCCTCCACAACTCGGTGGAAAGTGGAGAGCGTAGTATCTTAACACTAGGTTCCCTCTGCTTTCCCTGCTGTGTGCGGGATACAGCGTGAAGCTATTTTTTTTATTAAAAGGATTTACCCAGGGGAAGCAAGGGGACCCAAAGTCGTCTTCAACCTCAGGTGAGAGCTGGAGATGATAAATATATACTACATTCAGACGGTTGAAGCGAGACCTGCCAGCATTAAAGGATTTTCTATTAATAATTCAGAATTTTGAATATATTTTAATATACAATAAGATGGTTTAGGAAGGGCTTGATGTAGAGTGGTAAAATTACTGTATTTTTGAGAAATATTACCTTTTTTCTGTGGTTTTAATGGAGTATACAAATATCATCACGAGATAAAATTATGCATGACATTATTTTTGCAAAAAATATGTAAAGATGTAAAATGGGAAAATGGAAGTGACTTAATGAGAACGAAGTGTTACACCCCAGGGTAGGAAAAGAGATAGTCTGAGAACCCACCCTTAGGTTATCTCTGCTTACCCTGCGTAAAGCCAAAAGTATGAGAAATAATAGGAAAATAATTTTTGGAAATTCATTTTTTTGGCTAGACACTGATGGACAACAATTTTTGCATTACATTTAATAAATAATGATTTTAACACTGCGTCCTAATACACTGGATCCACTGTCGTGTAAAAGACGGAAAGTGGAGAGAATAATACTTTACCACTGGTTTTTATCTTTTTTATCTGTTATAATATAATCTAAAATATATTTTTATAATTGCAGGAACTGTCAAGTAACAACATCACGGAATCAAAACATGGGTTTTACTATCATAAAAAAAAAGGTTTACAAAAAAATGTGAAACTTACTTTTTTTACTTTTAAATTATATATTAAATATAAGTTGAAAATAGTGTCATAGTTGAATGTCGAAATGTGCCTTAAAAATATTAAAGGGAGAGAGAGAATAATTATATTGTATTGAGAGAAATGCAAAGAATGATAAAATTGTAATATTCATTATTCTTCATAAATAATAAATAACTAATAGCTTTTAAGAATTAATTAACAAATGAACGTAAAAATAATTTTATTTATATATATAAATATTTTATTGAAGTCGTCGTGGCGCAACGGCAGTATTATCCACGTCTCTGACTATAAAAGTGGGTTCGATTCTCATTTGTCGGAATAAATTGTTCTCATTTCCTCACTCTAGTAATAATACAAACTGCGGCGTTGAGTTCCGCCACTCAACACTCGATATCTGAAAATTTAGCTGCAAGAGAAGAACGAAGAGTCTTAACTGAAGCTAGCAAAATATTAGAAGTTTGCTTTATTTTTTTTGTTGTGCTAAATTCAATTATAATAATCAGTTATAAAATAAATTGATCTCCTCATTTATATTTTACTAATATAAATATTATTTTTTATAAATTGATTAATTATTATACCTTTTTACACATTTATACTTTAGTTTAATTGTTTTTTTTTGTTTTATAATTATGCTTAGAACAAAATTGCTTAGAGCTAAAATATATAAAATTTTAGATTTCGTATATTATTATAAAAACATATTTAAGTAAATAATAACAATAAATGTTGGTTCCTTTATCATTAAATGGATGGATCCTGTATGGCTCCAATATTTTATTCATAATAAATTAAATACTATATATTTTTTTTGTATTTAGGTGTTATTTTAAAATACTGTTTTTAAATAGCCGCCTATATAAACATTTTTGTAATCGTATCTTTGACCATACTTTTTTTTCTATTGAATTAAATAAACAATGAATTCATTTAATTTTAGCATTTTTTTAAAAATATTCGATTTAATTTGATCGATCCTAATGAAGGGATTACTTGGAAATAAAAAACTCGACTGTATGAACTAAATTTATGTATCCAGTAACCAACACGAATTTACAACGACGTATCATTTATAAAAATCTGTTTAACAGTTACAAGGGAACAAAAGAACGGACATACATACGCGCTAATAACATAACCCTACTTTTGGGCTTCGCCGCGGTCGGGTAAAACAGAAATTAAAAAATACAATCAAGACTTTTTGAGTATGAACGCGAAACGCACAAAAAAATAAATATTTAAGGAAAATTTCACTTCACTTTAGTTTAATATACACCATACATTCTTTCTCGTACCTTTTATATCTTAATATAGCAATAAAATAACTGCTTCTAATAAACTTAATACTTTTTGTTTTTTATTATTAATTAACTAATTTAATATAACGTTAGTACGTATACTGTATTTTGTGGATCGATAATAATATATAAGAAAATAGACAGGATTTCATTTTAGTTAAATTATGTCTTGTTCTTTTTTTTATTTTTTTTTTATTAAATACAATACTCATTACTCGTTAATAGAATTATGGAGCTATTGAAAATCTTTATTATTTTCAGAAAAAATTAAAATAATTAAAATAACTTTGATAGTATTAAATAAAATGAGAACAAAGAGCTCTGTATTTGTGTGAGTGTTCATATGTAGTGTGGGTGTGACGTCACTAGCTTTGCTTAAACCAGTTTTTTACACCTATACTGATAGCAGCGTCACATTTTTTTCTAGCTGTGGGGAACCTAGTGTTAAGACACTCCGTTCCCCACTTTCCACCGAGTTCTGGAGGCATTGCGCATTGAGGGGTGGAACTCAACGCCGCCTCCGTCACATATTTAATTCTTAATATTTCATTTTTTGTTTGAAATTACGTTTGATTTATTACAAGTAAAAAAATATAATTGTCACTATCACTGTTCAAGAATGGAAAAATGTATATGGTCATATAATAAATATATATATATGTCACGGCATTTAAAAAAGAAAAATAACGTGAATACGCGTTTTGTTCTTATATTCTTGATAGTATAACTGAAAGGTTCACTACTAACCCAAGGGGCCGTTCAAGTATTACGTAAGCACTGTAGGGGGGCGGGAGGGGGGGGGGGGGTCTGGGTCTTGGGTTTGCTTATTTTTGACGTTTTCAATGAAATATTTGTAAGAGGATTGCTTATTTTTGATGACATAGGGGAGGAGGGGATCAATAATTGCAAAAAAACTGCTTACGTAATACTTGAATGGCCCCCAAAAGAAACGTCAGACGAGAGTAAAAATGTATGAAAATGCAATGTTTGACGATGTAATTAGATCGTAGATCGATGTAACTTATATTACTATTTTATAATTTTTTTTTATCAGTTTTACGTTGTATCCCGCACACGCAGAGTAGGCAGAGGGAATTTAGTGATAAAACACTCCGTTCCTCACTTTCTGCTGAATTTTGGAGGCATTGCGTGTTGAGTGGCGGAACTCAACGCCGCGCTTCGCCTCGACACCAGAGCGAAGCAACCAGTCGGTTTTACAGTCACACTTTGTGCCCCTGCGCCACGACTGGCCAACTCCCCTATAAGTTTCATTAGAAAAACACATCCCTACAGATTTAAGCAATGGGATCATAGGCTACAACCACTCACACAAATGCAAAGCTCAGCGTAAACCTCGCGAACTGTACTGAAATCTATTATTTTCCAAGAATAATTAAAGATTTTTTTTTTATTTAATAAGTAATTATCAAGTCATTCATTTAAACTTATATAAACGAAATAACTGTGACCATATATTTATGTAAAATTTATTTTATTATTGTTTTTTTTTCGAAATGGAACTAAGAACATGTGATGGTAACATTTTCTTATTTAAACCATAAAAAGTTTATAATTAATTACATTTTCAAACTATTTAATTTACTTTTATTATTGCATATGTGTTTTTTTTATTATTATTTAAATGGATTTTCTTAATTTTTACATACTATGGATAAAATAATATTTTTATAGTACAATATTTTTTTTGTGAGCAAATCTCGAGCCTCTCTGTCTTAAACTATTACAAATCGCACCATTTCAATAACAGTGATCCAAAAACTAAAATTAACTATATATTTATTTTTAAATGACCAAAAAGTCCCTTTTTAATTAGAAACTACATCTACACTCATATACAGGTGAAAGTGTCAGCACCACTTTAAATGAAACCACAGTTTTAACTACTCTATAAAAGCCTAATAAATATTGTGAAATTAAAACAAATCCTACGTCTAAACTGTTGAGGTATCTTGATTAATTTCTTTTGGTATGGGTTTAAAATAATTTACCCTATATGGTGTTCCCGTAAAAGAAACGCTGACATTTCCACCTGTATTTCAAAAATTGCAAACTTTTTTGTTTATTTTCTTTTTATTTTGGAGAGTGCAAAATTGTGATGAATGTTACTATGTATACGTGCCTTAATCATGTTAAGAAAATAAATATTTTGTAAATATATTTTTTAGAAAAGTATTAAAAGTTGTTTTTATTTTTTTCCTTGTGTTCTAACAATTCAAAATATATTACAATTATTTATTTAATTTATGCTTAATTGAGGCCGGTCGTGGCGCAGAGGCGCAAAGTGTGACTGTAAACGCTACTGGTTGTGAGTTCGATCCCCACTCGAGGAAATGAAATATTTATTTAATTTTATATTTTCATTTCTTCCCTCTGGTGTCGAGCACGCAATGCCTCCTGAATTCAGTGAAAAGTGGGGAAAGGAGTGTCTTAACAATAGGTTCCCTCTGCCTATTCTGCTGTGAGCGGGATAAAGCGTGAAGCTGATTTGATTTTATTTTTAAAATGCTATTTAGGTAAGAAAAATATTTGTTTTTAGAAATCTAAAATTTATACTTTATATAGCTTCTTCTGCTGTACTTATGAACCAACCGTGAAAATAGAATTAAAGATAAGTAAACATCATAATCACTTTAACTGACGTAAGTTACATTTTCGTAGTAATGTAAAAAACAATCCCGCATATAACAGGGTAGTCAGAGGGAACGTACTGTAACTCCATGAGAAACTTAATGAGAATTAAGACACTTCCGTGCCCCACCTTCCACCAAAGTCTGAAGCCATTGCGTGTTGCGTGTTTGCCTCGACACCAGAGCGAAGAAATGAAAACATAAATTTAAATAAATATTTCATTTCCTCAAGGGAGATCGAACCTACAACCAGTCGCGTTTGGACATTTCGTGCCCCTGCGCCACGACGGCCTAAATATTTTGTATTAATTTTTATTAATTTTCAAATGAAAGATGGAAACGAAAGGGAAATATTAGGCAGGTTATTATCGTTAAGTGTGCCGATTTTATCGTTAAGATATTCTCGTTAGAATTATAACCGATAACGTCATTTTTTGTACTTGGTCTAGATAAAACACAAAGTATACTAAAATCATTTCCCTATAAACACTGTTTATAAAAATATATAATTCAATAATATAAAATATGAGGTCGTCGGGGCACAGGCGCGACGGTTGTGGTTCGATTCCCACTCAGGGGAGTAAAATATTTATTATTTTCATTTATATCGCTCTGGCCACGAGGCAAAGCGCGCAAGTCAACGCACAATACGGCGGAATGTGGAGAACGGAAGTGTCTTAACACCAGAGTCTTAGGGTTCCTCTGCTCCCATGCTATCATGCTGAATATAGCGTGTGTTTAAAAAAAGTTTAGGTATGCTGTTAAAAAAATGTCTTAAAGGTTCATATTTTTCTTATGGTTAAATAAAACAAAAATATATATTTCTTAAATTTATTAAAACTTCATATACAATCAACATACATTTGCTGCTTTATTTTAAAAAATATACACCACATTCTTATAACAATATTAATAATTATGTTTATATTATTAATACACTTTTATGTACAATTTAGAGAACTTTTATTAATAAATAAATAAATGATTAAATTATTAATAATAATTTAATTTTCTTGACTCAGAAACATATAAATAGTATAGGGAAAAAAACATTCATACTAACTTATTATATTATTACTTTGACTGGTTGTAAATGAATAAAGAATATAAGAACATAATATATAAAATATTTTTTAAGTTTGTTGTAAGACGTGTAGCCTTGCACAAAGCAGAGGAGAAAATGAGAACCTAGTGTCAAGACACTGCCATTCTTCCTTTTTTCGCCTGATTATTAAATATGTTATTTAACAGAACAGGAAAATGAAAATAATTAACTTCGAGTGAGGATTGAACCCACAACTATCATATTTAGTTATATGGTGTCCCAATGTGTAAATAACACATTGTTTTATTAACGTCCTAAAATTAGCTTCACGCTGTATCCCGCACACAGTCAGGGTAGGCAGAGAGAACCTAGTGTTAAGACACTCCATTCCCCACATTATATGTTGAGTGGCGTAACTCAGCGCTGGGCTTTTGCCTTGGTGTCAGAGCGAAGAAATGAAAACATTAATAAACAATAATTCCCTCGAGTGGGGATCGAAGCCACAACCATCGCGCTACAGCAACATCCTTGTGCCCCTGTGCCACGACGGCCTCAAACAGGCTAGTTTCATTTAAACAAAATAATTATAGATTATTAAGTTCAATAGAGATCAAAATTGTAACAATATTTTCAAAATACTATTTTGTTTATCTACAAAATTGTAATGAATGTAAATAAATCATATTATGTATGAATGACTGAAACCTGAAATGATGTGTAAAATTTACATATAGTATGTAGCATATAGTAACGGAATTATTAAAGCAGTTACACAAGGTTTTTAACTTTCCATCTGAAAACAGCCTTATCAGTGAACATAATATCGTTGGCTTAGATTAAAAACCTGATTACAACAGCCTATTAAGCAAATTCTGAATTCAGGAAATACATAATATGTATATGAGTAGGATTTTACAATTTAGAAAATTGATTTCTATTTTCTATTATATGAAATAAAACAAAGATATTTCTTTTACACTTTCAAAAGAATAAAAATGTATGAGTACACAACAACAAAAGAAACTGTTTAAACAGGTTGGCAATCTATACCAACAATATACTGTAAACATTATAAATAGTCCAAAGTAAGTAATGTTCTAATAGTAAACAATTTATTAAGCATATTCATTTATATTTAACTTAAATTATGCATTATATTTTTGAAATTATTAATTTTGAATAAGAAATCAATAATTTTATAACTATTTTCACCAATTATATCACTATACGTACATGGCAGTGTAGAATAAGCCACCTATAATTCCAATAACTCATCTGCTATAATAACGTCAATCTGTAAATATTGAAGCATAAAAATAACAATTAAGCTTTATTATATAATCTTTTGTAACTAATACTTGTGCCGCTATCACAAAATTCATTCATAATAATCCTACATAAGAACAAATGGAACATTACTATTAGAACTATTATAGAGACCCAGAATAAGGGGTTTAGGCCTCCGAGGCTGTGGCCATGTCGGTGTAAGGCGATGACATGGTGTTCGTGAGCCGGAGCCTCTATGACTTCATGTACATGGATTGCGTGTCTTAAATCCTCCATGTGCTGCTTATCAGCTGTTATATACAAGATAGCAGTTAAAGGCTCTGTAAGTTTTACTGGGAAATATTTCCTATAGGGTCCAAGTTGCACAGGTGAGTCTAAGCAGCCGGCATCACAAGCATAATATGTTTTATCAGAGCGATCTAATGCCACAAAAATGGCCGCTTTATTATCTTCCTGCAATATAACACTTATATTGACATGAGTCATGTTACCATAGTTGACTCGACGGAATAAAAAGTCTCTATGTAGTTTGGAAGGATGAATATTATATTCGAGGTGTTGATTACTGAATCTAAGGCTTCCGAAACTAAGTATCATCGCCTGGTTGACGCCACTGGCTCCAGCTTTTAAAAGATTGTGGCAGCCCTGTTTTTCTAAGGTTAAAAGCCAAATACTTGCCACATTATTCAAATTAGACAGACTGTTTAGTGGTTTCCATAAATTAAAAGCATCCAATGTTGAATAGCCTTCATAGCAGCCCTCTGAATATGTTAGAGTTCGGAGGATTTCAGATTTAGTTGCTAGTTTGATGTGTTCCTCGTGTTCGTAGCTTCTAACTTGTGAGAGGATAGCATAAATAGTAGCATTAATTCTATCTCCATTGATAACACCATCTGCTTTTGAATCAGATATATAAAACCCAGTGTACCACAGTCCTTGCCATACTCTAGCATGGTTCTCTCTCAGTTTTCTCACTGCAACTCTATCTCCTGTTAATGCTATAGCTTTTTCCATTTGATCTATAGCTTTCTTTTCAACTATGTCCTTTTGACTTGCATAATCTGCTTTCTTAATGGGTTTACTATATTGTACTGTTGTTAGAATCAAAAGATCCAAACCGTCTCTGGCTTCTATTTGTATAACATTGCTCAGTTTTCTACAGACGACTGAAACTGCTATGACATTCTCACTCTCTGGCAAAGCTATCATACCAGTTACAACCTCATATTCCTTGGCATCAACTCCTTGATGCAGTTTGATAGTCTGTTTGACAGATGTAGGCCAATCAGATAGTCTTGGTATTGTCATGTGTAAAGTTTTAGCTGCATTCAAAGGGTTATTAATTAAAATTTCTTGTACAAATAGCGATGGGATAGTTCTATGTGCGTAATATTGGTAAGAGACATGCAAGCCCGTTCCACTACATTGAAATCTATGTACAACACCACTCTTATAGTCTACCAATGTAGATTCTTTCATATCTAAGTCATCTATTATGTATAAGGGGTGATAATACACTGGTAATGATAGAGTTCTCCCATATTTAATGTTCAAATGTGAATCTTGTTCTAAGGCAAGTCCTAGTAATCCATTACCTACATAAGGTACGTAATTGTGACTTAGCGAAGTGAGAGTGGCAGCTGATTCCAGCCTTAAATAAGCGTCATATTCGTTAAGACGATCTTGGAAGGGGTTCAAAAAGTTCCGGTGACAAACATTTTGGTTACTCATTAGGGAACCCTCTCTGTTATAAAATATATCCATAAGCGTCGGTCCAATGTAAAGCAAAAGGAAGACTACCACTAGAACTAATAAAACCAGTTTTTTTCTCGTAAGTGGTCCATCTGTAAGTCTGTTTATGCGTCTAAAAATCTCTCCGGCTCTCCGACTCATGTCGCCAAAGTTATTGTTTGGTCTTTCCATTACCCTGCAGTTCGCTGTAACCTACACTTCCCACAGCACCAAACTTATAAAATTTACGTATGATTTAATGTAATCATGGTAAACATGAAAAAATATTGCAAAATTTTAATTTTAATATACTCTGCTTCACAATAAATAATCACAAAGTCAAGCGAAACACATGACGTTTCATAGATAACTGTATTTGGATACTTGTACTATAAAATAATTTATTTTAATATTTTATGTTGATTGTACTTTATTTATAATTACAGTTATAGTAACTAAAATTATTTACGATATTTTTAATATACTAATAGATCCTTTAAAGTTTTAAAACTGATGTGCATTTTTTACTTCCTTACAAAAATATATGGTTTAAAACTCTTTTCTTTTTCATTCACTGTCCATTTTGTTAAGTGGCAATACCAAATTAAGAATATGATTATAAAACTTATGACGGTACTAATTCGAACATATCATTTAGTTACTAAATTTCGTATCTATTAGATTCACAATATAAAGAAATATAAGGATGGAAAAAAAGAAAAACACAAATTACTTTAAAATTGTATATTCATAAAACTATCACAAAATCGTGTTAAATAACTTACACTAATATATAAATATAAATGATACAATAGCACCAATTTATTTATCTTATATTTTCTGCTTTACAAGAATATAAACTTTTTTGACAATACTTTTTTAAATATATTTTTTATTATAATACATAAAACTATATTATTATTGCTTATAAATATTATTGCTATGTGTAAGAGATTCACATAATAAATTCACTTTAAGTGTTCAAATTTATAAAATTTAAGACTGCAATAGGAATGACTGTAGCTATTATTTTACATATCTTTTAAAATTTCATAAAATATAATATAATAATTAGAATGAACTTTGATACATAATTTTAATATTTTGGATTGAAATTTGAAATTTTTTGTCTTGAAAATAAATATATCTTACTATATATATTCCTAGTGGACATGTCAATAATATAAAAAAAAAATATTACAATATTTGTGCTTTTCGTATAAAAATATCGTAGCTTTAGAATATAAACGCGCTAAATTCGTTACTTGTCGTTATGTACATTTTTATACCTTTAAAAAATGTTATAAATATATGTAGAGTAGAAGACGAAGTATAGTAGAATAGAATACAAATCAACTTTCGAAATTGTAAAAACCTTCTGATAAAATATATATTCTCTCATTGTTCTTTTAGAACATTTCTCTCGATAATTTGCCTAATAGGCTATTGGCAAGTTTATACTCTAAATCGACGAAATTAAAAATATATATCTATTATTCGTTTTTATATCCTATCGTATAATGATGCATAATTTTCATATATTCAATTTTTTATATTTATTCTAAGTTATAATATAAAGTGATGTTAACAACTAGTTATTGCTTTGCTACATAATATTCTTGTTTAATTGTAAAATATGTACTAAATAAATTCTAAAATAATTGTTGCAATTTAATATTGGATAAAATAATTTATTTTCTTTAAACTAGCCAAAAAAGTGTGATATCAAAATATTTTATTATAATACTGCAAATTTTGAAAGTATAACTTAGCTGGAATAAATTTCATTAGAATCTCCAAAATCTTAAAATATAATACAAAAATATATAATTTAAATATAAATAGACTCTAATTTTTTTAAATAAATCACAAATAAATATAATATTGTATATATATATTTGTTATTGTTTTAAAAAAAAATTTTATATCTCTTTTAATTTGTAAAAATTGTAAAACTAATTTATTATTATATGTGCGTTTTACGTTATAATTATATTCAATATATATATATATATATATATATATATATATATATATATATATATATATATATATATATATATATATATATATATATATAAGAAATGAATGTCATAATTTTTAAAATATATGTTTCTGTAATATAACTTTTTAATTATAAATAATATAAATTACAAAATCGCTTTTTAATATCATGTGAAATTTTTAAGTATATTATATAAATTACTGACAATTTTTTCATACATATATAGTATGGACGTATCTAGAGATATATTCTAGAAGATGCCTTTATTTTAGTTTTAAACTGATCTATTTATATATCAGTTTTTTTAAATTTTACACTAAATTGTTGAGTGGGCACCAGTCTTCTGGGGGTAGGCTCGAACCAACCGACCCCTCCCATTCCAACGCCCATGTACAGTAAGTATTAAATTACATTATAAATAATATCTTCTATTCAAGCATATTAAAAAAAACAAAAAAAATTTTTAAGCCACTGCTATGGAAAGAATTTTAAATGCATTCATTTTTTTATTTGTGGAATGATATTTTATGGAAAATAGAAGCAAAAATATATAAAAAAAATATCATTTTACGTAATATTAACGTGATTAAAATTTAATTTTCTTCCTTTTGTACCCAATTGTTGTCAGACCGAAATCGTACTATGTCTTCCTCCGAATCAGTGTCCGATGGCGGTATTTCTTCATCGTCGTAGTATGGCTTTTTAATAATATCTATAAAAAAATATATTTATAATTAGCTTCACTCTGTATCCGACACATAATAGCGTAGACAAAGGATACCTGGAACCCTTGTGCACACCGTTTCCCACTTTTCGAATTCTCAAGGCATAGCGTGTTGAATAGCGGAACTCAACGCCGCGCTTTGCTATGTTACCAGAAAGCAAGGAAATGAAAATATTAAAAAAATCCATTCGCCGAGTGGGAATCGAACTCCCAACTGCGGCGTTTACAGTCTCTCGTCATTACTCACCGCGAAGTCAGTCACCACTCATCACGCAATGTCTCGAAACTTTGGCGAAAAATAGAAAACGGAGTGTCTTAACTCAAGGTTTCCTTTGTCTACTCTACTACATATATGCGGAATATATCTTAAAACTAAAAAAAATCTAATTAAATTAGCTTCACGCTGTATCCCGCACACAGCAGGGTAGGCAGAGAGAACCTAGTGTTAAGACACTCCGTTCTCCACTTTCCGCCGAGTTCTGGAGGCATGGCGTGTTGATCGGCGAAACTCAACGCCGCACTTTGCCCCGACACCAGAGCGAAGAAATGAAAATATACATAAATAAATATTTTATCTCCTCGAGTGGGGATCGAAACCACAACCAGTTGATTTTACAGTCACACTCTGTGCCCCTGCGCCACGACTGGCTTTGAAACTAGATAGAATTAAAGAAGAACAAAAAAATACCATAACCACTCTCCCCATCGACAAGTGGTCGTTTATCTTCTGAGGGTAGTTGTGAAAACGCATAGTCGCGTCTCGCAGCGCGCGCCCTCCCCCGCCACCCCGCGCACCACGCACCACCCACCACTAGGGTCACTCCCACCACACCTGATGAACAAGAAAATAAGAGTTTCATACAGTACCGTCGACGAGTCGTGGCCGCTGTGAAATTAGCTGTAAATGGCTACACAATTTGATTTTAGGGCTTTTTTTCTTAAAAAGTATTTTTCTTTGCTATATGTGGAATAACACTTTAAAAATATGAACTAGTGATTATAACATTAGACATCAAGAAATACAAGATAAAACTTAAGATTTATTAATTTTAGTCTAATTTGTTTAAAAAATCATAATATGTAAGTAAATAGTTTGATGGAACGTGCTAACATCTCTTACCTATTTTCATTTGACCAGACGGGCGAAGCCGTCATCAAATATACTATACATTTACATAATGGAAAAATATATGGAATAATACATGGAAAAAATGAATCTCCACTAACCTGCTAACATAATAAAGACGAGTCGCGGCATTCCCAATATGTTGCCATCTTGGTCCAATTTGAATAGAATATTCGGTGTAACATTCTCGCTGCTGTTTATCTGTAAAAAATATTTAAGATTTATTTTCTTCTCTCTTTATTCCGTACATAGTAGGAGAGAACGTTGTGTTAAGACACGTTTTTTCGGCTCTCCAGTTAATGTCAGACGACAAGGCTTAAGTCACAGAACTCAACGCCGCACTTTGTCTTGCTAGAGCGGAGAGGAGAAAATGATTTGAGTATATAAGTCCGTAAGTGTATTATTTCGTACCTGCGCACTAAGCACTTTGATATACTTTTAAATAGTGATGTACTAATTATTTGTAGTTTAGTTACTTTAATATTAGTGATATAGCCGTCACTGCTAAAAGATAGCGATACGTCTATCACAGGTTCCTTTCCCGCTGTACTTATACGTGCCAATAGTGATGTACCTCGATTTGACATGCTCGTTTTTACGTATGTATTTTAATATGCTTTTAAATAGTGGCGTACCTTAATATGTTTGCTGATAGTGATGTACCCATCGCTGCTAGCAGACAGCAACACGTCGCGCCCCATATAAGTAACGGGGAGGGATGCGGAGAAACGGCCCCATTGGTCGCTACTTGCGGTGGACACACTCCTTTTGGAGTCCAATGGGTAAATCTTGATTTGGGTATTGGGTAACGGCTTGCTGTTGTGGTCTAGGGCTAAACCTGTGGAAGTAAATTGAGATTTATACGGGAAAATGGGCTTTAGTCTATTAGTTAAACAATTTATATTTAATGACTTTATACAACTGAACAATATAGCCAATGTTACACTTTATAAAAATATTACCATACATTACACAACATGTCACAATATTCTTTACTCTCTGTAATTTTTGGATTCAAGCAAAATAATATCGCTTTTAAAGAAAATACCATAACATAATAGTGACCTAAGTCTATATATAGCCATATTTTTATTTATGCAACACAAAGCACATAATTAAAATACAAAAATATTGTTAAAAAGGCCAGTCGTGGCGCAGGGACACAAAGGTGACATTAAAAACAACGACAGGTCGTGGGTTCGATTCTCACTTAAATATTTAATAATTTCATTTCTTCGCTCTCGTGTCGAGGAAAAGCGCGGCGTTGAGCTCCAGCAATGCCTTCAGAATTCAACGGAAAGTGTAGAGCGGAATGTTTTAATACTAGGCTCCCTCTGTCCACCCTACTTTATGCGGGATACTGCGTAAAGCGTGAAAAAAATACTGTTTAAGCTCGTACCTGTAACATAGACAGTATCAGAATTCCTATCCAGCGGCACATCATCAAACTGTCCTCCTGGTAGATGGTCAGCGTTGATCCTTCGTAATATTACATCTTTTTTCTTAATTTGTCCTTCTATTACGCGCCATGTTAGTGTCTGAAAAAGGTATAAATTTTTTTTTTATGTTACTGGATTTGAACTGGCTCTTTTACTGAAAATAATTGTAATAATTGTTTAGAAATGCCGTTTTAGTGAGACGTTTGAGCGTCCTTGTGTTCAAGTTATATGAAATGTAAATAAATATAATCTTAAATTTTTTTATGTGTATGAAACTTGGTACAGTTATAGATTATATAGAGAATTCAGAATATTAAAATATTTTTTTTAAATAATTCATAAAAAATACGTACATAAAAAAAATATAACAAACACACAACCATACATAAATTTCTATAAAGTGACATACACGTTTCTATGGCGTTTTGTACGCGTCAATTCGCTCTCCAGTAATTATAAAAATTAAATTAAATCAGCTACCTAATCAGATAGCTAATTAAATTAAACCTAGTGTTAAGACACTCCGTTCCCCACTTTCTGCCGAATTCTGAAGGCATTGCGTGTTGAGTGGCAGACTTCAACGCCGCTCTTTGCCTCGACACCAGAGCGAAAAAATGGAAATATAAATTTAAGTAAATATTTCATCTCCTCGAGTGGGGATCGAACCTACAACCAGTCAGTTTTATAGTCACACTTCGTGCCGCTGCGCCACGACTGGCCTCAACTATAAACTTACCTGATTTTCATATCCATGGCACTGTACAACCACTTTGTAATCCCCCGCTGGTAGCAAAGCGCGGTAAACTGCCAAGTTCTTGCTGACGGAGTATCGCCGGTTCAAATCTAATATGTGGAGAGAGGCGCTACGCATTGGAGCGTTTTGTTCGTTGTGTATTTGGCCTGTTATACCTGAAATTAAACAAACAAGGTTAGGTTAGATTTTTTTATTTTGTGTATTTTTTGTTAGCTTCACGCTGTATTCCATATTTAGCAGGGTAAGTAAAGTATATTTATTAATAATTGAATAAATTTTGCCTGTAAATGCGGCTGGTTGTGGATTCGATTTCATATTTTGATTTCTTCGTTCTGGTCTTGAGGTCAAGCGCGGCATTAAGTTTTGCCATTCAACACGCAATGTCTCCAGAATTCACCGGAAAATGGGGAACAGCATCTTAAGCACTAGGTTCCCTTTGCCTAACCTGCTGTGTGCGGAATACAGCGTGAACCTGATTTTTAATTTAAAATAAACTATAGTTCTCACCAGTATTAGCCTGTTCAATAAACTTCATAATGCCATGCAAATTTTTCCTCCAGACCCAGGCGATGTCCACCTCCAGAGGCATCTTACAACAACTCATACCAACAGACACGATAGGCGTGTTAAACCTCTCATACAACAAATCCACTAAATTCTCATGTTGAACATTGAAATATTGCTTGCAAGGATATTTATCTATAGGCGTCCGATTATCCTGATACTTTTGGGCGAATTTTTCGTATATATTTTTGGAGAAATTCGGAACAGTTGCGTCTTCTGTACCCGATCCTAAATCAAGGATAAGATCAAACTCTTCAATTTCGAGTAAATGCGCGAACGATTTTTCTCTTGTATAATTAGATAGCGGATTCACATTCTTATTAGTTAAATAATTATATAAACTGTCCCCAAATTCTTCTTCCAACGCTTGTACATCACATTTTTCTGTATGATCGTAAGTTTTGAGTATTTTTTTGAATATTGGATCTAGATTTGGTATGAAATGTAACACAGTGTTTTCTAATAAATTTTTGTGTCTCGGCTCTCCGATAGTGTAGGCGGTGGATATATGACGCGCGAAATTGATGAGCATTTCTTGGCCTAGAGGCTGAGAACCGTAGAGATTACTTATAAGGGCAACGTGGAATTTCTGCTCTTCAGGTGATCCAGACTAAAATAAAAAAAAAACATTAAATTTTTTTAGATATTTTTTGTCCGCAAAAGTTTTTTTTTAAATCAACTCTTGTGTATATTGTTACTGTGCAATAATTGATCACTATTAAGCGTTTAAGTTAAACTTTTTATAGCATTTAACTTTATAATTTTTTTTTCAAAATCATACTAAAAAAAATACTGTTTGATCTTATTTATAATTCATAAAATATTTAACTAATAAAAGCGTTCTATATTTTTTTCACATAAATAATTTTATAAAATACATTTATTATAATATTGATGGCTAAAGTGAGGTACTTTATTAAAATTTATTTCAAACTTATACTGAAAAAAATACTGTTTGATCTTATTTATAATTCATAAAATATTTAACTAATAAAAGCGTTCTATATTTTTTTCACATAAATAATTTTATAAAATACATAAACTATTGATGGCTAAAGTGAGGTACTTTATTAAAATTTATTTCAAACTTATACTGAAAAAAATACTGTTTGATCTTATTTATAATTTATAAAATATCTATAATTTTTTCACATAAATATTTTTTATAAAACACATACCTCAGCAGTAAGCTTCAATTCGTGCAACATGGCGGTCTTAAGGTTATCCCCAGCACGAAATTCCGCTATATCTGGATGTTTGTTTTCCAATTCCGCTAATATCTCGTAAACTTCTAACGGCGTGTGATACCGGGTGTTCATTATGTTGTCTAATACACTAAAAGAAAAAGAAAAAAATATATAATAAAATAAAATAATTAATTATAATAAATAGTAAAAGGCCGGTCGTGGCGCAGGGGTAAGTGTTACTGTAAACGCCACTGGTTGTGGGTTCGATCCCACTCGAGGAAATTAAATATTTTTTTAAAATTATAATTTTCATTTCTCAGCTGTGGTGTCGAGGCAAAACGCGGATTTGAGTTTCGCAACTCAACACGCAATCCACAATTCGGCAGAAAGTGAAGGAAGGAGTGTCTTAACACTAGGTTTCATTCTGCCTACTCTACTGTGTGCGGGATACAGCGTGAAGCTGATTTCATTTGTTTTTATTTATTTTAATTATAATAAAGCACAATCTACACTTAGCTAAACAAATGATATATAATCCAAAAATTATATTAACTACAAAAAAGAATCAAATTTAAATATTATAATACAAACACACTAAAATACAAAACTAAGTAAATTTCTATCAATTTTACTTATTATTATTTTATTTTGCAGAGGGAACCTGGGAACCTAGTGTTATGACAGTTAGTTCTCATTAAGACGCCTCCGATCCCCACTTTCCGCCGAGTTTTAGAGATATCATGTGCTGAGTGGCGGAATTCATAGCCGCGTTAACATATTTTTTTAATGGTAAGTAAAATTTATTTTAGACATAAATTATAATACAGACGATAACTAATATATTAACATTTATATTTCACATTACATTTAAATTACTACGTCTTCTATGATTGATATGAAAAAATAATTCAATTAATGATTAACTCTTCTGATTTCATGATGTTTATGTACGAAAAGTAAGAAAATTATAAAACAATATTTTTATCGTAGATTATTAATAACTAATTACGCATTATAGATTAATAAATTGTTTGTTTAAGCAATATAATATTACTTATATGTAATATTTAATAAACTTTCTGAATAAAATATGTTAAGATTTGTAAATTTACAATTTATTTTTTTCTAGCTTAAATTAAGAACACTATTAAAAATATTAAATATAGTAGTAAAAATAATATTATGTACAAAGCCAAAAATGAAAGGAAAAATATAAGTTAGTACATAGAAAGACAGTTAGTAGAAAACAATACACAAATATGCCCAGAAATATATACATTTATTAGTAAATATAAATTATTGATATAAACATAAAAAATAAATAATCATGCATTTATGTATGTATAGTAATAAAATAAAGAAAAGCCTAAACAATTATTTTACATATTATAAACATATTGTGATTTTGTTAAGAATATTAAGCAATTTAAGTAGTAGAAAAAGTTTATATCTTTTTTCAAATTAAAATAATAAGAAATGTCATGTCATAACAATGATAAAAACCTATAATTGTTTTTTTTTATTAATATATTTTTGGTTGTTAGTAAACTAATAAGATGAATGTTGAGTTCAACAATAATTAATAAAAAAATGAATAAATATGTAATATGATAAGAGATTGAGAAGTATATAACTAGACCCCACTAAACATTCTCTAAAATTTATATATTCATTGACTATCATAAAAAAGCAACGTGAAAAACAATAATTTATAAAAAATATTCTAAAATATAAAAAAAATGGCCCATAATGGATGGAATAGTTTGTAAAAATATATAATAAAAAGCTTAAAAATATTCAAAATCCGTAGTACAATAAGCAAGCCGTTTTAAAAACACATGTCATGGTATAAAAAAATTAAGTAAAAAAATGAAATTCAAATCAAATGAGTATTGTGTTGAGTGTTATCTTCAGTCGATTGATACTAATCAGTTATTTAACTATTAATCTCATAACAAAATTCACTAAAAACAATAAAATTATATAAAAAAAATATAACACCTTAAACTTTTGCCCAACAGCCTAAAGCAAAACTCAAAAATAAAAAAAAACAACCTTGACATCTGACAATCAACAACTGACATCTGACATTGACAGCTAGAGTCACCATTGCCAACTTACCGGAAGTCGTACGCAGAGGACCAGTGTTGCGGGTCGTCCGGCATCAGCGTGAAGTTGAGGCTGATGGAACCGCTTGGTGGTACTGTCACTTGTTCCGTTATTGATTCGTAGCTGTAATTATTTTTAAATATTTTTTTTATTTAAAAATCAATTTTTATTTTTATTATTTTGTTTAATTCTTTCTCTTTATGTGGTGACGAGGCGCGAAATTGATTTTCGCCACCCAACAGGTAATGCTCTTAGAATTCGGAGGAGAGAGGGGAATGGGTGTGTCTTACTGGGAACAGAGTGTCTTAGCATTTAGTTCCAAGGTTTACTCTGTGTTCACACTGTGTCAAGGTTCTCTCAAAATAATAGTAACAATTTTAGAAAAAAAAGAACAATAAGAATAAAAAAAGTTAACTAACCCCTCCTTACTAGCAGTAACATTATACGTCCCCGGCATCAACAAACGCCAGTAGTCGCCATCTTTGCCAGTGCGTAAGTTGTGATTAATACCGGAAACGGAAATTGTTGCTGAAAGGCCATGTCCGATGTGACTGTGAACAAAGCCGTGGACTCCTTTGTGCACCTATTGGATAGGAAAGTTATAATTAATTTACCTAAAGATGTCTATTTTTGTATAGAACACATGTAAATTTATAATTTAAGATTATCAATTTATAAAAAATTTTACGCATAAAATTCTAAATGCTTTCTAAGCTGTTAATCATAAATTTATTTGTTATTATACATTCATAAATTTATTTATTGTTATACAATAGCAAAATTGCTATATTGGCCACTCTTACCGTTTAAAATATTTTTAAATAAACTATACTGCCCATTTGTTAGTTATCATTTGGCATTTGTCATAAGAAGTTTTACAATAAAAAAAAAATGTCAAAATTGTTGACCAAATTAAATAATTCAAGCTTTAATTAAAAAAACACTAACTTGTTCAATAAACTGTATAAGGGCGTCTCTGTTATCCTCCCAGTAACTAGGAAGATCGGAAGCCGGAGGGAATTTATAACAACCAAGTTCAAGTGTGATCTCCATATCATTTGTATGTAAGTAGTTCCAATCTTGCATACCTCCTGATAACACGTACCTGGAGAATTTTTTATGAGTGTAAAATTTGAGAGAAGAGAGGCGCAGCGGCAGCAAAGCGTGCGTAAACGCGACGGTTGTGGGTTCGATTCCCCTTTAGGGGAATGAAATATTTAATATTTGATTTATTGGCTCTGGTAACGATGCAAAGCGCTCTCCAGAGTTTAGTTGGGAACGGAAGTATCTTAAAGGGAACAAAGTGTCTAAACATTAGGTTCCCAGGTTTCAACTGCCTAATCTGCCTTGTGCGGGGTACAGCGTGAAGCTAAAAAAAAATATTTTCTCACCAATCAGCACCATTGACTATTCCACCTGGGAACTTCTCATAACTTTGACTTTTGCAGGGGAATCCCAAATGCATTTTATGATGAGCCTAAAACAGAAAGAATGATATTTAAAAAACAAAAATGTTTATTTCTATATTTTTTCAAAAACTCTGGTTTATTCAGTTTAAATTTCAATTGACAAAAAAATATATAAATGAACTTGTGTATCAAGATAATTATGAATAAACAATGTAAATTAATTAATAATAAAAAAAATATACGACCGATTTAAACTTTTCACCATTTATCCCACCCAATCCACTAAATTTTAGACAAAAAAAGATATAAATAAAACTCACATCTGAATAAACATGGGCAAGATGAACAAACACACTGTTATCCGGCGTCAGATTCTCCTTTCCATCCTTCATATCCTGGTTACCGTCGTACGGGTAGTTCGCTACTAACGAGCCGCCATGCAAGTTGGCGGATAGAACAAACGGGATGGATTGCGTCCAGTTCATTATTGCTAACGTTTCGGGCTCTTGGACTTGATTATCCTGGAAAATAATGATAGAAGTTTATTTAAGAGAAATAACGTAATATAAACGAGATAGATAAGAGATACGGGATATCCCGTTCATTATTGCTCGTTGCGGGCTCTTGGATCTGGTCTCACATCATCAGGATTGATGATGTGAGGCAATCGTGGCGCTGTGATAGCATGTGATTATAAACGTGATGGTTGTGAGTTCGATTCCTACGCACCCAATTAATTATTTAATGAATAAAACGAAAAATGCGTCACGCTGTATCCCGCATATAGCGAGGTAGGCGGGGGGAGTTAAGACACTCCGTTCCCCACTTTCCTCTGAATTTCCGGGATGTAGAGTTTCAAATTACGTTTCAATATTTTAAAACAAATATACACAGTACCTGCGTAGGACCAAATTGGTCTGGGAAGTTTCTGTTTAGATCAACATCATGGGCATTTGCCCTTCCTCGGACACTGCTATAGTCATCTATATAAGAAAAAAATATTAAGAATAAAAGAAGTGCAGTTGAAAAATTGCGACAAACGTGAACAAATGTTGAATAAAAAAAATAAACAAGCTTCACACCACCCGTGCAAGCAAATTTTTGTACACACAAAACAATATTGAAAAAAAAAATTGAATGACACAATTGCAAGCAATTAAAAAAACCACTCAATACCAAATTTGACTACAACTTACTCTTTCCTTTAATAGAAAACGCTAAACACAAAAAAAATATGTTTAATAATTCAGTATATTTAATAACAACAAACACTGTAAAAGTTCTTATAATGAATCATATTTATAATTAAATTGATGTTTTAAAAAAAATTGTAATTAAAAAATGTTTACAACTCCTTTTAAAGCCAAAATAAGAAACCTTTTTTATGAATAAACTTTTTTATCTTTCTTTAACTAAACTAGTAACTATTACACCACAAGTCTTTCAATATTTTTATCTAAATCTTATATACATATACATAATTATTGGTTTATATACGTGTGTCACACTACTTTTCCTAAGTAATTTTATATTACATTCGGAGTTCATTGTAATATTAACTATAATAAATAAGAAATAACTGAGGCAATCATGGCACAAGGACTGTAAACGCGACGGTTGTCGGTTCGATTCCCACTCGAGTAAATGAAAGATTTAATATTAACATTTCCTCGTTCTGGAAACGAGGCAAGGTGCGGCGTCGAGTTCCACCACTCCACAAGTGGAAAACGTAAGTGTCCTAATAGAAAACGAAGTATCTTAACACTACGTTCCCAAGTTTCTTTTGTTTACCCAGCCAAGTTTAAAAAAAAATAGAAAATAGCTTTAATTTACCGGGCCCGCTAGTTACTTATAAAATACACAAAAACACAAAAAAAAACAAGCCACTCACTGACAGTAGCATGCTCATATCCATCAGGGTTCATACTCGGTAGAAGATGGACTCGCGTGGTGTTCAACAGAGCTTGAACTCTTTCATTTCCAATTGTATACTGTTGACAGAGATATTTAGCTAAAAGAAGGAGCATCTCGCGTCCCACCACTTCGTTTCCGTGCATGTTCGCCACGTATTTGAATTCTGGTTTGCCTGTGGGAAAAAAATAATTATTTTTAAAATAACAGCTTCACGCTGTATCCCGCACACAGCAGGGTAGGCAGAGGGAACCTAGTATTAAGACACTCCGTTCCCCACTTTCTGCCGAATTCTGGAGGCATTGTGTGTTGAGTGGCAGAACTCAACGCCGCGCTTGTCCTCGACACCAGAGCGAAGAAATGGAAATATAAATTTAAGTAAATATTTCGTCTCCTCGAGTGGGGATCGAACCCACAACCAATCGGTTTTACAGTCACACTTTGTGCCACTGCGCCACGATTGACTTATTGATTGCGTAATAATTTGCCACTTTCTTTTAAAATAATATAAGTTTATTGCACATAATGGCCGTTGTGGCGCAGGGGTAAATTTGTGTGACTGTAATACGACAGTTGTGGGTTCTATTCCCACTCGCTGGATTGAATTATTATTTATTAATAATTTCATTTCTTTGCTCTGCTATCAGGACAAAAAGAGTAACATTAAGTTTCGCCACTTAACAGGCATTGCCTCGAAATTTTGTTATAAAGGTAGAAATAGCTTCTTAACTAATGTTAAATAAAAAAAAATTGTCAAATGAATAGTATTTTCTTAATAAGATCTTTTTTAAATAAGAGAAACATACCAGGTATATGCTTTCCAGGGTCTTTCGTGATCTCAAGTACATATAACTCCCTGTCTTCCACACTTTTCCCGATGCTCGTTAACTTAGTGATGTCAGGGTAAGACTCCACCAAGTCCTGGAGGAACCTCTCCATCTTCAGATAGTTGTGGTGCTCGAAGTCCACTGCGGGAAGACCATCGTTGGCGATACGTGGGAACCTGTTACGCACTGTTTTGCCCCTTAGACGCGTGTTTTGTGTAGTTTATATGATATATTTATATTAAGTAATTGTGTTTTCACATATAGATGATACTAAAGATACATCACTACAGATATAAAACCCTACTGTAGATAAATTAATAGAAAAAAAACCTATATTGAATATTAAGTTAAGATAAAAGACGTGTTTCCATAAACACTCCTGTGTAACGATAATTTTGATTATAATTTAATTAATTAAATAACCCTATTATTACGTTGAAAATGTTGTAAATGATTTTTTCATTGATTCTTAAAAATAAAAAATAAGAGAAATATTTATATTTTTTTAAGCCAAGCCCTAGCTTTTTTTCAATTAAACTAAATGAACATAATGTTTTTATTCCTTCTAAATAAATTAATTATTTACATTGTACAAGATAATGCTACTGCTACAAGGAAAAATTTAAGAATTGACTAAACTTGTTAAAACTTTACAGACAAAACTAGCAAAATGGGAAACAAAGTGATTTTTTTTCTAATATAATTACAAAAACGTATAGACATGTACTAGATACAAGCTTAAACTATAATAGGCACAACAAAGATAAGGAAAGATAAGGGGCAAATTAACAGTGCGTAACAGAAAAAAAGAAATACCATCACCCAATAGCAAAACAACAAAAAAAATTGTTGTTTTTATTAACTTGTTAGGATATAAAGAATTTGAAGCTAAGCTTTTTAGGCATACTACTTACTTACCTACTAAAATTAAAAAAAAAAAGAAGAAAAAAAATAGAAAAATGAACTGAAAAAATTAAAACAAGTATTAATTTTTGGACTCATTTTATTATATAACATTATTATAGTATTATAATAAACAAGATTTATATTTAAAAAATACATATTATATGCTAAATATAATTTATGAGCAAAAATTTTCAAGATGACATTATCACGTTCATTTTTCTTTATGATTTTAAAATAATACAGATTATAAAATATAGTCAGAAATAAGACAACAGAAACAAAAAACGTTTTTTTTTTTGCGCTCCACGCTTCGTCTCTAGTGGGGTGGCCAGAGAGAATGGAGAGCCATACTCTACGGTTGTTATAAACTAACGTACCAAAAGGGTAAAAAGTAGCACTTATAGACGCAAATTAACACTTAACTGATATTAAAATTGACTATGCTCTCTATTTGTAGGCTTTTTATCTTTCTTCTATATAGTCAGATACTAATTTACATCCTGAAATGTAGAAGTGTTATCATATCGAAACATATTTTTTCTTAATAATTAAATGTAATATTTATCAATATATCAAATATTATATAAGAATTGAAAATTTTAGGCAATCATTGATGGCAGTGATCAATTACAACTACAGTAGTGCCCCTTTATTATTTATAATTGTCATATAAATGTATTATTAAAAAAAGCATTCAAAAACGAATGAGTCACAATAGAAAATTTTGGTTTTGGAAAATAATCTATGGTATTCATAAAAAATATTTAAAAATCCTTCAGTTACACCATAACCAAAAATTAAGTTTTTCTGAATATTTATCTTAAATTCTATATGATGAGGAAATCTAATCATTTATGATACAGTGACACAACCACCAATATTTAGTATACATTTGTTTAAGAAGTATCAATTAGATATAAATTAGAAAAAATGAGATGTTGTAGATGATGATAAGAGTAAAAGAGAGAGAAGACTCCATTTATGTTTTTCATTAATATTTATGTTAGTTAACAAAGAAAAAATATAAATAAAGAATCTATTTATTAACTGTATCCATTTTTAATAAAAAAAATTGTAAAATTGAGAGATATTAAATCTTTCCTCATATATTCTAAAATCTTTATTTTTCTAATTCAAAAAACTATTTGATACTCCTTTCGTATATACATTTAGAAATATTATTTATTATATTTATAACAAACACCACTGGTTAAATTTTTTATTATAAATATTGTTAACTTATATTATGTATGTTATTTTATATACATTTGTAATAATAATAAAGCAATAAAGTGTATGTATAGTGTGTGAATGTGTATATGATGTTGTTTTTAATTTTTTTATTGAATATAACTATAATTTTGCTAAATATCGTTTCATATAGAACGGCGTTAAGTTCCACCACTAAAAACGCGATGCCTCGAGAATTCAATGGTAAATGGGGGACGGAAATATTTTAATTGGAACGAAATATTTTAACACTAGGTTCCCATATTCTTTCCGCCTACCCTGCTATGTGTGGGATACAACATAAAGCTAAAAAGCAGAAATGTATAGTTTAAAATATATATTAATAACTACGATGCATAATTTCAACAATTTTAATAATCTTACTTGATTTTTAATTTTTACCAAACCTCAAATACGAATTAAAAAAAACTCATGAACAGTCTTATATAAACATTAAGTTTAAATTTTTTTAAAGGAACAAAAGCATAAACATTTTAAATAACACCAGTAAGTAATATTAGGAATAAATAATTTTACGAATGTACATTTGTTTCCAATGAAAGAAAATCCTAATTAAATTTTTTTGTATCCTTTTTATCATTAATATTCGAGATATTCTAAGCAAAAAAAACCCGTAGGAATATGGAATTCGGCATGTATGTACATTTCTTGGGAAGTGTAGAGAGTACACTAAATCGTGGAACTATCAAGATAAGTCCCGTTCGTCCATTTTCTACGGGAAGTAAACAAAATGACGAGATTGGCAAAAAACGGGAGTGGAGTAAGGGACAAATTTTACGAAAATTAAGGAGAATAAATACGGGATCAAAATTCCTAGGGGAACAGAAAAATACAAGATTTTATTCTACACAAACCCACAAACCCATCTTCAGGCAATTTCTTCTGTATATATATCTTCTGTATATATAGATAATTAATTTTAAGCTTGTAATATAAGAACTAAAACGAAATTGAAAAGTAACCAGCAATGTGTGACAGTGACGGCTGTGTTGTGTCGTGTCGGGTCCAGTAGTGTCGCGTTCTTTAGAGAAGTGTACGGTGAAGTGTCAGACATCGTGTCTTGAGACTTACCGGCTGTCAGCGATCTAGGGCGGCGGTGTACGGTGAAGTTTGCGATGGATGGTTTCTCGTTGGACACCGTGACAGTTATTGGTTGAGAATCGGTGTATCTGAAATTTGGTTAATATTTGATTTTTTTTTATTGTTATTGAAATAGATAAATAACAGAATAGTTATTAAGAGGAGAAAAATAAAATAGTAATGATAAAAAGGAAACTATATATTAAATTTAAATCAATCTCTTAAAAATATATATAAATGTAATTAAAACGTATGCTTAACAATTAATACACTGTTTTTTAAATTAAAAAATATTAGTATGAACTTAACCCTTTTATTTTAAAAAAATCTTTTTTAAAAAACGCATAATAATTAAGGAACAGACCAGAACGGTACAGCCTGTATGCAAAAAAAAAACCACAACATACCCAGGTGCCGAAGCGGACACTTCATAGTCCCCGGGCAAAAGGAGACGCCAGTACGCACCATACTCTGTGGTTTTCACAGTATGGTTGATACCGTGCACTATTATTTGGGCGTGCTGTAAGAAAAAAAAAATATATGTAAATATTAATTATGTAAATTTGGTTAATTTTGATCAATTCTTTATCGTTGTTAAGTAGAGGCAGTTGTGTGTTGAGGCAAGCGCGACGGATGTGGGTTTGATTCTCACTTGGGGGGATGAATTATTTTCATTCACTTTGTTGTGAATGAAATTATCTGCCATCAAACATACAATGTATCGAAAATTAGGACGGGGCTTATTCTGCATATGTGAGTTACAGCGTGAAACTATTTGCTTTTAACCTAAAATTTGAATCATAATATTTTTTTCTTATTAAATAAATAAATCCCGCACACAACAGGATAGGCAGAGGGAACTTAATGTGAAGACACATCGTTCCCCATTTTCCGCTGAATTTTGCGTGTATTCAACACGCGGATCTTAACGTGGCGTTTTGCCTTAGTGCCAGAGCGAAGAAATGGCAATAATAATAATAAATAATAATTTATTCCACCGAGTGGTGATCGAACCCACAGCCATATCGGTACAGTCACACCTTTGTACAAAATATTTGTTCCTATTCATTAAATAAATAAGCCAGGTGTTCTCATATAAACGACTATAGTTATTTTCAATTCAAATTATAAACTACATTTTCATTTTTATAATCTACACAAATCCATACCACATTTTTTTATACATACCTTCACTGGTTTATTTTCTTCATCCAAAACGAAACCTTGGACTCCTATATTGGTTTGTTCCATAAAAGACAACAGGGGTTCCTTATTTAGTGACCAGAATTTAGGAAGCTTATCGGCCTTTGGGAATTTGCAGCACGACAGTTCAAAGGTCACTTCGAAGCAATTTGAGTGGAGATAATTGAAATCTTGCATACCACCTGCAAGAAGATGGAAAGTAAAGTGTTTTATATTTATTTTTCATGTATTTTTGAGATATGGATTATGAGGATCCATAAGGATTGCATTTTTAGATATAGCATCTAAAAAAAATCTTTGTATACAGAAGTATCTCTTTAAATTTATTTTTTCGCTCTGCTGTCGAAGCAAAGCGCGGCGTTGAGTTCTGCCACTCAACACGCAATGCCCCCAGAATTCGGTGGAAAATGAGGAACGGAGTGTCTTAACACTAGGTTCCCTCTACCTACCCTGCTGTGTGTGGGATACAGTGTGACGATATAAAAAAATATATGAATGTGACATGTGTACTTAACAACTTAACAAATGTTGAATGTGTATATCACAATTATTATAGGTAATTAAAACATGATTTAATCTTTTTAAATATTTTTAAATATTTATTTTTTACTATTGTATTGTATATACACACAATTTAGCCAAACAATAAGTACATATTGGATTTAGTTAACTTACTTCAGTATTTTTCTTTTTCAAAGTGAAATAACACTACATTCATTTTCATCCATTAAAAAGACATTTGAGGCTATCGTGGAACAGTGACGTCACACAAAACTCGATGGTAGTGAGTTCAATACAATTTACAAGTAATAAATCATATTTATTTTTCTGCACTGATAAGATAAAGCGCGGCGTTGAGTTCCACAATGAAACACCCAATTGATATGATGGTAGGCTGGGGAGTGGAGAACGCCGTGTCTTGCCATATATCCCGCTAAGCGAGATAAGTAAGTTGTAAGCAGGATACAGCGGGATACCTTACCTTTCACAGAATACCAATAAGCGCCGTTAGTGAGACCGTTCTTGAACTTCTCCACAGGACAGGCGTCTCCCTTCTTCATCTCCTCATGGTTAGAGGCGTAGACGCCCGCGAGATGCTTGAATATGGCGTTGTCTGGTGTTGGGCTCTCTATACAGCAGTCTTTGTCGGTACTGTAATTATGTTTTAGAAATTTTTACTTTTTTTTTATCCTTGTAGAGATAACAAAAAAATTATATAGCTAATTTTATTTTAAGTATAAATAAATATTTTATAAGAGTTAATTTCATTAGTATACTTATAGCATGTAAACTAAAACTTCGAGGCCAGAAGTGGCGCAATGGCACATATTGTGACAGTGAAGGCCACAGGTTGTGGGTTCAATCCCAATCGCGGAAATTAAATATTTAATGTTTTAATTTCTTCACTCTGGTGCCGAGGCAAAGTGCGGCGTTAAGCCCGCCATTCAGCACGCAATGCCTCGAAAATTCGGCGGAAACGAAACAACGATGATGATGAATCATCATCATTTTTATAGAAGGGATTACCTCACTTTATTGCATCTTATTAATAAATTTTATATTAAGGATTAGTTTGAAAGTTTTAATTTACCAATAGATACTAATTATAAGTTTTTTTTAATTTATTTTATGTACTCTTAGAAATCAGAAGCGGTTGGCGTTTTAAAATAAAACAAGATAGTTCCGTATAATAAGAGCCGTTACCAACAAGGAACTGCTCCCAATTGAAACAATTCCATTGCTTTTACAGACTTTTTCACCTACATCCACCCACTTTTACATAAGTTTGCTAACAGTACAACAATAATAATGTTTTATTTTTTTTATAGGTTTACGCTGCATCCCGCACATAGCAGCGTAGACAGGGACACTGGGAACCTAGTGTTAAGACACTACCGTTCCCCACTTTCAGGTGAAATTTTAAGCTTGTGCCTCTGCACCAAGACTGGCCTCGATATGACGTGAGATTTCGACTGTGAGATGATTTACATATTATAACTAATAATATCTACATTCCGTCAGTCATTAAAAATGAATAATTCCTTATATAATATAAAAATATTACGAAAATTTGCTTCGTCATTTTCGGTATATCATTTTTAGTTTCATTTTGCAATACTCTATAAATAGAAATTGTATCATATTATATATCTAAAAGTTAAATCATAAGGCCATTTTAGTGCAAGGCTACACTCGTGCAACTGTCAAGGCGACGGTAGTCGGTTCGATTACCCCTCGTGGTAATGAAATATTTAATATTTTCATTTTCCCGCTCTGGTGACGATTCAAAGCGCGGCGTTGTGTTGCGCCACTCGAAACGCTACGCCTCCAAAATTCGGCGAAAGCTGGGGAACGGAATGTCTTAACACTAGGTTCCGTCTGCCTTCCCTACTTTGAGCGGGATATAGGGTTTAAAAGTTTACCAAGAAGAGACCAGGCGAGATCAGAAGAAAATAATATTCGTACAAATCTTAAAATAATTAACAGAAATCAAATCTTTTTAAAATTATCAGCATAATGAGAGAAAATGCACGAGTGACTGTAAGCGTGATAGTTGTCTTTTCTCTCTCGGCGTGAAAATTTCTTTCTTCTTTCTTTTTTTATCGTCTTATTTTCCTTAAAAAAAATACTCAAATCGCGTTAAAAATCTAGAGGAAGATTACTCAGCTCTCTATTTTCCGCCTAAACGGAGGCCTTAACATTTTTGGCGCAATATTAACGAAAATATATATATTATACGACACTTCACTAATTCGATTTAAACCCACATCCACGAAGATACGCCAGGTTCGTCCCAACTGTGCCATAACGGTGTTCTTAAGTAAATAATGTTATTTACACACGTCATGTCATGTGATACGACGTCATAATATATTATAGGTACTTTACACTTAGTTCGTCGTAACTGTAATTTAAATAAGCATTGTTATGGTTCCGTACCCAGGGGGGGGAATATACTCGTATAGTAGGGGACCCTAGTATACGGGACCCGTCTGTCTCCAGGTTGTGTGTTGTTTGTCTCATGAACTGTGATTGTTAGACAAGTTTGAAATTTTCACAGATGGTACAAGGACACACTCGTGCAACTGTCAAGGCGATGATTGTCAGTTCGATTCCCACTCGTGGTAATGAAATATTTTCATTTTCCCGCTCTGATGACGAGGTAAGTGGCGGTGTTGAGTTCCGCCACTCAAAAAGCTACGCTTACAATATTCGGCGGAGGCTGGGGATCGGAGTGCCTTAACATAAGGTTGCCTCTGCCCTCCCTACTGTGTGCGGCGAATAAAAAATGGACTGTGATAGTTAGACAAGTATGAAATTTTCACAGTGTGGGCTACTCCCACTAATTCCAATCAATTTATTTAATAATTTAATTTTTTATTTATATAAATTTTAATATGACATATACTTTCTTATTTAATAAAAATCAATTACATTACATAAATATCACAAATTATAAAAGAGAAAAATATTTATTTAACTATTTTATGTATTATAATGACGACATATCACCAACGTCGGTTAAATTTATTTATAATCTGCACGGCAACTGCTACCTGAGCCGTGCAACGTCATTTTGGGTCGTCCACAGCTGATCGCGGTATACGAATCGCCAGCTAGTGAGTCGCAAACACCCAACCGTCGCGGATTACTTGCACTCGCTATATATCGGCCACTACGCACGTACCTACCTTTTAGTGAACGTTCTTGTAGTTTTGTTACCGATATATGTACACTCTTTATTTTCAATCCTTCTGTACTATTTATAAACTGTGTGTGGACTATCTTTCTTTGTGTTTCTTTATATATATGTGACTTTAATTTTTATGTGCAATAAATATTTTGTGTTGAGAAAGACTTGATTATTGATACTAATCGTCTACGAACATTAACCATCACCACACATTACCAAAACAGATTATGTATTCCTACAACACATACTAAAAAACAGAATAAATCAAATATTTAACGTAATTTTATTGTTTTTATAGAAATGTGCGTGTGCGCATTCGACTCGCACTTGTCCGACACCATTGGATACGAAACCTTAAGATTTCTTATTCAAAAGGGTACCTAACATATTATTTATGAAGTCTAAAAATAGAAAAGATCTTGTAATGCCAGAATTTGTTACACAAAACCAAATTATGTAAAAGTGAAATTATAAAAGCGAGTTAGTGTGATCGCTCACGACACCATTCATTTAATAGTGACAGTTATATAACATGTATTAATAACTTTTTGTAGTATTCATTATACATACGCTCCATTTACTGAAACTGCATATAGGATAAAATATTTCAAACACAAAGCAAAAGAAATTAATCAAGGTACCTCAACAGTTTAGACGTAGGATTTTTTTTTCATTTCACGATTTTTATCCAAGCCTTTATTTCGTGTGACGCACACATACACGTACTACTACAAAAACTACTACTAAGCGTTGCCGATCTTCTACTTTTCATTCATACTACACATAACCGAACGAGAAAGAACGATATTTCTCGTTCTTTGTCACGCAATTATCTATTTTTTATAATAAATCTAAACAACGTTCAAAGCTCTTATTAAAATTGTTCAATAAAATGCTACTTTATTTCTTTTACTTTAATATGAAATTATTTCGAAATAATGCGCGGTTATTGAACCACCCACAAAATTATACTCAAAATTTTTAACATACAAAACGATATTGAACTACGATAGATAGGTACTTACATTTAGCATTAGTTGAACATCGTCATCGACGCAATTTCCTTTTACTTCCACTAATATTTACATCATAAGTAATATTAAAAACTCAACATTTGTTCGAAATGTCTTAAAAGAATGTATGTTTTGATAGTACACTCAAATACTGACACACAATAGTTACACATTTAAGAAAAATACTCTGTAATCACATGTCACATTCATCACGAGTTTAGAAATCCGATTTATGATAAAAATTTATATTAAACAACATCCAAATAAATTAAAACACACACACAATGTCTAAAGTCGAACAAAATAATGTAAATACAACAAAACTTAGCCGTTCCGCGGCTAAGTTAAGATAATTAAAAACATTGTAATAGTTGCCATTATTTAAAATACTTCTCGAGCATACTTTTATTTTTTTTTATTATTATAACATTTTAATTAATAATTATATTCGTTTAATTATTTTGATAGAAAATCGTATAAAAATTAAATAACTAGTAATAAACGAGTCTTATAATGTTACACGGGAACCTAGCAAAACTCAATATGAAATAAATTATTATTTAGTAATTATTTGTAAATAGTATTGATAATTTTATTAATTATTTTAGTATCAAATCATACGTAAAAAGTATAATCTACATTTATTATGAATTATAGTGTTATATTAAGCAATCATTCCTGTACGATATGGCAGCACTGGCGCGAAGCACAAAGAGGGCCAACCTTCGAATGACGCAACCGCGAGCACTAGCGAGGAATCGGTGCGGCGTGAGAGGGGGTGTCTATGTGCATATATCAAAATATGCGTTCTGCGTAATTCTACCACGCGTGCTTCTCATATGCAATAGTAGTTGTGTCGGACTATAGTTGAATGTTATTTACTAAACCATATAAATACAAAGGGTTATGGGCCTAGACTATATTGTAATAATAAAAAATTAAGAAGTTTGCATCAATCATAGAAAATTAGAAATACCGGCGAGATTAAAACAGCGTTACTTCACGTGCCACGCGGTCGGCGTTGGTATTGGAGGTTAAGTTGCCGGGAAGGAATAAAAAAGAAAAACAAGCAAAAAAACAATCACGATGAAAGGAAACAGCACAGTAATAAAACTGAGTAAAAAAATTGGAATGCATGGAAGTTCCAAACCATAATGCTACTACGAGGTGAAATTGTGTCATCATCATCTGCATTTATTGCAAAAAAAGAAATGCTACACATAAAAGAAATATTAAATGTTTTAAGTGTACTAAAATAGGTCATTGATAATGACTGAATGTAATGTGAACATAAAATGTAATAATTTTGTTAACAAAAGTGAGAAAAAATGCTAATAATTTTGTAAACATGTTAAAAATGAGTGTTGGTTTAACAAGAGAAAAGTAAAAAATGCGTTTGTAGTGCCACAAAAATAAAACAGTCAAAATAGTTAGTGAATAAAGATAAGAGAAACAGTGAGCACATGTGTTATGACAAAAACTTATTTTCAAATTTTACACCAGCATCAAATAAATCAGTAATTTTAGGGTAGTGAAAACAGTGTCATTGGTGGTGGACAGGTGTTGTTAGAAGTATTATAGCACACTGTTTGCCCTTTAATAGCAGTGATACAAAATTAATTAAAACTTGTGAGTGAATACATGCCGTCTGTCACAACAAATCACATCTGTGAGCCAATGAAGGAAGTATCTATGGAAAGGGATATAAGAACTCTAACAGATGCAGCAAGGTTCATGCTGTGTGCCAAGAATCTCTCTAAAAAGTTATGGGCTGAAGCAGTGAATACAGCAGCATATGTATTAAACAAATAAATAAAAATATTGTTTATTATTTATTTTTTATTTTATTTTTTGTTTATAATAATAACATTTTTTATTCATAGCTATTATGTGAAAAAAGACAATAAAAAATACTGACTTGACTTGTAATTGTAACTTTTTAAGTAAAGAGTAGTGCCAAAAGAGTTCAAATGAATATTTTATTATTTTTTCTTTTAGTAATTGTTACTATAAACAATTATTAAATCTTAAATGAAAACTAATATTTAGATTTTGAGGTAAAATAATTATTTTTTTAAAGAAAATAAATTAGTTTTTGATTTAATCAAATAGTAATTGATATATCTAAGCATTTACATGTTTTACCCTTAGCGGAAATAGTAATGAGAATTTTATAACTTAACCAGATCCCCCTAGACGTGTATCGTAAGATGTGGTTTCAGTTAGATGGAGCACCCGCACACTCTGGAGTGCTTGCTAGAAACACGCTCGCGAGCATATTTGGAGAACAATGGATCGGAAGGTATGGACCTCGGTGGTGGCCTGCCCAGTGCCCGTTCCCCGGACCTCACGCCGCTTGATTTTTTTTTGTGGGGGCAAGTAAAAAATGAAGTATATGCGTCAGAAGTCCACACAGAAGACGAGCTCCGGCAAAGAATTGAGCGTGCTTTTGAAAAAATTAAAGAATTAGCCGCGCGGGGATCTACTGAATAAAGTAAGACGTAATTTGTTACGCAGATGCCATTTATGTGTTTACAAGCAAGGGGGACACTTTGAGAATTTAAAAACATAGTAAATAATAAGTGGACAGAAAGAATATGATAAAAGTGTGTGTAAAGTGTATTCCTAAGTGTTGCGTTGATTTAACATCACTTCGCCGCGTTTAGCTACATACTCGATTTCTGAATGACTCGATTTCTTGAATGAAGCGTGTGCGACGTTGCCGCTTTGACAGGTTAGTGTGCGCGTATGTTTGCGTGTTTATAATATTCTTGACAAATGGCGTTTTATTTTAAACCGATTATTTTATTATTTATTTTGTTTGAAAAAAAAACTTTTTCATTTTTGGGAATTTATTTTTTTCTGAATTATATTAGGCTTTTATAGAGTAGTTAAAACTGTGGTTTCATTTAATGTGGTGCTGACACGTCCACCCTGTATAACTTACGTAAGAGATTTATATTTTTGAAATAATAAAAATGTTCATTTAGTATTTAGTAGATATAATATTACAATTGACAGGAAATGATAAAAGGAAATAGACTCTTGAGACGCGGCGATGAGATCCGAAACTTAACACGCAATGCCTCAAGAATTCGGAGTGTCTTAAGTGTTCCTTTAAAGGTTATTACCTTAATGTGAAAAAAAAAAGAAGAAAAGCAAAGTTTGTATGACGCCAATCTAGGTCAATCTATCGTCATCCTAAGAAGAATGTCCTATTAGTAAAGGAGTATTTAATTCCAAAATTATACTTAAATAAATATTTTTACACATTAGATTAAACATTTATTTAAATTTCTTTTCAAAGGAAAAAAACAGTAAGCTAAAATTATAAAACATATCAAATTAAACTAAACCAAAAAACTTACCACAAATTAAACACAACGTAAGCGAAATCTACACAACATTTTATACTAATATTATAAAACTAAACAGTTAATTTGTTTGATCGCGCTAATCTCAGGAACTATTGCTTAGGATTGATATTTTGTTTGTATTGTTTAGTCAATTTAACAAGAAAGACTATTATATTCTATCTTCATTACATCATTTCATTCGTTTGAACTCACCGTTACCCGATGAATCATACCTAAATGCAACCAATTTGCAACGGGGGCGAAGCCACATTTAAAAGGTAGTTGATAAACACAGCATTTCTAATCACTGAGGGCGTCGTGGCGCAGGGGCATAAGCGTATGACTGCAACGCGGCTATGGGTTCGATTCCCACAAGGTAAATAAATATTATTCGTTAATACTTTCACTTCTTTGCTCTGGTACCAAAAAAAACTCAAAATTTCGGCGAAAAGTACAGAACGGAGTGATTTAAAACTACGTTTCTTCCGCCTACCCCTCTATATTTGATATATCGCATCAAGCTGTAAAAAAAAACCAATCACCTCGTATCGTCATAAGGATAGCTCGCCACGACCGCACCACCATGCAAGTTTCCGGACAGCACGAACTGCTTGGACATGACCCATCTCATCAGCGCGGTGGTCTCGGGCTGGCGGCCGCTGAACAGGTACTCGTCGTCGTTGGCCTTGTTCTCGTCGAACTGATCAGGGAAGTTCCTGTTCAGGTCGACGTCCCTTGCGTTACTGCGGCCTACGTAATTTGGCAGCGAATCGCAGTTGCCTTCCTGAAAAAAAACATTGAAAATGTTATGATTTTCATCATGAAGTCGTCGCAGTGGCACTAGCATGTGACTGACTAGAAACGCTACGGTTGTGGGTTCGGTTCGCGCTTGGGCAAACGAAATATTATTTATTGATATTTTTAATTCTCCGGTAACAAAGTAAAGCGCGACACTGAGTTCCGCCTCTCAAGACGCAATGCTTCGAAAATTCGGCGGAATCGGGCGAAAAAGTGGAGAAAGGAGTGCCTTAACACTAAGCTTCGGCTGCCTACCTTGTTATATAGAGGGTATGAAATTAATAGTTTTCATCGAAACATTAGACTGAAAGAATTTTACTACTGACAGAAAAAAAATGAATCACATATTCATATAATTTCTGTTCTGTGCTCGACTGTAAACAAATGTATTTTAATAGTATATCGTCGTTAGAAAATGCGCGGTGTTAAGTTCCGTCACACAATAAATTCACTACCTAGAGCCTAACAATATCATAACAAAAGTAATGTGCGATAATTTTACAAAAAACATTTTTTAGACGACACCTTTTTTAGTCATCTCTCGAGTTTCATAGAATAATTAATAATGATGACCAATATGTACAAATATATGGAATCTAACAGATTATTTTATGTATCTATAATAAATAGTTTTAACGTTTTACTCCAAACAGTATCCTTTATTGTAGTGTTTTTAGTAATTCATGATTTTTCAGTAGGTTATATCGGTAAATATTAAAAAACTGATTAAGCTTTAGTGTTGATCTTTAAAAATAAAAACTAGAAAAAAAAACTAAACAAGTTAACTAGCAGCAACTAAAAAAATGTTATATTATTTGTGAATGTTTTTTAAGCTTATAAACTTTAATAAGACCTTTAATAAAATATCGTTAAATATGTGGTTTTAAAATATTTTATTTTTTAAATACAAATTAGAGGCCAGTCGTGGCGCAGCTGCACAAAGTGTGACTGTAAAACCGACTGGTTGTGGGTTCGATCCCCACTCGAGGAGATGAAATATTTGCTTAAATTTATATTTCCATTTCGTCGAGGCAAAGCGCGACGTTGAGTTCTGTCACTCAACACGAAATGCCTCCAGAACTTGGCAGAAAGTGGGGAACGGAGTGTCTTAACACTAGGTTCCCTCTGCCTACCCTGCTGTGTGCGGGATACAGCGTGAAGCTGATTTTTTTAATACAAATTATCTTCAATTGTTAATATAGTATAACAAGTTGAGTAAAAGATATCGATGGATATATTTATTGTAACGCCGCCGTAGATCGTAAAGCAGTGGGACAGCGGTTGTGGGTTCGTTTCCAACTGGGAGTAATATCGTGGTTGAAGACCTCAACCATGATATTACTATTCAACACACAATATCTGGTCAACTGGAAAATGGAGTGTCTTAACACTAGCATCTCTTGGCCTATCCTGCTATCTGAGGGTTGCAGCGTGAAACTATTTAGTACATAATATAGTGCATTGATATTATTATTATTATTAATTCTGTTTCTTAAAAGATAAGTTTCATTGTTTACAAAAGTAATAAATATTACTCATACTTTTGCTGGGAAATCTCATGTGTTTTTATTGAGCGGTCGGTCTTTATGTAGTTATTAAATTAACATTGAATTTTAAATGTGTTGTGTTGTTTGTATAATAAAAACAAAATAATAGCTTCACTCTGTATCCCGTAGAGCAGGGTAGGCAGAGGGAACCTGGAAGCGTAGTGTTAAGACACTCCTTTCCCATTAACACACATCACTTTTTATTTTCCGCCAAACGCTGGAGGCATTGCGTGGGGAGTGGTGGAACTCAACGCCGCGGTTTACCTCGACACAAAAGCGAAGAAATGAAATTAATAAATATTTAATTTCCCCGAGTGGGAATCGAACCCGCAACCAGTCGTGATTATAGTCACACGTTTGTATGAAGTGAGCGTGAAGCTAAAAAAAATTAGGTAACTTCATACATAATTCAACTAAACATTGACCTATTCGAATAAATATTTTGATTTTATTATCTTTTTCGGGGATTCCTGTAGATAAAATAATGTAAATCTCTTATGTTAAGTTAGACACGATACAAGGTCGCCATTCACTGCAAATGACGTAGGTAAATAAGAATGACTATAGTACGCTCAACAAGTCTTGGCCGCTCTAGATATAGCTGTAGGATCTGTAGGTAGCTGTACAGATTTGATTTAACGATTTTTCTTAGTTTTGTTTTTTTTTTATTTCCGAGTGATCTATACGCATAAGCTGAGTAAAACTAACTCCAGGGCGGCCACGACTTGGTAACCGTACTGTACTATTCGTTATTTAATTTCTCAGTGCCGTCTGACATTAAAGAAAAAAGTGAATAAACAAACGTATTTTTTTGTTCATTTTTACAAAACTATTCAATAAAAAATAATTTATTGTACAGCAATAAAAAGGTATTTTTATTGAGCTTTTATCGTGATACCTCTCGTTCAGTAATAAAGATTTTTCTAAAAGATTTTTTGTGTGATTTTGTAATTAAATAATAAAATTTCGTATTTGAAAGATAATGTTAAGCAGTATGAAAATATCTCCTCAAATTCTTCTTAATCAATATTATAAAATTTTTAACGCCGATATAATCTATATGTTTTTTTTAATTAAGCTTCACGTTGCCCTCATGTAGCAAAGGGAACCTGGGAATTTAGGTGAAGAAGTTATCACCTTGTCCAGACACTCCGTCCCCATTAAAACACTTCCGTTGCCCACTTCCCGCCGAATTCTGAAGACTTATTGTGTTGAGTGGCGGAACTCAACGCCATGCCCCGTTATAAAAGCAAAGATATGAAAAAATAAATATTTCATCTCCTCGAACACAAATTAAAAAAAAAACAGTTTTCTATCAATATTACGATAAAATAAACAAAATGATCGTCTATGTAAGAGTTCCCATGCAACTACAGTTTAAATATAACAGTTAAAACAATATAACTTAACTGTTATATTTAATACTAATAAAAGAGTGATAAATACACTTTCTTTTCCCACTTTTTATTTAATTTTCTAAACGAGGGTGTCGAGTGGCGGAACTCTACGCCATATTTTGCCTTTTTACTAGAGAATAAAAACATAAAAAAATCAACTCCTTGAGCAGGAATTAAATCCACAACCGTTTGCATATACAGTCATACACTGTACCACGATGCCAGGATGGCATCAATCTTTTATTACTATGTTACAAATAAATAATATCCCAAACAGTGATGAACCTACTACTAAGTGTATAAATTTTTATTTTACAACTACATCATTATAATCATAAAACATTTTACTTAACTAAACAAAGTACTTTTAAAAGTGGGACACTTTTTATAATCAATAGAAATTATATCAAGATGTAACACCTATCAATTGTTATCATTCAACTTTATCTACACACAACAAGTCACACATTATGGGAAATATCAAATGAAAAATGCAATGCACAATAAAAGTAATTTTTGTCATATATATTAATAAGACATTGGCCAGGTTTTAACGATGAACTTTGTATAAGCCTTTGTAATGGTTGTGGTTTTTGTTCCCAGCGATATTAATTATTTTCATTTTCTTTGCTACAGTAACAAGACAAAGTGTGCAACAGTAGCGTAGCATTTTGGCACTTTTTTCTCTCTGACTATGCTCATAGGGACACAGCGTCAAGCTGGTATAGTTTTTTTAAGTCTGGAAAATAGGGTTGTGTGTGGGGTAGAGTTTGCCTTTGATTACCATACTATATGTGAGATACAGTGTAAGGCTTCAAAAAGTTACTTATTTAGAAAACATATAAAAATTTGAACGCAGCGGGACTCGAACCCGCGCCTCATGGAAACCGATCAGGAGGCGCGGGTTCGAGTCCCGCTGCGTTCAAATTTTTATATGTTTTCTAAATAAGTATTTTTCTTTCCTAAGTGTGGAATAACACTTTAAAAATGTTTAAAAAGCGTCAAAAAGTTTTTTGGTATAACCACAAGCTCTACCACAAGTAGATTAAACCAAATATAATCAAAACTAGCGACCCGCTCGCGGCTTCGCCCGCTTAACTACGGAATTATTCATGTAATGTACCTATGTTTGCAAAACACTTAAGATTACTAATGTGAAAATTATTTTAACCTTAAGGTTGGTTAACCTTAAGGTTGAATTAATTCAACCCGCATTTTCATAGTTCCAATAAGGATGTTTCAATTGTTTGAAAAAACTCACTTAAACAAATGACACAAACAATAGAAAACTTTAACGAAAGAAATTATAAACAACAGACTACCTACTATTCTCTTACCCAAAAATACTTAAACGAAAGATGTAACCTACTATGTCGCGTTGAAATACATTATAATTATTGGATAACCCCAAAATACGTGCAATCGCTTCTAAGTTAACTTTGCTATAAAGCCAGGTGCAGAATTTAAGCATTCTCTGGCCCATCTCCGTAGTAGCTCCGAACGACATCTGGGCGTTGACACAGTATGAAATTAGAAGGATTATCAAATGCCATTTAGGCGGTCAACTCAGTCAGGAGAGACCCTCGGTTTCCTGAGAGAGGCCCATCTTAAACGACCAAGGTTCAATGCAAGGCTCATGAATCGGATTTGGAGGAGAATAGAAAGTCCCTCGGAAGTAGTTTTACGTCTGACCTCGGGCGGCCGGGTATGCCACGGAGTGCTGCCCCTTAGGTGCAGGTGATACATTGGCGCAGCGGAATGCGTTGGACGCTAGACGACCAATGTGTACCTCCAGGCTTTCTATTTTTATGTTGCGATGATGCGTGGTGTTCCTCACTTAGTATGGCGCCTGCGTCACTCGACGGAGGATGACGTTCTAGATCACCTGCAGGATTTCTCGTTGAGTGATACTCGCTAGGGCGTTGTGATGTCATCAGTGTATAGTGCGTAGAGATCAGGTGATAAAATGCTGCCCTGGGGAACAACGGCAGCGATCGAGTCGCTGCTAGACCTTGAACTCTCAACTCTCACGCAAAATGTCCTGTCACTGAGGCAGGGAGGCAAAGACATGCGCGACGTGCTGGGGGGTGCCGGCTCTGAGCACTTAATGAAGTAGGCCCGGGTGCCAACGCGGTCGAATACGCGCGCCACGTCGAAGAAGACTACTATTTCACTCTCCTTTCGGTTAATCGCTGTTGCGGCGTAGTATAACCAGAGTATACCCGCTTGCCAAACTGCTCGCTTCGTGGGTGGATGTGCGACTGGAGAAGTGAGAGGAATAACTTCCCGAACAGCTTGGCGACCGCGCTAAGGAGGGTTATAGATCGGTATCCCACAGGCTGCGGGCTCTTCCCAACCTTGGGCAACATGATGAGCAGGCCTTCCTTCCATGCCCGGGGGAAAGAAGCCAGACGGGTGCGGCGGATCCATTTTTATAAGCAAAAGGTTGCGGGTCGCAGGGGGACGCGTGGTGGGCGGCGAGTCGTTACACTGCAAGAATTTTTTAGTACCGTAATTTTAAATTTGTGCTACTAATCTTCTAAATAACTTATTGAAATTAAAAATAGTAAACAACATTTTAATCTATATGAAATGGCCAAAAGGTAACTATTATACTTAACTATTATATATACTGAAAGTAAGGGTTAAACATGAGTCGATATAGCTTTTCTCTAAAAATATGTGTAATTTCGAAATATTGTAAAGAGCAAAGTTTATCTTTGTTTAACGTAGAAAATTAAGAACTTATTTAAAAGGATAAGGATTAATATCATTATGGACACACAATAAGAAAATATATTTAAATTACCGTCTAATTTCCGTCTCCTCTACGCTTTCATTAGTAAGACTTAAACGATTTTTATTTGCATTTCTTGTTCTACGACCTATGAACGACTTTTTCGTGGCATAATTAAATTAAAAAAGGAAATATTTAAAAAAGTAAAAAAAAATAAAAGAACAGAAGAAGAGTAAACAAAATAAACAACAGGATACTTAAACGAAAGAAATAATAAACAAAAGACAACCTACTATTCTATTAATGAAAAAAGATGAAACTAAATATATCGCGCTGAAATAATACATTAAACTCTAATTATCCAATACGTACAATCGCATCTTAATCTACTTCGCTACAGAGGCAGGCGGGGAGATGGGCGCGGCGGACGCGTCGCGGGGCGCGGGGGGACGCATGGCGCGTGGTGAGCTGTTTCGCAGCAAGGATTTTTTGATATTGTAACAACTTCTAAAGTACTTATTAAAATGAAAAACAGTAAAAGACAGTTTTGATCTCCATTAAATGGCCAACGTAACTAATATACTTATTTATATGCTGAGAGTAAAGTAATAAGTGAAACTTGCGCCAAAACTGCGGTTTATAGCTGGCGTGATGTGTCAATAATTAAATGCGTTTTTCTCTAAAACTATTCGTAATTTCAAATTAGTGTAAAGAGCAAATTTTATCTTCGTTTAACGTAGAAAATTAATAAAGTATTTAAAAGGATAAGGATTAATACCATTATGGACAAACATCCCTCACAATAAAAAATATATTCAAATTACTATTTTTAGACAGAAATATACTCACTGTATGTTATCCTTAGAAGATACAAATATGCTGTCGCTGACTTTTTTGTAGATCTTATTAAGAGGGATAATACTCTAGTACATTATTTTCATGTAGGACTTACCATTAAAGCAGCGCATGCGTGAAAGTGTCTCAACGGGTAGGACTTTATGCACATTTATCATATTTATGTCAAATTACAATAAAATATACATATAATAAACGATATATAAACCATCCCTGAGAAATACTCTACCTAATGGTGAAAACCGCATCAAAATCCGTTGGGTGGTTTAGAAGAAGATCGCTTAGAAAGGCCAGACAGAGACGAAATGCGTTCTTATTTTATAAGATATAGAGATTATAAAGATTGGACATGGTCAATGATGAACACCCAATGTTTTGTTGAAAGAAGCTAAGACCAACCACAATTCATTTGTCTTGATGCAATTAAAGATAGATTTAGAAACTCCAGTGGTTGTAAGTATTTGGGAGGAAGACAGAAATAGTACAACTTAGAAAGATATTCTATTCTATAGCATTTTAAATGATGATGTAGTTTTAGCCATATAAAGTGTAGAGTATAGTAAATGCTTTAAATATTCTAGCATTCTTAATTTTTAATACTAATATAAGAAATCAAATTAAAATTCAAAAACTGGCAGGAGGTTAACTTAACTAAATGTGACATTTCTTAGAAAATGATAGCTAATTACTATAGCATTGACCCATTTGACACATTCAGATAGTCTTCCTCAATGTATTATTTATCTACATCATGGATGCACAGATCGCAGCCCGCCAGTTGAATACTGGTAGCCCACTGACAGCAAAAATAATACTCTAGTACATTCGAAAAATATTGAATTCTATTCCAGAATAAAACAAAAAAATATATTACCTATACTTCTGGCGGCCGGCCCACCATCAGTTCATGATTTGCCCGAGTGGCCCCTAGTCTTAATAACTCTGTGCAACCATGATCTACATGGTAAATTGCAAAAGGAGATTGATTAACTACTTATGCGGGCTATGGTAACTAAAAAAGTACATTTCTTCAACTTTGTTCCACATAAAAGAAAATAGGCAAATGAAACCTAGTATAAAGACACTCTATTCCCCTTCCACTGCTGAATTTCTAAGACATTGCATGTTGAGAGGTGGACCTAAACACCACCCTTTGTCTGTTTGTGTAAGAAGTTATGAGGTAGACACTCCACTTTTGCAATTAATATTGACCTTTTTTATCAACAGGACTGTGCAAATGATAAGACTGTTTATTAGACAATTTATATGTACATTATTGCATTTATTATCTGTTAGTATTGCTATGGTAATTGCTTGAGCTTACAAAGATATAAGCATAATTAATTATAATTTAGATAATTTTTATAAACAATATTATTAATTGAATGAGGCAGTGTAAATATTTCCTTTTTTTTCATTTATTAAAAAAAATAATTTGTTTTTAACTATAAGATCTTAAAGCTGAATGCAGTGGACATATTTTTGATTTTTTAATAATATATTATATTCATATATATAATCCATAGATTTTAGCTAATTGGTTAAGAATATTAAGCAAATTACACCTGACAAATTGCACATGACCATTAAGTTTATAAAGTAATTGGATTGCTAAAATAATTACTAAAAGTAGTTACTAACAACTTAATAAAAATTAGAACTTATTATAAATCACCATTTATTTAAAAAATTATAAAGTAATATTTTTTGTTTAAAAATATATAATTTAATCAAAAAAGAAAATAATTGTTATTCTTTATGGTGTGTAATCCATTACACAAGTTATGTATTATCAATATAATATAAAAAAAATAACACCAACCTTACTGAGTTCAAATCCATCAGGGTTTAAAGAAGGCATTAAGTGAATCTCTGTGCTGTTCACTAATTTTGTTATACGGTCATCTTTACCATAATTCGTCAACAAATACTGTGCTAAGTAAATAAGCAATTCTCGGCCGACTGATTCGTCACCATGCATGTTCGCCACATATTTAAAGGCTGGCCGCTCTGGATGCACATCTTTGACTCCTTGTGTTACTTGTATCACCAACAGTAGACGTCCTTCTACAGACTTTCCGATCGAGTACACTTTAGCGAGATCCGGGTATGACGACTCTAATTTATTAAATAAAATAACCACCTCCTCATAATATCTATATTTGGGGGCTATTTTAAGAAAATCATCACCATCTTCTATAGAGCGTGGCGCACAATCACTCACAAAAAGAAGAAATATCACAAACACAAAGTTAAGAGAAGGTAACATTTTTGTAAATGCCATTGCTCGGACAATTAAATCACGATATTATGCATAAGCAGAAACAACTTGTTCACTTATTGCACACTGCTAACATTATTATCGGGCGTCGTGCATTACTAAGAGCAATAAAAGTAATGAAAGGTGTTTCAAGTAGGTCCACTATTCACACCAGACAGATGACAATTGACGTTGCAACTCTCACAACGGCGGGCGGTCAATTGTCAAATGTCAGAATCAAGCGCCGCCGCCGTGAAGTATTCGATCATTTGATGATCTGTCAATTTTGCATTTTTTTTTTTAATCTAGAATATATGGAATATATATATATATATCTGAATTCTAGGTTACTTAGAATAGTAGAAAGACAAAATGAAAAGTAAACTAACGTACTGCTATTATTACGGAGCAGAGTTTCTCCGTAATTATAGTCAACTGACTAAATTTGCATGCCATTCCGAAAGAACGACGAAGAACACTTGTACGTCCCGGTGGCATGTTTCAGACACCGGGACATGAGCTAAAAACAGGACAGTCCCGTTCAATACGGGATGTGATATAACTAGCGTGACCAGAGTCACGCTAGTTATATCATAATATACAATGAATTTTGTTAGTAAATCCACTATTTTATTGTTTTGCTCTTGATGGTATCAAAGGCAAAGTCCGGCGTTGAGTCCTCCAAGGTGAGGCACGAAATGTCATAACACTAAGTCAGTGATTCTCAACCACTGTGCCGCGGCACTTTTGTGTGCCGCCAAATTTTGCAAATATATAATAATGTTAATATTATTAAATGATATCATTTAAAAATTTTGTTATAAACTATTTATGTAGTGTGTTGTAGTAAGTAAATAATTTTTATCTTTTTCTTTGTGTGCCGCCAAATTTTGAAATCGTTAAATATGTGTCGCAACAAATAAAAGTTTGAGAATCACTGCACTAAGTTCCCTCTGCTTACCTGTATGCGGGATACAAAGTGAAGCCTATGTGATTTTTAATTATTTTTGCAGGTAAAATATTATAATAACTATTATAATAAGATAAGATTATTTATTTTTTAAATAACTTTGGAACAATATCTAACTTTGTGTAACATTTCTTTATCATTTATTTAATAAGTTTACTTTAAGCAATCTTAATATTTTCAAGCACAATTAAGGTATAGGGATTGAATTAAACAATTAGATAATTACAAAAATTCATATAATTAAACTCATTTAAAAATACGTAATAGTGTGCGCTCCATTTATCATACAATACATTTAACTTAATAAAAATTCAAACAAACACTTACTGTATGTAATTCTATTTATTTACTTCGTATCGTAATAAAAAAAAAGAATGTCAATCATGTAAAAAAAAACAATTTCTGATATATTTTACAATTACAGCTGCACTTATAAATCTCATTACTTTAAATTAAAAACAATTAAAATAGTTAAAGCTAAAAACAAAATAATAATACAATGATAAGTATATCACAGTTACTATTGATTTCTATTTTAGTTTAAAATTGTCATAAAAGTATACAAAAATATACTTTTATGGCATGACATTACATTATGTTTTCTATTAAATATGATGAATCCATATTAATATTTAATACGTAATAAAAGCACAGTAAGAAATATTTTAATTATAAACAGTGTAACATTTTTATATTATCGACTGCCATCTAAGGTACAGGTTTCCTTTGAAACAGAAAATTCTTACAACTTATTTTGAAAGAGAAACAATTTGTAATAAATAATAAAACAATAATAAAGTTATATTTGTAGATGAAAAAATTATCTATTCAGTTAAATTATTTAATATTTTAAAAGTAATAAAAAAAATACAATTTGGTCATTCTTAATTACTTAGCTTTATTTTACTATGGCAGTGTAAAAATTACTTACATACTTCCAGCCAATGAAAAATATTAATATCTAAATAAGTTAGAGCCTTATGTATAATTCGAGTGGAATTTCAATTCGCACCTATCAAAAAAATTGTTTCGTGTAAAAGCTATATAGTATACATTCAAATTTTAAACTTACAATTTAAATATGTACAGAAAATATTATAAATCCATACATATTTTTTTAAATAACTGAATTTGAAGCCGCACCTTTTGGGAACTGTCCAAGCGCTATAAAGAGTTAAACACATGCTTGAATAAAGGGATATTGTAATTAGAATTTTGAGAGAAAAATAATATATCATTATTTTAAGGCCCCCCTAATAGACGACGAAATTGAGTTTTAATATGAAATAAACAAAATCGATATAATATATATCTAATAAAATTAGCTTCACGCTATATCCCGCACACAGCAGGGTAGGCAGAGGGAACCTAGTGATAAGACACTCCGTTCCCCACTTTCTGCCGAATTCTGGAGGCATTGCGTGTTGACAGGCAGAACTCAACGCCGCGCTTAACCTCGACACCAGAGCGAAGAAATGGAAATATAAATTTAAGTAAATATTTCATCTCCTCGAGTGGGGATCGAACCCACAACCAGTCGGTTTTGCAGTCACACCTCGTGCCGCTGCGCCACGACCGGCCTCCATATATCTAATACTTTATTCGAAATTCTTATACAACTGTTAATCTTATGCAAAAAATATTTTAAAATTGTTATAGCTTGTATACTATAATTTATTAATTATACTTTATTTATATAATGACAATCAGTATACAAAAAAAATGTAAATTTATTAAAAAAGTGTAAAAGCACAATAAGGCACACATATTGTTCTTTCAGTGCATAAGAAGTAGATATTAGGTTCAAATTTTAAAAGAGAAGCTCTATCTTTTATTGTATTTTAATATTTTTTAATAGTATGGTAACTGTAAAATTTATATTAATGAGAACTATATAAAAATGATTATATACAACAAAATATAATAAATATCTAAAATTAAGATGACTAAAATTAAGTTGAAGGATGTTGTTGTAAAGTTGTTATTAATAACTAAATTATTTATTTCATACATGACTTAAAATCAAAAATTATATTATTTAATATATTAAACTAAGGAAGGTCAAAAATGGCAACACTATACAGGCTGATTGATAAAATTGTTTACCTTATATAAATAACTTCAATTTAACAATCACCCTATAGCAAGAGGACGGTTACAAAAATATTTTAAAATATAAATTAAAAACAGTAACCATTTTAATTCTAAATTAAACAATGTGGATACAATAATACTTTATTCAAATTACCAAAATTATTTAAATATACATAGATCGTACCAAAAGAGTAGAAAATCGGAAAATACTTTTCATAAGGCAAGACGAGTTATTTATATACATATAATACTAAAGTTGAAATACTATTGTAATATTTAGTATTTTATAAACAGACACAAGTTAATCCGAATTTCAGTATATACCAAACTTTCGGCCCTAAGTTTAATATTTATTTTTTTTACTGCAATTTTTTTTGACAATATAGTGTCAAATCATTCAGTTCTCCAATCTCCGCCTGAATGAGATATTGCTTGCTGAATGCCGGAATTCAACGCCGCGTATTGTCTTTTTAAAGCAACTTTACTATTAATAGTTAATAATTGTTATGAAGATTAGCAGCAGGTCTACTTTTTTCCTATATGTATATATAATGTACATTGATATATAATTAAAGTTATTAAAATTTCTCTCATTAATATAGATTTCAAAATCTCATATAAAAAATTTATACAAAGTTCAAAGGAACATTTTCAGTCTGTATACTTTTTTTAGCATCACGCTGTACATAGAAGAGTAGACAGAGAAAATCTAGTGTTAAAACACTCCGTACATTATTTAAAAAAATCCAGAGACATTATGTGTTTAGTAGCGGATCTCAACCTCGCGTTTACTTTGTCACCAGAGCGAAGAAACGAAAATAAATATCAAATATTTCATTCCTGCGAGTGGGAAGCGAACCCAGAGCCGTCGCGTTTACATTCGCACGCTTGTGCCTTTACGCCACGACGGCCTCCAGTCTATATTTATATTATTATTTAGTATTAAGATAAAAAAAGTAATACTGAAGTAAACAATTAATTAGGCCAAAAAATAGGCCAATATTCAAGTATTATGTAGTATTTTTTTTAAATTGAGCATTATTCTAATAATAAGCAAGACATCATCTTTACTATAATTGACAAGTTCTGTTTTTTGTAAATAAAATTAAAAGGTATTTATATATTTTCATATATAATAGAATTAGTAATAATTTACATTACGAAAGCTAACAATAGTAGGTACATATATAAACAGCCAGTAAGAAATAGACATAACCCACAAAAGTATAAAAAAAAGAAAAAAATAAAAAATATATATGTATATATAATATCTATATATTTATATGGTTTTGGACTCTTTGCTTTAAGAGATTAATTGTTGATTTATTAAACATCTATTTAACCAGATTGACGAAACAAATATACTGTGTTGTAAAAAGCGTATCACTTTATTTACGCTGTTTCCCGCACATAGTAGGATAGGCAGGGGAAACCTGGAAACCTAGTGTTAAGACACTACGTTTCCATTAAGACACTTCCGTTCACCACATTCCGCGTAAGTCTAAGGACGTTGTAAGTTGAATGTCGGAACTTAACGCTGCCTTTTGCCTACAACATTTTCCTCGCTCTAGTAACTAATAGTTAATTTCATCAAGTGGGAATCGAACCTACAACGTATCGCATTTACAGTCACACTATTTATTACATGTAAATTTTACAAATCTCATAAAGGTAAAGCATAATTTTTATATCAAATTCCCTACTGGCCATTTAAACTAAGAACAGTAACTTCAATATTCAAATAAACTCCATACATAATTAGCTAACTAAACATTTTTGGTCGTTTAAACCTACCAAATACGTACAAAACTTACAAATTCTATTAATATTATGAAGAAAGCTTGTGAGGGTGGATGTTTGTTCCACTTTAACTCAAAAAGTGGTGAAGGGATTTAGATGAATATCCACACTAATATATCTCATACATCAGAATGACACATAGGCTACAATTTATGTAAAGATTTTGTAAAATTTGGCTATAATATAACAATAAGAGTCCCTTTTATAAGCCGCTCTCAAGTCTGAGATGCTGTTTTCATACAAAGATATACAACTTATGAATGAAAACGTCATCTCAAGATCGATGTCAGTCTTGAGAGCGGTTTATAAACACAGGCCCTAAGTTTAAGCGGTCGAAGCCGCTTTTGGATCGCTAGTACGTTGTAAAGTAAAAAAAACCTACCTATATACCTTAAATATTTATTAAAATCACTTAAAATGTGAGGTCCAGAACACATTGGCAAGGACGCCGGCGATCATTAAAGAGAAATATAGTACTACTGCCGCCCACCATAAGCGTTTTTCCCATTTTCTCTTCTCCAAGTTCCTCAAAACACCTATACCTACTAGGAGACCTGGAAAATAAAAAAAATATTTTTATATGACGTTAATATGTAATAAAAAAATGTAAATCAGTTTGTCGCAAGTTTTGTGTTCATTTGGAAATACATTGAGATGGAGTCGAGTTTCTGTTTAATTAAATCGAAAAGTACAATTAATAGATACAAATAAAAATATGTCTTTAAGTGGCAAACCTTGTCTTTTTATTGTCAACTATTAAAATCAAATGAAAATTCATCATCGTTTTAAAGATATAATATTTTTCTTCACTTTTCCACAAACACGCTATAAAGCTACATACATACGCTTATGGACTTATTAATAACATGGAGAAATACTTTAGTAGATTTTCAAAGTACATTTCACAAAGCTGGAACTAGATGCCGGCGTGGCGCAATGGCACAAGAGTATAACTGTAAACGCGACGGTAGTGTGTTCGATTCTCACTCGATTAGAATATTCTGTTATTTGCTGGATGGAGCACGAATCTGAGATAAGAAAAAAAACCAGTTGAATCTTACCAGCTACAGCGCCAGCCAAATGGGCAACATATCCTATATTCTGCTGCAAGTGCCTCCAGTAGCGGTCGTACACTGCCGTGCCGATATCCACTGTTGCTAGCAATAGAAACACTAAGAGTTGAATGATGGCGAACTCCATTTCCGCCCAGTTCTGAAATTTGGACAATATCATTTTCATCATCAATTTTTTTATTAAATTCAATGTGTTTTTATAACTTAACTTTAACTCTTTATTTTCAAAATAGGAGGATGGACGGAGAGCATTTAGTGTTAAGACACTCCATTCTTCATCATTACCCTGCTATATACTGCCGGAGCGAGGAAATGAAAATAATAAATACCCACTATGGAGATCAAACCCACAAACATAGGTTGTCAGAGACTGTTCCACTGCCCTCCTAAGCATAAAAAAAAATCTTTACGCGTCTATTTTCCCGAATTTACCACAAAATAAATAGAAAACTAAGTACCATAATAATAGTAGCAATATGAGCTGCAACCAGCGCGTAGACTCCACCAGAAGCTCCAGCCAAATACACTTTGGGGTCGGTGAGGCTGGTTGCGAGTGACCCCGCGGCGACCCCAGCGAGATACACCAGAACAACCCGCCACCAACGGTGGACCATTTCTAGGGGAACCCCAAGGAATAACTGTACTAGAAGGTTAACGAGGAGATGCACTACGCTGAAAGAAAAGAAGATAATTATTAATATAGTTTATATTTAATTTTGCTTTATTGTGAGGTTAAGAGAAAATATTATTGATTATGTTAGTTATTTTTTATTGTTCTTTATCGAACCAGAGAGATGTTCTTATTACAAAAATAATTTATTACCCCGAAGAAATAAATAAAATTTTCATAAATAAAAAAAATTAAGACCGTCGAGGCGGAGCGGCACAGAATCTGGCTGTAAATACGACGCATATTGGTTCGAATCGCACTCGGGGGACATTTATTATTTTCAATTTCTCACTCTGGTAACAAGACAAAGCGCGACATTGAGTTCCGCTACTCAACATGCAATGTTTCGAAAAATTGAGAACAGAGGATCATAATATTAGGTTCCCTCTGCCTACCTTACTATATCTAGAATATAGCGTAAAGGATACTTATTCTAATAAATTGACATCTTTCGTCCTATCAAATGAAACTAAGTTATTCCAAAAACTCACCCAACATGCACCAGCATGTACGTCAAAAACCTCCACGCCTCCTGTCTCTTGTGAGGGTTATATATAAATATCTGTGCTATGGGTCCTGTCGCGTCAGTCTTCCCTTGGGCCGCATCGTAGCAGAACAATATGATCTCCACAATTGATATGAAAATCATGCATATAGCTGGTGGCCAGCAGCTGTACTCCTCCTCGTAGGTGCCGTCTGTGTATGTGAATATGGTTTTGCTACGACTTTGGACTGTGAGACGCAACACAAAAGGGGAGGTGGGGTAGGAACGGATATAGGTTACATAGAAATAATATTTAAATATTTAATAATTTTATTATTTTTTTTAATTAAGATTTTTTTTTGTATAACAATATCGGATAGTTAGTTAAATTTGAACCGGTTTATAAATAGATGCCAACGATAAATGGAGCACGCGGTGATAGAGTGACATTACGGCATACAGGATGTATTAAATCAATTAGTAGCCGCGTGTTGAAAGGGCAAATTGTTGTTAACAAGATAATTTGTGGTGCAAATTTCCAAATAGAATACGCATTTTTAAATGCGTTTTAGACATACATTGTAAAAAATATATATTAAAAAAATTAAATACAAATTTTAATTGGATTTAAAATTTTACAGCAATAATAAATATATTATAATATTTATAAAGGTGTAAAGGATTTTTGTTTTTAAGGTCACACATAAGCAGGTCAACAAAAAAACAATAGGAAAGGGTAGGAGAAAAAGAGAAAAATATTTTGTTAGTATTGCATGCATATAATATTACTATGTTAGTAAAGTACATTTCATTTTATAGGTATATATTAACAATTAAAAGTCATCTTTTATTTCACGAAAATATTAAAATATATTTTAATTAAACTTTATCAAACAAGACAACAAATAACGATTAAGATTTTACTGACAAATCAAGGAAAAGTATTTAAGAAAATACAATTTAAAAAAACCGACATATAATTATAACTATGAGAAAAAAGCAAGGACATAAAACAATAGTCAATAGCGTATCCTTATACAAAGCGAAGTATCATGCACGATCGGTATAGTAAGGTAGCAGAGTATTGTAACCCGTCACCTTTGACTGTGGGCCCAGTACCAATACTAAATAAGATTATAATGAACTATGAAGTAATGGCATGCTGATGCTATGTAAAAGATTATAATCAAGGTCGATATTGTGTACATAATACGATTAGATAAATACTTGTAATACATAATTATTGTGCTATTATATAATTTAAGAGGTCGTCGTGGCTGAAGGGTTGTATCGCGATGGTTGTCGGTTCGATTCCACTTCGGGGAAATTAATTATTATTTATTAATGTTTTCATTTCTTCGCTCTGGTACCAAGGCAACACACAATGTCTCGAAAATTCGGCGGAAAGTGGTGAACGGAGTGAATTAACGCTAGGTTTATCGTACTATATGCGGGATACAGCGTCAAAGTGAAAACATTTTTTTTTAAATAAAAAGGAGGACTAACAAAGTATTGTTTAGGGTTAGCACACTTCGTTTCCCACTTTCCGTCCGATTTTCAAGATATTGTATGTTAAGCCGTTAAGTTAACGCTGAGCTTTATTCTATAAGATATTTTCTGATCAAATAATGGTATATAACCATTATTTGAACATAAATTAGCTATAAAAAGAACAGATATAAAACTATATACGGAAAGTCGAGCATATATGATCAATTACAAATATTAATAGTGTTTAGCTATAAGAAAAAAACGTACCAAAATAATGTATGATCTTTTTACAAAAGTTCAATATTTTCTTAACATATGCTTCCAAAATACTATGTCCCTTTTTCACTGTTTTCCTTTTGCTTATATCTTTATGTCCACAACCTTCAATCCGTTTACACATTTTGACCCACATTACGTTCACTAAACACAAACTTTTGGTACTGATAAATGTATAATGTTCATGTAATATTAAATACACATTTTCTTAATGTTTTTTTAATTATTTCCTACATCTGTCTAGCAATATAATACTTAACTTTGTTAAGTTCTTATCTAAATCACAATATCCAACAAAACACTCACACCTCAACATCCTCTTTATGTACTTATTTTTTTTACATTTTTTTATAAAAAAAAATCGATTTTAATTTAAAGTAAAACATATAATACGTCCAGTCCTCAACAGCTAGTGTTGTCCACTATTGACGGTGAACGTTAGTGAGTGGCCTGCACGACATACAATGCAAGGATTTGTGCGGATCGGCGCCAGTGGACCTCTAATGCGCTTAGTGACGCACCTTTATAATTGTATTTTCTCGAGTCACTACACTATTATGCGGAAAAGGAACAAGCATTTTTTATATATTGAATTGGTGTTGAGAAGAAAAAAAAGATCAGAAAACTGAGTAAATGGAGAGGATATAATAGAATTTACCCAGATTGTCTTTTTCGTATACCTAGTCCTATAGAAGCATCCCTTTTTAACTAGAATTAAGTGTTTTTTTCTTTCTCTGTAATATTTGCAAGTATTTCTCAGTCTACTGTTTACGAATACGTGAATTGGACCGTTTCCATATTATATCATAGCAATTGATCTCCATTACAACTATTAGTTTATTCTTATCTATAGTCATTCAATCTTTAAAATTAATAATAACATTAATCATACCAGGAAAATGTTCTCTCCTGTATGCCTATTTATCTATTACCACTTATCCACTTAAGTAATATTGACTGACCCAATAAATTTATAGAGTATAGATTCATGATCTTTAGATGTATCACATATATTTACTTGAATCGTAAATATTATAACACTTATTGACTGACCCAATAAATTTAATTTTTTATATTTCATAATCTATATTGTAAAAATTTTAGAATTCAGATATTTTCGGCGGTTGTTCCGCCATCTTGGTTGATCGACGATCAAATAGAATTCAAATAGAACTGTCAGTTTTGTGCTGTCAAAGGAAAGATATACAAGATGAATTCATAGTAAAATTGAAAGACTAGAAAGACATCTATTTAAGAAGGTCGTTTTTACAAGTAAATGTAATAACAAAACTGTAATTTGGTTTATTTAGTTCTCTTTTTAGCTTCATACTGTATCCCGCACATAGCGGGGTAGGCAGAGTGACCATTGTGTGTTGAGAGGCATAACTCAACGCCGCGCTTTGCCTCGATATCAGAGCGAAGAAATGTAAATATTACATATTTTCCTCGAGTGGAAATCACACCCAAAACCTGTCGCGTTTACAGTCACATGCTTATGCCCTCCGCAACGACTTATCCCATATCATTTATTTTTTTTATAACTAAAATTAATGAGAAAGACGCTGTCCTAAGTATTTTTCCCGATTTAAAAAATTTACTACTTGCGCTTCCTAAAAATAATACCACAATATGGCATAATACCAACCTCCAATTATTCACTTAATACAATAAAAACAAATTGCACTCAAGATAGCTGCTGTATTAGTTCTAAAATAAAGCAGGTGTAACGACCTAGCGCGACCTTTAAATATCTGTGCATAGAATATTAGATATATAGAAATGTTATGTGTAGTGGATATGATTTACTACTTTACGGGTATTGGGTTCAATTCTGGCGAAAAATAAATAAATTAACAATTCTTACCAGTAAAATTAATTTATGTTTGCCAGATTTTCTTTTTAAGCTTCTGGTTATCACTACTGAAAATAAACCAATTTTCAATTTGCAATAAAAAAGATTGTAATATCGCGATACAGTTAGAAAGCCTGAATAAATTTGGTAGTAACGAGTTCAAATTCAATTTGTGGGAACGTTCACAATTCGTTTCAGGTAATTTTGAGAAACAATCAGTCCAAAATATTTCTAATAGAAAAGTAAAAAAACTAACCAGTGTTACTCATATACCTATGTCTACTCTGTAGAAATAAAGAAATGATAAGTTTTTTTTAAATATCTCAAATGTCAATAAACTGTGGCTCTTTAACAACTATAATTTACATACACATCTTAATATTAATATATAAATTTTATTATTTAACAGTAGACGATCGGATGAGAATTAATTTTATATTTTCTAATTTAAAAATACTAATCACTTTTTATATATGTATTTATATAAATATATTTATTTAAGCGATGTCTCCAATGTATTAAAAATATGGGAAAAGCATATTTCCCAAAAATTGTTTACACTTTTTTTTAGCTTCACGTATGGTAGAGGACGTCGCCAATAATCAATCAATCAATCTCTCCAATTTCCGCCAAATTTGGAAAGTATTGCGTGTTGAGTGACGGAACTTAACGCCGCGCGTGGCTACGGAGCTTAACGAGGCTATCGTTACCAGAGCGAGGAAATTAAAATGTTAAATATTTTATTTAAATACAAAAATATGCTTACGCGTTATAGTAACTTTGTGAGTATATATATACTCATATCTAAGATAATATTCAAGATAAAGTATAATAATATTGGTACAAGGTTAGTTATAAATTCCAATTTTACTCATTGGTTCATAAATGAATCACTTAATGTAATTAAAATATTGTCATATATTTTGCTGTTAGTAGTAAGTTCGATTCCAACTTCAGGGATTTTTTAATGCAAAGCTCCAGAGCTTGATACCAGATCAAGGATAGTCGCGACGTTGAGTTCCGTCACTCTTGAATGTCTCCAATGTCTCGAAAAAAATAAACTTACATAATACTAAAAGGTTAGTCTGGTCACCCAATAAAAAGAAGACAGTAGAACGATATTATAACTAAATGAAACACGCATATTATTAATTTAGTATTAATTTAGTGAAGTAGGTATTTATATTACTATATTATTAACGGTAATACTGGTAAAATGTTAGAATAACTAACGGTATATTAATTTTGATCGATAATTTTTTGTGTAAGAAAATCTAATATACAGAGATTCCCGTAAGTAGTGGATCAACGGAATATCAGTGATAGAGGGGATTATAAGGTCCAAGAATAATAATAATATCTAGATCGAACAGTTTTCATTTTTTTTTAAATAAATTAAAGATTCTCTCACCGCGTTCATATTTAAAAAATAGTTGAATATGTAACTTTTTTATTTTTTATTAATTTATGATTAAACCTTTGCTATAATACATAATAATACATGTGCTATTTGGAAATAATAATTATTACAATTAAAATTTCTATTTTAATTTAATAGTAGGGTGAAAATGTTACTTATTTTAATAAAAAATAATAATTTTGAAAATTACTCAGATTTTTTTAATATTTTTCATAACTATCTTAAGATATTATCAGTAAAACAAGTAGACTATTTATGTGATAATCATTTTTTTTTTCTAAAGCACATGCTCAAAATGTCAATGTCAATACTTTACATACCCAGTTTTATATTTCAAATTGTGAAACATACTTCCCAGATACCACGGAACGTACTTCCCAGATAAATGAAAAAGAATTGAAATATCTGAGATGTGAAATATCAACTTCGACAGTAGTGTATGTTTTGTAAAGAATTTTGTTAGTCAGCGTGTTTGTCTGTACAAATTCAAAACGCATTCAATATAAGCAGTATTATAGTGAGAATTGAACGCAGAACCATTGTCTGTAGTGACCATGCTGCTATTGTGCAACAATGGGGTTCACCGGCGTCGTAGATACCTATCTTTATCTCATAAATTGTGGGATTAGTGTTTTCCTATTAAAAACATATATATAAATATACTTTTTTACTATGTGGATTTTCCAATATATTATCATAAAATAATATCATAAATTAATAATTAAACCTTATCAAATTAAAAAGGCCAGTCGTGGCGCAGCAGCACAAAGTGTGACTGTAAAACCGACTGGTTGTGGGTTCGATCTCCACTCGAAAAGATGTAATATTTACTTAAATTTATATTTCCATTTCTTCGCTCTGGTATCAAGGCAAAGCGCAACTTTGGGTTCTGCCACTCAACACGCAATGCCTCCAGAATCAGGTAGAAAGTGGGGAACGGAGTGTCTTAACACTAGGTTCCCTCTGCTTACCCTGCTGTGTGTGGGATACAGCGTGAAGCTGATTGAGTCTTAGAGTTAAATATTTAACTCTGTCTACTGTTTACGAATACGTGAATTGGACCGTTTCCATATTATATCATAACAATTAGTCTCAATTACAATTATTAGTTTAATCTTATCTATAGTCATTCAATCTTTCAAATTTATAATAACATTAATCATACCAGGAAAATGTTCTCTCCTATATGTCTATTTATCTATTACCACTTATCCAATTAAGTAATATCGACTGACCCAATAAATTTATAGAGTACAGTTTTATAATCTTTAGATATATCACATATATTTATTTGTAAAGAATTTTGTTAGTCAGCGTGTTTGTCTGTACAAATTCAAAACGCATACAATATAAGCAGTATTATAGTGAGAATTGAACGCAGAACCATTGTCTACAGTAACCATGCTGCTATTGTGCAACAATGGGGTTCACCTGCGTCGTAGATACCTATTTTTATCTCATAAATTGTGGGATTAGTGTTTTCCTATTAAATACCTATATATAAATATACTTTTTTACTATGTGGATTTTCCAATGTATTATCATCAAATAATATCATAAATTAATAACCTTAATCCTAAACCTTATCAAATTATAATGGCAAGTCGTGGCGCAGCGGCACAAAGTATGACTGTAAAACCGACTGGTTGTGGGTTTGATCCCCACTTGAGGAGATGAAATATTTACTTAAATTTATGTTTCCATTTCTTCGCTCTGGTGTCGAGGCAAAGCGCGACGTTGAGTTCTGCCACTCAACACGTAATGCCTCCAGAATTCAGCAGAAAGTGGGGAACGGAGTGTCTTAACACTAGGTTCCCTCTGCCTACCCTGCTGTGTGCGGGACACACTCGTATAAACGTGAAGCTGACTAATGGGATCAAAAGGATCCAAAACCACGCCTTAAAGATAACATGATAAATGACTATATCTAACAACTTATAACATATACCTTTATATCGTGTGGATTTTCCTTAAGTTTAATAAGTGGAATAATATAAGTTATCAGATTACGATACTATCTTGAAAATATTGTTGTAAATGCCAATGTTATTTACGTTTCATTTGCAAAGCTACAACTATACAAAAATATATGATAAGAAAAAACAGCTTGTCGCGTGTCTTCCGGACACAGCAGGGCAGAGGGAACATACACAGAGTTAAGATACTCCGTTCTTCACTTTCTGCTGAATTCTGAGGAATTGCGTGTTGAGTGGCGGGACTTAACACCGCGCTCAACCAGTCGCGTTTACACTTGCCTTTGCCTTTACGTGCCCCTAAGCTACGACTGGTCTCATTTTTTTTCAAATATATTGGATGTTGGATGGATAAAAATTTTTTAAATTATTTTAATTCATGATTTGGCATAGATACAAGTACACTAGTTTCATACAGTTTATAATATTTTTTTTTAGCTTCTGGCTATATTCCACATATAGCATGGCAAAGGGGAACCCGACACCCTAGTATTAAGACACTCAGTTTTAATTAAGACAATTCTATCATTCACTTTCCGAAGCCATTGCGCGTTGTGTGACGGAACTCAACGCGCGGCGTTGAGAGCTCGTTACTAGAGCTAGGAAATGAAAATATTAAATATCTCATTCGAGTGAAAATCGAATTCTGTTTGTGGGATCGGCTTTAAATATTTAAGTTGGCTTTAAATATTTAAGAACTTAAAATAACTATTTATTTAAGTTCTTAATATATGTACATATATCCGACTATATATATATTATCGAATTCCTTATCAATGATAACGTGATGTGTGCAGAGTGATTCATCATCGTTGTTCGTTGAAGGTCAGGTCGTGTGCTGATATACGGAATAGGTTCCCGTTTTTATTTTTATATTAATTTATAGCATTTAGAGAATATATGCAAAAATAATTGAATAATAGATGGTGTAAAGTGAAAAATCTTGGCGCAGGGGCACAAGCACTCAACGCCTGCAGAATTCGGCTGAAAGTGGGGAACGGAGTGTCTTAACAGTAGGCTCCCATTGCCTACCGTACTACATGCGAGAACAGCGTGAAGCAGAGGAAAAAAAAGTGATAGTTACAGTCCGCAGTTTTCCCCATATTTATTGCATTTTTCTGTCAAAAATAATAAGAACAGTTTTATAATTGTATAATACATATATAATATTGTATATGACATATAAATATTTTTCTACCATTCCTCCCTAGAAGGTGCCTTGCTTCACGCAAGTAAGGTAAAACAAATTCCATTTTTTTTAAAATGCATATTTCGATATTATAAGGGAAGGAAAAATCATTAAAGTTAATTAATTCCGGTTAACCTAGAATTAAGAAATTTGGTAGCTAGCATCTACAGGAAGTACTAGTGCAGATTTTTTTTCAATCTATACATTTGTGGATAAATCCTTAAAAATAAAAGTATTGAAAAGCAAAAAACTCGTATTTCGACACTATAAAGGGAATCAAAATTAATTTCTGGTTAACTTAGAATTATAAAATATGGCACCTATCATCTATAGGTAGTACTAGTTTACAAAAAGATCTGAAAAATATACATTTATGAAAAAATCAGAAAACATATCTTAAAAGTAGAGCAAAATTTGGTATTAAAGCCGCCAGTTCCAGTATGGTGTGGCTAAGCTAAGCCTGAGTTTCAGAAAAAGCTCGAGACCTCCAATTTTTGTACGGAGCCCTGGATAGACGAGCCCGACTCGCGCTTGTTTTATTTATAAACACTTTATCGCATATAATGAACGAAAATATTATTTATTTGTTTATTTTATTTGACATAATTGAACCGTGTTATTTAACAGATAAAATCCGTACTTTTAACGACCGCGATAAGTATTTGTTTAATCTATCTATTCCTACCTATAATAAGATCGTAACGGATCGGTGTCTGTACATGGAAGATATATAAGAAAAAATATTATTGAATGCCGATCGAGTGTTTTTGCTATTGAGCTTAGATATTTTTAGAGTATGTATCCCGCACACAGCAGAGTCGGCAGAGGGCACCTAGTGTTAAGACACTCCATTCCCCACTTTCTGCCGGATTCCAGAGGCATTGCGTGTTGAGTGGCAGAACTAAACGCCACGACACCAGAGCGAAGAAATGGAAATATCAATTTAAATACATATTTCATCTTCTCGAGTGGGGATCGAACCCACAATCAGTCGGTTTTACAGTCACACTTTGTGCCACTGCGCCACGACTGGTCTCGGATTTAGTTTAATCAGCTTCACGCAATCTAGAGATTGGATAGATATATGGAACAATCTAAGATTGACGTTGGAGATAGGTTATTAATATTGGGCGTTAGTGTGCATGAACGCACAGACAAACATTAAAAAATATTCTATTGGGTATTACATTAATAAATGGCTCCTATAATAGAATTTTAAATTTTTTTCCATATACAGATAGTGATAAGTTATAAAATTTATTATATGTATAGAAAAAATCATAATATTTTGGTTTTAATATGAGAATCATACTGTAGAGTGTTATTCTTACATTCAAGTCTTGAATGAGTAGACATTTTGAAAAAGATTTTGGCTTGGATGCTGGATACAGCGTGAAGCTGATTAAACTGTTCCATATATCTATCCAATCTAGAGATTGGATAGATATATGGAACAATCTAAGATTGACGTTGGAGATAGGTTATTAATATTGGGCGTAAGTTAAGAAACGACTAAATCGATTTAAATGCAGTTTTCATTGTTGTGTTTTAGAAAATGTTCCTTATCATTTAGTATTTGTTTTAGTTTAATCGGTTCATAAATAAAATTTTAATAGCATGGAAAGTTAGTAACGGAGTGTCGTAATAGTAGGTTTTCGCTACCAGAGGCAGTGGCCCTCGTTTTCTATATTTCACTCATTTTAGAGCCATGGTTAGTCTAGTGCTGAAACCAAACACCGCTATATGTCTTACCAGACTGAAAAAATAGAAATAGTCTTAAAAAATATTTTTCCTATGTGGCTGGTATCCATCCATCCACTGCCCTATGAAGACGACCTATCATTTATATAGTTATCTAATCATAAGCGTATATCCTTTATTTATTATAAAAACAAATCATTATTAATGTCAAGGTAACTAAAGTAATCTTGTATTATTTATAATATTAAAATAAAAAAAACTATTGTCTTGTCACGTACCTTTACTGTTTATGATAAAGGCTTGTTAAAAATAAAAGGCCTAATGTACATAATAATATATGTGAAAAGAATGAATTATAAAAAATGTTTGCGTACATTTTTAGAAAATATTCTAGAATTTTCCTTCCTTAAGGAAAAATAAGAAAAGATGTATATAAGATTATTATGAGATGATTTAAGATGGCATTGTACGTTATAGTTAATAAGCAAAACCCAGATGACAGGCACAGGACAAATAACAGTTTTAAATAAATTAGATGAGTGATACTTTAACAATGTAGGGTGGAGCTGTACCTTTTTTTTTAAATTGTCTTTATAGATTTTGTTCTTCAAAGTTATATAAACTATTTTTGTGTGATAAGTCACTCAACTCTCTTTCTCTCCACCACTTTCAAGTCACTTTAAGATAATATTCTAAATTTGGACTACACACTTTGTTTTTCTTTTGGAGACACAAATGATACATACTTTTTTTCTTTACTTTTATTATTGTTTTCTATACCGAAGCCAAATATATTTTAGCCAAATGAGTTCTGAAGAATCATTGAAAAAGAGTCTCTCATCTATGTCTATTTAAAACTAAATTTCAAACAAACGAAAAAACACAATTTAAAATTTAGTAGTATTTTGACTGTATGAACGAAAAAAGTAAAAAACAAGAATGAATGAATTCGAATGGCCGAATAAGACAAAACCAATGACACATAAAATACAAAAAAATAAATAAAAAGTACCGCCATCTGAGGTGGAAACCGCGCTGAATCCTGTCCACTGGTCTATTAAACAAAATTATATAAATAACGTAAATTATTTTTTAATATATTATTTTATTAATATATAAAAAGATTTCTCTACTATACTATAGTATTAAAATATTAAATACTAGAAGTTTCACACTACAAGAAGTTAATAATAAATATATAGGTAAGTTACACATGCACTTCCGTAAATATGTTATTATGAAGTAAAAACCTGTTTATGTTATAAAATGTTAAGTTAAATTATTAGTTTAATTTGAAATTACTATTGCTAGTGTGGTTATGGGTTCGATTTCCATATATATTCATTTTATATGAATCATTATGTGTGATTATAGTAATTTTGAAGTCTATCTGATCACTATAATAGCTTAATAGTATAAACGTAATAACTACAAAACCTAATTTTATTATCGTTCTAAAAAATGCTTAATAACAATTAAAATTAAAAACAAAATATTAAATGCATGCATAAAGTAATTAAAATATGAGCCATAGTAGGTAAATAAATAAAATATAATATTTACAATTCAACATTCAATATTATGAATCTGGTATCTACATTGTTTACAAACAATTAATAATATTTACAGTATATTCTTCACTACAAGAAATTAAAAAGGCATACGTGCAAAAGTAGATAATGCAAAAAAGTATAATAAAAATATATAAACAAAATATAATTCACTGTACAAAGGTAGTGTGTGATGTTTAATAAAAATAGGTATCCTAAATAGCTTTTTTTATATATTTGCTTTTAAATATCTTAACAGCACGGTCGACGACTCGCGGCCGCCCTAAAGTTAGCTGTACAGATTTTATTTTACGATTTTTCTTACTTTTCTTCGAGAATGAACAATGCAAATAGTTCAGGAAGCTTAACTCCAGGGCAGTCACGACTCGTTGACCGTACTGTATTTTAAAAATTGTAACGTAAGTAAAACTTACCGGTAGTGTCAACAGGACCTCTATGGGGTATAATAGAATGTACATATTTCGCGACAAAATGGCCGAAAACAGCTTTAAAATCGGGATTCTTCATCATAGCGACGAATTCGGCGAAATCTAGATAACCTGAGTTATCCCTGTCGGCCAGTGACATGATCCTGTCGACAACATTGTCGGGCAAATCGTGGTCGTACTCTCTGGACTCGATGATGCCTTTTAATTCTACGTAGGATATTCGTCCATCGTTGTCTCTGTCGTACTGGAAAGTAAAGAAAGTTGTCGATGAGTTATTTTAATGAAAATCATATCTTATCTTAGTCAAATTTAAAGCGTAGTTTTTAAAATTTAAAAGACTGATTGATATATGGAATGGCGGGTTAAACCTCTAATCACAGTAATCTTGATAAATTAAAAAAAAATACTTTTGACCCACTTTCTTGTGTTTCATATATCATTGCTTTGGTGGTGATATTACAAGCTTCGAGATACCGCCCAAAAAATTAAAACAAAAAAAAAAAAAACAATAAGACATTGTTTAAAATGTAACTCCTGGTTTAGAAGTTATAGACAAATTATATATATTTTTACTTATTTAGAAAACGTATAAAAGATTAAACGTAGCGGCCAGAACGTATGGTTTAGCGGTCAGCGATCCTGGTCGGTCCAGCAGGCGGGGATTCGTGTCCCGCTACATTCAAATTTTTATACCTTTTCTAAATAACTATTTTTCTTTCCTAAGTGTGAAATGACACTTTAAAATTATAAAAAATATATACTTTTTTGTTTAAACGTTTCACCTCGACCGGAAATCTCGAAAATTGAATAAATTGAAATATTACAGTTGGGTGTTTTCACCACAACAGCAACGGCTATGAATTAAAATCGTAAAGCTAGAAGCAAGTACTTATTATACATATCTGTGGACGAATGTGTACAACGAAACTATTGATTAATTTTATATATCTTAAGGAGATTAATATGTCATGTGAATTTAAAATTAAAACTGAAATTTAAATTAATTCTATGCTAAGATTTATTTTAACACATAGCTTCAAATTTTATTAACTAGTCGTTTATGAGAAATATTATTTAATTTTTTTCTAAATATACGACAACTTACTTAGCGTGTCTGTCACAGTTTCGCCTGTATAATTTTTTTTTTCAGCTTCACGCTGTATCCCGCATGCAGCAGGATGGAGGCAAAGTTAAGGTACTTCGTTTCCCACTTTCCGCCGCCAGGGATATTGCGTATTGAGTGGGCGAAACTCATCGCCGAGCTTTGCCTCTACACAAGAGCAAAGAAATGAAAATTATATTAAAATAAATATTTAATTTCCTCGAGTGGGGATCGAACCCACAACCAGTTGCATTTACAGGCTGGCCTCAAAGTTAAGATTTATTTTTTTCCATATATTCACGTATACCTGAATCTTGCAAGGTAGACAGAATAAACAACCACTAACTTCATCATAACGATTTATCGATTTTATCGTGACAGCTTTATTTAATTCAAAATAAAAGATAAAAAGATAAATATAAGATAAAGAAACCCTTACTTGACCGTAGCAAGCAATGAAAGAACTGTTATCTACACTTATAAAATGACGTATCTTGATCGACTAATGCATCATCGCCGAGTTTGGGTTACTGTAACTTTGGATAAAATCAGGTCAAATGTTCCTTTTAGGACATAAGCATCCAATAATGAACAAAGGCAGTTTCAAGCTCTTTCTCGTATAGCAAGGTAGGCAGAGAGAACTTTCTTGTAGAGACACTCCGCCTCCGACTTTCAAATCTTTCGAAATTCAACTCCGCGCTTCGTCTACCATAGCGGTAAAATAAAAATAATTTAAATATAATTATTTCCCGAGTGGAAATCGAACCAATAACTTGCGCATTCAGAGTTTAGATGCTGTGCCACTGCACAACGACGGCCTTATAAGATTTTTTTTTAAAAATAGGTATTTTAGTTATTAAAAACCAAGAATTGAATAATTTTGGTAGAATTTTATTAATTTTAAAACATATTAAAATAGTCATGCTGAATATTAATAGTTATGTAAGTAATTAATTAATTAATTAATTAATTTTAATATATGAAACTGTCCCTAATCATGCCGTGGCAGCTTATAAGTAAAACAACACTAAGCCAATAGTTTTAAGACATGATTGTAATATTCGAATAAGTGTATGTTTTGTTAGTTGTCCTAAATAAATAAATAAATAAAATAAAAATTAAACGTGTTTTTACTGTATTTAGATTTGATGGTTTGACGAGACGGACATTCCATACTGTCTGAAACTTACAGTACCAATACTAGTCATCGCTCTCAACTTTTTTTTATTGGAGTTAGAATAGAAAATGACAAATCCCGTTCTTCCGTAAAATGGAAAATTAAAAAATTAAATCCGCTTCACGCTGTATCCCGCACACAGCAGGGTAGGCAGAGGGAACCTAGTGTTAAGACACTCCGTTCCCCAATTTTTGCCAAATTCAGGAGCCATTACGTGTTGAGTGGCAGAACTCAACGCCACGCTTAGCCACCAGACAGACACCAGAGCGAAGAAATGGAAATATAAATTTAAGTAAATATTTCATCTCCTCGATTGGGGATCGAACCCACAACCAGTCGACTTTATAGTAACACGACTGGCATATAATAAGCCGTAAATATATATTAAAAAAATCAACTTCCCGCTGCATCCCGCACACAGCAGAGTAGGCCGAGGGAGCCTAGTGTTAAGTCACTGCGTTCCCCATTAAATATAGAATATAGTATAATATAGATAAGTCGTATTAAAAAGTTTTAAACTAAATTTAGGCGTGTCTCACCTTACTTAATGATTAACACCCGCTATCTGGCATTAGATCAGAAAACAAACAACGACTTACTAACGTCTAAACAATGACTGCTATGTTATCAGTATCCGAGTGCTGTAATTAAACTTCCTTTTTTTTAGCTGTCGCTGTATCCCGCATATAGCAGAGTAGGTAGAGGGAACCTGGGAACCTAGTGTTAAAATACTTCCGTTTCCTATTATCCGTCGAATTCCGGAGGCATTGCGTGTTGAGGGGCAGAAATCAACACCGCGACACCAGAGCGTAGAAATGAAAATATTAAATATTTCGTTTCGTCGAGTGGGAGTCGAACCCACAACCGTACCCGTATCCCGTGTCTCTGCGCCTGGCCTCCAATGATTCTTTTCTATCACATTATAATATTCGGTAGGAAGCACATAGAAATTTTAAAAATATTATGTTTATATACATAAGTCAGCCGGGTTAATGAACCAAAAATATTTAAAACATTATGATTTCCCCGAAAGGAATTTGAATGTATATCCATCGTGTACAGTCACATACGTCCAGATTACGCTACAGTGGCGTCACTTCTCAATATAAATTTCTTTAAATAGTTTGTGAATAACAATACACGTATTATAATCCTTCATGAATTCTTGGACAATCTTGATGGCTTGTAATTTTTATATAAAATTTGTTGAAAATAGTTACACAACTAACGGAATTTAACCGACTTCAAATATGTATGTGTCAAATACTTTTGACTATTTGACATATACATATTTGCTTTTCAATACTGATTTTAGAATACATGTCAGATTCACTCTGTATCCCGCACACAGCAGGGTAGGCAGAGGGAACCTAGAGTAAGACACTCCGTTCCCCACTTTCTGCCGAATTCTGGAGGCATAGCGTGTTAAGTGGCAGAACGCTGCGCTTTGCCTCGACACCAGAGCAAAGAAATGGATATATAAATTTAAGTAAATATTTCATCTCCTCGAGTGGGGATCGAACCCAGAACCAGACGGTTTTACAGTCACACATTGTGCCGCTGCGCCTCGACTGGCCTCAGAATATATCTCTTCCAGAAATGCGTACGTACGGCATATCCATCACAAAAATTACTGCATCAATTATAATAAAATTTGGACTGTCTTCCCAATATGACTTTCGGAGAAACTTGTGGTCAAGCAAACTTAGAGTTACGAAATTTAGTACAAATGCTTGAAAGCCTACACAGATTGTAATACTCAATATTATCCAATTCCAATATCACATACAAACACGTCAAACTGATAACCTTCTTTTTTTGAAGTCAGTAAAAAATATATCGTTAAATGTTTCAAAATTAAGTAGGTATAGCAGATTTTTTTTATTAACTTTTTTAAAATCAAAATAGTCTCTATGCCCAATAATTAAGGATTGCCAGATCCAGGCTTATCATTTCTCGGACCACGAACGGAATCAAAATTTTAGTATCCAATCCGAGATTTAACTATCTAGAACTATTGGTTATCTTATTTGTGAGAATCTTTTTAATTATGTTAACTACTCTAATAATATATGTAGTTCCAAGTTTTAAGTACCTCTCTAAGACTTAAATATTTAAGTATGACTGACTAAAACTATGAATTCCGGGACAACAAAATGACATTACTGGACACGACGGCACACTAAACTCCGGAACAATCCTGGATTTCAGTATGTATGTATAAGAAATATATTTTCACTTCCATATTGTGTTTAGACAATGCGCGGCATTGAGTTACGCCACGTTTGATTGCACACCGCTAAGTGCGAAAGATGCGATAACTACCTAATTTAAATTCAAGCGAAAGTTAACACAAAATAAATAAACTTTTTTTTTCTTTTTTGTTTAGCTTCACGCTGCATCTTGCACGTGTCAGGGTAGGCAAAGGGAATTTGGGAACCTAGAGTTAACCTGTTAAGACACTTCGTTTCCTACTTTTCACGACAACGAGTAGTAGTAAATTTTTAATAAATATTATTAAAATAAACTTGAGTAAGTAGTTTTTTTAATAAAAATAAGCAATGTTACATGGTTTCCTTATAACACTTACGATACGAGTATATATAAAAAAAACAGCTTCACGCTGTATCCCGCGCACAACAGGGTAGGCAGAGGGAACCTAGTATTAAGATACTCCGTTCCCGACTTTCCACCGAATTCTGGAGGCATTGCGTGCTGAGTGGCGTAACTCAACGCCGCGTTTTGCCTCAACACCAGAGCGAAGAACTGATAATATAAATGTACATAAATATTTCACATCCTCGAGTGGGGATCGAACCCACAACCAGTCGATTTTACAGTCACACTTTGTGCCTCTGCGCCACAACCGGCCTCACGAGTATATGCGAGTATATAAAAAGATATATATAAAAAATACTTGTTCCAAAAAACCCCTTATGAAATGTATAACTGGTTAGTAATATTACTTTGATGTATGAATAAATTTTAAATCTCAACTGTCTCATATAAAATTTTAAGTGTTGATTTTTTCCTATTATATTTTTGCTACAAAAAAATCTTATATTATAATTATTTATTTCCTCATCTGAATTACTCTCGTGATATAATAACGTTATCATTTAAAGACAATATTCTTACATAGAAAACTAAAACCAATTCATTAAAACATTTATTTTGTACCAATATTGTCGCATGCAATAATATCTATTGACATAACTTTTTTATCGGCGTTGAGTTCTGCCACTCAACACGCAATGCCTCCAGAATTCAGCAGAAAGTGGGGAACGGAGTGTCTGCACACTAGGTTCCCTCTGCCTACCCTGCTGTGTGCGGGATACAGGGTGAAGCTGATTTATTTGATTTAATTATTTATTTATAACTTTTTTATTTACGAACCGATTAAAATAAAACAAACTTTTAATGTTAAGGGAAGTTTTTCAAAATACAATAGTTTAAACTGCATTTAAATCCGTTAAGCCGTTTCTGAGATTAGTGTGCACAAACGCAGAGACGAACAAACAAAATATTTGAAATTAATTGTTCTATCGAATCGAACCTACTACCATCGTATTTTATCACATATTGTGTCAAAGCCACACCAGCACCATATACATATAATCTCTTATTCACTATTAACTTCAATGAATGTAAATTAAAATTAAAAAAAAAGCTATGACTTTTCGCTATTTTTTACTACGAATACACAAGCGTTGTCTGGTATTTACGTAATCGATGTTTTACGAGACTCGAATGCTAATGTCGACGAGAGTTTGAAGTTGTCGAGAGGGATTTTCCCCTTATTTTACTATTAACGTGTTTATTATTTATTAACTAATATCAATATTCTAAATTGTTAATTCTTATTATGGTTTTTTTTAATATAACATACTGCAGCGTTGAGTTCCGCCACTCAACACGCAATGCAAACACCAGAGCTCGGCGGAAAGTGGGAAATGGAGTGTCTTAACACTAGGTCCCCTCTGCCTACCCTGCTGTGTGCGGGATACAGCGTGAAGCTGATTTTTTTATTTATTTCTAGTAAGAGACAAATGTAAAACCCATTTTCCAAAAAAAAAGTGTTGATATCTTGTATTTGCAAAGTATATTGGTATACACAACTAATAAACGGAAAACATTAAGAGATTTATAAAAATTTTAACATAGCAGGACACAAACATACGTCCCCTGCTAACTTGTCAACCGACTACCTAATAGGCCATACTTTCTTCTAGATTTCTAGAGGATAAGTTATGATTCAATAATCATACTAATATTATAAATGTGAATATAAGTTTGTTTGTTACACACTTTAAACAGGACAATAGGATATTTTTTTATTTAAAAATAAATATTAATAATTACCTTTGGATATAATATAAAAACAAGTATAATCGAGTGAAGCCACAATTAATTCTCGAGTAATCATATAATACAGAAAATCTATTCTTCTATACATTGTATAATACCATGAATAATTTTCTAAGGAAATTTCAAAGGAAGTAACAATATTAGTCACAAAGAAAAAATAATCAATTTAAAGTAGTTACCAATTTACCAATTGAAGCCTGACTCATACATGGGCTATGGAGAATATATTTTTAAGTGTCACACTCCTAGAATTACTCATCAAATTGGGTCTCCGGAGTAATACAAAGTAAAGTAATGACAAGATGGACCAAGAGAAAATGTTACATTCTAAGCAAAATATAGTGATACTAAAAGAACTATTAGTTTTTAGGTTTTTATTAAGTAAGCTATAGAATTTTTTGCTTTTTTAAAGAATATTATGAACTCGTATATATATTATGCTAATTACTAAAGTGGAATTAATTTTAATTGACAATTGTCCATACCTGGGAAAAAAAAACTGAATATGATAAAATATCTTCATTGTCTTGAATTTCTAAATTTCTTTCAACACTTCAAAGAGATATATTAAAGTAGTAGAAAATATTATATAGAACTGGTCTAGTGGGGCAGTGACTGCTATCAATTTTCAATATACTTTGTTATATGTGCACATATAAAGCTACAAAACAATATAATAGTCACTGATCCTAAAATTATGGTAGTCCTACATATCATTAGAAAATTATATTTCATATATGAATTTTTATGTTTTACAAAAGCCATCATTCTGTTCTACAAGGATATAAATAGGATGTCAATAATATTTATATTCCAAGATTGATGTTGTTTAAAGCTATTTTATCTCTTGGACATGTGCCAATAGAAACTCAATGTGAATGGGGTAAGTGGTTTACAAAAATATGTAATGTAATATACTCATTATGCTGTGATAAGACATTATTAATACAACTGAAATTATTTATTTAAAATACTAAAGTTTTTATTTCAATATGAAAATATATAATATATATATCTTTAGTTAAGTTTAAAGTTCCTTTATGAATACAACAATAAAACTTTCCCATAACTAAAAGGGAATATGTAGAGAATCTAGAAAAACTACCACACCATTGTTAATTTGTATATTTTTATATATTATTATTAGGTATTGGTATTATATTTAATATATATATTTTTTAATTATTTTATATTTTTATGCTTATTTTCTTAACATTTTAGTATACTTAAATATCTATACGATTTTTAAATATAGTTAGTGTTGTAGTTTCAATATTTAACACTGATAATAAAAAATGTAGTACTATATTTACTACTTAAATATAATATACCAAGGTAAACTTTCACTTGCTGGCTAAACAAGCCGGTAGATTCTACCTGTTTAACGGAAGAAGTTCCGTTTCGATAGTACGCGCGTATGTAGTATATAATAAGCGGACAAACATTAAAAGTGGGACAACGTACCTTGTTAAATATTCTCCGCCAATATAAATCGGATCTCGTGGGTGTCAATGGTATAGACACCGTAGCTTCTCTTTGACCAGATGGCATGTTTTCACTGAAAACTCACTAATGAAAAGAAAAACTGTGTCCAAGTAAAGTTTCTTCACTCAATTTTTCTTAAACAATATAGCACATTATAACAATACTGCATTCAGTTTTTGTAGTTGATTAATCATAATCGATATGATAAAAGCGAACGATAAGATAGTATTAATTATTTCGAAATAAATATATGTTCGTATTTAGTTTTAACAATAACAAACAACCACATCGCCTTCGAGACGCCAATAAACTGAATGACATAGAAAAACAAAACGCTGTCATTTAATCGTCGTTGCTGTTTGACACATATGATATTTATTCTGTGGTATGATTTATTCCTTTAAAATTAAGATAATAAAGAACGAGTCAAAGTGAAAATAAAAATATTTAAACCTCTTATTAACTATTGTCTAAAACTATTTTATTAGTAGTTGTTTCAAATTATATAATTAGCTACAAATTATTTAATATTCTCTCAAGTTAACTTTATTTGTATTTTTTTTGGTTTTGAAAGTGGCGATTGTAAACGTTTCTCAAACGTCATATAAATTAAAATATCGAAAAAATTAGATACAATTGTAAATATACGACTTTAAATGTTTTAAGAATTCATGAATTTTATTTAAATGGAAATAAAGATATACATCAATAAATGTTCTTATAGTAGACAGTTCAATTTGGTTTAATTCTTTGCATCTCGAATCAGTACTTAAGTGCTTCCGACATACCAAATTTAAACAATCCAACATTCAAAATGAAAATGTTATATATATATGTTAATTCAACATTTAAAATTAAATTATTTACACAAAAGCAATTGTAATAATAAAAAACAAAGCACTCGTAACCATAGCAATGAGTAGTAAACAAAAATATAATATGTATCTAATTCTAAGCATATCCTTTGGATACATTTGTTCTGTGAATCAGAGGCAAATAAGATTGATAAGCAAATGGTACTCGAACATTTTGAACAAGTGGAAAAAGAAAAGATAGAAATAATCATAAAAATATCATGCAAGAATTCAGTAAGTGTAATAAAATACCTGGAGTATATTGGTTGAAGCATTCTTTAGATGATATGTTAATTAGGTAAATGTCTCCTGCAAATAGTACTATAAGATTTTTTTATATGTACCTAATACAACTGAATATGTGTATATTTTCAGAATCAAGATAAAATTCAAAGATGACATTATAAGTTTACCAACATTTGAGGATTTTCAAAGTAAATCACATGAAGAAAGTCTTCATGTTTTAGACAACAACAAAATCGAAGTACACGAATTTAAATGGCAAGAAAAAGTGTTCAGTGCTTGGGAATTACAAAAATATTCTGATACTTATAACTGTGATACAGAAACAGAAAGAATTTATAATGGGACAATCACAAAATCACACTGTAAAGCGAAAAAAGTTTTTACTTATATCAATGAAGACTATCATTTATCTTTACCAGTTGCTAAAATAGAAAATAAGCCTAATAATTTAACTTTATGTTTAGCAAAATTAAATTTAGGAGAAAAATTTGGGATATCCAAAGATCTTTCTAGTTCAAAAGGAAATTTGTTTAAAAGTGAACAGGATATCTCAAGCAGTGAACAATGGATGTCTATGCATATAGTGTTAGATGCATCAGAGTATAATGAGTGAGTATAAAATATATTTCTTCCAGTATAATGTCTTGGTTTTATTTCAATTTTATTTTATAGCAGAGAAGAACTGACATAATGTAAAAAGACACTACTATGGTATGGTTGATGATTTTTCACCTCCCTGAAAATGGCTGTTGGTTATAAATGGCTGTGCATATTTGATTTTCGATTTTTTCTAACTTTTGATTACTTCCTTCTCAAGTGAACAATGCACATAAGGTTAGATAACTTAATTTCGGTTCTGCTTCAAGGCTTCAGGGCTACATGGTTGTTGACTTGTCATTTGTACTGTACATGTTGTAGTGGTAGATCTGAACACCACATTTTTGTAACCAAAGTGGAGTAAACATAGTAACTTTCTTCCACAATTGGGAGTTGAACCCACAATATTTAAGACTATAATTTAAGAATGTGACAATATGCTGTTCTACTGCTCTAAAACAATTTGTTTATGTGATTTTTTTTTGCTTAAAAATGCATGACACTGTTTTTTACAGAGATTCTCAACTGTTTTATAAACAAGAAAACATTCTTCTTTCCATATACCATAATATTACCCAAAGCTATATGATGATATCACCAGATGTTAATGATATAGAATTCAACCCATACATTATAGAGGACTCGAGATCAATGCTTAATTCTACAAAATTGCAAGAATATGGTGTGGAAATTGAAATGTATGGGAGAGAGAATACAGAAGAATTAGTGGAATTGGTAGGTAAATATTTATATTAATAAATTTTGTGAAAATATTATATTTATTAATTATGATTTGATCAATAAAACATAATATACATAATAATATTCACTAAAATTGAATGTATTTTCGCTCTTAATGAAAATTTACCCAATTTTGTGGGGTACTACTTCCAAGTATTTAGTTTACAGACATTAACCCACTGCAGCACAATGAAAAAAATGTAATTATTTTTTTTTAATCTTACAATTTTTAATTAATATTATATTTATCATAGAAAAAAAAGAAAGTAAGTTAATATAATTATAATTATAGTTAACTAATTTATACAAGAAGTGGGAGAAGAAACAGAAAAATCAATGTAATTTTGTGATGCCTCCACTCGGGAAAAGGAAATACTTTTTGAATCTAGAAATTGTTGCAGCCGTGGACTTTGAAATGGATAATATGTACATTGAATATGAAATAAAAGTAAGTTAATTATGTGTTAATAAGAGTACCAATAAGTAAAGCAAGACAACGTCTGATTGTGGTTGTGGGTTCGATCCCGCTCATGGGATTGTTCATTTCCAAATATTAGGTGTCAATATAATGGGACCGGTTTTTTGTTTCATTTGGATATGTGTCCACATTGGATGATGACAGAACAAAATTACAGCAGTTGAGTAAGCTTACCTATTGGTATTTTTCATTTCGCATAGCTATAAATTATAAAAATTACTCTCATTTTTTTTTATACAGACAATATAATTTCTATAAAAGTCTAATACAATAATATTTTTAACATTTTTACTTATTTTGAAAATATGAACGTAGCGAGACTCGAACCCGCGCCTTCTGGAAACTGACCAGGCGCTCTGACCACTAAGCCATATGTTCTCATCGGGCTACATTGAAGTTTTTATATGCTTGTTGCAACTTATTTTTTAGAAAACATAGAAGAAAAAGTATTTGTATTTCCTAAATGTGGAATAACACTTTAAAAATGCAAAAAATATTGTGCATAACAGTTGTTGAATATACAGGGTGGAAGTGTAAGCACCACTTTATATGAAACCACAGTTTCCACTACTCCATAGAAGCCTACTATAAATCAGAAAAAAATAAATTCCCAAAAATGAAAAAGTAATTTTTTCAAACAAAATAAATAATAAAATTGTCATTTTAAAATAAAACGCCATTTCTAAGGACGACGCACGCACACATAAACCTATCAAAGGAACACCGCCGTACACGGTTCATTCCGAAATCGAGTCGTAGGTACGGGTGATAAAGTTCAAAGTTGTTTAACCTTTAGTAGTATTTTTGTAGTAGTAAGTGTTTATGTTATTGGGATCTATACGTAATCGCGTCATACGAAATACAGGTATGGATAAAAATCGTGAAATGAAAAAAAAAATCCTACGTCCAAATTGTTGAGGCATCTTGATTAATTTCTTTAGATATAGGTTTGAAATATATGCTGTTTCCGTAAATGGAGCGCTGCCTCTTCCGCTCTGTATATTAAAAAGCAATTTTGAATGTCAGCCTCTAAGCCATATGTTCTCAACAAAATTTGTCATAATTCTTAAAAAAAATAAAAATAATAAAAAACTTCTTACAACTTATAGAACTAAATTTAAATAAAATGTTTTAAAAGAAAAATATTATTTTTCAAGTGCAAGTGTAACTTATCCCAAATTATCGTGTAATGTTTTTTTTTTACATATTTATATAAACACTTTATGTTAGATTTCAGATGACATAAAATGTAATGGCGATACGAAAGGACGGACCCATATCAGTAAGAAAATGTATGTAGAGGACGAGCCTCAGTGGAAATACGGTCATATGATAGAATTGGATCTAGAATGTTCTACTGGTATAGGTTAGTTGGGTTTTGGTTAATTATCTTTTGTTACTCCTTTTTGAGGCTGTCGTGGCGCAGTGGTACCAGCATGAGACTGTAAATCCGACGGTTGTGTGTTCGATTCCCACCCGGGGAATGATTGATTTAAATCAAATAAAAATAAATATGTAATAAAATCAGATTCACGCTTCCGTTCTGCAGTTTCCGGGGACTTTTGGAGGCATTGCGTGTTGAGTGGCGGAACTCAACGTCGCACTTTGTCTCGACACCAAAACGAAAAAAAGAGAATTAAAAATTTAAATAAATATTTCATTTCCTCGAGTAGGATCGGCCTACAACCAGTCGCGTTTGTAGTCACACTTTGTGCCCCTGCGCCACGACTGGCCTTTGATTGATGCTGATTTGTTTACGAACTGAGTAATTTTTGTGAGCAATTTGTCAATATCATTGTAGCACAATACAAAATAAAAAAAATGTCAATCAATTTTTTTACCAAGGCGTGACGTACACATATATCGCTTTGACTGGCGTTCAACATATTTTTATATTTTCTAATATTTTTTCTAATAAATTTATAATCCTACACTTATAACAAAGTTAATAGTCTATAAATAAGGTTTCATAAATAAAATATATAATTTTAGTGACTATTGGACAGAAATTACTTTCTGGTAAACGGAGTGTTATGACACTATTGATTCTGCTTTGCTTTATGTGGTACAGAAGGCGAAGCAAGATTTTTTTTAATAACTTTATCAAAATATTACCGACTTTGCAGACCCACCTTCATTAAAAATCTACTTTCAAGCTATATCAACCGACCATTGGCTGAGACAGAACACACAGGGCTACAGCTATCTCTCTCTAACACTGGAGCCCGGATGCCGTCATGTATGTCTGTTCTGCTCTAGACCAGAGGAAATGGATGATTGGGTAGCAGAGAGTAGGAGATTCTTTGTGGGGGGATGCCATTTGATTAAGGATTTGGATGTTTTGTCTAATCCTGAGTTACAGGTGATTTTTTGTTGGACTTAATATCTTATAGGTCATGGTAGGCAAAGGGAACCTAGTTATATTATAGTTTATAAGACATATTGATATCTCTTTTAGTTGTTGTTAGTAAGGTTTTCTTATACTTTTTTTTTGCCTTACGCTGTATCAATTTTGCAAATAGCAGTGTAGGCAGACTGCCCATGCACTGTCAAATTTTCGATATATTCTAATATTCCGCCGATTGGGAATCCAACTCACTTTCTGTTTACAGTCACTCTCCATCCCGTTGCGCCACGGTGGTCCCATACTTAAGTTACATTGTGATCTATAACAATTGTTTTTAAACATTTTAAAATGATGAGGAGCCGTGGTGGCGCAGGGGCACAAGGGTGTGACTAGAACGCGACGGTTGTGGGTTCGATGCCTACTCGAGGGAATGAAATATTTATTTTAATTTATATTTCCATTTCTTCGTTCTGGTGTCGAGACAAAGCGCGGCGTTGAGTTCCGCCACCCAACATTCAATGCCTCCAAAAATGCGGCGGAAAGTGGGAAACGGAAGTGTCTTAACACTAGGTTCCCTCTGCCTGCCCTGCTGTGTGCGGGATATAGCGTGGAGCTGATTTATTTAAAATGATAAAGTTTTTTAGTATGTCGGATTTTTAATATGTTCAAATTATGTAATATATATTGTTGAGATTATATTTTAACCACAACTACTCCATTCAAAGTCAAAAGTCAAAGTCAAATAATTTTATTCAAAATAAAAAGTTACATGCTTAATTTTTTGAACGTCAAATAATTTACCACCAGTTCACTAAAATTAGTGCCTCAGACCTGAGAAGAACCGGCGCAAGAAACTCAGCGGGACTTATTTTTTTTAAAATCAATTATACAAAATTACATTTCAGCGTTTCTGACAATGATACTTTGAAATAGACTGGAGCGAGCATTTCATTCCCAAGGCGTGTTATCATTTATATAATCATTAATTTGGTAATAACCTTTAACACACAAACGTCTTTTCACAACTCTTTTAAATTGTGATATAGAACATTCTCGGACGTTTTCTGGGATCCTATTGTAAAAGCGTACACATTGTCCCATAAAAGAATTACGGACCCGATGTAATCGGGTCACAGGTGCAATAAGTTTACTCCTATTTCTAGTATTGATATTATGTACATCACCAATTTTGGCAAAATCTTTAATATTCTTCTTAATATACATAACATTTTCAAAAATGTATTGAGATGCAACTGTCAAAATATTTATTTCTTTAAATTTTTGCCTTAACGATTCTTTTGGGCCTAAATTATAGATTGCGCGAATAGCTCGCTTCTGCAAGACAAAAATTGATTTAATACCGGCTGCATTACCCCAAAGTAGAATGCCGTAGGACATAATACTATGAAAGTAGCTAAAGTAAACAAGGCGAGCCGTTTCCACATCCGTTAATCGTCTGATTTTTTTAACCGCAAAAGCTGCTGAGCTAAGTCTATTCGCCAATCCATCGATATGAGGTCCCCACTGCAATTTAGAGTCAATGGTGATACCGAGAAACACCGTAGAATCGACAGGTTCCTTCATTTTGAGGCCAATCGAGGCGCAGGGCATACGGCTGTGACTTTAAACGCGACAGGTTGTGGGTTCGATTCCCACTCTAGAAAATAAAATATTTAATGCCTTGCTTGAGAGAAGAATCTCTCACTCGCCTCCCTCTGCCTGCTATACTCGGGATATAGCGTTAAACTACAAAAAATCCATTTTATTAATTTCTTTTATAGAAAAATGGAGTATGTTGTCACTATTCTGTCTTTGTTTGACGTGTTGAAAGCGACACTCAGCTTGAAGCTAAAAATATATTTTTAACAATACATCTTTCTAGACATATCTATACTATTTTTGTTTATAATTCTAGGACGTTAACTTCAAATTCGTTTCAACTGGCCGAATATTAGTAAGATGGCAGATTTTATCTCAAGCACACTCTCCAACATCTCTTCTACAAGAGCCACATGCAGCAACTGATTTATTAAGAGGTATTATATAAAGTAAAACTTATACTATTATTAGTGACTTCAAAATAGGTGAAAATTGAACAAAAAATGTTTTAAAAAAATAAAATAAATCAGCTTCACGCCGTGTCCCGCACACAGCAGGGTAGGCAGAGGGAATCTAGAGTTAAGACACTCCGTTACCCACTTTCCGCCGAGTTCTGGAGGCGTTGCGTGTAAAGAGGCGGAACTCTACGTCGCGCTTTAAATGCACAGGGAAATGAAATTGAAATATTATTACGAACCTACGACTATATCGTTTAAAGTCAGACTGTTCCCTCTTCGTCACGACGGCTTTAACAGTATAAACAAAATTTTTGAAGAGTTTTTTTAATATTAAATAAATAAATCAGCTTCACGCTGTATCCCACACACAGCAGGGTAGGCAGAGGGAACCTAGTGTCAAGACACTTCGTTCCCCACTTTCTGCCGAATTCTGGAGGCATTACGTGTTGAGTGGCAGAACTCAACACCGCGCTTGGCCTCGACACCAGAGCGAAGAAATGGAAATATAAATTTAAGTAAATATTTCATTTCCTCGAGTGGGGATCGAACCCACAACCAGTGTGACTGTCACACTTCGTGCCGCTGCGCCCCGACTGGCCTTTTTTAATATTAAATATTTCTAAATATTTTATTAAGGTAGCATCTTCTCTGAAGAATGTTTGAATAGCAAATCTTTGTAACGATTCATCTACATACTTGTTAGCAACAACTATAAGGCATTATATTGTTCTACGTATATAACAGGTTCAATTTGTTACAGGCGCTGAGGCTGTTTTACGTCAGTATAAGAAAGCAAAAGCCACTTTAGAAGCCGCCACTGGACTTACAAATGTAGATATTGTAAAAAATGTGGGAAAAAAATAATAAACTTTTTTTTTATTATATGTTTATTGTATTTTATTTAATAATCCTTTTTAGGAGGTAGTAGATTGTTTTGTTAATTTTTACCACAAAAAAAAAAAACGTAATTTATTATATAATATTTTAAATATTTGGTATAAAAAAAAAATTATGTGAAAGAATCACATCAAAAAAAAAACGTAACAATAATTTTAAATATTTCACCCACTTCATATATATTACGAATCATATTTTAGAAAACATAAAAATTTGAACGAAGCAAGACTCGAACCAGCGCCTTTAGGAAACTGTCTAACAACATCGACCACTACACACAAGTTCTTTTCAATTTACGTAGAAATTCTATAGACTTTAAAATATCCAAAACAAATACAAAAAAAACAGAAAGTTAGAAAATATAAGAAAAATCAATAAAAAAAATAAAAAAATCTATCGACCACGTTTCACGGCATCTCTCATCCTTTCACTAATAGCAGCGACGTGACGTGCTCGAGCCTCGCGTGAACGCCGTGCTCGCGTCAGTTGCACGCTGCGTGCTTGCTTCACGGCGACGCGGGCTAGCGTGTTAGCGTGTTTGAGGGCGCGGGAAGCAGCTACCTCTTGCCTTATGAGTGATGTCTCCCAGGACGTTAGTGCGTTTGTTATTGCTAGACGCTGAAAGATTTATAGTGTTTAGTATAGTCATTTTTTCACGCTGAATCTCTCCTATAGTACCTTAGGAAAAGGGAACCTAAGAACCTACTGGTAACGCTTCATGTTGTGAAGAAATGAAAATATTAAATATCTAATTTCCCCTAATGGGAGTTGAACCCACAACCACTGCCAATGCGTCACGACGGCCTCTAGTATTATTAATTTGCATTATTAATAATTATTCAGCTTTCGTATTTAGCGGGTTAGGCAGAATGGTAAGAACTATTTTCTTCACTTTCGCCTATTAAAGAAACGTGCGTGTTAATGGCGGATCTTAACACTGTAATTTCAATCTGTAATTTCAAACAAGCGTAGTAATCATACATAATACCATGTACGGAAAAATTTAGTTTTTTGTTAAAACTTATGTTCTGTAATCAAATGAAACACATTCTAGGTTCGTAAGTGATAGCGACAGCCTTTATCAATAAATGGATTCAGTGGTTTCCCAGATTAGCGGATTCAAATGAACAAATGGATTGTGGGTTCGATTCCCGCTGAGTCGAAACTAAATGTTTAACATTTTCATTTCATCGTTCTGGTGTCGAGACGAAGCGCAGCGTTGTGTTCAGCAACTCAATGCTTTCAGAATTCAGCGGAAAGTGAGGTGAGCAGAGTGTCTTAACACTAGACGCCATCTGCCTACCCTGCTCCATGTAGGATACAGCGTGAAACTTAAAAAAAAAAACACTTACCAATCTCTTCCAAAAACCTTATAACATTAGCACCTATGGACAAAAAAAAATCACCTGCGAAGCATTTCTCAACATCTCACTCCGTCTCTTACTAGCTTCATCGGCTTTCTTCAATGTGTAGACCAGCTCCACCTCCTTATTCCACTTGTCGGCCACATCGCGCTTGTACCTCCTGTCTTTAGCTAGCTGTATGCGGCATTCCTCTTCTGCTGATCTACCTATTAGATCTGCTATCTGTAGGAAAAATCATTATATTTAAAAAAAAAATAGACTTTTTAATTATTGAAGTATTGGTGGGTTATTTAATTAAACGCGATACTTGTGTGTTTACATCTTATTAGGTGATATTTGTAAGAGAAATATAACATTTTTTTTCAGCTTCACACTGTATATTGCATAAAGGCAGGTAAGTGAAGGAACCTACTCTTAAGTCACTCCTTTTCCCAACTTTTGAGACATAGCTTATTGATTGGCGAAACTCAATACTTCACAGGAAATAAAAATATTCATGACCTTGGGTGGAGTCACACCCACACCAGTCCTGTTTATAGTTAACTCTGAAATGTATCTTGGGTTCGTGATCACAACTTGAGTGCGTATCAGCCGCAGATCGCACTTGAGAGCGATTTATACATACTAGTACTATCTATTATTTATTCTACTAGAGCCCAGAGTACTTCTGTGTACCTATCAAAATGGGCTTGGCTTTGTTTCGATAGTTATTTTGTTCTTCAAGCTTAATTTTTTGTTAGTAAAAATAATGTCGTGGGCACCAACCTATACTAGGGTGGACAAGGATATTTCAAATTCAAAAAAGTAGAAAACGGAGTATCTTTACACGTGGCTATGTCGATTCTAAATTTCAAATGTTAAAAGAATCACAAAAACCGAAGATTCTTCACATTTCTCTCACCTTCTTATCTTCTGTCCAGGCTAATATGTCCGCACTTCTCTGTTCCTTGTACCGGATGCTGTCCATCAGCTGTCCCCTTCTAAGTTGTTGCTCGGTGACCCTTTGTAGGCGTTTGAATTCATTGTAGCTATGCTCTTGAGATCGTTTTTGATGTAAATATCGTTTGTATTGCTCAGAAATTTCAGCTTCTACCTGAAAAAATTGTAAAAAGGAAAGAAATTATAAAAAAAGCACCTTACCCGAACATATAGGAATAATATATTAAATATAGAGAAATAATATATTAGTACCAATATATAAATCAGCTTTACGCTGTATATCGCACATAGCAGAGGCAGAGTGAATGTAGTGTTCAGACACTCCATACACCACTTTCCGCCGAATTTTGGAGGCATTGCCTATTGAGTGGCGGAACACTACGCCGCCCTTTGCATTGAGCGAAGCCAGAGCGAAGAAATGAAAATATACATTTAAATAAATATTTCATTTCCTCGAGTGGGGATCGAACCCACAACCGTCGCGTTACAGTCACACCCTGTGCCCCTGCGCCGTGACGGCCTCGAGTAACAATATATAGAAATAACATATGAGGTTGGCTTAGTTTGCGCCTGTTTTATAATAATAGCAATGATTCTATTTGTCATCGTTATTTATGCATGAAAAGTATACAGAAAAATTAAGGACTTAGTCAGTTTAGCATATGCTGAAACAAAACAAACAATAAAGAGGAAAAAGAAAAAGAAAACCACATAAATAAGATAATTGGATAAGAGAATAAGATGATTGTTGAATGCTAAGCAAATCTTGCTGAAAAAAAAAACTATTAATTCTATCTTTAATAAAAAATGTTTTGTTTAGTATAAAGTTAACAATAAAAAACCCGGTCAAGTGCGAATCAGATCCACCGCGAGTACTGACAGTCAGGACAGACAGACGGACAACAAAGTTACCTTATAATAGCTCTGTTATTTTTCCTTTGAGGTGCGGATTCCTAAAAGCGTCCTAAATAAATATATACAACATATACACTCGACTATCATTACATACCATTTCACGTTCTTCTTTCTCCTTGAGCCACATCTTCTGGAACTGCTCGGCCAGTCGTTCCCTCTCAGCTTCTTCCTCTCTCTTCCTCGCTAGAGCAGCTAACAGCTTCCAGTCGCGCTCAGGTATAGCATCCCATAACTGTTCCTTGCTAGTGCTGCCCTCAAATGATCCAAATAATTGCGATACGGAATTCGATACTGAAAAAAAAGAAAAAGGAAATTTAGTTAAGTATCTACTATATAGTTAATGTGTTTTAAATTATAATATGTAATTGCAGCACCACGGCACACTGGCACTGGGCCTGATGGTAACGAGACGGTTGTAAGTTTGATTCCCACTTAGGAACTTAATTGTGTCCATTCCCCCGTTCTCTTAACAAAACAAAGCGTGACGTTGAGTTCCACTACTCAACAAGCAATGTCTTGAAGATTGGGCGGTGGAGAACGAAATGTCTTAACACTCAATTCTCTCTGCCCACGCCTTCGCTATTTGCATTATACACTATGAAGTTGAAAAATAGTGTCGTATTTCATTACCCTACTTTATACAACACCAAAATCCACAGTTTAACTTGTTATAATACATTTTTGTATTTTTTTACTAGTATATTGTTTTTTGCAACCTATACTTATCTTAAAACTGAAGTTTTTGTTTGTTTGAACGCGCTAATATTAGGGACTACTGGTTAAAATTGAAAAAAATATTTTTGTGTTGTATGGTCCTTTTTTTGATGAAGGTTATTTTATCATGCAAAAACGAGCAAGGCTTGAGAGCTTCCGGTGCGTGTTGAGTAGGTACCCTATTTTTGTCTTTTAAGATATTTCCATTTCGCAGATAAAAGTTATAGAGCATATTTCAATTTGTTTTTAAGAAAAGTTTATAAAGCATATTTTACAAGAGTTTGACTGTAACGAATTATTATTTCATATTTGAGGGAATGAATTATTATTTAATTTTTTTAGCTTTTTACCAAGGCAAAAAGAGCACGGCGTTGAGTTTCACCACTCAACACGGAAAGCTTCGAAAAATTCGACGGAAAGTGAGGAACGGAGTGTTTCCACACTAGGCTCCCTCTGCCTACCTTGCTGTGTGCGCGACACTTCGTGAAGCTGATTATATATTTTTTTATACTTAGAATGTATGTAGATCTTACTTAATCTTCCTACTGGGGAACCCTTCCTGGGCGAGGTACACCGCGACCGTACCGGCGACTCTGTTACAATCTTATAACAAAACACCATTATGTACTATTGTTCACCTTCTGTCGCACAAACGTGGGAACTTTAATTAATTATAATTGGCGTTCTGTATGATCTGGTATGCGCTGCCGTAACAGATTTCTCTTTCAAGCGGCTGAATGTGTCCGCGTTTTACAAATTATGGCTGGTGTCTTATACTCCTCGTTCCTGTCCAGATCGCGGCGTTGAGTTCCTCCAATGAGCACGCAATGTCACGAATTCGGATAGAAAGAGGTAAACGGAATGTCTTAACACTTCCTGTTTAGAAGTTACTCAAATATTATACGATAAAACAAACAACTTTTAAATTTCTTTTAAAATGCAAGCACAGTAGAATGGTTACGACTGACAACGTTGCTAGGTGTGTATTGATTAAAGCTTACCTAACTATATTGAAAATGTAGCGCAACAGCCGTTACTACAAAGTAATAAAATTTACTGAAACTAAAAAACATCTAACTTCACGCTTTATGCACGTTGACCTAGTGTAATAACTCTCTGTTCTCCGTTTATTCTTGATGCCGAAAATATGTCTAAAATAATACAAAAAGATAAATGCATAAACAAAAATAGCGGCGATGAGTCCCATCACTCAACACAGAATACCTTGAGAATTCCGCGGAAAATGGGAAATAGTAGTGTCTTACCGAAAAAGCAGTGTCTTAACACTAAGTCTTCAGGAACACTCTGCCTACTCTGCTCGGAGCAGGCTACAGGTTGAAGTATAGAGAATAAACTAGACAAAAAAAATTGAGACAAGTTAAATTTATTACTTGAGTATTTTTATTCATGTAATAATTTTTATTTTTTCACATTAGAATTAGACAATGCATGAAATATTTTTGCAAGAATGAGCATGTAGCAAAGTACGTATACATTACAATAAGTTGAGAGAGCCTTATCGTTATCAGTTAAGAGATATCGCAAAAACGATATCTCAGTCGAAAACGCGCCGCGGCCCAGTGATGACGTTTGAGCCATGGACAAAGATAGGAAACCTATGATAAGGAGGCCAGATGTGCTGAAAAAACTAAATGCTCAAAACCTACAGCTTATAGAACGCGGCCTACTTGGTGATCTACCAGATAGATTTAAACCTATCAACTATCCAGTGAGAGGGCAATCGAAGGAACTGGTAGTAGCCAAGCCAACAGGTTTCTTGTCATCTTGTTTACCTGTCGTCCCTGATTCACCATCGCCAGGCTCTGAAAAATCGGACGAAGAAGTGGAATCGCCGTTGAAAAAATCGTTCAGCTTTCGAGACAAAATACGCATGAGCTTCTTTGGGAAAGAAAAAACGGAGAAACCCAAATGGAATACAATAATAGAGGAAGAGAAATTTAAGAAAGATACGACGATTGTACCAACCGCGAGCCAAACTAACGATCGAGATAACCGGTCCAGCAAACGATTTTGGTTCTTCCGAAATAAAGAATTAATGAATAAAAAAACACATTCACCTACATATACCAGAAGTAAAAGTTTCGAATTTCTCCCCAAAGCTATTGAAGAGGAAGAGGACAAAGTGCGGACCAAGTTGACCAAAAACAGTCTGTCGTACGCCTTCGGTAGTAGCGACACACTAGGAGACACGTCAGTTGATAGCTTGGAGTACATCGCAAATGTGTATTATGACAAAGTAGATAATGTATGCCTCAAAAGTGTCAAAGAAATACAAGATTCCGATCACAACTCCTGCGCATCCACCTCTACGTCAGCGTCCAGTGGCCTCGTTGTCAACATGTTCAAAACGGAATCAGTGCAGGATCTGTTAGATGAATTTAAAAAGGCCGTCGATCTGTTCAGTGAGAGTTATTTAAGTGATTGTGAACCTTACACGCGAACATCCGACGAATTGACTATAGAGCAGAAGAGGAAGAGTTCGTCGTTTAACACTTTGCCATCTCCTAAGGTAGTGCAAGTGAATAAAGTGAATGAAGTGAGTGAGGATTTTCGGGCTGAGTTAAACCAAATGTTGGAGTTGAAGCGTCATAGTGTGTGCACGAAGTCTCCACGACGCGGTTCTGTTACCGATTGGTTTGTGCTGGAAGACCAGAAAATACCGGCGCAGAGTCAAACCAATGTATCTGAGGCCAATAAGTATCGACGAGCTCAGAAGAAGCCAATTCAGAGGGTGAGAAGGATCAGCTCGACTAAATATGTAAGTAATTTATATATTTAATTGTGTTAATTTGAAAACTGAAACGACAAGTCGTTGCGCAGAGGCTCAAGCGTGCGACTGTAAACGCGACAGGTTATGGGTTCCCACTTACCAACCAGAATTCAGCGAAAAAGGAGGTAAGGAAAGAATCGACTCTGCTATGTGCGTAATACAGCATAAAGCTAAAAAATACATTTACCTAATAGATATTAATTATAAATCAAATCAAAAGCAAGAGGCCAGTCGTGGCGCAGCGGCACAAAGTGTGACTGTAAAACCGATTGGTTATGGGTTCGATTCCCACACGAGGGACTGAAATATTTACTTAAATTTATATTTCCATTTCTTCGCTCTGGTGTCGAGGCAAAGCGCGGCGTTGATTTCTGCCACTCAACACGCAATGCCTCCAGAATTCGGCAGAAAGTGGGGAACGGAGTGTGTTACACTAGGTTCCCTCTGCCTACCCTGCTGTGTGCGGGAAAAACCGTGAAGTTGATTTAATTTTAATTTTACACTAATAATATTAGAATAATGGTTGCAATTAAATACTATTGATGTTCACGTACATGATAATTAATATACATACTGTATTTATTAGTTCACACTGTATCCCTCAAATAACATGGTACGCAAAGGGAACCTAGTGTTAAGATAATCCGTTCCCCACTTTCCACCGCATTCTGGAGGCATTGTGTGTTGAGTGGCGAAATTACCAGAGCGAGGAAATAAAACTATTAAATATTTTATTTTTTCGAGTGGGAATTGAACCCTGTCACGTTTACAGTCGCCCGCTTGGTTGTGCCCCTGCGCCAAGACTAGCCACTAGCAGATTTATTAGTATTTTAAAAATATATTATCAGCAGCTCTTCCAATTCCTAAAAATATCCACAGATAGTATTATGTAACCTTCAATACAGTTTATTTATTGTTTTAAGAATGATGGAAGTTATTTTCTAAACACTAGATTCTCTCTGTTTTTCCCGCTGTTTGCAGGATACAGCGTGAAGCTAATTTATTTTGATTTTGGCATTTGTAAAACTTTATAACAAATTGCTAATATTGAGGACAGCAAATAACGTAGTACAGTTTTATCAAGGGCAGTAGCTAAACAGAATAAAACTTAGATATAACACTGTTGACCTACATTGGTACTTTATGATATAGATTATAATAATATAAAATATTTTTTTACTTAACAGATTATAATCTGTAGTCAAAATTCATTTTATCATTGATTGTGATAGTTACAAGCTCACAATATATTTTAAATTAAAAACAAACCAGCTTTACGCTGTATCTCGCACACGGCAGGGTAGGCAGAGGGAACCTAGTATTAAGACACTCCGTTCCCCACTTTCCGCCGAGTTCTGGAGGCATTGCGTGTTGAGTGACGGAACTCAACGCTTCGCTTTGCCTCGACACCAGAGCGAAGAAATGAAAAAATAAAAGTAAATAAATATTTAATATCTTCGAGTGGGGATCGAACCCACAATCAGTCAATTTTACAGTCACACTTTGTGCCCCTGCGCCACGACTGGCCTCCCAATATATTTTAAATTAAAAATATTCTTAGCCTCAACTGAAATTTTAGTAAACATTTGTTTCGAATTTAGAATAAATGACAAATGCTTAGTATAATATTTTGTATACTAGTGCTGTTATCAGTTGGAATCGTGATAAGTGGAAAAGACGGCGCATTTGCTCGACTATTTACGACCAATACACTGATATTGTATTATAAGATTAATAAATATCTATGACTTCTTTGTTGTAATGATTTACCAAAAATTTTAAACATCAAAATAAGTTTTAAGGTTTTTAAACATTTTTAAAGTGTTAATTCACACTTAGGAAAGAAAAAATTGAACGTAGCGGGACTGGAACCCGCGCCTCCTGGAAACCAACCAGCCGCTCTGAACACTAAGCCATACGTTCTCAAAAGAGAGTTGAGAACGTAGGGCTTAGTGGTCAGAGCGGCTGGTCGGTTTCCAGGAGGCGCGGGTTCCAGTCCCGCTACGTTCAAATTTTTATACGTTTTCTAAATAAGTATAAGTTTTAAGGTTTTTAAGGTTCCGTACCTCAAAATGGTAAAAACGGAATCCATATTATAGGGTTGTTATTAGGGACTTTGTTGTACGTCTGTCCATCTGTCAAGAGCATCTATCTTGAGATCGCTTAGATTTATCGATGGGATCACAATAGAAAATCAAACTTTCAAGTAAACGCAATCAAGATATGAGCGTTTATGTTGCATTTTATATGGGGTTACTACCCGTGGGCTTACAATTATGAAAGGCTAGAAATGAAAATTGCAATAGAAATAAAGGAAAAAATCCAAAAAGACAATACATATTTCATAGAAAAAAATCATACAAACTTATAATTTTAGTACATTTCATACAAAATGAGTGCATACGTCCGCAAACTTAAAGCGTACTTCCCGTAGACATGTAATCGAGAAATTGGAACGGAACCCTCGGTATGCGAGTCCGGATCGCATTTGACCGGTTTTTTTTTCCGGCTTCACTACCAAATTAACGATATATAAAATCAGCTAAACGCTGTATTAGCTTCACGCTGTATCTTGAACTTAGTGTTAAGACACTATTTTATTCCTTATTTTACGCGCGATGAGTGGCAGAATTCAACGCGGCGTTTTGCACCGACACCAGAGCCAATAAATTGAAATATAAATTTACAACCAGTGCACACTTGTGCCCCTGCGCCACGACTGACCTCAAATCTATATATATCAAGTCGAAACTGCAGGAAAATGGCTTTACAAGGAGAAAAATCCTTGTTCCCCTTATTTCTTCTCTTTCAGGTCAACATGTAGTACTTAAAATAAATATTTCACAATATACAGTACATTCACAAAGCAGTCTGTTTATAGTAAAGTGCTCTGGACAGGATAATTTTCTCGTCAAAAGTAGGTCGTGGGTTACGGTAATATCTGTACATAATATATTCATTTGAAATATGAAATATATATATAAAAAATCAGTTTAACGCTGTATCCCGCACGCAGCGGGGTATCCGGAGGGAATCTAGTGTTAAGATTTTATTTTATTTAGATTATATTTTATTTGCTTTTGTTCTAATATATTCTTAAAATTCGTTTTTTATCTTAACAAATTTCTTTGTTTATACTCGCAACAGAAAAATACATTTACTATTTTTTTCATCATGTTGAATATCTTAATAATTATGCTCAATTTAGTTATTGACAATTTGTGTATACTGAAATGTTATTAGAGGTAAACGCGACAGTTGTGGGTTCGATTCTCACTCTGAAGAGTTAAATATTAATATTATTTACATTTCTTCGCTCTTCCACTCAACACGCAATGCTTCTGAAATTTGGAGGAAAATTGGAAGTCCCAGGTTCCGTTTGCCCGTCCAGCTATATGCGGGATACAGCGTGAAAATGAAAAAAAAAACAAATAAAAAAATAAACAAAACCTATCATACACACCAATGCCCTTTCACATCATCCGCTATCTGCAGAAACGTTCGAGATAATACATACATACATATATAGACTATCTCGTAATCTCTCTCAATGAGATAAAAGACGATTTTTGTTCGATAACAATACAAATACTTTATTTACTTACATAAAGGTTTTTCTTTCATACAAAATGTCTACGTCACGATAGAGTTAAATCGAATGTAAATATTATAATTATTATAATGAAACTATTAAAACGGATCAATCGCTTATATAATTATAAAATTAAATCAGCTTCACGCTGTATCCCGCACACAGCAGGGTAGGCAGAGGGAACCTGAAGACACTCCGTTTCCAACTTTCCGCCGAGTTCTGGAGGCATTGCGTGTTGAGTGACTGAACTTAACGCCGTGCTTCGGTTAAACACCAGAGCGTAGAAACGAAAATATAAATGTAAATAAATATTTCACTTCCTCGAGTGGAGATCGAACACACAACCAGTCGCGTTTATATATATATATATATATATATATATATATATATATATATATATATATATATATATATATATATATATATAATATATGTACCTACAGACGACGCGACGGTTGTAGTTTCGATTCCCACTAGGGGGAATGAAATATTTTATATTTATATTTTCATTTCCTCGCTCTGGTGAGTCCCACTCCGCCCCTCTACAGGGATGACGTTTTGCCTTTAAAAAATTGGACAGTAAGTGAGGAACGTAGTGTCTTAATGGAGAGCAGAGTGTAAAAAAACATTCCTTACTTAAGGCTTCGCCTGCGCTCTGTTTAGTTAATAATTTCCTTACTAAATGAAGTGTCCAACACAAAATATTTATCCAAGTTGAGTGTTCTTGAGATTATCGTGTTCAACAAAACCCACTACAGCTTATTAAAAATATTAAGTACAAATAATATATATAAATTTGAAAAAAAAGGCCAGTCGTGGCGCAGCGGCACGAGATGCGACTGTAAAGCCGACTGGTTGTGGGTTCGATCCCCACTCGAGGAGATGAAATATTTACTTACACGAATATTTCCATTTCTTCGCTCTGGTGTCGAGGTTAAGCGCGGCGTTGAGTTCTGCCACTCAACACGCAATGCCTCCAGAATTCGGCAGAAAGTGGGGAACGGAGTCTCTTAACACTAGGTTCCCTCTGCCTACGCTGCTGTGTGCGGAATACAGCGTGAAGCTGATTTATTTATTTATTTATTTTTTGAGAAAATAAAAACTTTATGGTCATTAACTAGGTTCACTTTGCATATAATACATATAAAGGTACCTATAGATGCGTGAAGTTAAGAAAAAAAAAACTGCATCGCCGATCAATCGTAAACAATAGCTTATTTTATAACTGTAATAATTTCTTTCTATGAACAGTTATATTATTTATTTACAAAAGAAAATGTAGTGGATACGGGTTCCAGATATTTAAATTGAAGTCAGTTGTGGCGACAGGTTGTGAGTTCGATTCCCACTTGCGGAAATAAAATACTTAATAGAAGTGAGGCCAGTAGTGGCGCAGGGGCACAAAGTGTGACTGTAAAATCAACTGGTTGTGGGTTCGATCCTCAATCGAGGAGATGAAATATTTATATAAATTTATATTTTCAATTCTTCGTCCTGGTGTCTAGGCAAATCGTGCCGCTGAGTTCCGCCACTCCGCCGAAATCGGCGGAAAATGAGGAATGGAGTGTCTTAACACTATGTTCCCTGTGCCTAGCCAGCGGCAGTATATGTGTGGGATACACAGTGAAGTTAAATAAATAATCAAATTCTCACTTACCTTTACTTATGTAAGTTTATGTTTATGCCATTGAAATGCAGTTGAAAGGACTTTGAATATAGATACATATATACAATAACAATGGTTGAAGCTACAAATGAATAATTTGCTACGCTACGCTGCTAGTTTCACGGTATTTAACGCGCAGTAAGGTAGACAGAGGGAACCTCAGGGACGTATAAGGACAATCTATTCCAATTTCAATTTAATGAGAGATTTTCACTTCCAAGCTCTGGCAACCAAATAAAACGCAGCATAACCATAAATAACTTAAAATATAATTTAGTTTCGGACGTAACTATTTGAAATGGCTAATGTTAGGGGGTCAATCGGTTGACCTTTTGCTTGTTGCGATGAAGCAATTGCTTCGGTTAGATCTAGACTATACAGTTCGTAGAAATTTCAACTAAGATCGCATGACTACTCAACAAGCAATGCCTAAGGGAGTGGTGAACGGAAGTGTCTTAACACTATGTTTCCAGGTCCTCTATCTATCCTGCTATCTGCGGGTTACAGCGTGAAATTTAAAAAAAAACAAGTTACTTTACATGTAGGTACTAGAATGGCAACTGATATCCAGAAGATTATCTAGTGAGAGAGAAACATTCAGGGCGGAACACTGCCTTTCACTGCAGTCGTACAAACTACCTGTTGAACAACATGGCGTCTATTTCTACAACTTTTAATTATTTTATTTCAAGCTTTTACTCGAATAAATGCGAATACTAACCTTATAAGACAAATTTAAATTTTATTAGTGATTAGGGTTCTATATCTTTTAAGGAAAAAAGGAACCCTTATAAGATCACTTTGTTGTCCGTAAAGATATTTTTTTACTGGCTGGGTAGACAATACGTGTTGAGTGGCGGAACTCAACGCCGCACTTAGCCTCGTTACCAGATCGAGGAAATAAAAACATGAAATATTTCATTTCCCCGACTGGAAATCGAATCCAAAACCTATGCACCATATTATAATTATAATAAATTTTAATTGCATTCCATAGAGACGAGATTAACAAACATTAATTTCGCAGCGCAAATTACATTCACAACTGCTGACGGAGATCCATTCATTAAGTTAGATGTGAAATGTGACTGATGTTTCATTTGTAAATACATTTCTACTAAATAATATTTAATGTACCTGAGATTCATTTTGATATAATTATTGAATTAGGGATTTTATAAAGAGTTTGTAAACCCGACTGGTTGTGGGTTCGATCCCCACTCGAGGAGATGACATATTTACTTAAATTTATATTTCTATTTCTTCGCTCTGGTGTCGAAGCAAAGGGCGGCTGTGAGTTCACCACTCAACACGCAATGTTTCCAGAATTCGGCGGAAAGTGCCTCTCCTACCCTGCAGTGTGCGGGATACAGCGTGAAGCTGTTTTTCTTTATTTTATAAATATACATAAATAAAACATTACCCACTTAATCTATATATATAAAAGGACTTGTGCTGACTGACTGAGGTAAGACGCACGCAGAGCCGTAACCGCTGATGGTAGAAACGTGAAATTTGGGCAGATGTTTATTTTCATATTCTGGACATCCACTAAGAAAGGATTTTGAAAAATTTTAACCCTAAAGGGATGAAATAGGGGTTGAAAGTTTTTATTGTTTTTTTTTTTAAATCGGCACCGATTTTTATAAAATTTGAAATTCAGACTGTTAAAAATATTTTATTGAACACGTGTTTCATGGTTTTTTTAGAATTCACCCCTAAGTGTCTAAATAAGCGGGCGAAGCCGCGCGTGCCCACTAGTATAATATAAAACATGAGATACATACAGTAGATACAAGTTAATTTTAGTGTCACGGTCGCGTCACGCAAATTGTCACTTTTCTAATCGCGGCGTGTTAAACGTGTCAGCGGTAAGTGTGTCGCACAAGTGTTACATGTTAATTGCGATTACATTATGGGGGCTTAAGGTAGCGAGTGTGGAATTTAGACTTCTTTGTATAAAGCCTTCAGAGACTATCTGTCCTCTTTAGTTATTTCTTTTTCATATTCTCTTTGTATCCCGCATACAGCAGAATAGGTAGAGGGTATTTAGTGTTGAGACACTCCGTTCCCCATAGCTCTCCAAACTTTCGAGGTGTGTTGAGTGGCGAAACTCGCCGCTGCGTTTTGCCTTCGTTCCAGAGCGATGGAATGAAAATATTAATATACGTATTATTATAATATAGATGTATACGAGAATGCCGTGGTGGTATAGTTGTGTGATTACTAACGCGTCGGTTGTGGGTTCGATTTCCACTCGAGAAAATTAATTATTATTTATTTAGGTCCCAAAGTAAACATAAATGTTCCATGCAATTATAATTCTAAAGTTTTTACTATAACATTCCGACAACGCAACGTTTCATCAAATATATTTTTTAAACATTTTTAAAGTGTTAGTCCACACTTAGGAATGAAAAATATTTATTGAGAAAACGTATAAGAGTTTGAATGTAGCGGGACTCGAACCCGCGCCTCCTGGAAACCGACCAGGAGGCGCGGGTTCGAGTCCCCCTACGTTCAAATTCTTTTACGTTTTCTAAATAAGCGTCATTAAGTACTCACTTATACATTTTTTTATAATTTTCTGCATAGCTTGATAAAATCAAGTTATTAAATTCTATTATTAATAAATCATAGAAGAACCTAATAGACTGTAGCTAATAGAGAATGCGTTTCTTATTGATTGTAATGTAACAGTTAAAAATATTATTTATGATAAAATTATACATTACCGAGGCCGTGATAATTGTGGGTTTGAAACCCACTTGGGGGAATAAAATATTGTTTATTAATATTTTCATTTCTTTGTTTTGGCAACAAGGCAAGAATCCAGCGTTGAGTTCCGCTACTCAACACGTCATGTCTAGGAAAAAATCGGCATAAAGAGGAAACGGAGTGTCTTAACACTAGGTTCCATCTGCCTTCCCTGATGAATGCGGGATAAAGCGTGAAAGTGATTTATACAATACCAGAGATGTGACCATTACTTTATTAATACGGTTTTTTTAGCTTCATACTGTAACTCGCGTCATCATGAATCTATAATCGAACCCACAACTAAAATAAATAAATATCAAATTTTCTATTTGCGTAATTACACATATATATCAGGATTGTTAATTAATACTTAGCAATTTGATACGAAGTAATTTTTAACAAATGAACTTTTCCATGGGAACCACTTTATTACCACGATTCTGTAATTAACCTTGCAAAGTAAATTAAAATTTTATATGCATATGCTGATCTAGCAAGGTACGTAAATGATGAGATGATGAACCATCTACATATGAAGCTTAAAGACTTAGAAATAAGGCCTGGCCAGTCGCGGCGCAGGGGTACAAGCGTGCACCTGTAAAAGCGACAGGTTGTGAGATCGATTCCCACTCGAGGAAATTAAATATTTCATATTTTCATTTGTTTGCTGTAATGAGACATAGCGCGGCGTTTAGCCACTCAACATGCAATGTCAACCAACCAACACCAACGTAAGAGCGTGTTACATAATATAAGCAATATTTATAAATCAAAACCATTGTTATATGTAATTTAAGGCCACGCCTCCGGCGCGTTCGTTGCAAAAGGGTCCATTCACACTGCAAATTGTAAATATATGCTGTAATTCATAGGCATAGGCGATTCTAATATGGGGAAGTAAAGGTTCCTAAGCAAGTTCAAAGAGGATTTTTTTGAGACATCCGTTCTTCACTTTCTACCTGAACTGGAGACGTTTTGGGATTGATTGCTTGTTTTACCTCGTTCAGAGGCCGTCATGGCGCAGGAACACAAAGGTGCGACTGTAGACGCGACGGTTGTGGGTGTGATTCCCACTCGAGGAAAATAAATATTTAATATATTCATTTTCTCGATCTGGTAACGAGACAAAGCCCAAGGCTGAATCCCGCCTCTTTAGACACAATGTCGTGACATAGGAAACGGAGTGTCTTAACACTAGCTCTCCTCTAGTTAGCCCAATCCTATCGTATTTGATATCGTGCAGATCATTGTCCAAACACTAAACAACAATTTTACCCAACATTTCCTACATCCACGCCATACGCTAGTCGTGGCGCAGGGGCACATAGTGTGACTGTAAAACCGACTAGTTGCGGGTTCGATCCCCACTCGAGGAGATGAAATATTTTCTTAAATTTATATTTCCATTTCTTCGCTCTGGTGTCGAGGACAAGCGCGGTGTTGAGTTCTGCCACTCAATACGCAATACCAGAATTCGGCAGAAAGTGGGGAACGGAGTGTCTTAACACTAGGTTCCCTCTGCCTACCATGCAGTATGCGGGATACAGCGTGAAGCTGATTTATTTATATTATTTTTATTTCCTACATTTAAACCAAACGCAACGGAAAGACAATCGTGACACCGTACCATTACTCCCGACCGGGTCTCACGACTGTTACTTTCACTAGTGCCTTATGCGTTTATAATGATGATTTAATATTGACGCCGCAATGTGAGAATGACGATCAGTGGAGCTAGATTCGAATACGAGAAACGTAATAAAAACTTATATAATACGGGCGAACTGATTCTTAACATGACGGCTAAATGAGTTATTTTCATTTTTTTGCTCTGGTAACAAGACAAAGAGTATTATTGACTTCGACCGCCTCACAAAATGTCTCGAAAATTACCAGGTGCGGGGGGAACGGAGTGTCTTATAAAAAGATTTCTTCTGTCTACCCCTTACGTGGAATACAGTTAAAGAAATAAAAAAACAAGTGCTTTCTCTTAAAGTCAAGCTTGGCTTAGACAGAGCCCTTTTATATGTAGATGCCAAATTTCATAATTCAAACTTAACCAGAAGTACGATGAATTGAATATCAACTCGATATCTCCAAGCGTTCTTGAGATAAAGACTCTTGACAAACGGACAACAGAGTGATCTTATAAGGGTTCCTTTTGACAAATATAGAAAGAATAAAAGAGAAGAAAGAAAATAGAAAGAATAAAAGAAAAAAAAGAATTAATGGCAAAACCCAATACAACATATTTACATCAAAAAAAGATGATGTGATTAAACACATCATAAAAAGTATAAAAGTGTAAAGTTAAACTTTTTTAGCTTCACACTGTATGCCTAGCGAGTGGCGGAGTAGTCAGAGCGCCAAACTCGGTCCCTACATACCTCTTTCGCCTCGTGGACTGTCATCAACCTCTTAATACATGGCCTCCGGGGGGTCCTCATGCTTTTTACGTGATACTGTGTTTTCGAAGGTCAACCGAGGCCTCCTTCTACCTCACTTACCGCTAAGTAAAAGTGTAAACACCTTTTAAATTACAAATATAAATTTATATATCATAATAGATGATAATAATGTCATAAATAAAAGTAAAAAAAAGTCTGTACTTTTATGATACATTATTTAGAAAAACATTATTTTTGAAGAGTCATCGGACTTAAAAGGTTTCTGAAATATCCGGCACACAAGATTCTGCGTGAACATTATAACAATTATTTTAGAAAGTATATTTGAAAAGAAATATCGTTGTGACGCAGTTTTGACGTAATATTTAAACGTTGTATACATATGTGCTCAAATCAATAAAAAAGGTCTAGTTCAGATTTGTTCCCGTTCAGGCTATTTTTCCGAGATGGGTGGATCTCTTACATTTTGGATGTATGCAAAAAGATGTTACAAGCATTCCACTGGATGGATGACATGGATTACTAAATCTGAATCCGAGACATTGCGGGATGAGTGGCAGAACTCAACGCCGCCATTCCCGGACTTTAAGCTGTATCTGTATTAATTATTCTTCCTTGCGGGAATAGAATTCACAGCTTAAATTAAATTCACTAATAATGTTCTTATTGTACACAGACAAACAGGGTTTAACTACACTAAATTGTCAATTTAACTAACTTCTTGATAATTTAAAGCCAGGAGGAGGCGCTTAATGGTAATTAAAACGTGGAGTAACGACTTTAGATATTACCACGTTTAGAATCACACAAAGTGTGACTCTAAACGTGGTTGTGGATTCGATTTCCACTCAAAGGAATTAAATATTTCATACTTTAATTTCTATGCTCTACCGCCAAGGCACTGTGCGCCGTTGAGTTCCGCCACTCAACGAGCAATGCCGCCGGGATAAGGCCTAAGGACGGTAACCAGAGTGTCTTAACACTAGGTTCCATCTGCCTACTATTAAAATTAAAACATTAATTCTATACATATATAAATACTGTAGCTCTGCTCGTATCTATTATGTAAAAATGCTTTGATTAAGACAAATGAAGTGTAATGCTAGTTACATATAACGACGCACGTGCGTCCGGGCGTGTGCGTGCTGTGGAATCGAGCCACATTAACATGAGAAAGGCGTTTAGCGGATTGTGACGTATACGATTATATAAAGAAAAAAAACATTTCACTGTATCAGGATAGGCGGAGGGAACCTATTGTTAAAAGTTAAGACACTTCTCTCCACACACTTTTCGATTTTTCGAAATGTATGTTGAGTGGCGGAACCCAGCGCTGCGCTTTGCCTTATTGGAGCGACAAAATAAATATAATTCAATGTACCAAATGTGAATTGAACCCAAAATCGTTCAGGAGCTGTGCCACTGCGCCACGACGGCCTACTATATTGGATACGGAATATTCTGTAAATATATTAAAATCATATTATAAAATTAGCAAGTAGCAGAGTTTATAACGAAGCTTCTTGAGGGTGAGATGTTCAATGTCCATTGAGTATGGACTATGGACACTCAATTTTAATAAAATATATTTTGTAATTTTAAGTTTGAAAAACATTATGACAAAGAAAATTTAAATATAAACGTGACACTTTTTATTTTAAAATATTTTAAAACAACAATGATTTAAAAATGCAACATTAATTTCCAAGGCTTGGGATTGAACCGACAACCACCGCTCACAGTTAATCGCTGTTTAAGCCTTAATATCAACCGAGGATAATCCAATAATTTAATTTGTCGGGAACATCGGTGCGCGTGACGCGGCATGTAAACGAGGCGGCCCGTTTATAATCATTACAATACGGTCAACAAATCGTGGCCATCCTTAAATTAGCAGGTAATATAGCAGCATAGATGAGCGCAAATTAGATTTTAGGGCTTTTCTTACTTTAAGCTGTTATTATCCCGAGTCAACAATACGCATAAATAAAAAAACCGAACATACAAGCGGCCACGACTTCTTGACCGTACTGTACTTACTCACGATTTAAACATGAATATACGCATGAAAAAATATATACATGTATATTAAAAGGAAGGCAGAGAGAGTGAAAGTGATGTATCACTTCCTTCTGCACTATTCACACAATTGCAGACGGAAGTGATACATCACTATCACTCTTCGACAACACATTGCGTGTTAGATGGCGGAATTTTATATTGTGCTTGAGAAGACCGAGTTAATTATGTTTTTAAATTAAATAAAGTCAGAAATCAGCGTCACGCTTTGTCCCGCACACAGTAGGGCAGGGGAAATCTAGTATAAAAATACTGCGTTCCCCAGTTTCCGCCGAATTGTGGAGGGATAGCGCGTTGAGTGGCGGAACTCAACGCCGCGCTTTCGACAACAGAGCGAAGACAATGGAAATATTAATTTAAATAAATATTTCCTTACCACGAGTGGGAATCGAATCCTCAACCAGTTGCGTTTACAGTCACACACTTGTGCCTCTACGCCACGACTGGCTTTAAATTAAATGAATTGAAATGAACAATCATTGCGAAGAAAGTAGACATATCCCTTCACGCTTTTTCGTCATGGCAGAGTAGGCAGAAATAACCTAGTGTCTATACACTCCGTCGCTCATTTTCCGCCAAATTCCCCCTAGTAAGAATTGAACCGTCGCCGACAGCCGTCACAGTCGCTTTTTTTAACATTTTTCTAAATAAGTATTTTTCTTTCCTAAGTGTGGAATAACACTTTAAAAATGTTTAAAAATATTTAATAAATAGTACCTATTCTCTCTTGCCAGACGATAAGTCTTAGTAGTTATCTTTGGGTAGCGGAAATTTGTAAAAATCTCCCTACAGAGATACTAACAACGTAAATAAATTGTAACAAGCGTATAAACATTTCGACGTAGCTTGATAAGAACGTATGGCTTAGTGGTCAGAGCGCCTGGTCGGTTTCCAGAAGCACGGGTTCGAGTCCCGCCACGTTCAATTTTTATACGTTTTCTAAATAAGTACATATACAGCGCTTTTACCGATGCGCCACGACTGGCCTCAAATAAGCACATATAAGATCTGAAAATAGTTTTCCACAAAATTATTACAATTTTTTTGTGCTTATATCTTGTTACGAGTTCGAATCTGTAATGGGTACTCTCGTAGTAGAGGCATAACCGTGAGAAACCAATTTATTACGAGTGACATAAGAATAACAAGCGAAAGTTAACATTATAAACAAATTGAATCAATTTTTTATCGTTATTTCTATTACATTTTTATTACTGTTACATGTTTTTTTACTAACCGACTTCAAAAATAGGAGATGCTAGTCGAGGCCAGTCACAAAGCGACAGAGTGTGACTGGGAACGCGGTTGTGGGTTCGATTCCAACTTGAGAAAATGAAATATTTAGTATTTTCATTTCTTCGCTCTGGTGTTGAGGCAAAGCGTGGAGTTGAGTTCCGCCACTCAACACGTAATGCTTAGAATTCGGCGGAGAATAGGGAACGGAGTGTCTTTTTGTGTATGATCTAAGCACGTGGGTTAAAATTCACAAGTATATAAATGAATTTATTTAAATAATAACAGTAAAGTAAAAGTGTTAAAATCGGTTCAATAGTTGTTAAGAAATGAGCACCCATTGTTTTTTAGTTAAAGAAAGAAAACATTTGTAAGAGTTAAGATACATTCGATACTAACGTTATCAGGCAACCAACGTCGAGCAAATGAAAATGATTTCTTCCCCCGAGTGGGAATCAAACCCAAAATCGTGGCGTTTACAGTCGGACAATGTGCCGCTGTACTACAGCCCCAAATAAAAACATAAATATTTTAAATAAATACAGTTACAAAAAATAAATCTTTTCGACATTTTTGGGGTTCTGTACCGCAAAAGTAAAAAACGGAAACCTTATAGAATCACTTTATTGTCGATCTGCCCGTCTGTCAATACAATTTGTCTCGAGATCCCGGGGAGGTATCAAGCTAAAGTTAAGTAACAAATATTCATATTTAGCTGAAGCACAGAAAAAGTCAAGCTTTTAAGTCAACGCAATCAAAATATACATCGTTTTTGCTGCATTTCGCTTTCTAAATAAGTATTTTTCTTTCCTATATACGTTTTCTTAATAAGTATTTTTCTTTCATAATTGTGGATTAACACTTAAAAAATGTCAAAAATTATTACAAACTTCTATTTGTAAATCATATAAAATGAGTCCACATAAACTTTTATGAGTATTGTACTTCCTGTTGATCTAGAATTCTGCAATTGGTATGGAACCCTCAGTGGGCGTGTCCGACTCGCACTTGACCGGTTTTTTAATGTTAGCATACCGTTTATCCTGATTTATTGCTTACATGTGTGACTCTTTAAAAAATACGAAATCCACAAGCTGAAGTGTTTCTTCACATGTATCTTAGGTTTTTTATAGGTGTGGCAAAAAATGTCATGAGATTTGCGCGGTTTAGGATTTTGACCGTAAATCTAAAGGAACTCAGTGTCACAATTCTCTTCTTTTTTTCCGTGCTTATATTCTTGCTTGATATACAGAATTCTGGCTTGATATACGGTAATTATGAATAACAAGGAGGCGCGATATCCTAAATAAATTCTTTCCTTTCCTAAATAAATATTTTTCTTTCCTGAGTGTGGAATAACACTTTAAAAATGTTTAAAAACAATATTTTAAATAAGGGTTGTCAGATGTCTTGATTTTGGCGGGAAAAATGAAATGTCCCGATCGACAGGACAGGACAGGCATAGTCCCACTTTTTACGGGTTATTCCACATGCTGTAAGAATTCTTTATAATTACTTAAAAATTTTAATTAGTTACATATTCGTAAGCTACGTATTTAGGAGAGTTGACTGCCTTACATATGGTAAACCAAAAAAATATAGTTAAGCATAGTGAAATTTTTCATTAAAAACATTTTATACTGATATCTGTCACTATCGGGAGCTTTATTTAGAACTAAAAAAAATTATAAATAATAAATGAAATCCTTATTATAATTTTTTGTACCGCTTTTGTAGAAAGAATGGGATTCTTTTTTACTTTTTTACTTAAAATGTTCAAACATCCCGAATTATACCAAGAGCAAAATCTGGCAACGCTGTTTTAAATATTTATAAATGTTCTTTCTTTACTTAATTACTGACAGATATCCCGGCCTGAACGACGTGGCGTAGAACGCCGTACTTAATTTTGATGTGCAGGTTCCTTGAAGTGTGAATTCTTAAAATGAAGTTGCAGGTTAGAACTACATTTATTTATCCATATAGTTCTAACCTTCTAGGCCGTATTTTCTTTTGCATGGACTATAGGTATATATATTTATATATATGCACTGATGTGTCAATGACGTGCGTGATACTAGTGCCTAGTACCTATCTACTTAGTTTCAAATACCTAAAACTAAGGCAAAATAGGAGTTGTGTAAATATACATAAACCCAACGCACAATTCCTCCATAATTCGGCGGTAAGTAAAGAGGGGAGAGTCTGGACACTGGGTTCCGTCTCTCTACCTTAATTACTGGCGGGGTACGGCATGAATTTAAAAGAAATAGTATGTATATTATATACCCTATTTCTTAACGCCGTACCCCGTTGTAGCGTTGAGTGGCGACATTCAACGCTACACTTCGCCTCGACACCAGAGCGAAGAAATGAAAATATTCAATATTTAATTTTCTCGAGTGGAAATCGAACCCACAACCCGCACCTCGACTGGTCTCTAAATATAAAATACCTAGGCGTGGTAATGTAAACTAGTAAAGTTACATAAACCAAGTTATTTCCAATGATATAATACATGATAATCCCCAGAAGCCGTACAACATGGTCAATAATACTCTATCTAATATTCATCGACGACGGCGAGTAACGAGCGAAACGTGCAGAAACCTATGGAGTCACTGAATTATAGGTCTTCATTATGGCTGAAAACTGATGGAACTTAAAAATATACATATAAATACCAAAAACAAAAAAAAAATCAGCTTATCCTGCACACAGCAGGGTAGGTAGAGGGAACTTGCTTTGTTAAGATCAGCTTATCCTGCACACTGCAGGGTAGGTAGAGGGAACTTGCTTTGTTAAGATCAGCTTATCCTGCACACAGCAGGGTAGGTAGAGGGAACCTAATGTTAAGACACTCCGTTCCCCACTTTCAGCCGAATTATGGAGGCATTGCGTGGTGAGTGACGGAACTCAACTCAATTTGTGCCCCTGCGCCAAGACTGGTCTGATACAACCATATACATATACTTACTAATTGATAAAATGTTTTACATAGTATTTGTCAGCTTCACACTGTATCCCGCTTGTAGCAGTGTAGGCAGAGAGAAAATAGTGTTAAGACACTCCGTTTTGCCGAATTTTTGAAGCATCCGTGTTGAGTTGCGGAAATTATCGCCGCTTTGTTTGGCTACCACAGCAAAGAAAATATTAAAAAAAATAATTTGCGTTTGCAGTTGTGCATTTGCGCCACGGCGGCCTCACGTAACTTAATATTTATTTAAGGCAAAAAGTATGGAACGGAGTGACTTAACACTAATATATAGTGGGTTAAGAGACCCACAAAGTGATAATCTAGCTCGAATTACGTGGGCCGAGCGATTTGTCATAGTTTTTGCTCACCAGCAGCACCTCGAGAAAAGAATATTATAGTTTAGGCATAGAATAAATTACAGATATTAAATATTGTTTTTTTCTTCAGTGTACATAAAATTGAGATCTAAAATAATTATGAAAACAATGGTAATAAGTAAATTTAATTTTACATTTAACGTTTAAAAAGTGCCTTTAAAAGTCTTTTTAATTACAAAATATTCTGAATTTGTATTTCAACTTGCACGAACGGAATGTATTGTACACTAGGTTCCCTATGCCTCTTCTGCTATATGCGGGATACTGGAAAAGTGAAGCAAAAAAATATAATTCGAATTTACGAATTCAACAGAGAGTGCGAAGCATCTGGCCGTTTTATTGCGTTTATTTATCACGATTTTCTTTCAAAGTGTACCAATAAATAACTTGAATTATAAAAATTACTTATATTATATGTGATTATAATATATAAAATAAAATAAATAAGTAGTCCCTCCAGTCTCGTTTCAATAATCGAATCCACGCAATGCGCACCTCTTGCTTTCTAATTCAACTCTAGTTAGGTATTAATGTGTATAAAATATTTTAAAAAAACTCCGTATCTACAGATATTTTTTTACTCTATGACCATACCTTTTTTTGTGTTCACCGGATGGTTACCGTTATACGACTGTAAAGTCGATATCTAACTAATACGAATGCTAGAAATTCATCTATAAAAAGTTACATATTTAGCAATTTTAGAGTATTTAAATCTCGTTAATTTATCTTATCGCGGCGTTGGGTTCTGCCACTCAACACGCAATGCCTCCAGAATTCGGCAGAAAGTGGGGAACGGAGTATCTTAACACTAGGTTCCCTCTGCCTACCCTGCTGTGTGCGGAATACAGCGTGAAGCTGAATTTATCTTATCGGGCCAGTCCTGGTGCAGGAACACAAGAGTGTGACTGTAAACACAACGGGTTGTGAATTCGATTAACGCTCAACAATACTCAAAATTTCATAAAAAAATTAAGTTAAATCAGTTTCACCCTTTGTGTGCGGGATACACATCAGGGTAGGCAGAAGGAACCTAGTGTTAACACACGCCGTTTCCTATTGATAATTTTTAAAAGGTTACCTAGTGTTAAGACACGCCGTTCCCCATTGATAATTTTTAAAAGCTTATAGAATGAGGTAGTCTTATACATATTTCTACGAATCGATCAGAAATAAATTTCGTAAATGATCATACGTCATATAGCAAATATACTCTCATAATTTAAACTACCAACTAATTGAAAAAGAATATAAAATCCTTTTAAAATTAACAGTTAAAACTACAGTTAAAATTAAAATGAGCTCATAAATTATAATAAAAAATATATATTGATAGTCACGTTTTATAATTAATTGCGTACTTAACCAACTTTTAAAAATGCACAAACAACAAACCATAAAATTAGAAGAATAAGTGTCGAGAAAATATTTTGTTACTTTTCTTTCATTTTAGTCACCTTCTATAAAGTCTCCTATACTTTATAGGATAATCAAAGGGAACTTTTATTTTTGTGATAAGTTATTACTTACTCCGCTAGTTAGTCTCGTCTAGTTATTTAAATAAAATAAATAAATAAATCAGCTTCACGCTGTATCCCGCACACAGCAGGGTAGACAGAGGGAACCTAGTGTTAAGACACTCCGTTCCCCATTTTATGCCGAATTCTGGAGGCATTGGGTGTTGAGTGGCGTTCATTTTGTCGCTCTGTAAGTAAATATTTCACATTCTCAAATGGGGATCGAACCCACAACCGGTCGCGTTTACAGTCACACTTGGTGCCTCTGCGCCACGACTGGCCTCAACTAGATTGTTAAAACACAAAATTTACGCTCCACAGCCACCGTAAACCGACGCCCTGAGACTTTGCGGCCGTCCGTGTAACGCGATAGCACACCTTCCCTTGTAGGGCTTGGGGATCCGTGGCGAACGAAAATAAACAAATCGAACTAAAGTAAAGAACTTGGAGCGGAGTACGGGTTCGGTTTTTTTTTCTAGATGCAAAAAAAAGTAGTCGCCGCATAGAATTATGTGAAGTGGATTCGGTATTTATGTATGGCGTTAGTGATAAAAACAAGTTTATTTTGTGTAAGTGTATTGTACGTTTACAGATAAGTATTTAAAATTAGAAGCCAGTCGTGGCGTAAGGCTATGAACGCGACTGGTTGTGAGTTCGATTCCTACTGAAATAAAATATTAAATATTTTCCATCTCTTCGCTCTGGTTACGGGGCGAAGCGCGGCGTTGAGTTCCGCCACCCAACACGCAATGCCTCCAGAATTCATACACTAAAGTATTTACATACAAAAAATATATTATATTACCAATAAAATGATAATTGTTATTTAATACAATACAAAATGCTACAATAATAACTTAAGTGGAAAAACAATATGCCGACGAAGGTAGACCGGAAGTATCGTATTATGTGTTACGTATATGATGTATCAATATATTATACATAAATCATGCAATAAACGAAGAGGCCAGGCGAAGAGGCGAGGTCGCAGCGTTGAGATCCGCGACTTAACCGGCACGCGATGCTACCAGAATTTGGCGGAAAGTGGCCTATGAAATGATGATGTCTTGATGGAATCTAAGTTTCTCAACTCTAGATTTTTTTAGCTTTACGCTGTACCCCTCACATAGTACAGGCCAGAGGAAGGATAATTCCAAAGGTTCCCATTAAGACAATTCTGTTCCCCATTTACAGCCGAATTCTGGAAGCATTGCGCGTTGTCTAGCGGATCTCAACGTCGCACTTTACCTTTTTACCAGACTTACGCACACTTGTGCCCCTGCGCCTCTTTTATTACATAATTCTATTCGATTATAGAGTTTCTAATAAAGAAACTCATATCAGATCGAATATATTATTAAAATATTACACACACAGAAAACACCAAAGTCACTTATTATCATATAATAAAACCAATTTATTATTATTATATAGTACATATAATAATAAATGCAGCGTAATTCCCACTTCTCGGCCTCTTAGAAGTTGATTTTAACACAATGCATTTCTTGATTTATGCAACCAAGCCAAGAGAATGTGAACGGATAAAAACATCATTAAATACGTATATTCGTACTAGGAACGTATGTCTGTCTATCTGTCTTAGTCTTATGCGTATAAAGCTTGCTGTTCACTTAGTACATATAGTTTTTAGGTTGTGGGTTCGATCCCCACTCGAGGAAATAAAATATTTAATATTTCCATGTCTTCGCTCTGGTATCGAGCCAAAGCGCAACGTTGACTTCCGCAACTCAACACGCAATGCCTCCAGAAATCAGAGGAGAAAGGAAACGGAGTGTCTTAACACTAGTTACGTACGTACTATGAACAACTGTCTAGCTATCTTAGTCTTACTGCGTGTAGGCTTCTTGTTCACTTATCAGATGTATTTAGCTGTTAGGTTGTGGATTCGATCCCCACTCGAGGAAATTAAATATTTAATATTTTCATTTCTTCGTTCTGTCTTCTTCAGTGTTGACTTCGGCCACTCAACACTCAATTCCTCCAGAATTCGAAGGAAACATGGGAACGGAGTGTCTTAACACTAGGTTCCCCTCTGCCTGCTGTGTGAAGGGTACGGCGTGAAGCTGATTTTTTATTTAACAGTAAGTGCAACGTAATTGCAATCCTCGGCCTCTTAGAAGTTGTCACATTACATTTCAATTTATACAACCGCCAAGAGAATGTGAACGGATAAAAACCTTATTAGAAACTTAAGTACTAGGAATAAACGTATATGTCTTAGTCTTATTACGCTTAAGGCTGCTTGTTCACTTTACAGATACAGCTTTTATTAGTTTCATTATGTATCCCTAACATAACAGGGATACATGGGCAGAGGGAACCTGGGAACCTAGTGTCAAGACACGAGGATTACGACATTAAGACACCCATTAGGACACTTCCGTTTCTCACTTTCTTCCGAATTCTGAAGGCATTTCGAGTTAGATAGCGAAATTCAACGCCGCGTTTTGCCAGAGCGAGAAAATAAAAATATTAATTATTCAATTACCCTGAATAGGAACAGAATTCACAACACAACAATCGCACACTTCTGTCGCTGCGCCAAGACGAATATAATAGTTATTTTTAAAATTATATTTAAAATTATTATTAATAATTATATTTAAAAAAATATATTATACTGAACCATTAAAATAAGAAACAATCTATATAAATCCAAAAAAAAAGTATATTTTTCTATACATATTTCTATAACAAAATTATCATAAATTGCAGCATTATATTGCCAATATCTATTACTGGAAAAAGTGGTGTTACTACAAGTACATTTGAATACAGCTATTGAGAAACCGTTGCTAAGATAACATAAAATAATATACACATAATATTGATATGAAATATTGAAACAAAATGGTAACCTTGGATATAATGTAAAATTACTCAATATTTTTTAATATTGGCAAATTATTAATTTAAATTGTTGTATTATTTAGATTTTTATTGTTGTATCACATTCTAACACCTGCATCAGCAGCTTAGAGGTAGAGAACCAAGGTTCTTTGCTTTGCCTACTTTAGATTTTTTTTAACTGAGGGAATTAGGGTGAGTTAGGGGTGAAGCACCCTAGTTGTAACTTCAGTCCACTTTCCGTCCAAGTCTTGCTATATTGTGTGATGAGTAGCGAAACTTAGTCTACCAGACGTCTACCAGAGAGCTAATCAATACCCCGAGTGGAGATTGAACCCACAACTATCGTGCCAATGCTGTATACACGGCCTTAGTATATGTCATACTTTTTTAGCTTCACGCTGTATCCCGCACACAGCACGATTGGCAACCTAATGTTAAGACCCTCCCAGTTACCTATTTCCGACGAACTCTCGAAGCATTGCGTGTTGAATGACGAAACTCAACGCCACGCTTTGCCTCGACACCAGAGTAAATGAAATGATTAAACATTTAATTTCCTCGAGTGAGATCGAATCCATAGTGATATAATAAAATCAGCTTCACGCTATATCCCCCACACTGCAGGCAGAGGGAACCTAGTGTTAAGACACCCCGTTCCCCACTTTCTGCCTAATTCTAGAGGCATTGCGTATTGAGTGGCAGAACTCAACGCCGCTGTTAATATTATATATGTTATAATAACATATAACAGTAATAAATATCAACGGATGCACCGCGATCCAAAACTGTTACGCAACAAGCAATAAAACGTATCGCGTTAATTGCGCAGTGAAAGCGACGAAACAGAAAATGGCGTTCAAATGCGATGTCAGATATTGCGGATCTATAGATCATTTTGTGGATTTATTATGAAAACTGTTCGTAATGTTATATCAGTTGTTATTTAACTTGTACCTATTATGGTTATTATTTAATAAGTATTATATTATTCAATAAGTATTAATATTATTCATACAGCAGGGTAGGCAGACTTAAAACACTCCTTTCCCAATTTTCCACCGATTTCTGGGGGCATTACATGTTGACTGGCAGAACTCAACCCCGCGCTTTGTCTCGACATTTGTGTGTAGAAATTAAAATTTTAGACATTTCATTTCCTCAAATGGGAATCGAACTCACAATACGTCGCGTCAGTCATACGCTAGCCTCAAAGATGAAGTAATAGGTTCTTATTAAATTACCAAAATTAAGGTAATTTTGGAAAATATGTATGTGTATAAAAAGTGAATATGAAAGCAAGCACAATAAGGTCCTGAGTTTAATTCCTATCCCACCCACTCTCCAGAAGTAAGTTTTTTACGTAGATCATAATTTGAGATAAGTTTAAAAGATCAGATACATGACTAAGTCCTGAACTCTAACATATATATATAGATATTTTTTTAAATCTTGATCTCTCTTAATTATTATCGATACTGTCCTCTCGAAGGTCAACCGAGTTCTCCCACTGCATCTCCTACCACTCACACACACACTACTCCCCTCTCTTACCACTCACTCTCTCGTCGTGCCGAAACCACCTGTTAATTAATTTAACTAAACAATGTTTTTGACATCAGGAAATACGAGTATGTTTTGCGTGTGTGTAATTGTTGTGTAAAATTCAAGTTAAAGTGGTACGCGTCGGTGATTTCTGTTAATTAAGTTAAATACTTAACCACAATTAGCGAGAAGATAGACACGGCAGGGTTGTCTGTAGGGCTGCCTCTATGGTTGTGTGAAAAGTGAGATTTTTCATAATAATAATAATAATACTCTATTGCACATAATATTATGTAAAAAAAGTTACATAAAATAAGAATATCTAGATATATATGTATATGTCTATTTATCACTATAAGTGATCTTCATTAAAAGTGCAGGATTTATATAGGTAAATAACGTAAGGCGAAAAAAATATTATAATTTTCATTTTACATCTTAATGTCCGCACAAATAAAGTTGCGAACGACAAAATATCTTAACGAATTAATATATTCCACCACAAGATACGTGGAGTGGGAAAACGGAGTGTCTTAACACTAGGTTCCTATGTTTCCTCTGCATACCCTGCTTTGTGCAGAATACAGCGTGAGCTATACAAAAAGAAACACAATAATCATTTTTCAATTTTTATTTGAAACAGCAGTTCCTGAGATTATCGTATTCAGCCAAACAAATTTTTCCGCCATATAATATTAAGGCTCAGAATAAAGAAACAAAAGATATGTAAAAAAATCATCATTTTTTTTAAGTCTTAACCCTAATAGAGAATACGGTTACGACCTTGATGTTACAGAAAGCTCGATTGTCATCAAAAATATAACTGTTTAGTAATATTAATAATAGAAAGCAGACTCAGACGACCTTTAGTTTTACGTTGGCTCAATGAAGAGTTCCGTTACGTTGGGTTAGAAAATTTAGTTCTTTTCAGCTTCACGCTGTATCCCGCATGTGACAGGCAGAGGGGGCTTTGTGTCGAGACACTCCGATCCTTAATTTCTGTCGATTTTTTTAAGGAATTACGTGTTGAGTGGTGGAGCTCAACGCCGCGCTTTGATTCGAAAATAGAGCGAATTAAATATTAAATATTCATTTTCCTCAAATAGGGATCGAACTCTTAACCTGTTGTGTTTACAGTCATATGATTTTTTTAACACTGATATAATGAGATATCATAAGCTGCAAAAGACTTAGAATTTTCTATAAAGCAATAGTTACTAATCTCTTTCGTTCCCTACCGTTTCTTACTGAATGACTGTCAGACAACGCCAAGATGAAACGAGGTAAGGAGTGTAAGAGCACTCCTACCTTTTTTCATCTTGGCGTAGGTTAATGCTCTCCAAAGCACTAAGATAGAATGTCTCTAAATTCCTACCAAAAAAAGAGGAGAAACCGGGAATATCCATTTTCGATTTTGATGTTCACCCGACCAGAGTTACAGGACTACTTGTTACTATATTATAAACAAAAAAAACTATAAAATATTCAGACCATAAATAAAACAGAATCAGGTTTATAAGAAACTTAAAATACAATAGTACGTACCAATTAAAAGAACAACAATGGCTGCTATGATATCTATTTACAGTGAGAGTGTGGCTCGAGCCTCGAAGGTATACTTTACTTTCAATCGAGTTGCTAGTACTTGTAATCACCTAGAGAAATAAGAGAAATATTTCTAAAAACAAAAAACTAGTTTCACGCTGTATCCCGCACACAGCTGGGTAGACAGGGTGTTAAACGCCGTTTCTCTTTTTACCGCCGAATTCTGGTCCGGAATTTCTGAACATATTGTTTCTTGACTGTTGAGAGGAGGAACTCAACGTTGCGCATTGCCTTGACAATAAAGCGAAGCAATGAAAGATATATTTAAATAAATATTTAATTTCATCGAGTGGTAATCGATCCCACAATCAGTCGCGTTTACAGTCAGACAGTTGCGCCACTGCGCCACGACTAGCCTCGAAAAATATTTTTATTACGGGAATTATTTTTTAGTGTCTCCTTTCAAATACTTATTGTACCTACTTATGCTAAATTTTAGTAAATCAGAAAAGCATTTTCATCAAATCGTCAATATTAAGAAGAAAAACTTCAATACAACGCTACTATAGTCTATATACTATGAATATTATATAGCGATGGATACTTTCGCTTTAGAAAGACTGAAACCTAGCACTAGAAATTAGAATCTAGAATTAATTCACAGCAGCCAATTGCATATTAATATACGTTTGTCGGTTAAAAGAGAAATGTCTAATGTTGTAGAGTACTATTAATGAAACTTTACTTAGAGTAAATTAAGATATGATGGAGGCCGTTGTGGGCCAGGAGCACAGCATCTGATTGCACGTGATAGTTGCGAGTTCGATTTCCAGTCGAGGAAAAGGTAACAAGACTGAACCTGATTTTGAGTTCCGCCACTCAACTCAAATTGTACTCAATAATTTGAGAACAACTCAACTCAAGTTGTGATTTTTATAATTACATACTACTAATTTAATCTGGACTTTTGATACCTTGCAACAATTGCAAAATTTTTTAAAAGACGTATAAAAATTTAAATTATTATGGATTTTCTAGAAAAAATAAATAAATAGAATTTCACTTAATTACGAAATCAAAAAAAAAATGCTGCTCAATGCATTTAGTATTTCTATAGAAAATGACTGGTATAATATTTATTAGCGTCATAATCTTCACTGTGAGCCTAGCATAGAGGCCAGTCGTGGCGCAGTGGCACAAAGTGTGACTATGAAATGGAGAGGTTGTGAGTTCAAGAAAATTAAATATTTATTTAAATTTAAATTTTGTCTCAAGACAAAGTGCGGTATTGAGTTCCGCCCTCAACACGTAATGCCTCAAGAATTCGACAGAAAATGTGAAACAGAGTGTCTTAACTTTAGGCTCTCTCTGGTTTACACTGCTGTGAGCGGGATACAGCGTGAAGCAGAGTTTAGTTAGTTTCATAATTCCCACCATGTGAAGCCTAGGCTTAATGTTCCAAATTATATCTAAGCTAAGATACATAATAGATAACTCCTACAAATATGCAACGAGGCAGAGTTAATCCCTGTAGTGACGTGAGTTAAGTATGAAGCAACCTGGCTACATTGCGGCTTTTATAAAAAATTCAGCTGTACTCTATTATATTACATATATTTATATTATGTTAAAGTTGAAGTTTGTTTCGTTGAATGCTCTAATCTCAGGAGTTTACCTTCTACTTCTCCCTTCTACACTTTTCACCCGAAGTCTTTAAACAATATACTTTGTGTAATCAGCGCCGTAAAACAAGAAAAAAGGCAATACTCCAACGCAACCCCCAAAAACCAACGTGTTTGAAGTTAATAAAACCCTTCACTATTAATACTTTCTACCTTTACGCTCCATCTTGCATATAGCTATGAAGGCAGAGGAAATCTGGGAACCTACTGTTAAGACACTCCTTTTCCAATAAGATTCTTCCGTTGGCCACTTTCTGCCGAATTCTGAATGGTGGTCTGAATGGTCGTGGTGAATGGCGGAGCTCAACGCCATGCTTTCAGAGCAAAGTAATTAAAATATTGTATATGTATTTAAATCCCCAAAGTATTAATTAAACCCACAAACATCACGTTTGCCCCTGCGACATCACAATCTCTATAGAATCCTCACATCGTCTGTATAGTTATTATTTATTAAATACGTTGAGTAGGTGAATAAGTAGGCATTGCACCAACGCTTTTCCAAATGCAATAATAGATAGTTTTTTTTTCATACATCAATATTTTTATCATATTATAAGTTTATAAAGGTTTAAAAGTTTCAATACTTATAGCAGTTCGATCGAATACGACTTAGTCCATTGATAGAGATAAGGGACGGACATGGTGATATTATCAGAAGGTATTAAAATCAGCTTCACCTGTATCCCGCACACAGCAGGGTGGGCAGAGGGAACCTAGTGTTAAGACACTCCGTTCTTCACTTTCTGCCGAATTCTGGAGGCATTGCGTGGTCAGTGACAGAACGCAACGCCGCGCTTAACCTCGACACCAGAGCGAAGAAATGGAAATATAAACTTAAGTAAATATTTCATCTCCTCGAGTGAGGATCGAACCCACAACCAGTCGGTTTTACAGTCACACCTCGTGCCGCTGCGCCACAACTGGCCTGAGAAGGTGTTAATTGGTATAATTATAAAAAAGATCGTTAAAATTCATAAAAAGTCTAGCATAGTCTTTGTACAGTCAAGTTAAGACAGGGCTGAGACGATTTAATAGTTTGATCTCATTCTATTGTTTGTGTAACGCAATGGAAACGTAAGTTACACATCGAGGAGTGTCTACATTTATTTATTTTTTTTAGCTTCACGCTGTATCTCGTATATCACGGGATAGGCAAAGGGAACCCAGTGTTAAGACACTCCGTTCTCTAGGCGCCCCTTAGTTTTTGAAACATTGTGTGCTGAGTGACGGAACTCAATACCGCGTTTTGTCTTATTATCTGAGCATGTCAAGAAAATAACCGAGAGGAAATTTTTATCGAACCTATTACCGTAAATTTTACAGCTGAGCCACTACAGTTCTTAATAACAACTATTAAAAAATATAAAAAAAACATACTGAATTACCAACTTTCACTGCAATCAACCGCGATACGGATGTTTATCTACACATCGTTTTATATACACATCGATCTTGGGCTTCGGGCCAAATTAGTTTATTAATCGAAAAATGTTTACTGCGTCACTATATCCAAGAAATCAATTGAAGTTTAAAAACATATTTTTTAGCTTTATGTTGTATCATGCACATAGCAGGGAAGGCAGAGGGAACCTTGGACCTAGTGTTAAGTGGCGGAACTCAACTCAACGCCGCGTTTTGCCTTCTGAGCAGAGCTAGGAAATAAAAATATTAAATATTTTATTCGCCGAGTGGTAATCGAATCCACAAACGTGGCGTGGTGGCCCTGCGCCACAAGGGCCTCAACATTTTACGCTTCTTATTCTCTTACTTTAGCTTCACGTATTTCTCGTAAATATATAGCAAAGACAGAGAAGTAAAAAAGACATTCCTCTGCTCTCCGTCTTATTTCAGGACATTGTGTGTTGAGTGTCAGAACTCAACCCCGCACTAATTCTTACCAGAAGAAGAGCAAAGCAATGATAATATTTTTAAAACTATAATAACATAATAAATACTATAATGTTTTTAGTCATATACTGTCTCATTTATAAAATCAATTCTACATTACGGACATCTCAAAAATTGGGCGGAGTGTCTTGGCACTAGGTTTCTACTACCTTGCTATGCGTGAAAAGAGTTTTTATTTATCATTTATCCTTTATTTATTTTTTTTCATTGAATATTCTACCTAGCCTTGTAAATGTTAGATGTAGTTACTCCCAGTCCCCTTGCGAAAAGAAATGGATCACGTTGTTAATGTAATTTATGCACAGAGTATACACAATTCGTATTGTGTCTTAGAGAAGATAAAAAATAGTTAAAACTCATTTATGTTTTTATTTATTGAGGCGCAGCGGCACAAAGTGTGACTGTAAAACCGATTGGTTGTGGGTTCGATCCCCACTCGAGGAGATGAAATATTTACTTAAATTTATATTTCCATTTCTTCGCTCTGGTGTCGAGGCAAAGCGCAGCGGTTGAGTTCTGCCACTCAACACGCAATGCCTCTAGAATTCGGCAGAAAGTGGGAAACGGAGTGTCTTAACACTAGGTTCCCTCTGCCTATCCTGCTGTATGTGGGATGCAGCGTGAAGCTGATTTTATTTTTTTTATTTGAATAATGGGGATCGAACCCACAACCAGTCGATTTTACAGTCACACTCTGTGCCCCTGCGCCACGACTGGCCTAATTTATCTTATTCAAATATTCACTATTTCAATTTGAACTCGAAATCAAATAAACAACGGCGGTTTGTAAATTAAAATGGCGTGTTCAATCATTAAATATCATTAAGTAAATATTAAATATCGTAACAAGTAGTATCATTGTACGGCAAATTAATGCAAATAAAATCCTTTATTTTTAGTTAATTGCTTTAATTATAAATATTATTCAGTTGTGGCATAGTTACAATGAATCTCGTTACACGTTATAGTTACAGATTCACAATATTGTTTAATAAAATGGCGCCTTTTTTTTTTTGCAATTTTTTTAATGGAGACATTGAGAATTAATTAATTCTCGCAAAATAAAGAAAATTTAAAAAGAACACAATTTTAATTTTTAATGCTTGACTTTTCTTTTTTATAGTTTTATAGTTAATAAATATTAAATATTATTTAACGATTGATAATATGTAATAGGTTCATTATAATTGTGAAATCAATTAAATAAGTGTTGTATAGTCTGTATCTAATCTAAATTACGATGATATTTGTTATTTCTGAACAAGAACTGCCTAATTTACATACGACCTTACCTCAAGAATGTCCAAATACAAGTAAATAACCAACTTAAAATAAAAATCTATATAATTCTTAAGTATTTAAAATTATAAACTTCGAATACGATTATAGAATATCTATCTACGGAATAATCTTTGACCTCGCGTCGTCCGCTCCGCGTTCAGAATTCAGTTTCGCGTCAGCAATGGGAGAGAGTGGTTGTGTTAGTGCTGTGTGAATTGTTTACGTGTTTTTAACGATAAATGTTGTGTGTGTTACAATGGCGAATCTTACACTGAGATACCTGGATGAGCTCTCCTATGTCCTGAACAGACGGCACCTGGCGAGCCAAGCGAAGGCATCTTCCGTCGGCGATCTTCTCAACACAGAAGAGGAAAGATTTGCACCGGTACGTTTTAAACTTATAATTTGGGACAAAAACGATAACTAAATTTACTTTTCGTTTAACACAATTCTTTTAATTATTCTAAATATTTTGCATTTAAATAGGTGACACGATTGTTCCACTACAATTTAGTTTTAGTTTGAAGTTGACTTTGACGTGTGTACAATAAAAATGTCAGCGTTTTTGTTTTTTTATTTTTTTGTTTTTCTTTTTTTTTCTGAATGTGTGCAGTAAACAGTGAAAGGTGGTAACCGGAGACAATGCCGGGTGCTCGACCTTTTCATTTAGTTCTGCGCTATTGTAATAACTGCGCTTGTGTCCGCCAATTCAAACTCATTATATATGGTTTTATTTAACCATGTACAACTATTGTAATATTGACATAACATGCAATTTTTTAAAATTTTAATTTTTTTTTTTTTCATATTTTCATATTTTTATGTTTAGCTAGTAATAAAAGGAATACAGAATCCAGTGGTTACATCCTTAGGCCGAAGGCAAATCAGGACACTAGGAAAGAGGCAGACATTAGCGATCTATAAAATCGTTCTATTTTTTTTATTTACTAGTATTGGCTACAAACGGACACGCGTAATTTTATAGGACAAAAAATACGAAATGTTTTTATAGGTTTTTTTTTCATTTTGCGTATTATTATGAGATACTAAATGTGTGTATGTGATGGTTGAGGTCGTGGCGCAGTGGGCGTCTGACTGCCAACACAACGGTTGTGGGTTCGAAGTTTACTCACCAAATTGGGTAGCAAGACAGTGCCATGTTGTACTCCGCCACTGTGGTGTAAGTGGAACGGAACGAATTGTCTTATCATTAGATTCCCTTGACTACTCTGGAAAAAACAGGATACAGCGTGAAACTAAAAAAAAATATTTTACTCATATTATACACAGTGCGTGGTATGTTTTGTTCGTTTAATTGTACATTCCTTCTAGTATAATAATAAGTTAGCTTTGACAGTTTTCTTTGTTTAATTATTACGTTGCTTCATACCTCATTAGGCGCTAACTTGCTTACGAACGTCGATAATTAAGCATTTTATTTACTTTAATTTTAAAAACATTGAGCCACGTTTTATAAATTAATAGAAAGCAAGTTATTTTAACGAATTACATCATTTTTTATTTTTTTATCTGTATATTATTTTTAACTTCACGCTGTATCCCGCACATATCATGATAGGCAGAGAGAATATAGCGATCAAGTGTTAAGTCACCGTTCCCATTACGACAATTGTTGTGTGTGTGCATTGCGTGTTGAGTGGCTGTCACTGCAGCGAAGAAATGAATACAAATATGAAATATTTAATTTACTCGAATAGGAATCGAACCCACAACCGACACGTTTACAGTTGCACCCTTGTGCCCCTGCCCTTCTATCTGTATAATTAATAGGTAATGTAATAACAGTAATGTAATACTGGCACAGATAAGAAATTTTACAAACAAAATGTCTGTGTAGTATAGATAGTTTTTTTTTAATGATTTCTAATAATGTCACGTAACATTTCCTAATCTGATTGTATTTGAACACATCACGCAACGAAATGAAAATAAAAAAGTTGTAAAATACAAGCATATTGTAGTTTTTTGCTCATTTTTTTTTTATAAAAAAATAATACTTTAAATATGTATAAGTATTTTTAACATTATTTCCTTTTAATTTCAACCTTGAACTAAGTTTTAATTAAAGTGAATATCATTTTAAGTTTTGCTTTACAAGGAACGAAAAGATATTCAAAAAGACCATTTAAATCTTTTGCGTTCGGCGTTAATTTCCGTAACACGCAATGTCTTGAATAAAGGCCGCGTTACAACGTAGTGTCTAAACACTAGCTTCTCTCGACCCTGCTGTAAGCGGGATTCAGCGTAAAGCAAAATAAAAAAATTGCAAATATAACAAAGTTTCTATTGAGCGTGAGAAATAAAGCATTCATTTACTCGAGGATAATCTCTTTCAAATAAAAACCGGTGCCATTGCCCTTATCGCGTATACAATAAATTGATCTCGGTTGCAATGGTTTCACATGATTTTACTGCAATACTGGTGTAAAATGTCATATATTATAAATAAATGAGGGTAGAAGTTAAAATTTCTATTTAAAAAAAATCTGCTTTACGCTTATTCCGCACACAGCGGACAGAGGGAAGCTAGTGTTAGGACTCCTTTCCCTTCCGTTCTGATTTCCGAATTTTTCGAGAAATTGCGTGTCGAGTCGCGGAACTCAACGCCGGGCTAATACCTAAAACTATTATTTGTTTTAGAATTTAAATTGACATTTAAAGGTATAAATTTAGTTATTAGAAATTAAACGAACTTACCTATTAAAGTTCGATGTAGTCACGTTGACAGCTAATTTTTTTAAAGTCTGCTTTTACTGTTACTTCGATTTTTGTTCCCGACTTGGGAAAAGGATTAAGTGAATTATTTCACTTTCCCGCTGTAATGAAAACATTGCGGAGTTAAGTTTCACCACTCAATACGCCATATATGGAATTCGGATTTTCACCATTCTATCCGAACTAACCTAACCTGCCCAATCTTTGCATCATTTTTTTTTAAGTATTATTCCACACTTGGAAAATCAAATATTAAAAATATTTAATATGGCATTCCCTCTCGCTAAATAATAATTCTAAGCAATTATGTTTGAGTAGCGGTAATTTGTAAAAAAACTGTCCTTACAGAGATGCTTTAATGACATATTTATTTTATGATATATTATGGTATAATAAGCGTATACGAATTTCGACGTAGCTTGAGAACGTGTGGCTTAGTGGTCATAGCGCTTGGATGGTTTCTAAGGGGTTCAAATCCCCTACGTTTAAATTTTAAGACGCGTTCTAAATAAGATTTCGGAAAATTGCTTATTTTTTGTACAGCCGGTCGTGGCGCATTGGCACAAGTGTGTGGCTGTAAATGCGACTGGTTGTTGATTCGATCACCAGTCGAGAAAATGTAATAATTATTAAAAAATATATATTTTCATTTCTTTCGCTCTGGTCTCAACACACAATGCCTCTACAATTCGGCGGAAAATGGGGAATGGAGTATCTTATTACAAGGTTCCCTCTGCCTACCCTGCTATGTACGGGATACAGTGTAAAGCATTTTTTTTTAATTTAAAGAAAACAAACAGGACACTACTTCGCTATATTTAAATTTCGCTATACAAAAAGTGCGTCACGACTTATGACGTGCATTAAACAAAATGTTTTATGCGAAATACCAGAATAATAAATAAAACGTATCGAACGTAAGTCAACAAGGCATTTATAAACGAGATTGTCTATTGTCTTGACTCTGGAGACTCGATGGTTGTAGGTACAAATCTCACATTGTGAATTATTTATGCTTCAACATTTAAACGTATGTAGCCACTTCTTTCCTTCTTTCGGAGAGTCAATGGAATGGAAACTTTTACTTTTTTGGATTTTTTTTTTAACTATCCCGTACTATTCATTTACGTAGAAGCCTTGGTGGCCCGGTGGCGCAAGAGAGTGACGGTAATCGCGGCGTTTGTGGGTTCTTCGCATTCGGGGAAATAAAATATTTTATTATTTTCACTTCCTCGCTGTGCTAAGGCAAAGCGCGACGTTGCGTTCCGCCACTCAACAAAACCAAAGAGGAGAACAGAGTGCCTTAATGGGAAACGGAGTGTCTTACTAGGTTCCCAGTTTCCCTTTGTTTTCCTTGCGGGATATAGCGTGAAGCTAAATAAATATATTTATTTATTGGGATTTATCAACAATTGATACACGATATAAAAGAGAAAATATACAATAGCAAATCCTTGATACTTTTAATTTTGGTTAACATGTATTATATTTCTTATACTGTTAATATATATCTATCTATTTCAATATTATTCAGATATGTTTATTGGTTTTTATGTCACGGACGAACAGATACGACCTCGTTACGGTTATAGTGGCTCTGCATATGTATGCATGCATAAGTGGATTTCAATTGTTAAGTCCACAGATTACTTTAGAATAATTTTATTCACTCTGGTTATTGTGTTGGTCTAGTTTTTCTGTATCTATTTTGTTTTTTTTTTAATATAACTAATTTTAGCTTCTCAGCTTCATCTAGGGAACCTAGTGTTGAGAAACTCTTTCTTACCAGAGAGGAGAAATGATAATAATTCAATTCATTAAATAGGAATCGAACCCATCGCCTTTTATTTATACTTGTTTTATTAATATCGGTTTAAAATCTGTTAAAAATTTGCTTTCTAATAACTGATTAAAATAAATGTGCCTACATTTATTTTTTTGTTCACGCTGCTCTGTATTCAGAATAAAGCAGCAGTTTAATACTAGTTTTCCCAATTTTTTTTGTTACCAGAACTAGTGGATATCGAACCCACAACCAATGTGCTTACAATCAGACGCTATTCCGTTACGCCATGACAGCCTAATTTATATACAATTATAAATAAACAATTTATTATCAAAGTAAAATTATGTAATTTTACAACACAAGAAACGATATGAATACAGATATGGAGGTGAACCGGAACTCAATGCTCCAGCGGCTCTATTGTACTAGGCTGTATTAAACACCAAAGCGGGAGATAGGTATAGTACAGCCAACGAGTCGTGGCCGCCCTGAAGTTAGCTCAAAATGGCTGTGTAGATTTGATTTTGTGATTTTATTTTCTTTCGACGTCGTTGTGTCGCTGGGGCAAAGCGTGAGATTGTAACGCGACGGACGCGACGCGATTTCATTTCTTTGCTCTGATAGCAAGGCAAAATCGCGGCGTTGAGTTGCACCACTCAACACGCAGTATAAATTTTACGTAATTTCAGAGTGGCCACGACCTGTTGACCGTACTGTACTTTACTTTACATTTACATGTTTGTTAGGTTTGTGTGGTATTTTTTTAATATCCATTACATAGTTTTTTTCTGTTTAGTATTAGAATTATTCTTTTAATGTAAATACTAAAATAAATATGAATTTATGCTATATAATACAACATAAGGCTGTCGTGGCGCTGCGGTAGAGAGTGTAACTGCAAGCGCGACGGTTGTAGGTTCGATTCCCAGGCGAGAAATGAATGATTTTCATTTTGATAACAAGATAAAGCGTGGCGTCCAGTTGCGCCACTAAATACCCCATGTCTCGAATATTAGATAGAAAACGGGGAACAGAGGATTGTAACATTAGGTTCCCTCTTTCTATCCAGTTATATATATGCAACATACATTGTGCAGCTATTAAAATTATTTGTGCTCTTTTAAATGTGGATACTAAAATACATATCCATGTACATAGCATGACCATGCTTTAGGTTTTTTTTACATAAATTTTAATTTTTTTTGGATTTTTTTTTTCTATGGTGGCTTTGCGTTTTTTACATGGCTGTTTTCGTTTTTTTTTGTTTGGGTAGCAGAGAGAAATGTTTTTAGTAGATTATTCTATTCGGTTATTTTCCAAACGTGATCATTTAATTTCGAAAAACGAAACATTTTTTTTACTTGAATTAATTGACAATATAACTATAACTGTAACTAACTTCACGCTTTATCCCTAGCGTGGTAGTCAGAGAGAACGGAGAGCCAAATTGATATAGTTGAATTATTTAATATTTTCTATTAAATTAAAATAAATAAAAATTAGCTTCACGCTGTATCCCGCACATAGCAGGGTAGGCAGAGGGAACCTAGTGTTAAGACACTCCGTTCCCCACTTTCTGCCGAATTCTGGAGGCATTGCGTGTCGAGTGGCAGAACTCAACGCCGCGCTTAACCTCGATACCAGAGCGAAGAAATGGAAATATAAATTTAAGTAAATATTTCATCTCCTCGAGTGGGGATCGAACCCACAACCAGTCGGTTTTGCAGTCACACCTCGTGCCGCTGCGCCACTACCGGCCTCAATTTTTCCTATTAATATTATTAAATTTCAAATTTTCCTAATGTTAATGTTTTTGTAGTTATTTTATAATATGATTTGTTGTTTCTCTTTGAATCTTATTTAAGTTAGTAGCTATTCAATTAAGAATGTACTGTTGCAACATGAGATGCGATAATACAGATTGAAACACTAAACAGGCAAGATTTCATTTCGCCTCGAGTTGATATGAGAATAGTACTGTGAACATGTCACACGATTTTGAAATTGATATTTCAATTTTATTTAAATTATATTTAACTATTTGGATTTTAGTCAAATTTGTTTTAAATGAGGTCAGTCGTGGCGCAGGGGCACAAAGTGTGACTGTAACACCGACTGGTTGTGGGTTCGATCCCCTCTCGAGGAGATGAAATATTTACTTAAAGCCTCCAGGATTTGGCAGAAAGTGGGGAACGGAGTGTCTTAACACTAGGTTCCCTCTGCCTACCCTGCAGTGTGCGGGATACAGCGTGAAGCTGATTGATTTATTTTATTTTGTTTTAAATGAGGTGTGGCGCAGGAGCGCAAGAGTGTGACTGTAACGCGAAAGTTGTGGGTTAGATCCCCAATCGGGGGAATTAATTAATATTTATTTATATTAATCCGCGCCGCGATAAATTCGGCGGTAAGTAGGGATCGGAGTGTCTTTACACTAGGTTCCCTCTGCCTATCGTGTTATATGCAGGATACCGCGTGAAATGATTAAAAAATGTGTTAAATGAACTTTGAATTTTATTTCTTTTTTTTTCGATTTTTTTTTGGCCAATTTTTACATTATTTGTTCAGTTGGAGTTGGTTGGTTTGGGTTTGGAGAAATAATAATTAAGAATTGTATATTACTTTAAATAAATTTGTAAATTTTTACTATATATCATTGAAAAATAAGTTCTTTTTCATGTCATTGAACATGTATGAATTCGATCATTTGCCTAAATTAAAAAAAGGTTGTATTTTGTTTCTATTTAGGCACTTTGAATACTGTCTAAGCAATCTGTCTATAAGAAATAAGCTGTAGATATTTCGTTTTTTATGTCGTATTTTTTATTTTCAAAATCGTATGTCGCTAGAGTATACAAAATTTATAATAGAGACCAGTAGTGGCGGAGGGGCACAAAGTGCAACTGTAAATGCGAGAGGTTGTGGGATCGATTCCCACTCCAGTAAATGAAATATTTGATATTTTCGTTTTTTTTCGCTCTGGTGTCGAAGCAAAGCGCGACATGGAGTTCAGCCTCTCAACACGAATGCTTCTAAAATTCTGCGGAAAATGGAGAACAGAGAGACCTTAACACTACGTTCCCTCCTACCATATTGTACACAGCGTGACACTAAAAAAAGACACTATAAGTCACCACAGATAAAAAAATCAAAAGGAAAGTGACAAAAGAAATCATGCAATACAAAAAACCAATCAAGCTGACATTACGTAGTATAATACCTACATATGTCAAGACATTTTTTTGCGTGTCTATTCTCATAAATAACAATGTACGATTTAGCAAAACGCTGTAAAATGTTCGAACAATCGCATTCGATGTGAAACATATGAAAGTGAACGCGTAATATTTTTTTTTATATGTTTTTTTTTTATGTATATTACATGTATTTTATACTCGAAAGTAAATGCCTTATCGATTTATAAAATATTTAATAAAATCAGCTTCACGCTGTATCCCGCACACTGCAGGGTAGGCAGAGGGCACCTAGTGTTAAGACACTACGTTCCCCACTTTGGCAGAACTCAACGCCGCGCTTGTCCTCGACACCAGAGCGAAGAAATGGAAATATTAATTTAAGTATTGTGTGTATTGAGTATACGAGTGGGGATCGAACCCACAACCAGTCGGTTTTACGGTCACATTTTGTGCCCCAGCGGCACGACTGGCCTCTATAAAATATTTATTTGGAGTTTATAGTTAACTAGAGGGCGCACGCGGCTTCACCCGCTTATTAGGAGTGAATTCAAAAAAAAAACCACGATGTTAAATCAAATATTTTTAACAGTCTGAATTTATTTTTTTATAAAAATCGGTGGCAATTTAAAGATTTTTCCATATAAACTTTCAACCCCTTATTTGAACCCTTAGGGGGTGAATTCTTAAAAATCATGAAACACGTGTTCAATTAAATATTTTTAAGAGTCTAAATTTCAAATTTTATAAAAATCGGTACAGATTAAATTTTTTTTCCATACAAACTTTCAACCCCTATTTCATCCCTTTAGGGTTAAAATTTTTCAAATTCCCTTCTTAGTGGATGTCCAGAATATGAAAATAGACATCTGCCCAAATTTGACGTTTCTACCATCAGCGGTTACGGCTCTGCGTGCGTCTTACCTCAGTCAGTCAGCACAAGTCCTTTTATATATATATAGACTAGAGGGCGCGCGCGGCTTCGCCCGCTTATTAGGAGTGAATTCTAAAAAAACCACGAAACAATCAATAAAATATTTTTAACAGTCTGAATTTAATTTTTTATAAAAATCGGTGGCAATTTAAAGATTTTTCCATATAAACTTTCAACCCCTTATTTGAACCCTTAGGGGGTGAATTCTTAAAAACCATGAAACACACGTTCAATGAAATATTTTTAAGAGTCTGAATTTCAAATTTTATAAAAATCGGTGCAGATTAAATTTTTTTTCCATACAAACTTTCAACCCCTATATCATCAATTTAGGGTTAAAATTTTTCAAATTCCCTTCTTAGTGGATGTCCAGAATATGAAAATAAACATCTGCTTAAATTTCACGTTTCTACCATCAGCGGTTACGGCTCTGCGTGCGTCTTACCTCAGTCAGTCAGCACAAGTCCTTTTATTTATATAGATAATCAGCTTCACGCTGGGGAAGTGAAAATAATTTCCCCCAAATGGGAATCGCCCCCACAACTATCGTATTTACAGTACAACGATCGTGTTTACAATCAGTTCATACCAACTCTGGTCTGGTTTTTAATTGATTAAAATAAATCAAGTCAATCAGGTTCACGCTGTATCCCGCACACAGCAGGATAGGCAGAGGGTTTAAACTAAATAAATACTTTTGTGATTTGTAGATTCGATTATAGGTTAACAACAGCAACAGAATATGGTGATTTTGATAGTCGCTGTGGTTGCCAATATTAATATAAGCGCTATTACAAGTAGTTGTGAGAGGGGAATTACCTTTTGATAACTTTCAACATATTAGCGTCACGCTTAACACGCAATGCCTCTAAAAATTCTTCGCGAAAGTGGGGAACGGAGTGTCCTAATGTTAACATTAGGTTCCCTCTGTCTACCCTGCCGTATGCGGGATATAGCGGGAACCTGATAAAAAAAATATGTTTTATTTGTATATCCAAATACCTAATTGTCTGTATGTAGGTATGTGTAGCCATTATCACTGAACAAAACATATCGCTGTTTCAGTTTCAATGTCGAATGTTATTTTCGCCCATATTGCTGACAATAACTGCGCGTCCCGTTCAAGGTCACGCCGATAAAACGAGTTGCGGGTTTTAACTTTATATTTATAATGCATTTTTTTTTTAGTTTCACGCTGTATCCCGCATTTGGCAGGGTAGGCAGAGGGAACCTAGTGTTGAGACACACCGTTTCCCATTTTCAGTCGAATTTTCGAAGTATTGCGTGTTGAATGGTGGAACTCAACGCGAGAAATACAAATTATTTTCTTAAATAGTATACTTTACTAGCCCACAGAGGTGCAGAGTTAAGTCACTATTTTTTTTCTCGTTGTAATGAGAGAAAAAAATGTTTAAAGGACAACGATTTTGTTTATGTTAGTTACGTAGGTGCTTCTTAATGCATAGCGAATATCAACTCCTTATCAACTTCGATATAATATTTACCATTGAGCTACAACAGTATTTTTTAAAATTTACACGTTTTTTAAAATTCCTATTCAGTCTTCTATTAAGGCTAGTTCAGTGACTCAAAAATAATATTAAGTATATTTTTTTAAAAATATATTTTTAATATTAAAACTATTTTTTTTTTCAATTTAAATTAATTATTATTTTAATATTACATGAATTGTTATTTCATATTGGCTGTTTGACACTTATCTTTGGGTTTTTCTAATATTAAAAGTAATGAATTTTTATTATGTTCAGTTATTTTTATAAAGTTAATAAAAATTTTCAATAATCTGGGGTATTCATTAAATTTTTTATTGGTCAACAACTTGATGATAGCATGCCATATAGTGATACACTATGAGGCCAGTAGTGGAGCAGGGGCAGTAGGTTGGGGGTTCGATTCACAGTTGACGAAATGAAATATTTAATATTTTCATTTCCTCTGTGCTTTAGTTATATGAGGTCAACAAAAAAAGAAATAAGAGCAAAGAAAGAAGCCAATTCTCTTGCTCGGGCACAAGCGTGTAACCGTAAACACGACTGATTTTAGGTTCGATTCCCACTCGAGGAAATGAAATATTTTATATTTTAATTACTTCGCTCTGGTGCCGAGGCAAAGCGCGGCGTTGAGTCCCGCCACTACTTTTTTAGATTCACGCTGTAATTTGCACATAGCAGAGTAGGTGGAGGGAACCTCCCATAGTCCATCTACCTACCTATACCTAGTGTTAAGTTATTCTGTTGCCATTAAGACGTTTTCTCTAGTATCTGCCAAATTCTGGAGGTATTGCGAGATGAATGGTGGAAGTCAACGTCGCGCTTCGCGTCTTTACCACAACGACTAAACACACTACGACGGGAACTTAAACATTCGACAATTAATTTCGTCGTGTGGGAATCGAACCTACAAACTGTCGAATTTACACCTGCACCTTAGTGCCCCTGCGCCACAACTGGCCAAATTCTTTTCACCTTTTTTATAATATTATTATACATTTTCATCACTATTCTTGGAACATTAAATTATTCTCATGTTTCTCATGTAAACGACTTACAAGATATGAGCATTATATACACTAATAACACAAACACACACACATACAACCAATCTATCCAACTATCTAAACAAAAGTCGGTACCTTTGTCAGACACTACAGGATGATCTCTACAAGGACAGCCGTACAATTGGCATCTTCCTGCCACCACCCCAGCTTCCTGCTCGCTTGTAACTTCTAATACCACGTATTAGAGTTCAATTTATATTGGAAATTAGTAATAATAGCTGAGAAACCAGAAAAAATGTAGACCTCCATAGCGTATTCGATGGTTTTGAACAAAAAATATTTTATTTTCTGTTATTATTCCGTGTTAAGAGAAAATAGACCGTAATACATTATTTTAAAGTTCATTTTACAATTTACAATAGTATATATTAGGTACATTAAACTTGTTATGGAATAGTTCTAAAAATCGATGCAGCTGTAGAGCGTTGATTTGACAGCCGTCGGGATTAAATTTAGCTTCTGTTATAGTAGATATTGATTTATTTTAATATACGTCAAGACTGTAATGCGAACGAATTCGGCGGAAAGCTGGGAGCGGAGTGTCCCAACACTACTCTCCACCGCTACCCTGCTACATACGGGATATAGCGTGAAACTGATAAAAAAACTGAATAAAAATTACAATGGCCAGCCGTGGCGCAGAGGCACAAAGTGTGACTATAAACGCGACTGGTGGTTGTGGGTTCGATCCTCACTCGAAGAAATGGAATATTTATTTAAATTTATATTTCCAATTCCTTGCTCTGATGTCAAGGCAAACCGCGGCGTCGACTTCCGCCACCCAACACGCAATGCTTCCAGATTTCAGCAGAAAGTGGGAAACGGAGTGTCCTAACACTAGGCTCCCCCGCTACCCGATAAATAATCGATAGTAAGAACTCTATTTTTAAATAAAACATCACATTCAATACATTTTGTATGGCAGTTACTGCGGTTTCATACAACGGTTAGCCGCGATTGTGAATAATGCAATTATAGCAAACATGGCCTACTTACATAATACATATATTACATTGTTATAGTTCTTATTTATTTCAACTTCACGCTGTATCCCGCACATTGCAGGGTAGGTAGAAGGAACCTAGAAACCTAGTTTTAAGTGACTCCGTTCCCATTAATACACTTTCACTTCCAACATTCCGCCGAATTCTGGAGGCGTTGAATCACTAATTTCAGATTCAGTACAAAAATAGGACCCTATATTCTGGGCTTCCGTGAGGCCAGGGGTCCCCATGGGCAGTGTGGTAATGTAAATGAAGATAAGACAATGTAGAATTTTTTTTTTTCAAACAAAATTATATTATTATGGCTATTTCGGAAACGGTTGGTTCTACTGCTCGGCTTGGCAAGAGAGATGTGTAAAGCTAAATCGATTTTTTTTAAATGAATCCACGATTTTTTTTACTTTCTGTATTCACCGAAATTACAGAAGAAACCTTATGTTAAGACACTTCGTTATCCACCTACCGCTTAATATCTTGATAATGTTTATTGATTGGCGGAATTCAACGCCGCGCTTTATCTTTTTACCGGAATGATTATCAAAAATACTTATTTAGAAAAGGGACCGTTCAAGTATTACGTAAGCACTGTAGGGGGGCGGGGGGGTCTTGGGTTTGCTTATTTTTGACTTGTTCAATGAAATATTATTAAGAGGATTGCTTATTTTTGATGACATAGGGGAGGGGGGGGGGGGGGGGGTCAATAATTGCAAAAAAACTGCTTACGTAATACTTGAACGGCCCCAAACGTATAAAATTTTTTATACGCTTGTTACAATTACATAGTTTATGTTGTTAGCATCTCTGTAGGGAGATTACAAATTCGACGTAGCTCGATGAGAACGTATCGCTCATGATCAGAGCGCCTGGTCAGTTTCCAGGAGACGCGGGTTCGAGTCCCGCTACGTTAAAATTTTTATACATTCTAAATAAGTATTTTTCTTTCCTAAGTGTGGAATAACACTTTAAAAATCTTTAAAAAGATTATCAAAAATGTTTTAAAATGATTAGTTTAGAATTAACGTGTTCAAGAAAACATATATGCACAGAATTTATTCAAAACAATAATATAAAGTAAATATATTTATAGCTCATATACTATTTTAATAGTTATTTTAGTTACTGATTTAGTCGTCGTATAGAGATATATTTAACTCTGTTTTAGTCGATCACCTAACGGGACTTTCGTACGCATTCACACCTGCTCTTTGGGCTATTTAAGTAACATTTCACCTTCACCGTTCATTTCTTTGGTGAATTCTTTAAATTCTTCAAAAGAACTAAGAGAATGAGAGGCATAGTACATTTTTAAGCATGATATTTTTTGTTGCCTCTCATTGTATTAAGGCAGAAAGGAATTCTCGAGATATTAAGTATTGAATAGCGGAACCCAACGCCACGCTTTAATTTGGTAACCAGAAGTAAGAAATAAATATATTTATTTGCCCCGAGCAGGAATCGATTCGCCAACAATGGAGCTAACGTCCTCGCGCTCTTTACACGAAATATCATTAAATAAATATAAATAAATATGTAATATTTTTTAAAGAAGATTATTTACACTTCTTCTCTTTTAGTAACAATAACAAAGTAACTCATAATATACACAGCAGGAGGGCGTAGATTTAATTTCCAAGCATATTTATATTATGAATATCAGAGTGGCTTAGCTAAAAGTTATTTTTTTAGACAGGAAAAAATCTTTGGCTATAAGGCCAGTCGCGGCGCAGGCGCACAAAGTGTGACTGTAAACACGACGGGTTGTGCCTGCAAGAAATATATAAATTAAAATATATAGATATATACAGTGCAGAGGTGTTACGACACTAGTGTTAAGACACTCCATCTCTAGTTTCCACCAAAGTCTGGAGGCGTTGCGTTTTAAGTGACGGAACTCAACGGCGCGCTTTGCCTCGTCACCCGAGCGAAGAGATAAAAGTATATTTTTTTCATTTCCTCTAGTGGGAATCGAACCCACAACCTGTCGTGTTTACAGTCACATGCTCCTGCGCCATGACTGGCTTCAATTTGATCGGAACATAATTTTAATTAAAGTTAAATTGACGTTACTTATAAGGTAATATTAATTGGTAACATATTTGGAATTTATATAGTGTCTGTATATGTAAATTACATTTCATACTCTGGTCGGTTTTTCAGATTGGCTTTATATTCTGCATATTAACAAAGAAGGAAAAGAGTACGTAGTGTTAAGACACTAGTTTACTTTTCCACCCGATTTCGAGACATATCGTGTTGAGTGGAAGAACTCAATGAAGCGCCGCGTATCTTACCAGAAACGTGATACAGGGAATCTAGGAACCTAGGGTTAAGGTCCTTTCGTTCCCCGCTTTCCGAGGAATTCATGAGGCATTGCGTATTGAGTGGCGGAATTTAACGCTACATTTGCCTCCGAGTGGGAATCGAAATCAAAACCGCACAAACCTGTGCCACTGTGCCACGACGGCCTCAACAATATCGATATCATAATATGATTTTTTTTTATATAAAAAAAAACATTTTGCATTCTAACTCACAGTTAGAGCGTTCAAGCACGAACAGAAATTGATTATTGCTAAAAGCCCGCCATAATGTACCGTGAACAAAAATTACATATTTATCAATTTTTTTAATATGTAAAAGTACTATTTTTTTTGTCTTATATAACTGATATAGCGGTGTGTATCGTGTTTGAATCCCATCGGTTGAATTTTTTATTAGAAAGAAACTCCGTAACCGCTGGTATAGCAAAAAGTTACTTTTCTATGTTTATTGAAGCAACGGATGTGGCTGTGGTTTTGTGGTCATTTTTTTTTATCAGCTTTGCCAATGCCCAGTTTTCGGTATACAGCGCTATTGAGTGTTTAGGTAATCACAACACCACACTATACTATATTTTTGGGAAAAAAGAAATCAGTGACGGGCTTAGCTCCGCCAGGCCAGATCTGTAGTACCGTGTTGGGGTATAATAGGAGAGGTATGTGATACCTACCCAAAAATTGGTGCCAACTCTTGGACTACTATGCCTTGTTACCAAAGGAAATGTAAATAATTCAACGCCCTAATGGGCATCGAATCCAGAACCGTCGCGTCTACAGTCACTATCGCTGCGCTATAACGAACTGTAATAATATTCTTTTTGTAATATACATATATATTTTTTAAAGTCTATTTATATCATGTGCAAATACAAAAGTTATATTTCAAATTTGCTTCACACTGTATCCCATATACAGCAGGTTAGGCAGAGGGAACCCTAGTGTTAAGACAGTCCGTTCCCAACTTTCCGCCGAATTCTGGAGGCGTTGCGTGCTGAGTAGTGGAACTCAACGCCGCTCTTTGCCTCGACACCAGGACGAAGAAACGGAAATATAAATTTAAGCAAATATTTCATCTCCTCGAGTGGGGATCGAACCCACAACCAGTCGGTTTTACAGTCACACTTTGTGCCGCTGCGCCACGACTGGCTCCAAGTTATATTTAAGCGCAATTAATCGACTACCAATATTGGAAAGTGCACTAATTGTCAACATTATGCAAAAATGGCCACTATGTGAAATGCGGCGACGGATTCCATCACGTATTTAAAAATTCATACTATACTTATTAGAAATATAACACTTATAGCGGAAGGACTAAGGACTATAATGCTTTGAAGTGATGTTTTATTATTGGAACTTAATATGGAAGGAAATGATAGTCTTCCTATTTTGTTTCGTGCTGTATACAATAGACTAATAAATAATAAATAGTTTATTGAAAATGTATTTTATTTCTTTACTTCTATACTAATGTTATAAAGCTGATAAGTTCGTTTGTCTGAGCACGCTATTCTCAGGAACTACTAGGTTAGTATTGAAAATGTTAGAATATTTTTTGTTTCTCTCTTTTCTATTTTTTTCTTTATGCATAAATGAATCGTCTAGCACAAAAAAATCTATTCGATCCATTAATTCTGGAAATTTAAAAAAATTAAACTCTTTAGTTTTTATTATACAACTTACAACACCTAAAATCTGTACATTACATTATTACATCACCAAAGGCCAGTCGTGGCGCAGGGGGGCACATGCGACGAGACGCGACAGGTTGTGGGTCCGATTCCTACTCGAAAAAATGAAATATTTAATATTTTATTTTCCTAGCTTTAGTTACGAGGCAAAGCTTGGCGTTGAGTTCCGGCACTTGGGGAACAGAAATTCTAAATGGGTATGGGGTGTCTTAACACTAGGGGTTACCTCTACCTTCCCCAATACATAAAACGTATACGTAACAATATGCTTTCATTAGAACACACATTACCTTAAAACAATTTTAATAAATAATTATACAATATATAATTTCAATAAATATTTTAAATAAAACTATTTTAACCGGATTAATCGCGTATATTTTGTATGTTTATACATTTTTGGAAACCCGACGTTTCGAACACTTTGCAGTAGTCCGTGGTGGTGAGTCTACCCGTGACCACGGACTACTGCAAAGTGTTCGAAACGTCGGGTTTCCAAAAATGTATAAACATACAAAATATACGCGATTAATCCGGTTAAAATAGTTTTATTTAAAATGTGTAATAATCGTGAAAATCAAAGAACTTATTATTTCAATAAATAATTGACTTAGTATATATTTTTTAATACATTTTTTTATTAATAAATGTAAATACTGATTATGATTTATTAAATCTAGTAAATAACAAGCACAGATTAGAACACGGAAATGTGTAAAGCGCGATTTAATTATCTGTTCCGTATTCCTAATTTACCGCCAAAATATTACTGGTCGGTGGAACAAAAACCAATTATACCTTAATTCGTACGGCCGTTACAGAAGCGAGGAAATTAAAAAAAAAAAATTTATTTCGTTCCTCGAGTGGGAATTGAACTCGCAACCTATCACGTTTACTAGTCGGATTATAAACGTGACATAATACTGCCTAAAGCCTACCTCGATAAAAGAACTTTCTTACATTTTTTTTTCTATAATAGTATTATAGTTTTAGCAGCTTTAAAACTATAATATATTAGTACCTGCAAATTGGCATACGTTGAGAATAATATTTGTTATGATTGTTTTTTAACACGCTGTATCCCGCATGTAGCGAGGTAGGCATAGGGAAACTAGGAACCTAGTGTTAAGACAGTTCATTAATTGTTTTTTTCGTCCGAGTAGAAGTCGAGCCCATAACCGTCGCGATTACAGTAAGACGCTTGTGTCCTCGCGCACACCCTGCCCACGTATTTTTTTTACGGACTGTGGAAAAATATGAAAAATTAAAAAAAAATCCACCGAAGTAACTCAATTACTCTGTATTGGTAATTTTCATGAATATAGAACGAAAACCGAGAACGAAAACCGAGAGGCCGATCGTGGCGCAGCGGCACGAGGTGTGACTGCAAAACCGACTGGTTGTGGGTTCGATCCCCACTCGAGGAGATGAAATATTTACTTATTTTATATTTCCATTTCTTCGCTCTGGTGTCGAGGTTAAGCGCGGTGTTGAGTTCTGCCACTCAACACGCAATGCCTCCAGAATTCGGCAGAAAGTGGGGAACGGAGTGTCTTAATACTAGGTTCCCTCTGCCTACCCTGCTGTGTGCGGCATACAGCGTGAAGCTAAAGAAAAAAAAATAGAACGAAAACGTTGGATACTGTAATTAAACAATGATTAAAGTGTACAATTAAAACTCGATTTCCGTGAGAAGTGCCAACCGGAAGTGGGTTTTATGTAATACATTAACTTTATAACATTACATATTGTGTGTTGCATAATAATAAGTTAATATAGAAATATGTAGGTCGCCTTATATGTCGTTGTTCTTAATGTTTCTAAGTGACATTTGTTTCAAGATATATAATTATGTATATATACATACGCACTCACACACACACACACACACATATATATATATATATATATATATATAGCTTAGGTTATGTCGTGATTTTTTGCTAATTCCACGGGTTGGTCGTAGGTTCGCTCGTCACTTGGAGAAATGATTATTTAAATTGTATGCCCACAGCAAGGTAGGCACAGGGTACCTAGTGTTAAGACACTCCGTTCCCCACTTGCCGCCGAGTTCTGGAGGCATTGCGTGTTGACTGGCGGAATTCCACGCCGCGCTTTGCCACGACAATCGTTGACTATATTTAAATTATGTTCCTTTAAAAAATTTACATATTTTAAATATACATATAAAAAATATTTAAAAAAGAACATATTATTTCGAATGAAAATCGAACTTACAACCACTGTATGATTTCGTAATATATTTCTACTCATACTTAGTTAATTCTCACTCGAACAAACTTTTTGTATGAAATTACTTGATTAATTTCGTTAAGTAATAAATTGGTTTCTAGCCTTTGCATTATAATATCCTATATAATATTTAATATCCTTAGCATTATGTGAAATAATTTTTTTTTTATGTACTTTTTAGAGTTCCTGAAAACCTGAGCAAACAGAATATAAGGAAAAAAAACCGAATAAGAGAAATTTATGTGTAGATAACTTAACTTAACTTAGCTTCACGCTTTATCCCTTGCGGGGTAGTCAGAGAGAACGGCGCGCCAAACGCTACGGTCTCTACATACCTCTTTCGCCTCGTCCACTGTCATCAACTTCTTTATACATGCCCTTCGGGGGGTCCTCATGCTTTTTACGCGACCTTCCTCCAGTATCTTTGATACTGTGTTATCAAAGGTCAACCGAGGTCTCCCCCTACCTCTCTTACCGCTCACTTTTCCATCATAAATCTTGTTTGCCATTCTTTCATCACTCATTCGTTCGACGTGCCCAAACCTGCTGATCACGTTCTTCTTCATTCTCACCGTGACATCCTCGCTAGTACCTGCCATTCTGTGAAATGTAGATCATGATGTATATGTAGATACACATACATCATGATCTACATTACACAAATTCAGTAAGTCCCGAGCCCGTAAACAAAAGTTTATCAACTATACATTGTCACCGCGTAATCAAATCCATTGTCCTAAATTTTTAAATTTGGCAACATTGAGATCTGGCGTACTTACTAACAAAGGAAAAATCGGAAAAATGAAAATGTACATTCAAATAAGTTTAGAATAAAAATCTTGTCTTATGCAAACATAACAAAACAAACGTAACATAACTAAGGTACTCTAGGTGAGCGAGCCCGACTCGCACTTGACCAATTTTTAGTATAGAATAAAAAATAAAAAAGAAATAAAAAAAAATTGTGACTCATCACCGTGTTTTCTCGATTTTCATTGAAAAAAATCTGTGTAAACACAGAACTTAACGTTACTAAAGTAACGGAATACAACATTGTCTTCTAAAACCAAATACTTGTATTTATGATATATTTTTTTCAGCTTCACGCTGTATCCGGCACTCAGCAGTGTAGATAGAGGGAACCTAGTGTTAAGACACTCCGTTCCCCACTTTCCGCTAATTTCTGGGGGCATTGCGTGTTGAGTGGCGGAACTCAACGCCGCGTTTTCCCCTCAGCACCAGAGCGAAGAAATTAAAATATATATGTAAATAAATATTTCACCTCTTCGAGTGGGGATCGAATCCACAACCAGTCGATTTACAGGCACACTTTGTGCCCCTGCGCCACGACTCAAGTGATATAAGTTGTGTTATAAGTACAATGAATGAAGCTAAAAATAAAAACAGTATTGTTTGGCTGAAATGTGAACCCCTTACTGTCGTGTATGAGGTGCACCAATAGTCTCAAATTAAAAAATCGATTTTTACGCGTCCAAAGCGACTGATTGTAGCCTAAAGTTTGCTATATGTCTTTAATATCTCAGCTTCACGTTTTTCCTATATCAGTTTAATCTTAGTCACTTCGATGTACGAAATATTTTTCATAGAAAATACTAACGAAACTTTTGCACTAAACGAAGCAATATAGGTGTATCTATGTAAAAAAAAAAACAAAAAATCTAGGTATAAATTTTGATTTGACCTATAAATTTTGAAAGTAGAACACACAAAACTAAAATCCCTAGTATAAAGTGTCGTCAACGACTATAACGCTGTCGACTAGTCGAGTGTCTCGTGTCTAGCCGTTGATACTATCGATGAGTGTCAAGTGTCTGTAGAGCTGTATGGAGTTATTGGGCTCTTGTACTAGAAAATGAGGTAAAGTTGACTTCTTAACAACTTGAAGAGAAATTCTTGGTCTTTTTTTCCAACTTTATATTTTTTTCCCGCATATAGTAAGAGGGTAGGTTAAGATTCACGCTGTATCCCGCGTAGGGCAGGATAGGCAATGACAATTTAGTGTTTAAAACACTATCGAAAGTAGAGTACTTTCGGCCCAAATTTTAGAAATAATGTCAACTTTGTTTACGTGGATTTTAAGGCCTGTCTTTACACACAGCTCCCAAACCCTGAGACCCACCTTGAGAGCGATCTTGAGATCTTTTCATTCATAGACATGTATAAATGAAGACGGCATTTCATAATTGCTCTTAAGATCGTTCTCAGAGTTGAGCGCTTTATAAATACGGACAAAAATATCCACTTCTACATTCCTTATTCTAAGACCAGTAACTTTGTCTGTGGACTGTCTGTCAGTAACACGGACAAGTTTCATATTTCTCTACTTGAATAATTTCGGCGTTGAGTTCTGCCACTCAACACGCAATGCCTCCAGAATTCGGCAGAAAATGGGGAACGGAGTGTCTTAACACTAGGTTCCCTCTGCCTACGCTGCTGTTTGCGGGATACAGCGTGAAGCTGATTTATTTTTCATTTTTAATTATTTAAAAACATAAAGATATTAAAAATATAAAGAGATATAGAATGCAGACCAAAGCAATTAAATACTTGTATTTTTTAAATAGAAATTTTAAAACCGGTTTGTGAACCTTGATTTTATAATGTGGGTGGATATCTTTTATTGTTTAAATGTGTTAATTAGTTAAGTCTTTTGTAATGGTGTATTCTGTTTCATTTATAAACTCGATTTACTAACAATAATTTGTTAGTATTATAATATATTTTTTAGTATTAGTAATTTTTTAGTAATAGTTTAGTGGTACAAATTGATAAAAAAATGTTTTAAAATACTACAGTTCGATTCCCGTTCAAGGAAATGAAATATTTATTTAAATTTATATTTTTTATTTTAAATTTTAGAATTTAGAATTCGGCCGTTCCCCACTTTCTGCTGAATTCTGGAGGCATTCTGTGTTGAGTGGCAGAAATCAACGCCACACTTGTCCTCGACACCAGAGCAAAGAAATGGAAATATAAATGTAGGTAAACAAGCAGTCGGTTTTATAGTCACACTTTGTGCCGCTGCGCCACGACTGGCCTAATAATATTATTGTATTGATATCTATTAAAGGAATGCTTAAAAAAGGTATACTGAATTACGTAAGTTTTTTTACTAGCTCTTCTGTTTAGAAGTCAATTTTTTTACTAACTGCTTAAGATAAAGTAGGAAGTACGTACATATTTATGATATAGGAGTGTATTGTCTCGAGACATATCTTGAGGCAGTTTATATAACATCTTATTGTTGTTAGAATGTAGTTCTATTTTCTCATAACCCACATCCGGTCTGCTATTCTGAAATACACCAGTGTTTTACCTAATAATATTATACTATATTTTAAAGGAATGTGACCTTTTGAATAATAAAAATCTAATAATTTATTATAAATACGAAAATTTGTGGATGGATGTTTGTTGCAAAATATGTTTTTTTTGTTCTATGCTTTATGCCATTTATTGTTTGTAAAGTATTATATTTATTAGTATTAGACCAGAAAATATTGGCAGGAAAATAAATCATGATCAAGTGAATTCGTTTTGGCGCACTGGTGCAGCGTCTGACTAAAGGCGACGTTTGGGGATTTGATTCCGACTGGGTAGTATGAGTATGAGTAATCTCTCTTGCTTGTAATAAGACAAAACGCGGCGTTGATTTCCAGCACCTAACACATGGTCAGGAAGCTTGGGTGGAAAATGAGGAATGAAGACTTTTAATTTAATAAAGGAAATAACCTGAACTAAAAAAACCGAATGGTAATTCTACGATCTCCATATAAGTCTGTATATAAGAGTTTGGGTGGGGATTTAGAATTTTGTGTCACGAGATCTAAGAATTATTACAAAAAAAACATAACAATCAACAGTTCTTTTAAAAAATGGCTTTATTAGAAAATCCCATATAAAAATAGTTAAAATGAAGTAATATTACGCAACGCTTAATATGTAGGTCGTTTAATTAACCGCCGAAACCAAGTTAATTACGTGTCAATCTCAGCTTTGACAAACCGCATTGTTTGAATTCACACCTAACGACTTCTCGTTTTATACGAATATTAGATATTAGGTCCATTTTACATGTAGCGTCGGTGGCATGGTGGGTGTTGGTTCTATTCCCGCTCGATGAAATTAATTATTTAATAGTTTAATTTCTTCATTCTAGTAACGATGGAAAACGCGAAGTTGAGTTGCGCTATTCAACACGCATTCACTGAAGCATTTGGGGGGGGAAGTAATGAATGAAAATGTCTTCATTGAAACAGAATGTTAGTATAGTTATGTACTAGTTTGAACTTAAAACTAGATTATTTTTTGATTCCTTTGCTCTGCCTGAAGAGAAGATCCCCACTCGAGGCAATTATTTATATTTAAATTATTCTCATTCTCATCTCTCTGATAAGACAAATTGCGGCGTTATGCTGTATCCCGTAAAAAGCAGGATAGGCAGAGGAAACGAAAAGAAAGGTAATTAAATGAAAATGATTTATTATTGTAAATTTATTTTGCCCAGGTTCCCACGTTCCTTCTGACTACTAACAATGTGCGGGATACAGAGTGAAGCTAAAAAAAATACCTATTAAAAATTAGATTCGTTTTCCGTTTGTAAACTTTAAAAAACTGTTATAGGAACTACATATATACGGCACTTACATAGACGAATCACGAATTCAAAATCGGTGTAAAATATTAAATGGAGTCCCTTCAACGAGAAATCAATATTTACTAAAACCTAACGAGAGCTCCACTCTTGTGAGCTGAACAAGTATTACCTAGTTTCCAAGTAGGTGGGTTTCGAACTTTCTGGAAACTGAAGAGGGAATGTACAGCGCTTTGGGTATTCAAAAAGTTGTCGGAAAAGTAAAATTTTAAGAAATGCAGCCTTTTTATGTTAATTAATATGAATTTTATTGTGTATCTCACATTTAGTAGAAGCAGAGAGTACCTAGTGTATAAACACTCTGTTCCCACCGCCCTATTTTCAAGATATTACGTGTTAATCGGCGAAATCTATGTTGTACTATGTCTTGCGAGAAGCGGCGAACTTCATTATCTTTAGTTCTTTTGTCTAATCGAGAATTGAACCCACAAGCATTGCATTGATGGTAAGATTACCATGAATAATATAATTTTATATGATAATAAACAATTTACTTAGGCATTTTTACTTTTATATTACTATTTATATTATCTTTCGCATAATTAATCAATCGGCGGCGTTGAATTCCGCCACGAAACACGTAACGCATCGAAATATTCGGCGGTGTGTAACGGAATTTCTTAACACTAGCTTCCCTCTGCCTACCCTCCTATAGCGTGAAGCTTAAAAAAATATTAACAAAATATCCGACATATGTTATATAATAATGTAAATCTTTTTGTTAAAAAATACCCTTTCTAAGATTACAACCTGTTAACTGTCGATCTCATCCCGAGAAACAATGTTTACTTGATACTGGTAACGTCTTCGTCGGCTCATGTTGATTCAGCTGTGGGTGTTTTATCTTTTCTCACAATAAACCCGTCATAGAACAGATCGAGGCTTAGAAATGGTTACAAGCTAAGATTATTATAATATTGGGCTTGAACCGTCGTTGCGCAGTAAGCGTTTCATTGAAAACTCGACAGGTTATGGGTTCAATTCTCACTCAAGGAAATTAAATATTTTTTTTCATATATTAGGCATAGCATAGCGTCGGCGCATTAAAAACCAAGTTGTTATCTTATTTTTCGTATTACTTTTAATACTGTGTCTTAAAAGACTCACTTTGTCTAACCCAAATAAAAATATGTCTAATTTATAAATATTCCCCTAAAAAGGATTGAACCGGCAATCGTAAGATGGAAACTAAAAGGTTGTTGATACCATTTTGGGAATATTTTTTTTATCTACGTACTTCTATTAAAACAGATGCCTTTTTGTCCCTTCTGTTAGATAAAGTTATTTTTGTACAAAAATGTGGTTAGTAAATAATGCTTAAAAATAGTTTTTTTTTTCCTTTGATAGTAACGAAGTTTTTATCTTCTAAAAGTCTTTTTCTTAGCTTCACGTTGTATCCCGTCTGAGGAGTGAGTCTAGTGTTAAAACACTAAGCTTCTTACTTTCCGCCAATTTCTGGAGGAATCGCGTGTTAATTGGCGGAACTCAACGCTGCGCTTTGTACTAACACCAGAACGAAGAAATGAAAAGAAGAAATATTAAATATTTCTTTTTTTTTTTCAAACATTTTTAAAGTGTTATTTCAAAGTTAAGAAAAAAAATACTTATTTTAGAAAACGTATAAAAAATTTAAGTAAGATTAAGTATAAATATTTCATTTCCTTGAGTGGGAATCGAACTCACAGCCTATGACGTTTACAATCACATGCTACCTTTGCGCTACGACTGGCCTTTTTAAAATATTTAAATAGCTACTAAGATCCATTTATAGAATGAAATGGGGTAGTTAACAACTTGTAACCTGATTAAGACCTAATTAGGCTGTAAAGTATTTTTTTCTTAAACCCCTTTGTTTTTGCTTTATTAACAATTAAAACTGGTATACTTTTTATACTGTCATGAGATCGGCTATACGTGTTTTCTAATAATACACGCTAAGTATTAAAAATCTAGTTATAAATCATTTTTTGCTTCCATTGTCTAATAAAGTGTATGTGTGTGTGTGTGTTAGTAGTGAGTTGGGGACATAAAGACTTTATTTTATTTTTTAAGTTTATGAGATTTTAGGGTTCCTTTTAAAGGATACCTTATAAAAAAAATGTAAGAACGCATGGAGGTATTAAACTAAAATAATACAATCCCTTCAAGAATAGAAACCTAACACTAAATAACTTAAAATCGTGATATATGTAAGAAGAGAGGAACAAATTATTTTCATTTCTTTGTTATGGTAACAAGACAAAACCCGACGTTGAGTTCCGCAGACATAGTATCTGTCTCAACAATAAGTTCGGTCTGGCCATCCTGCTCTATCCGATATACATAGTTTTTTTTATAAAAGAAAATAATAAAGCATAAAAGAGGCAGCTCGTAACGTAGGGGCACAAGCGTGTATTGTAAACGGCATAAGTTGTGGGTTCGATTATCACTCGAGCAACTTTTTCGCTCTGGTGTCGAGGCGAAGCGCGGCATTAAGTTCCGCCACACGACACCCAATGTCTCCAGAACTCCACGAAAAATAGGGTACATAGTGTCTTAACACTGCTCTCTGCCTACTGATACATGAGCGAAAACTTCGTGAACCTGACAAAAAATAAAACTTAATTCTTTGAACACTACTCAGAGGTATCGTTTACGTATACTTTCAATAAAAAATAATCTAAAAAAAAACACCTCACCGTCTTTTCAAAGGTCAACCACTTTTAAACAACCAGCAAACGCTATCTATTCAGGTAGTTGCATCGTCTTATGAATATTTCATATGTTTTATAAATTAAGACAATAATTTGATCTAAACTGATGTGGTTTACTTTAAATAGTTTTTCTTTGGTACGGTTTGTGACTGTGAACGCGACGGTTGTGGGTTCGATTTTCACTTGAGGAAATTAATTGTTTTCATTTCCTCGTTCTGGTAACTAGGCGTCGCGTCTTAAAAATTGGTTGGCAAATAAAGAACAGAGTGTCTTAACTTACTGATATGCAGAATACATCGTGAATCTTTTTTTTTTACATTAAACACGCAAATTTTTGTTTGAGCGGAGAGTGGAGAACGAAGTGCTCTCTTGCTAAATTCGGTTTGCCTACTTGTAAAATATGAATTGACTAATTAACTGCTAATATATGTTGTAACAAATTAATTATTTTAGATATCTTAAAAATGATATCTTAACAATATATAAAACGCAATCTTACATATCAATATATCCCGTACATACCCCGCGTAGGCAGTTGGGAACTTGGGAACCTAGTGTTAAGACACTCCGTTCCCATTAAGGCTTTCGTTCCCCCTCATTCCGCCGGCAGTTCTGGAGGCATTGCGTGTTGAGTGGCGGAACTCGTCTTGCTAATAGCCACACGCCTTTGCCCCTGCTACACTACTGGCCTCCAAATATCAAAACTTATATGAAAAATATAAATTTATCACAGATTTAAAGCAATATAAAAGTTCTACTTAACAATATATTGTAGGAGAGCGGTATTGTAGCGAGGTCGCCACTCACCTGCCTCGGATTTCACCACTGGCTTACGTTACAGCGGTTAAAATTAATTTACTTAAGTTTTATGGGAAGTGTCTGACTGTGAGGCCAGTTGTGGCGCAGGGGCACTAAGTGTGACTGTAAAATCGACTGGTTGTGAGTTCGATCCTCACTCGAGGAAATGAAATATTTATTTAAATTTCTTTGCTCTGGTGGCGGGGCAAAGCGCGGCGTAGAGTTCCGTCACTCAACTCGGAATGCCTACAGAATTCGGCGGAAAGTGGGGAACGGAGTTTGTTAACACTAGGTTCCCTCTGTCTACCCTGCTGTGTGCGGGATACAGCTTGAAGTTGATTTAATTTTTAATTTAATTGAAATTTTCTGAAAGTAGTGAGTGTGAGTTCGATTACTATTCTAGGGATTGTGTTTATTTTAAGTTTGTAATATAGTTCTTTACGCTGTACTCCCCATATAAAAGTATAGGCAGAGATTTATATTGTTATCAGAGCGAGGAAATGAAAATAATCTCCTCCAAGTGGGAATCGAACTCACAACTGTCACGTTCACAGTCAGACGCTGTTCCGCCGCGCCACGAAGACAACATATCTTTCTATTTATCTTATGAAGTATAAAATATATTGAGCTTTACGCTGAATCCCGCATATACGAGGCCAAATCATAACCTAGTGTTAAGGCACCACTTTCTCTGCTTGCCGCGGAATTATTCGAGGTATTTATTGCATGTGAGTACGAGAAAACGAAAATATTAATTAATAATAATTAATTAACCCAAGTGGAAATCTAATCCACAACTGTCGCGTTTACAGTCACAGGCTTGTGCCAATGTGCTACAACGGCCTTTAAAAAAATATATTGAAATAATACATTTCTATATACCAATACAAACGTTACGTATGTAGGAGTGCTTATCTGGTACTTATCCGGACCGACCAAAGGCTGTAATAAAGAGTCTCGAAAAGCCCCACAGAGCTCGCAATCCAACTAGAGAGCATCTGAAACGGTGAGGGCCCAAACGAACGAAAGGTCAAGGTCACGTTATATAACCTTGCAGCATCCCACCCCCCATCTCCTCTTCATCTCGCACCGCCCACCCCTCACGGGAATTGTCGATTTTCATGTAGCTATAGGCTGGTTCGTTTTTAGTGGAGAATCACATTTGTTTTTGGGACCAGTTTTTTCGCTGGTGTATAAACGTGTGACTGTAAACGCGATAGGTTGTGGGTTCGATTTCCACTCGAGGAAATGAAATATTTAATGTTTTCATTTCTTCGGTATTGTGTCGAGGCAAAGTGCGGTGTTGAGTTCCGCCACTCAACTCGGAATGCCTATAGGATTCGGCGGAGTGCAGTTCAAGCTGCGTTATAACACTAGGTTTCCTCTACCTACTTTGCTATTTGCTAGGTACCTACAGCACGAAGCAGAAATCATTTTTTTTTGGATTTTAGTTACCATTTTTAAATAAATAGTAAGTTAAAATTTGAAGTTAATACGGTGGTGTAACAGCGTGTTGCTGTTAATGAGAGGGTTGTGAGTTCGATATATTTTTGGATTTTAATATTTTTTAGTAATAGGTAGTTAAGGTGACTCCAACGCGGTGCAATAGGAATCTAAGTGGAAAAGGAGTGTCTTAACACTTGGTTTTCAGGTGACCTCTGCCTTCCATACTATGTGCGGGATACAGCGTGAAGCTTAAAAAAATATAGTCACACACCCGCTCTGGTACACAAACTTGTTGTGTTCCACCACCGTTGACGTAATTTTTCGATATTAGGTGGCATATAGAAAAGAGAGTGTCTTAACACTATTTTTTTACCTATCCTACTGGAAGCAGAGGTAATTTAGACATTCTGCTCACCACTTTTATGTAACCATTTGTTGAGATTTCTAATATTCTTTCAATAGAATTGTATAAATGCATTTTTCAACCAACATTGAATAGTGATGGTATAAAGGGTTATATTTTTAAAGGCATATTCGTGTTTTCAAGTCACGATTTTTGGCTCTGTTAAAAAATATTTCAAATTTAATCGATTTCTAAATAAATATTAATCTGTGGAGTTATCAATTAGGTTTGTCTGTAGTTAGGTTCTGTCTAGGTCGTAGCTTTTGACATGGCAAATCAATATTTGATTTAAGTTGGTAATTTGACTAGTGCTATGTTCCAATATTTAAGTATAAGTTGTCGAACTGATAACTTAATTTTGACCCATTTCAATTGTATATGTTTACTTTTATATATTTTTTTTTACATAGGCAGAAGGAACCTAGTGTTAAGACACTCCATTTCTCACTTTCCGGCGACTTCTGCCGAATGCCGCCAAATATTTTCTGGAGGCAAATATTAAAAATGATAATTAATTTCCCCGACTGGGAATCGAACCTGAACCGTCGCGTTTACAAACACACGTTTGTCCCACTGCGTCGCGACGGTCTCACGGCCTTCTTTTATATTAACATTTTGATTACTTTTAAAGTTTTTATAATCGGATATTTTTGGGCACTCTTTGGCACTCTCCTTTCTGTTTCTCCGTAAGAAAAAAAAATAATTAATATGAAATTTAATTTTTATTCTTATACCATTGTACGAACAACATTTTAAAAGTATTTAGCAAAATCTCCGCCACCTCCCGACTCACACCACTCTCCACGTTTAGGATAGTGCTGAGAGACGATTCCCATTATATAAAGTGATAGCTTTCTTTGCTAGTCTTTTTTTATATAGTATGACTGTATGTAAACGCGACGGTTTTGGGTTCGATTATCACTTGGAGGAACCAATTATCTTCATTTTCTCACTGCGGTAACTAGATAAAGTGCGGCGTAGAGTTTTACAACTCAAAACTCAATGTCTCGATAACTGAACGGTGCCCGGAGAACGGAGTGTCTTAACACTAGGTTTCCTTTGCTGAGTGTCTACTCTGGTTCATGCGGGATACAGCGTGAAGTTTACAAATAACACGCTATTTTTTAAATTCAAAAATGAATAAGAAAATATCGATCGAAGCCAGTCGTGGTGCAGTGACACAAAGTGTGACTGTTAAAACCGACTGGTTGTGGGTTCGATCCCTACTCGAGGAGATGAAATATTTATTTAAATTTATATTTCCATTTCTTCGCTCTGGTATCGAGGCAAAGCGCGGCGTTCAGTCCTGCCACTCAACTCGCAATGCCTCCAGAATTCGGTAGAAAGTGGGGAACGGATTGTCTTAACACTAGGTTCCCTCTGCCTATTCTGCTGTATGTGGGATGCAGCGTGAAGCTGATTTATTTATTTTAATAAAAAAAAATGACAGCGTAAGCAGAACATTCACTAGAAAATAATTATTCAAATCGTCCACCCCTCGAGAGTATTCTCTTTTGGGTTATTTAAAATACCGCTCTCTTTGAAAAAGTACGCGATTGTAATGAAATGGTACAGCTTTTTAAAAATGTTTTTTTAAATAAAAATAGGGTTTCTTTTTAAGTCGCTGTTAACTGAAATTTATTATATCGATTTTTTTCTGTTTTTTTCCAAATTACTGTCTTTATAGTAGTTTATTGTTTTTTTTGTACGAAATGCCTTATACAGGGGCCGCTGTGGCACTGTGAAACAACGTTAGACTGCAAAACCGATGGTTCTTAATTCAATCTTAATCATAGTATGTCCCTGATCTCATGCCCGGCTTGGCGCGGCGTTAAGTCTTGCCACTCAATGTCTTGAAATATAAAGATGAGTGGAGGAAGGAGTGTCTTATGACTAGACTTTCTCTGCTTATCTTAAAACAGCTTAAGCCGGGAGGCAGTTTTCCCGGCTAAAGCTGTTTTCTTTATCTTATTTTGTTTTGTTTGTAAGGTAAGACAAAACACAGTATTAGGTTCCATCACCCAACACGCAATATTTTTAAGATTGCCGAGAAAGTGCAGAACGTAGGTAGTGTCTTAACACTATTTTCTATTTGACGGCGACGTTTCTCTTCTGTATGTTACATTATATTGTAGAAAATGAATGTATGTATAAGTCCAGTCGTGGAGCAGGGATAAACGTGCGATAGTAATAGGTTGTAAGTTCGAGTTCGAACTCAGCGTTAAATTCCACCACTTAACAATGCCTCAATAATTCGACGGATACTGGGCAACGGAAGTGTTTTAAAGGGAACGGAGTGATTAACACTAGGTTCCCAAGTTCCCTCTGCGTACCCTCCTACATGCGGGATACAGAGTGAAGCTAAAAAACTATATACATATACATACATATGTATTTATGTACGTATATAACAAAACAATTGAGGCCAATAAAAAAACTAAAACCAAACTTATTTGAATAACAAGGGGTTTCCGTCGAACGGTAGTGGAGTGACCTCCATCTGAACTCTAGATGACTTCTGACTTGTTGAGCAGAGTCTATTGAAAGAGTTAAATACGGATTTTTTGTGTTTTCACTGTAAACACGAAGGATGTGGGTTCGATTACCACTTACTCTTCTCATATTGTACTGTAGTGACTGTGTATTATTGAAAATCTCATTAAAATCGTCTTCGTAGTTTAAAGGAAGAACAATAAAGGCAGTGACGGCGCAGTGACACAGTACACTGTTAGTGTACACTGTAAACGCGACGGTTGTGGGTTTGATTCCTACTCGACGAAACGAAATAAATATTTACTTAAATTTATATTTTCCTTTCTCTCTGGTGTCGAGGCGAAGCGTTCAAAATGTAATCCCTCCAGAATTCGACAGAAAGTCAACACTAGGTTCCCTGAAGAAAAAAAATATTTGAAGATTGTATTGATTATGGGCTCAAAGTCAAGAATTAAGAACATTTTGTTCAAGGTAACCTATCATAAAAATATAAAGAAATTAGATAGAAGAAGCCAAAAATCAGGGCTTCATTGTTGTACAGTAAATGAAGGAAGACGGGTTTTATGATCACATTTATTCATCTACCAATACATACAATTTTTAGAGGCCGCCGTGCGACTGTATAGGCGACTGTTGTGGGTTCGATTCTCGCTCGAGGGAATGAAATATTTGATTAATATATTAAAAAAGCATAATAATACATGTAGTTAATTTTTTTTTTATTTCCTCGCTTTGTTGATAGGGAAAAACGTGGCGTTTAGTTCCGATACTCAAAATGCAATGCCTCAAAAATATCAGCGGTAAGTGGTGAACGGAAGCGTCTTAATGGAAAAAGGAGTGTCTTAACACTAAGTTCACAGGTTCCTTCAGCTCACCCTGCGAAGTACAGGATATCAATTTTTTACCCAATTATTTTAAAAACTAAAATTTTATTCTACCAATTTCGTAACAAACAATAGGAGATGCCAATTAAAAAATATTGTAAATTATGAAAACTAAGCGTAGCTATACAGTGTTGCGTTATCTCTGCCCCAAGGTCGACGGCCGACCGTGGATTCACGTTGAATGCAGCTTTTGGCGAGGGTCAAGGTCCTTAAATGATTGTTGGTGCTTTTTGATTCATATTATTGTTTTATTCTTCACTCGTCTCTAATTTAGACGTTAACAAGACAATGTGCGGCGTTCAGTTACGCTATTGAACAAACAAATTCTCACCGAATTGAGTTGGAGCCGTAGTCTCTTTGTTGTAGACTCTTACGATCTCGATTTTTGCCCCGTTTGAGAATTGTGAATTGCTAGGTTAGGGAAAATGGTCGAAGATTCGATTATTTTAAAAAAGGAATGGGCAAAGACAATTTTGTTTATTTAAAAAAAGAACGATTCTCACACACAAATATTTTTTTATTGAGACCGCCATTTCGCAATGGGTAAACGCTATGTCTGTGGGTTCGATTCCCAATCGTGGGATTGACTCAAACTCAATTGTCTCAAATTCAGACGGAAAATGGTAAGTTCTCTCAAAAAATTATCAATAAAAAATAATCTGTAAAAAACAAAACAAGTATATAAAACCTTTCATTTCGAATTAACGTTTTGATACTTTCTGTATTTACCCCAAATTGGTGCCATATTGTATACATATAAAGGTTTATTAAAATTTTACGATTATCTCTCAGATGTTTATTGAATTTTAATGGCGAAGGGGAAACGTTATTATGCCTAATATTTTTTTAATATGAATATCTTTATTTTTATTTTGTTTTCTTTTTTTTTTATTAATCCTAGATAGCTATGAGATGATCTGACACATTTTTTTTTATTTTTTTTTACTGTCGTATTTTTGTAGACATTTAAGTTAAGACATTGGTTCTCTACTTTCGGCCGAATTTTCGGGGCATTTGCGGGTTGACTGTTGATTGGCGGAACTTTGTTTTTACACTTTAAATTCATCGAAATTACAAAAACTAGAATTTTCATTTAAAATTATTAAATTTACTGTCAAATTTTAAAAAGTTAGAAAGTCTAAGATATTTTTTTTTATTTAGAAAAGAAGAGGAATTTTATGTAATTTTTTTTTCTATTTTTCAGGTAAGTTGCAGTGTAATCGAGAGTTAAAACGAAACGCTTTGCGAATTCAGAAGGTACCTACCTACATATAGACTTACATGAATAATTTAGTTAAAATTATTTTATATGAATATAAAATTATTTTAAGTAAATTTTATTATAATCTATACCATAAAAGAAAATTACAGTTATTTCTACATTTAATTTAATGCTATAAAAATAATAATAAAATAAATTCCATGATTCCATATAACACGTACGTATCCTGAGATCTCTAATAGATGTTGGAAGTGAGGAAAGAAGCAACATATCGATATTTATTAAATTATTAATATCTATGTCGATATATAGGCAAATAATATCAATATATCGGCTGTGGTTTCGTTTGTTACGGTAGCTTCCTTTTTTTTAGAGGACTGCAAAATAATATATCGGTTTTATAACTTGCGATATTGGATATTTTATGTCAATATATCGGTTAAAAATATCGATATTTTTTCAAAAAACCAAATGATGAAAATGATGTACAATTGTATAGTACAGTCAACAAATCGTGGCCGCCCTGAAGTTAGATTTTGTGATAACTCACAAAATCTAAATCCAGGGCGGCCACAAAAAAATAATCGAAAATTAGAAAAAATCCCAAATTCAAGTCTGCGCAACCATCTATTTACCTAAAGATAACTTTAGAGCGGCCACGACTTGTTGACCGTACTGTATATTGATTTCATAAATATATACTTTGACGCATCAAACACGTTTTAAACTTCAATTTCCCATTTATACACTTTAAACTTGTCTAAGTTACAAGAATTAAAATATTAAAGATTTAATAAAATAAATAACAACTAAGATAGATTTAATTTTTCTAAAAACTAAATTATAATTGCCACCTGAAACAGTAAATTTCGCAATGTAATATTTCGGTCAATAACGATTATATTACTATGGCGTTATACTGTGTTTCTAAATTAATTTAAAGATTAATAATTTTAAAGCTGTAGTAGCGCAGTGGTGAAAGTATATAGAGTTGCCACTCGGGGAACAGATTCTTATTAGTTTCACGCTATATCCCGCATGTAGCAGGGTAAACAGAGACCTAGTGTGAAGGCACTCCTGTCCCTACTTTCCGCCGAATTCCGGAAGTGATACGTGTTGAGTGACAGATACCAGAGAAAAGAAATGAAAAAATTCAATATTTTTTCCTGAACTGTGAATCGAATCCACAATCTGATGTTCAGACACTCTGTTATCATTAAGACACCGTTTAACACTTTCCGCCGAATTGTGTAGGCATTGCGTGTTGAGTGGCGCAACTCAACGCCGTTCTTTGAAAAAAATCAAAATTTCATTTCCCGCAGTAGGAACCTGTTGTGTTTAGTCGCACACATGTTCTCCTGCTCCGCTGCCTCAGATTTTAATAGCAAAAATAGAAACTACCTAAGAAAAAATTAAGAAAAACGGACGGACGGTTAGGTTACCAGTACAATAAAACCAGACAAGGGCGAGTCGGGCTCGCCCACCGAGGATTCCGTAAAGATTGGAGGTAATTGGAAGTATCCTGTTAATTTTAATTTTGTTTATAGTATCGAAATAGGCGTTTCTTGCGATAGACACGGCCATATAATTTTTTTAAGTAAATATGTTTTTTATTAGAAAGTCATGGGGCCGTAGAGATCTACTCAGATGAGTATATGGTTTGAATTTCAACTCGTTATCTCCAAGCGTTCATGAGATAAAGGGTCTTGACAGACAGATAGACAGACAGTCGGACAAGAAAGAGATCTTATATGGATTCCTTTTTTTCCTTAAAAAGGTACGGAACCCTAAAAACGTGAAATGATGTATTTCGTACCAGGTTACAGTGTATAAGAAGCCTTAGTGTAAATCCGATTAAACAGAAACCGCATATTCAACAAATAAAAAGTAGTGTTTGCTAGTTTAAGTAGATTATGGTATGAGATTAAATATATCTTATTTAAATATATTTTTAAATAGGTTTATTTTACTAAAATAGTATTGGGACATGGTTGTGGATTCTGGTCAAAAATATATATAGTAATATATAACTACAGAGGCGAGCAGGGCGCAGTGGCACAGCGTGTGACTGTAGACACGGCGGCTTAGGGTTCGATTTTCACTCGAAAAATTGAATATTTAATATTTTTATTTCTTCGCTCAGGTGATTAGTATCTTAACACTAGGTTCCCTCTTTCTACCCTGCTATTTATGGGATGCAGCGTGAAACCTACTGGTTGTGGGTTCGATCCCACTCGAGGAGATGAATTATTTTCATAGATTTATATTTCCATTTTTTCGCTCTGGAGTCGAGGACAAGCGCGGCGTTGAGTTCTGCCACTCAACACGCAATGCCTTCAGAATTCGGCAGAAAGTGGAGAACGGAGTGTCTTAACACTAGGTTCCCTCTGCCTACCCTGCAGTGTGCGTGATACAGCGTGAAGCTGATTTATTTATTTATTTTATATATGTAACCCCACAAGACCTCGTGGCACAGCGTTTGACAGCCCATAGCCGATTCCCACTCGAAGAAGTGAATTGTTTTGTTTCCTCGCTCTGGTAACAAGACAAAACAACGCGTTGTGTTCCGCTACTCTACATTAAATGTCTCGAAAACTGAGTGTAACCGTAACGGAGTATCTGTAAGAACATATGTATTAGAAAAAAAAAATATTAATTTAGTGTTGTAACAGTTTCAGAAATAGTAACCAACATTTTATGTCTCTATAGTTTTTTTTTTTACGAAAGACTTTTATTACACACACACGTCGTCTTCGCAACATTTTGTACGCTAGTATTATAATATTACAACACTATTTATTAATGTAATCTAGAGTGGTGTTTCATTACTTTTTTAATTGTTTAAACTTCATATGCTAGTGAGGCCAGTCGTGGCGCAGGGGCACAAAGAGTGACTGTAAATCGACTGGTTGTGGGTTCGATTCTTACTCGAGGAGATGAAATATTTACTTAAATGTATATTTCCATTTCTTCGCTCTGGTGTCGAGGCAAAGCGCGGCGTTGAGTTCTGCCACTCCAGAATTCGGCAGAAAGTGGGGAACGGAGTGTATTAACATTAGGTTCCCTCTGCCTACCCTGCTGTGTGCGGGATACAGCGTGAACCTGGTTTATTTTATTTTTATGTATATGCTAGTGGTGGCTCGTTTATTTTTACGTGTAATTGCAATGAAAAAACGACAACGACGACGTGTCTGTTTGTAAATGCGATGGTTTTAGGTTCGATTTCCACTGCAGGAAATGATATTTTTTTAAATATAATTTATATATACATAGGTACTAGTATTATAAAGTTTTTTTTTGCTTGAGCGCATTTATCTCAAGAACTACTAGCTCGAAATGCTCATCACCCTTTTTCAGGAGATGCATTGTGTGTTGAGTTCCCCCAACAACGAGCTTAGTAACGATACCAGAGCGAAGAAATGAAAATATTAAATATTTCATCCCTACGAGTGGGAAGTGAACCCACAACCTTCACGTTTACATCCACACACTTGTGCCCCTGCGCCACGAGGGTCACTATCTTTGCTTCCAAAAGCAAAATGCAAATGCTAATATTCACTATCTACTTACATAAATGAAATTTCGTATACATATTGCTGCGTAATGCTGTTCATCAATAAAGAGGCGAGACGGGGAATGTTAGGGCGATTTCCATCTTGAAATCAGATTGTTGCGTCATAGGCGTAAGATTCTATACTAGATTTTACTATGGGTTTGCTTATAGAAGTAAAGAAAGTTTGTATTTTTTTTGTTATTAAATTATATGAGTAATTTACTTTTTTTTTGTAGTAGCGTAGGGTCATAAGATGATACGATTGTTTTTTTCGTTTCACGCTGTATCCTGCACAGAGCAAGTTAGGTGGAGTGTAAGTGGCGGAATTCAACGCCGCGCATTGCTCGATAATAGAGCAAATAAATGAAAAAAAATATATATACTTTCCTCGCACGGAAATTGAACCAATAATATGTAGGGTTTACAGTCGCTGGCTTGTGCCCCTGCGCCACGACGGCCTCATAATATGAATTACATTAAAAAATCTATAAAAATAATAGTATATACTTACGTACGTTTAAGATGTGACGTGAACTTTTTATACATACAAACCACCGAACCAGCGTTTCTTTTAAGATATTTAAACCGTTTTAGAGGCGTGGGTTCAAATCCCGGTATATTCAACATTTCAAACATTTTCGTTAAAAACATACTTCCCACTGTATTTATAAAATAGTAAAGCTTGCGTTGTGCACACAATGTAACACACAAAATCGTATTATTTCTTTAAAAAAAACATAGTCGTGCGAGAAAATCGATTGCTTCACGAGCGAAGAAATGGGTGTAACCCAGTTTTAAAATAAGCCACTTTGCCGCAAACCGGTGCCAAGTGTTTCGTTTTACTTGTATTTAAATGCCACATAGGTAACGTTTACTTTTAACTGTTCTAGGTTATTTTGACTTTAATTGTAATTTTGTCATGGCGCGGCAGAGAATATCTATTGATAAATGAGTCCACCAAATTGTGGTAAATGGCGGAACCTAACGCCGCCTTATAACAAATAATAGTTTAAAAAAAAAAAGTGAAAAAAATAACTAAAAAGTGCAAAATAATCATAGTATTTAATTATAGTAAATATATATATTTTTATATTGCCATACTTTATTTTATTTAATATATAATAAATAAATTGATGTATAGAATAAGTAATTAGGCAAAGTATAATTAATGATTATATCAGCAACAAAAATTCATTATCTGTGGAAACTTCAAATGTCCAATTCTCACGGCCCATGAGATACACAGGTACAGCCTGTTGACAGACGGACAAACAGACAGATGGACACAGGGAGTCTCAGTAATAGGTTCCCGTGTCACTCTTTAGAGTTTACAGAACCCTTAAAGGATGTTTTATGGAGTTCTTATACATTACAATCTATTTCAATAATCAAATGATTAAATTAGAGACAATCGTGGGCGTGGCGCAGTAGTACATGCACGAGACTGTAAACGTGACGGTTGTGTGTTCAATTCCTATTCGGGGGAAGAAATTATTATTTATTAATATTTTCATTTTTATGCTCTAATAACCAGGCAAATCGCGGCGTTTTATTACGCCAATAGTGGGTGTCGGAGTGTCTTAACGCTAGGTTCCCTCTACCTAACCGCAGGATATAGCGTGAAACTAAAAAAAAAGATAAATAATTATAACTAAACACATACTAATACTATACATCAATGTGTGGTTTTTAAATGGTCTAATAAGGCCGTTGAGTTGATCGACCTACCGTTACTCGAGTTCGGTGAACAAAGGTCGTTTATTTATAAAATCTAGGTTCCTAGTGCATACATTAATATACTAGTATCTCTCTTATTATGTATGTTATTTTTTGAATAGACACATCAAATCAGCTTCACGCTGTATTTCACAGCAGGGTAGACAGGTAACCTAGTGTTAAAATACTCCGTTCTCAATTTTCTACAGATTTTTTTGATGCATTGCGTGTTTAGTGGCGGAACTCAACGCCGGGCTTTTGCTTTGGTAGCGCTAAGAAATGAAAATATTTATACATATATGTTATATTTTAGATGTTTTGAATTTGTAATTTTGATTTTTTTTACTTATTTACTAAATTAATTATTTGATTTGAATGATTGTTTAGCTTTAGTCTGTCGTTTTGTTTGGATTTTAGTATAATATTGATGCTAGAAAGACTATTAATATGAATATTTACTCTGTTCCGTACGCAGATATTTTTTGTGTTGAGTCTCAAGGCCGTGCTTTGTCTTGTTATCATAGCGAAAATATGATTTTTTAAAATATTTGTGACAACAGTCGCGTATACAGGTTCCCTCTGGTTACACTGCTATGTACGAAATACAGCGAGAAGCTATAAATAATATCTCATCTCAAGTACAAAACAAACCTACGACCACTTCCCACATATTTAGCCAGATTTGTTCCAACTGCGCCACAATGGTGTCATTTGGTGATTGATTGTATTCGATTTATTATTTGCCATCGAACGAACGTCCTTTCTGTTTTGTCCTAGTTCTTAATATCATTTGTCGACTTCGTTAACGGATACAAGTTTTGAATAATTTTAAATTACAATATCCTGAAAGAACATTTTGTTATCTTGAAGAATAGAACCTAGTGTTAAGACACTCCTTCGTTCCCCATTTTCTGCCTAATTTTGTTTAATTGCACATAGCATGTAATGTCTTCAGCATCATGTGTTGAGTCTCGGTATTCAACGCCGCGTTCTAACTAGGTATAGGTACCAGAGCGAGAAAATAATAATGTTAAATAACACATTTTACCGATTGGGAATACAAACCACACCTGTCGCATTTACAGCCACTCGCTTGCGTCATTAAAGAATTATAAAAAAATTCAATCTACGAATAATTGTTATCATTTTCTAGCTCAACAACAACAAAGTAACAAGATAAAGCGCGGCGTAAAGTTCCGCCACATAACACGCAATGTCTCGAAAATTGGGTGGTGTAAGGCGAACGGAAATTCTTATCACTAGGTTATCTTTGCTTAATATGCGATATTCAGCATGAAATTGAATAAATAATATAAAATCAAAATTAAATCAGCTTCACGCTGTATCCCACACACAGCAGGGTAGGCAGAGGGAACCTAGTGTTAAGACATTCAGTTCCCGCCTTTCTGCCGAATTCTGGAGACATTGCGTGTTGAGTGGCAGGACTCAACGCCGCGCTTTTGCCTCGACACCAGAGCGAAGAAATGGAAATATAAATTTAAGTAAATATTTCATCTCCTTGAGTGGGAATTGAACCCACAACCAGTCGGTTTTACAGCAACTGGCCTCGATAAATAATATAACTTAGCTTAAAATCATATTTATTTCTACAGGTCTCATTTTAATTATTGTTTATTAAAATTTCATTTATGTCAACACTATACTTAAAAAACAAATGAATGTCCATTAAGCCCAATTAAATGGCATTCCTTAATAGTGGAATTTAAAAGAAATTCTTTTATATTAGCATTGTAAAAGTCCAATAACGGGTTCCATTACAATTTTTCACCTGCGGGCTGCGCGCGCGCAACGAGTTTACCAATACCGTTGGTTCTTGGGTCGACGGGAATTTTTATACGGGATTTTATATAATACGATTAGGTATACTTTATTACTGTATATATTATATTGTTATTTTATATTGAATATCGTATGTAAGGCTGAGCACGAATGTGAATAAGTAACTGTTTTTTCGGAGTTTCTGTTTTAATAAGGTGGAGTGTCTCTCCTAAGGTAATTTCTTTAAACATTATGTGATTTTATTTAAGAACAACGGACCATCATTTATATATGTAATTTCTTCAATTGAACAAATTAGTCAGATATAATTTTATCTAATGTCTTATGCAGGATATAATTTTTTTTTTATACATACTAATACCTAAAATTTAAATCTTGTCTACACTCGATTTCTATGCATATATAATTATATAATTTAAAAAATATATAAAATTTCCTACTGGTACCGTGCAGCTGTTGTAAAGTACCGATGTTAAGATGCTGTTTTCATAGATTATAATCAGACAAAGGGACAAAGTGTTTGTAAACGCGACTGTTTGTGGGTTCGGTACCCACTAGAGGAAATTAAATATTTATTTAAATTTATATTTTAATTTACTCGCTCTGGTGTCGAGGCAAAGCGCGGCGTTGAGTTCCCCCATTCAATAAGCAATGCCTCCGAAATTCGGCGGAATGTAGTAAACGGAGTGTCTTAACACTAGGTTCCCTCAGCCTACCCTGCTGTGTGCGAGAAAGAGCGAGAAGCTGATATTGATAAATAAATCAGAAATAAATCAGCTTCACGCTGTATCCCGCACACAGCAGGGTAGGCAGAGGGAACCTAGTGTTAAGACACTCCGTTCCCTACTTTCTACCGAATTCTGGAGGCATTGCGTGTTGAGTGGCAGAACTCAACGCCGCGCTTAACCTCGACACCAGAGCGAAGAAATGGAAATATAAATTTAAGTAAATATTTCTACTCCTCGAGTGGGGATCGAACCCACAACCAGTCGGTTTTACAGTCACACCTCGTGCCGCTGCGCCACGACCGGCCTCATATTGATACTATTATTTATATAATAGATTATACTCTATGAATGAAAACAGGGTCTCAAGATCAGTACCAAGATCCATCTCGGAGTTGAGCAGCTTATAGATACGGACCTTAAGTATTTGCATTTGAGCACGCGTCAGAAGCTGCCTGTAAAATCTAGTTACATAATATAATCGATTGACCTCAACACTTGCACAGCCATTTAGCCAAACGCATATTTTTTTTTTACCAATATTCCTGCAATAACATGATTAAAAGCGGTATATTCGACCACTATTGGATTTTCTAAGAAACTGTTTTAATAAATTATTTATTTTCTCGGTAAAAGCGTGTTAGTGTAAAAGCGACTGGTCATGGGTTCGATTCTAACTAGAGGAAATAAAATATTTAATATTTTGATCGTCGTCGTCGTCGCAAGTTGAGTTTATTCAACACGCAACGCGTCTGGATTTCTGCGGAGAGTGGAGAGAGGAGGGTCTTAACATTGGGCTCCCTTTGCATGGCGTGCTACATGCGGGATACAGTGTGAAGTTAAAAAAATACTTATTATTTAATAAAAAAAAAATATCGAATATATAAAAAAAACCACAAAACACAAAGGCTAATCCCCTCCCACGCTATCACACACAAACAGGAAATGAGATTGATTTGCATTTTGTACGCTCATATAAATTACCTACAAAAAAAGATAAAAAAATATACATACTATATAAAGTAGTAAACATTTTGAAGTTTTTTTTTTGTTTATCCTATAGTCATGAGGCTAGAGGCAGAAGCGTGCGACTCTAAACACGACAGGTTCTGGATTCGATTCCCCCTCGAGGAAATTAGATACTAACGGGGCAGAGTGTTGCGATGAGTTTCGCCACTTCCCACGCAGTGCTTCCAGAATTTGCTTGGAAGTGTCTTAACACTAAACTCCCAGGTCCGCTCTGCCTATCCTGCTAGATGCGGGAAACAGCGTGAAGCTGGGAAAAAAAGAAGAAGAAGTATATTTTGTTTAGATATAAACCTCTAATAGATATGTAATATATATATTTACTTACTATTATATAATTTTTATTTTTACATCGACATTGTGATCGATGCGTGGGTGACTGTAGTTTTGATCTTATTATAGTAAGCTAATTACCGACAGACAACGCTTCTACAGCAAAGGGCGCAGTGTCCTTGTGGTTTGATCTTTCTGGTAATAATTTTTTTTATAAATACGCTTCACGCTGCATCCCGCACACAGCAGGATAGAGGGAAACTAGCGTTAAGACTACTCTGTTCTACATTTTTCGGCCAGTTCTGGTGGCATTGTTTAGTGGCGGAACTCAACGCCGCGGTTTGACTCGACACCAGAAAAAATCAAAATATAAATTAAAAAATAAATCAGTTGAGGCCAGTCGTGGCGCAGGTGCACAAAATGTGACTGTATTACCGACCGGTTGCGGGTTCGATCCCCTCCCTTTTATACCATTTTTTAATCTTCTCCTCTCTTGTTTTTTTAATTATTATGTTACTCTTTCCTCAAAGATTTCCAAAGAAGCTGGTCTTTCAGACTACTATTACAATTCTCCTCTGGATGTGTCAGGTCCGTGGGGTTACTCCACTCCACTTACAAACAAAATTATTCTGCGAATTTCTGCTGCTGCTGCTGCTGCTGCAAAACAGCTGACGGGCCTGCTTATTATTATCTGGTCTTTGGGTTCTCATGAAGAGTGCTTTCCGAGCCGGTGCACGATGGTTACATGCTCATTCGAAAATTTCTTTGAGTTTAATGATTTTTTTTATATATTTACAATATTTTTTATAGCTTATATCTTCCATAAAGATCTTAAATAACAGTTTTTAGTTGTAATCTTTTTAATATAGTTAAATAATATAATTAATCACAATAACTATTACGTCAGACAATTTCTGTCTGCGCAAAAAAATATAACAAGCATTTCGCGTTGTGATACAGCGTGCGTGCAGGATACTGCAAGCTGCCATAGGGGCATGTGAACCTAGTGTTAAGACACTCCGTCCCCATTAGGATACTCTAGTTCTCCAGTTTGCGCCGAATTCTCGAGACATTGTGTGTTGAGTGGTGTAACTCAACACTGCGGTCTACCAGAGCGATAAAATTCAAATATTCAATATTTCGTTGCCCCGAGTGGGAATCCAACCCAGAACCGGCGCGTTTACAGTACGCAAGTTTGTGGTCCTGCGCCTAAACCGCCAACCTATAAGTTTTAATACAAATTAGTCATACTTTATTAGTAGTAAACTAATAACAATAAGTTTTATTGTACTCTGAATTCCATTAGACAAGATACAGTCAGCAATAAAATACATCAATTAACTTGACCTATATATAGATCTTAAAATATTATTAATGGCTTGTCAAGGACTGAATTCTTCTTAACGACCATATATAGCGTCAGCAGCGGGATATTGCTTTTTTCATTATTTTTAAAGTGTTAGTGCACACTGTGGATTTCTTTCAAATTTTAAACATTTTTAAAATGTTATTTCACACTTAGGAAAGAAAAATACTTATTAAGAAAACGTGTAAAAAAATTAAATATATCTTTCATTTTATTGTCTGTTATTTCCTTTCATCGTTGATTTATCATTACAATTCAACGAAGGCCGGTCGTGGCGCAGCGGCACGAGGTGTGACTGTAAAACCGACTGGTTGTGGGTTCGATCCCCACTCGAGGAGATGAAATATTTATTTAAATTTATATTTCCATTTCTTCGCTCTGGTGTCGAAGTTAAGCGCGGCTTTGAGTTCTGCCACTCAACACGCAATGCCTCCAGAATTCGGCAGAAAGTGGGGAACGAAGTGTCTTAACACTAGGTTCCCTCTGCCTACCCTGCTGTGTGTGGGATGCAGCGTGAAGCTGATTTAATTTTTTTTAATTTAATTTTTTTAATTTTTAATTCAACGAATCCACAACCGTCACGTGTTAGTTACGCCTTGTGCCCATGCGCCACGACGATCTCAACAGTAGTATTAGTTTAATTAAATTATTAATAATTGTTAAATTTTATCTGCAATCTGTACACAACGCTATCCAGCATTGGGCGGGCGCCAAGCCGTCTGTTCCACATCGGTATTTATACCAGCGTTGTCTTCGTAACCAAATATCTAATAGTTATGTTGACCCTAAAATAGAAACATTACTTAAAAATATTATTTCACGCTGTATCTCGCTTATAGCAGGGCAGGCACAGGGAACCAATTTTTGTGAATGGTGAACCTCTACACCGTCTCCGTCCGTATGTTACTAAAGCGAGGAGATGGAGATACTTAATTCCCCTGAGTGGGAATAGAACCCACAACTGTCAGACTTCGGGCTGCTGCGGTCAAGTTCTTTTTTTATGAATATTTGATTATTATATAAAATTTTTAACATATTATTAAGTAGCTTAATAACTTAGAACTAGGATGGTTCCTATCACACCAATTTATTAAACTAGGGTTACATTTATGTAAGCATCTGTCAACAAAGATTATTGCAAATTTATATTTTACCATGACGCTGTAACCCGCGCAAACCCTACTTTTCGCGGGACGCAGTGGAGGGAAACTAGTGTTAAGACACTCTGTTCCCCATTTTTCGCCAAATTCTTAAGGCATTGCGTGTTGAGCGGCGGCACTCAACGCCCCGTTTTCCCTCGACATCTAGGCGAAGAAATGAGAATATTAAATATTTAATTTCCTCGAGTGGGAATCGAACCCACAACCAGTCGCGTTAACAGTCACACGCTCAATCTGCACACCCTGACCACACCCACAACAACTGAACTAATTAGTGAAATGTCAAACGATAGTAAAAGTAAGTTTTATGACCATTTGTTAGTTATTACTTATCGCAATCGTTCCAATTTGTAATGTATTTATGCGTTTTAATATTTTTTTGGCATCACGCTATAGCAGGGTGGGCACAAGGAACCTGGGAACCTAGGTTCATTTTACCACGTACTGTTTAATTTACGTGACGTTGCGTGTTAAATTGTGACGCTCAACGCCGCGCTAAGGTTGTTTTGGAAAAAATTACATAGTATGGGAATTAAACTCACAACCGCCGGTTTCCAGTCGGACGCGGTGCTGCTTTTTTGTTCGCAAAATACTTAGAAATTGGTAAAAAGAAATTCGCCTCTTAGCGTAAAACTCGATTATCCTTTGAAACGATGGGCCGATACTAAGTACCTGAGTATCCTGACAATATATTGAATAAAATAACCTTCTGTTTACTACCTAAGGGCTAAAAATGATGCGTTGAAAAAAAATAAATGATTTAATATTAAAAGAAAAAACTAAAAAACTAAATTAAACTAGCTTCACGCTTTATCCCTAGCGGGGTAGTCAGAGAGAACCGAGCGCCAAACGCTACGGTCTCTACATACCTCTTTCGCCTCGTCCTCTGTCATCAACTTCTTCATACATGCCTTCCGGGGGTTTCTCATGCTTTTTACGTGACCTTCCTCCAGTATCTTTGATACTGTCTTTTCGAAGGTCAACCGAGGTCTCCCCTACCTCTCTTACCTACCACTTTTCCATCATAAATCTGTTTTCCCATTCTTTCATCACTCATTCGTTCGACGTGCCCAAACCAGCTGAGCACGTTCTTCTTCATTCTCACAGTGACATCCTCGCTAGTACCTGCCATTCTGTGTATCTCTTCATTGCGGATTCGATCAGCTAAGCTGACTCCGCATATCCTACGAAGAGATCACATCTCCACAGCATTCATCTTTCTTTCATTGTTCTTCTGTAATACCCACGTTTCGCTGCCGTATAACAGTGTCGATACCAACCCTGCATTGTAATCACTCAACCAAGACCAGGAAATGTTTTGTTAATATAGGATATATTAAACGAATATATCCTATTGTAATCGGAAGCGGTTAACGTTTTTAAAAAAAACACGATAAAAACACACATCGTCTATATGTTTCTAAACTATTTGGGAAGGGATACTATGTAATATAAGGGATATAATGTAATGTTAGGGATACTGTATAATATGAGGCCGGTCGTGACGCAGCGGCAAGAGGTGTGGCTGCAAAACCGACTGGTTGTGGGTTCGATCCCCACTCGAGGAGATGAAATATTTACTTAAATTTATATTTCCATTTCTTCGCTCTGGTGTCGAGGTTAAGCGCGGCGTTGAGTTCTGCCACTCAACACGCAATTCCTCCAGAATTCGGCAGAAAGTGGGGAACGGAGTGTCTTAACACTAGGTTCCCTCTGCCTACCCTGCTGTGTGCGGGATACAGCGTGAAGCAAATTTATATTATGTTTTTTTACTATGTAATAGCAATAAGTGATATGTATCAACTACTAACAATACTTCACACTAGTTTCTTTTCGATAGGGGCCGTTGCCGACAAGCAACTACCCCCGATTGACTTTTTTTTCGATCTTGAGGTTATTGCTGTTAGCCCTATTGGCTTTCACAGCGACACCAGCGAGGAGGGAAGAGAGTACTCTGTCCCTAAAAGAAAAGGGAAGAAAAGGGAAAAAAAAGATTTTGGACACCCCGATTGACACAATTCCACTGCTTTTATAGTTATTTTCACCTAAATCTACCCTCTTTTACACGAGTTCGCTAACACGAAAATTTTCCTGGTCTTAGTTGAGTGATTGATGATAATATGATAATTGTTATCTTTTTCTTTTGTAATTCTAACAGAAATAAAGAATAACAAAAGAAAATAAATATCAACCTAATTTTTTAAAATCAAAATGCTTACTATCCTTCTTTTTGCTGAATACAGTGTGAAGATGAAAAAAGAAATAACTTTTTTTTATCTATGTACGCAAAGGGTTAAGACACTCCGTTTCCCATTTTTCGTCGCGTTTTCGAGGCATTATGTGTTGGTAGAATTCAACGCTGCGCTTTGTTACCAGAGCGAAAAAATGAAAAAAAAATATTATTCATTTTCTCAGGAGGGAGTCGAACCCCCAACTATCGTGTTTTACAGTCACACGCTTAAGTCACTACACCACGACGGCCTGAATCGCTATGTATCTGAATTAATGTCTGTCAGTCAGTTACTAACCGTATAGTTTTACTATATTACAACACACATCTGCGAAAACCTACACGGAGTACAACGCTGTAATTTAGTACGTAGTTTCCTCGTGTAACGAAGCGTTAAGTGAGAATTTCTAAAACTCCAACGAAAATGGGATAAAAATAAATCAGCTTCACACTCTATCCCGCACACAGCAGGGTAGGCAGAGGGAACCTAGTTTTAGAACACTCCGTTCTCCGATTTCTGCCGAATTCAGGAGGTATTGCGTGTTGAGTGGCAAAACTCAACGCCGCGCTTAACCTCGACACCAGAGCGAAGAAATGGGAATATACATTTAAGTAAATATTTCATCTCCTCGAGTGGGGATCGAATCCGCAACCAGTCGGTTTTACAGTCACACCTCATGCCGCTGCGCCACAACTGGCCTCATGGGATAAAAAAATTACATTTAATACTTTACAAAGACGAAACTGCGGACGACTATTAGTTTAAAATATATTATAAGCGACTCTAAACTAAAGTAAACACAGCCATAAAAACAACCATTGACAGAATAGAACTTTTACAAACACACTTAATAGGAAAAAACAACAGGAAGCGTTCAAATAGCTTCCACACCGGAAGTAAGAGGGAAGTCGACTCAAGTAATTATGGAAATAAAGTTATTTAAGTTCCCCTACATGTGAGCTGTGTTGAAGACGTAATGCTTTTTAGTTGCTTTAAATTATTTGTTTTGTTTTGTAAGAATGAAGGTTAAGCTTTTGAGAAGTTTGAAAATTGTTAAGACTGTAAATGTGAAGGTTGTGGGTTCGATTCGATGTAGGGGATTTTTTTAGCTTCACACTGTGTCTCGCACGTGTTAGGATAGACAGATGGAACATGTGAACCTAGTGTTGAAACACTCCGTTCTCATTATGTCACCTCCGTTAGTCACTTTCCTGCGAATTCTAAAGGTTGAGTGATAGAACTTCGCCGCGCTTTGCCTTGTCATTAGAGCATTGGTTCCCAACCAGTGGTCCGTGGACCAGTGGTGGTCCGCAGCAGCTAAAAAATGGTCCGCGAATGATTTAAAATTTTAGTGTTTGAGCAAAGTCTGCCTATAGTTAAGTTGTTTCCTCAGTAAAACATAAAATATTTTGACATTTAAATTTAATATACTTTAAAATTCATTGATTTTTAATATTGACTTAAAAATTGACACACGCCATCATATAAAATGTCAGATTTTTTTTTAACTTTTGACTTTGAACCTAAATTTTTTGTTTAATTATTAATTTATTTTATTATACCTACAAAGTGGTCCCTGCTAACAAGAATTCTATAAAAGTGGTCCCTGATCAAGAAATGATTGGGAACCCCTGCATTAGAGCGAGGAAATAAAAAAAAATTAAATTAAATTAGCTTCACGCTGTATCCCGCACCGGTAGGGTAGGCAGAGGGAACCTAGTGTTAAGACACTCCGTTCCCCACTTTCTGTCGAATTCTGTAGGCATTGCGTGTTGAGTGGCAGTACTCAACGCCGCGCTTAACCTCGACACCAGAGCGAAGGAATGGAAATATAAATTTAAGTAAATATTTCATCTCCTCGAGTGGGGATCGAACCCACAACCAGTCGGTTTTGCAGTCACACCTCGTGCCGCTGCGCCACGACTGGCCTCATATTTATCATAACTTATATTCATTTTCATTTCTTAGTTCCGGTAGTAAAACTAGAACTATTTTATTATTTGGCAGATAGAACTAATACTACAGCGACCTCTGCATACCCCACACAGCAGGGTAGGCAGAGGGAACCTAATGTTAAGACACTCCGTTCTCCACTTTCTGCCGAATTGGAGGCATTTGCGTCTAGAGTGGCAGAACTCAACGCCGCGCTTTGACTCGACACCAGAAAGAAGAAATGGAAATATAAATTTGAGTAAATATTTCATCTCCTAGAGTGGGGGTCGAACCCCCAACCAGTCAGTTTTACAGTCACACTCTGTGCCCATGCGCTACGACTGGCCTCTTATTTAAAAATAATTTCCCAAATCCAAGAAACTTGCCCCAATTGCACATTGAACCCACAATCACCGCTTACAGTTACATACCTCCCAACTCCGAGAAAATGGTTTCATTATAGTAAAAAAAAAATAGATTTTTTCATATTTTTACGAAGGACGATTACAACATGAATGCTTATTATAGCATTATTAGTTAGTAATAACTGACCTAGTAATAATATAGAAAAAAATATTAAGCTTATTTTATTATTAATTGTTAATTTAAGTTAGATTCAAGACTTTTTGGTGCTGGTTTAGGTTTAAGTGACATTTAGTATTTTTTTGTATGCATCTTTTTTATGTACGATTATTAATTTGTTTAGCATAACGCTGTATTCTGCACACGGTAGGGTAGAGGGAACCCAGTGTTCAAAAAAGAAAATCAGCTACCTAGTGTTAAGACACTCCGTTTCCTACTTACCGCCGAATTTTGGAGGCGTTGCGTGTTGAGTGGCGGAACACAACGCCGCGCTTTGCCTCGCCACCAGAGAGAAGAAATGGAAATATAAATTTAAATAAATATTTCATTTCCTGTGCCACGACTGGCCTCTATATTGCAAATGCTCTTTTAAATAATCTCGGGAACTACTAGTTTAAATAATTATTTTTGAATAGTCCATTTATCGATGAAGGCTATAAGCTATATTGTATGAGGTTAATAGTTTTAATGTAATACGCTGTACCTACCTGCGGACAGAGATACCTCAGGAACCTAAAAAGTGTCGTTTTTCATACACAACTCTTAGCTGGGAGGCAAGTAAACGCTACAGGCTGTGGGTTCGAGTCGCACTCTACGAAATGATATATTTTTATTCCCTCGTTCGTACTTCTCAGGATACTACGGGATAGTATCGTCAAGCTATTGAAGCATATAATTTTTTATTATTTTTATATTGCCACAGTGGTGAAATAGGTAAATGCCAGTAGGTAATATTATAAATATTAAAATTTGTGTTTCTATGTTGTAACTGAAACACGCTATGCTTGTCTGTAACACTTATATGAAGAAAAAATGGTTACTTATTATTTATTAATTTATGAAACGTTGTATGGAGAGAGTTAGGAAGCTAGGCGAGAATTCAATGTACATACATAAATAAGTAACTAACTTATTCTGAAGACTTACGTAGCTCTAACTTCTAATATACATTTAAATAGCAATTTTCAAGTAAGTTCGTTAATTAATTTTGTAAGTTCATTTGTTATGATAAAATATTATACATTATAAATTATTTAAATTTTAACTTTCAAACTTTTAACGCCATCTAGGGATCGTGGTAAGAACTAAAATATTAAGATCCTTAAAAAAATATATGACAGTATAATAAATTTTACTTTTTTATTTTTTATATTTTGTTTTATTTATATGATAGTGTATATGAAAGGTTAAAATATTGATACATTTTATTTAAACTGAATTTGTTTATTCGTAGCAGTGACATCTAGTAACGATTTATGAAAACCAATAGCTACGCTAGCGTTGGATTGTACTTTAGTTTCTATCTTAGATCATAGATGGCACCGCTGTACTTAAAAATATTCAATATTAGTATTTAGCATTCAACTTATTGAAATTGAATCATTGACGTGTAATAATATTTTTTAACAAAAAGAAAACCAAAAAAATATAATAAATTAAGTTATTCGTCCATTTGTCGCGCACGTACTTAAAGCAAATTTAAGACTTCTCTATGATTTTCTTATAATAATACATCACGGAAGAATCTTCAAAATAGGTTTACCCACTCTGGTTCTGGTTCTGAGATAGCAAGTGTAAGAAAAAATACAGTCGTCGAGAACTTCCTCCTTTTACAGAAGTCGGTTAACATTTTTTGGATCGCTCTCGATACATGGAAAATATACGAGAAAAATAAAAAAAAGACCATAACAGAAAATAATAATAATAATAGTTTTAGTAACAGAACCCAAAACAATGATTTTAACAATTATATTTTGTTAATGTTTCTAGGTTCAATTTACACTTGGGAATTAAATATTTAATAAATTGATTTCCTTACTCTGGTAACGAAATGTGGTAGAATTCGGCGGAAGTAAGCAGTGAAAGTGATAGGATCGGAGTGACTTAACATTACGTTCCCTCTGCCTACCCTGCTATGTGCGGGATACAGCGTGAAGCTAAAAAACGTAGCTCATAACTTGTACTAAGTTTAACCTAAGGACCACCCAAGGGTTACCTGCAAGCGCTTCCTTCCAAACATCTCAATACATCGTAAATCAAGTGAACACGTGCTTAGAAACCATCGGTTTACTATATTTTTATGGTTAAATGCTTATAGAATGTAAGAGCACTTATTTAATTTTAGCTTCTACTTTGTTTGAGTGTACTAAAAAAATATTTTCTAAATAGAAGGTAACTTGTCCTATAAGACAATTCGTCTTACTCTTTATGAGCCTGTAGCTGTAGGCCAGTCGTGGCGCAGAGGCACAAAGTGTGACTGTAAAATCGACTGGTTGTGGGTTCGATTCCCACTCGAGGAAATGAAATATTTATTTACATTTATATTTTAATTTCTTCGCTTTGGTGTCTAGGCAAAGCTCGGTGTTGAGTTTCGCCTCAACACGCAATGCCTCCAGAACTTGGCGAAAGGTGGGGAATTGAGTGTCTTAACATTACTGCCCTCTGAATACCCTGCTGTTTGCGGGATACAGCGTGAAGCTGATTTAATCTAATTTTTAATTTAAGCTGCATCCCGCATACAGCAGTCTAGGTGGAACCTAGAATTAAGACAATCAGTTACCCACTTTCCTCCGAATTTTCGAGGCATAGCGTGCTGAGTGGCGGAACCCAACGTCGCGCTTGGTACCATAGTGAAGAAATGAAAATGGTTAATAAATAATAATTCATTGACGGAGTGGGATCGATCCACAACTGTCACGTTACGGAGAACTGTGTGTCTTAACACTTGGTTCCCAGGCTTTCCCTGCCTACTCTGCAATATGCGGGATACACTGAAGCTTAAAAAAAACTAATATCTGAACTGATGACCCGATTTTGATGTAACTAAATGTATACAATATAGATATTATAATTAATTTGCATAATTTGGAATATTGATTTTCCTTCTCTCTTTTCTCCCACCTCTTCCTCTAAAGCCAAACGATATATTCACTAAAACGATATTTTACATTAAGTTATATTGAAGATAGGTATATTTTAAATTATCACACCCGTATATAGGTATACAGTATGGCGGCATCATGCATCTTCATTAAAAGTAACCCCTTTTATTTTGAATTGCAATTATTAATTTATATTCGAAGCTATATGCCGTCTTAGCGCGGGGGCACAAGGTGTGACTGTAAAAATCGACTGGTCGTGGGTTCGATCCCCCCTCGAGGAGATGAAATATTTATTTTTATTTTCATTTCTTCGATCGGGAGTCGAGGCAATGCACGACGTTGAGTTCCGCCACTTAACAAGCAATGCCTATAGAATTTGGGGAAAGTGGGGAACGGAGTGTCTTAACACTAGGTTCCCTCTGCCTACTCTATTGTGTGCGGGATACAGCGCGAAGTTGATTTGATTTGAATTTACATTATTTTACTATAACAATTTTGTTATTATTTGCTATAATTATCACGGCATAATTATGACGGTAAGTAGGGAACGAAGTGTCTTAACACTAAGGTCTGTATTTATAAACCGCTCTCAACTCTTAAATCTATCTTGAGAGCGATCTTGAGATTCGTGGACGTGGCATTTACTACAAATTTAAATATATATTAACTAATATGTTTTTTTTTAATTCTCCAGGTATTTTTTTTATCAACATTTAACTAATTAACCTATTTCGATTAGGTTTAGCTTCCGCTATATTATCTTCAAATATTTAGTTAGTTAGTTGTTGTTTTTTTGTTATCAGTGGAGTAAGTAAATGAATATTACTCTCAAAGAAATCAATTAGTGCTTAATTGGAATTAAATATAAATAAATATATAATAAATTAAACTATTAAAAATAAAATATTAAATATTTTATTTCTTGGTATGAGAATCGCTCGCTTCTGCCATTGCACCACGACTGGCCTCAGAATACTTTATTTATTTTTTTATTTATTAAATAAAAAATAATATATTGGGATCCGTACGCACCGAACGTCTGTAGAATAATGCCAGACTTATGCATTCTAGAGATTTGCGTGTTATTTCACGGAACTCAACGCCGCATCTTAATTAAACAGAACGTGATAACTAACACACTGCCATCACCTAGACAGACAGCCAGACGATGAGACGACCCAATTTTTTTCTAATGGCACCTTCGCTAATAAATATACATATATATAAACGTATAATTACATAATATACATATGTATTATTATGTAATTATACGTTTTTGTTTATTTTTCACGTTGTTCATGTCGTTTTTAGGGTTCCGTATTTTTTAAGGAAAAAAGAAACCCTTACAAGATCACTTTGTTGTCTGTCTGTCTGTCTGTCAAGAGCCTTTATCACAGGAACGATTGGAGATATCGAGTTGAAATTCAAACTATTTTCTTAGATCTACGAGGCCTAAAAGAAATCGTATTTCTATATTTGAAAAAAAGGTGATCGGTCGTTTTTGTAGCAATTTCAATAATCAAAATTAATAGGGTTCCTCTGGTTGACTTACAATTATGAAATTTGGCAGCTAGCATCCACAGGTAGTACTACTTCAGGAAAAAATCTGAAAACTAAACATTCGTTGTTAAATCTTAAAAAATAATAGCCTTAAAAGTGGGCAAAAATTTGATTTTAAAGCCGGTAGTTCAAGTGAGGTACCAGATTAAAGGACTCTGGCTAAGCTAAGATTTAATTTCAGAAACAGGTGGAGACCTTCAAATTTTGTATGGAATCCTCCATGGGGAGTCCGACTCGCGCTTGTCCGGTTTTTACTTTGGCGGAGGACATTGCGTGTGGACCTAAAGCTGCTTTGTGTCATACATACTAGTGGAAAAATGAAAATTATTAATATCTAAGCAATCCCCCGAACAGGCATCGAACCCACAACCATCGCGTTTACTGTCAAACCTAATATCACATTATGTAGTGCAAATTATTTATTACCGTTAGTTCTTGTATTTACAACAACATATATTCCAAATGGAACATGACAGCTGGTGAAGCACGTCCGGACTCGAACCGGTGTACCATGCAAATGAATACATGAATGTAATACGTTTACGGAACTACTGTAGAAAAAATGGCATTGTTTACGTTTTCAAGGTATTCTCTTTTAGATTGGGTGTAACTATGTAGGTTAGAAATGATTCATTTATCTTATTATTATTATTATTTTGCAGTTTTCCGCATAGAATGAAACCTAGTGTTAAGACACTCCGTTCTTCACTTTCCGTACAATTAACGAGACATTGCAGTGTTGAGTGGCGGAACGCAGCGGTTAAATATTTTTGACATTTATTTCAATTTCGTGAGTTCAGTGGTTGTGATAAATAAAACTTCCTTTTTTAAAAAAAAAAAATAATAAAGATACTTATTTAAAAAACGTATAAAAATTTGAACGTAGCGGGACTCGAACCCACGCCTCCTGGAAAATCGACCAGGACCAATTTTTATACGTTTTCTAAGTAAGTATTTTTCTTTCCTAAGTGTGGATTAACACTTTAAAAATGTTTTAAAAAAAAATAAAGATATTATACTATAGATGGACCCAATCTCATATACGGCATACGTCTATGTCAGGTTACAAAAATGTAAAGAGTAGAGTTTATGTTGATAATTTTCAGTCAATAGGGCTTTTATAGTGAAGGTGGTCATCGTGGCGGAGTGGTAAACACAGTGCGGCGTTGAGTTCACAATATCATATCCATAAATATAAAATATATTATCACTTTTTTTATATATAAAAAATGATAACCTTCATATAAGTTAGTCGTAAAAAATCAATAACAAAACCGTATCGAATCGTAACTTTTTTACTATCTATAGATATTTATAGTAAGGTATGTAGGTATAAGTTGGAGCAGCTGCCTGCCCGCATATTGATAGCGGGTATATGTATAATTATATTTGAATTTACGTTTAAATTAATGTACTGACAGTACTTACGAGGTCAGTCGTGGCGCAGGGGCACAGAGTGTGACTGTAAAATCGATTGGTTGTAGGTTTGATTCCCACTCGAGCAAACGAAATGTTTATTTAAATTTATGTTTTCATTTGTTCGCTCTGGTGTTGAGGACCAGCGCGGCGTTCAGCTCTGCCACTCAATACGCAATGCTTCCAGAATTCTGCAGAAAGTGGAGAACGGAGTGTGTTACACTAGGTTCCCTCTGCCTACCCTGCTGTGTGCGGGATACAGCGTGAAGCTGAAGTAGTCCTTACAAGTCGGACAAAGTTTAATAAGCCATTTTTGACTGCCAGTCATCTGAGGCCAGTTGTCGGCCTCAAGTTCGGGGTCAAGTTTGTGGGTTCGATTCTCAGTTAGATTGGATGTAATTTTTATTACATTTTTCCGCTCTGATAGAGAAAGTAGAGTAGTAGTAGAAAGAAAGAGTTCCGTCACTAAAAAATTAGTGGAAAGTGACGAACATAAAATATAGGAGTATCTTAATACTAAATAATAAATTTATCTGTCTCTAACCTAAGTATAAGTTAGAATTTTGTGGAGATGAGACGATAAGGATATCGAAGACTTTCAAAACAAAATAAACCAGAAGGAATACACAGTGTCACATTACTCTGCTCTCCACTTCTTGGCTATATAAGTTACATTTGTTTATAATATTGAGTGGGATTCGAACTCGTACATACATTCTACACTCAGATAACCCTATGTTAGTAAAAGTCTTAATTTCATTTTACAAGATAAAATTGCATTTGATGAATACATTGCTTCCTAGAAGTACGGGCTTTATAATTTATTGTTCACTTCAATTTAAATTTGATCTGTATTATGAAGTATATTTGAATGTTGTAGATTTGATTCCCACTTGGGGAAATTAATTATTTAATAGATATTTTAATTTCTTCGCTAACTAAGTTAAATGCAGCTTTGAGTTCCGCTTCTCAACACGCATCCTTCCGCACGCTATTCTTCTTTAAGCGGAATTCAGCGTGAAACTAAAAAAAAAATATTTGCTGCTGCTTATCATATTTGACTTTTTTCTCTTTAATATTAAAGAAAAATATTTGTTTTTAATAGAACATAAAATCTCATTTATAATTTTAAAATTATATATTTAAAAATATATATATTTTTAAAAAGAAAACTTTATCCTTCATATAAAAAGGTAGGTTCCGCCACTTAACACGCGATGCCTCCGTCACTCGACGGAAAGTAGGGAACGGAGTGTCTTAACACTAAGTTCTGCTACCCTCTTCCTAACCTTCTGTGTATTGGGCGTGATTCAGCGTGAAGCCGATATAATTTCTGAATGAAAACCGCACCTCAAGCTCGATTTCAGACTTAAGAGAGATAAATAAAACAATGGACCTTTGACCTAATGAACGAATGAATGAACGAAAAAAAAACTTCACTTCAAAAGTAACCAACTATTTGACGCAAATAGTAATTGTGTTGATTGGATGAATTACCAAGCAGCTGCTCTGTGGGCGAGTGACCGGACCGAGACCTCGGTGACACAGACGTACATACATACAATATATATATGTCCAGTTCATTTATTAAAAAAAAATTAGCTTCACGCTGTATCCCGCACACAGCAGGGTAGGCAGGGGGAACCTATTGTTAACACACTCCGTTCCCCACTTTCTGCCGAATTCTGGAGGCATTGCGTGTTGAGTGGCAGAACTCAACGGAAATATAAATTTAAGTAAATATTTCATCTCCTCGAGTGGGGATCGAACCCACAACCAGTCGGTTTTACAGTCACACTTTGTGCCGCTGCGCCACGACTGGCCTCAATATAGTAGTATAGTAGATAGTTCACTTATGATATATGTAATTTTAAAATAATATAAAAAAAACTGCGATTTGATTGTGTTTTTGAAGATTTTGGATCACTTAACGCCGTATTCGACTGTCACTCCCTAGTCGAAGGAAGAAATTAGATCTTTTTTCATTGTCCTGCTCTGGTTAGGTTAGGCGATACGCGGCGTTGAGTTCCGCCATACAGCATTAGCATGTTTGTCTGTGTGTATTGAAAATTGAGCGGAAACTGCTGTAGTGAGTGTCTTAACACTAGGTTCCCTCTGCCTACTCTACTATATGCGGGATACAGCGTGAAGCAAAAAATAAAATCGAAGGAAGGAATTCGATCTATTTGCATTGTCCTGCTCTCGTAGGCGATATGCGGCGTTGAGTTCCGCCATACAAAATTAGCATGTCGGTCTGTGTGTATTGAAAATTTGGCGGAAACTGTTGAAGTGAGTGTCTTAACACTACGTTCCCTCTGCCTATTCTACTATATGCGGGATACAGCGTGAAGCTAAAAATAAAATAAGAAATGGGTTTTGTTAGATTATTAACGAGAGAATAAAAAGCACATGATCAATATTGAGGGTCTCACAGACCGTTTGTGTGAGCATCGACGTTAATTGAGAGTTTTATTAAAATGTATGGCGAAGACTTTTTATCTTTTTGAATTTTTATTTTTTTTGCTTATTGTATTGTGTTATTAAAACTAGGAAAGGAAGGAAAGGATAAACTAAAATAACATATAATAATTAAGGAATATACCTTTTTTTTTTTAATATATTTTACAGAATATTATAATAATAATACTTAAATTCACAGCCAATGTCAAAACATAAACAATATTTATGTTATTTTAAAACAGATAAATTTTTACTTGCTGTATATACTCACTGATAAGATAGTCTTTGTTATTCTATATGAATTATGAATTAGAATTTTTACTATTCAAAGAATAGTTTGTAAAATATAGTTAACAACTCAACACGCAATACTTTGAATTTCAGCGGAAAGTTAGGATCGGAGTGATTTAATACTAGGTTCCCAGATTCCCTCTGTCCTCTCTGCTATATTTTGTATACAACGTGAAATTAAAAACTTATAATAACTTATAATACCGGTCGTGGCGCAGAGGCATACAGTGTGGGTTCGATCCCCACTCGAGAAAATGAAATATTTATTTAAATTTATGTTTCCATTTCTTCTCTTTGGTGTCGAGACAAAACGCGGTGTTGAGTTCTGCCACTCAGCAGCACTCAATGCCTCCAGAATTCGGCGGAAATTGGGGAACGGAGTCTCTTAACACTAGGTACCCTCCGCCTACCCTGCTGTGTGCGGGATACAGCGTGAAACCGATTTTAATATATAAATCACAGTAGGAAGTACAACTCAGTATTGGAATACAGACAAAGTAATGCAACCAAAGATAATACTGAAGACAGAGGAAATGCATACCACAGTTGGAAATACGATATTTTCACATGTGCCAAACAGTAGCCATTCACATAGTTCTCATGAAGAAGGGCTGAAACGCCCAAAAAAAATATAACCTAAATTAGACTTTAATACAATAGTTTCAAAGTTAACTTTCTTCTCGTCCATTTCGTCTAAGATTCTTATGAATGGATTGACTCTATATTAGCTCCAAAGGTTCCTTGTACGCTCATTAGTGGGCTACCAATAAAGGGCCGCATACCAATTTGTCAGATTTTAGAAAGTAGGTTAGAATCTATTGATGTTTGTAATTAAGAGTTTTTTTTTTACTTTTGTTTGGGTTATTGCGTTATCTGTGGGGCGATGTCGATTTTTTAAATGGATACTGTCCATAATGGTTTTGAAATGTTGAAATTGGGTGTTGATTTGGTCGAAAATAAACGTAAAGTATTATTTTTTGTATTTATATGTAACATATTCTTTTTTTTACATATTAAAAAATTAAAAAAAAAAACAATTTAAAAAAGTGTTTTGCGGCTTTGTTATATTGGTTAAGCGATATTTTTTATTTGATAAATGAATAATTTTAAGTTATACTATAAATTTTGTATTATATTTTAATATTGTACAATGTTTATCTTTCACATATGGGTCAGTTTTATTTAACGTATTAGTCATTAATTCTATGAATTTAATACTATAAGCTTCCGTTTCCTTATTCTAATGTAGACATTACAAATTATATGGCAAAAACAAAAGAAAAGTATTTAAATTGTTATTCCACACTTAGGAATTCCAAACCTGATCGATTTCCAGAAGGCTCGGGTTCGAGTCCCGCTACGTTCAAATTTTTATACGCTTTCTAAATATTATTATTTAAGTATTATTTTAAATTATTGGATAGGTAGAGAATGAAAAAGAACTTGTTTTACGAAAACACATTAAGAAAAATATTTATTATAATATTTATAATTTAAACAAAGACATGTTTATATTGCAATACGTCGCTGTTTCCATATAACTAGAGTAAAACCACGTATTGCGAAACGATAGATATTATATTACAATACAGTCAACATTTTCCTCACATGCCAGTATTATTTACATATTACCGTAACGACTCTGTCAATATATGAGTGTAGATAAGTGTTTAAACAAACAAGAAAATTAAATATATGTATATATATATATATATATATATATATATATAATATTGTTGTTAAATGTAGGTACAGCGGGCCCTGCTTGGAACCCACAAGTCCAGGCGCCCGAACCATTTCATTTATCTAATGCAATGTGCATTTGCGTTCAGTTTTTAGTGCGGTTACGCCACGCAACAGAAATAACGTAGAATATCGGTCACACACTCTGAACGAACGATTCGTATTAATTGCCGGACGGTACACCACTATCGCAGTGGCGGGACCGCGCGCGGACGTACCGTACGACCGACTGCCGCTCCTCTTTTTTATCTATCTCAAAAAAAAACGCGCCAACTCGTACGTCACTTTGACGTAAGTAACAGAACGAAAGATTTAATTTATTCGGCTTTGCTTTTTTTTTGTTTTGTTTTGTTTTTTTTTTATCTCGCAAATATTTATCTAAGGTCATGGGTCTGTACAGCGTTTACATTAGGAAGAAGTATCACGATAAGTAAACGGGAGAGTGCAAATGTCGTTGATAGAGCGCACCGACCGGTCGACACGACCGAAGCCACTAACGGTGCGCTAAGGGACGAGCGTTCGCGGAATCCCACGGTTGATTCATACACCGGTTATCGGTGTTTTGAAACGAACGGCACTATGTGTGAGGTCACAAGTTGGATACCGCACGCCGTGGTGGAAACACTGCGCGACCGCTCCGCGCAGCCTGTAATAGCGTGGCTCACCACTATCAGAGCGACCATCGAAGAGTACGACCCTCTTGTCGTCGTACGACCATCCTCCACCGTCTCCACAGTGTCAGAGGATTCCGGATCCGACGGCGCCTTCGACGAAATTTTATCACAACTAGGCAAGGAAATATTTAAGCTAGATGAGTACCAAAGAAACCTCGTGCCCTCAGATAACGACGTCTCCCTCAGCATTCTCAATATATTCGACGAGTGCCTGCAAGGAATAGGTCATGTTAACCACGTTGAAACCGAAACCAAAGTGATACAACCAAAAGTGACAAACAAAATAGTGAACAGTGTGAATAGTGATTGTGGATCCACATTATCTGATGTCTCGAGCACTCTAGTGACTGAGAAAGTGTTAATTAAATCACCACCACCGGTACCTCCGCGCAAAAAGAAAATGAGAACACCGTCGCCCTCAATTTACGACGAAATGGAATTTAAAGATGATTCCGAAACAAAATTAGACAAATTAGTATCAGACAGCGATTCGGAAAGCACTTGTTGGAGTTATAAAGAGTGTAACGGAGACAGCAATGAGAACGACCCATCCAAAGACGCGTACGCCGCCGTGTGGTCGCACTCTAGCGGCTACCACAACTCCGATGAGATATTGCGCCGCGTTCTGTCACAGGCGCAGCAAAGGGCTACAATATCGCGATTGTCTTTCGATACAGCCAGCGAGTTTTCGCCGCAGCCGTTTTCGGTGTACGCTCTGACGGAGGTGGGAGACAGTCGCAGGTGCGAGTCAGTCGCCGCGATGACGCCGGACAAGCCGTGCGACGACGGCTACGAGCCGGTGCGCGACGCCCTCACCGACGAGAATATATACGAAGAAATCGAGTATGGCTATAGCTACACGGATGAGGGTTGCTCCTGTGGTGGCAGTGTGGAAGTGGAGAGTTGCTCGATCAGTGCCAGTTCGGAGGGTGTTGGGAGGGAGAGCCCTCTGTATGCGAATTTGAGGGATCACGACGCGTACGCGATTCCTCCGGATGTTATATATTGGAAGAATCTGCTTTTGGACCCGTTTTATAATGATGATGAAGAAGATGAGGTGAGTTTTGTATTATTTTCTATCGTTATTTGTTAAAACTGTGTGTTGAATTAGTTTATATTATAATTCTAGAACTCTAGATAGAGTCATAAAGCTTATTTGCCAACTGGTCTTATCAAATATGTTCCATTTCTTTAATTAAAATTATCACAACATAAGTATATAGTGATAACTATTGAAATTATACATAACATGAAAAATAAAGTGATTTTAAGTGTTATAAAAACTTTTTTAGTCTTTATAAACAATTTATTATACTGAGGCCAGTCGTGCCAAGTGAAAATATGTTCAATATTTTTATTTCTGCGCTCTGGTGTTGTGCGCGGCGTTGGGTTACGCCAATCAACACGCAAGGCCTCCAGAACTCGGCGGATCTTGGAGAGCGGAGTGTCTTAACACTTATCGTTCCCTCTGCTTATTTTGCTACATGCGAGATACTGAAAAAAAAAAGATTTAATTAAAACATCTCAAACGTGCCTGTTTCGTTATTAAACCTAATAATAACTAAGGTTACTTAACTTTGTAAAAGGCAAGACATTGTTTTCCTTCCTCGTGCACTGCATTGTGTTTGTATAAACAAAATCATTTTAAAATATTGATTTTGTTATATTTTTGTTAAAAAATGCATATATTTTTTTATGTTTGATCATTTTCATTTTATGATTGGTTTATATTAATATTATATAGGTAAATTTATCTAATAAATGATTACAAGCCCCACGATTATATTACACCCAATCGTGTGAACCAGAATTTAGTTACCTTACTGCCATTATAACAAAATTTTATATAGAGATTTGATACAATGTTTATTAGCTTCACGCTGTATCCCGTATACTTACGGAGGACAGGCAGAAGGGATTTGTGAACCTAATGATAAAACTGTATCAATAAAACAAAAGTGGGGAACCACCTAAACATTCTCTACTTTCTGCCCACCTGACGGCATTACATGTTAAGTTTCGGAACTCAACGCCGCGCACCAAACTTTATAACCTACCAACAAAAATTGAGAATGAAGAACTTTAACACCAATATCTCTCTCTGAAGACAAAAAAATAATAATATATAGAGTTACAGACACCAAATCACAAACCTTGGATTGTGATGACGTGGTCGATTCCAAAGGAACATCGGATATTTAATATGTAAGCCCCATCCCGCGCCAAACCCATACGCCTATATAATTATTATTTACATGTTTTGTTTACAAATGAATTAATATTTACTGCATTGTCGATCGTCGTACTTCCGAGTAGAGTTGTATCGAGTATTTTGAGTCTATTTTTGGGTGAAAATCGATTTTGTGAGTCGTTTAGAGGAATTTTTTAATTTCGATTTTTAATATTAATGTAATATTTTGTAAAATGTGGAAAGCACAGCGTTGAAATCCGGTGTTGTATGCACAATGTTTTGCAAATTATTGAACGGAGTGTCTTAACACTGGGTTCTCTGGCTTTCCCGTTTTATATGGGATACAGAGTGAAGTTATAAAACACTTATTTAGTAGTGACACAAAATGCTTCGTACAGGCGTTAAAATACCTACCGAGAAAACGAAGTGGCACAACACTACTTCATTTTGTATTTAAAAAAATACCTATATATTTTTTCTTGATATGAATAACATACTGTATATAAGTATTTTAAATTTCAACGTGTTCTCAATAAAAAAAAGCAAAAAAAAACCAAAAATATTTATACATTTTTATTGAAAAATATATTTTGCTGTACATTGAAAGTATGTCAACATTTTTTAAGTGTCTAATTAACTCGGCTTCGAGCCGCAGTGGACCGCTCTAGTGGCAAAATGTGCAATATAGTCTTATTTATTAATTAATTTTATATTTTTGTGGCTTTAGTTTTTTTTATTTACGGGCTGTAGATGGTTGTGGGTTCGATTTCACTTTTTACAATTGATATTATTTCAAAATAATTTTAAATTTTTTAACTGCCGAACATAGATTATAAGTACTAAATATCTTTATATTAGTATTTATTTATTTATTAATGTATGAACTACTGAGGCTGGTCGGGAATTCCATTCCCACTCGACTAATTGAAATATTTAATATTTTTATTTCCTTTCTTTGATAATGAGGCGAAGCGCGGCGATCAGTTCCGCCACTAAGCACTCAATTCCTTTATAATTCGGCGGACAGTGGGCAATTTGATGAAAAAGGAGTGTCTTAACACTCAATAAAGCATAAAACTAAGAAATAAAACGAGAAGTAGCGCTGTGTAAATACGTACATATATTTTCAATTTTGTATATCGATTTTACACAATAAGCCTAATATATAACAAAATGTATTTATTCAATTGGAACAATCACAAGGAATAAAATAAAAAATGCTTACAATATTATAAGTGGTTTACCATTTATTGTTAAAATAATAATAAATGAAATGAGTCATATAATTAAAGATATAATGACGTTTGTTCTAATGATTTCCATTTGTGACTAATATAATGAATCTTTGTAAATGAGATGTAAACACTATTAAATTTACTTTGTAAGAAAATGATTGGAAAAATAATATTAAAGATTTTATTGATGAAACTCGCGTGACCCGTTCGCGGCTTCGCCCGCTTGAACTTCGTATATTATAATAAAAAAAAATCTATATCTATATTGAAAAGTAGAGTTTGAGCCAATTTAATAAAACAGTTATTGAAAGGAATTTTGTCGAACGTAATTTAAAATGATATAACTTTTTTATTTTTTAAACAGATTTTAATACAATAAACACTAAATATTAAGAGAAGATTAAGCCGCAAACTGTAAATCGATTTCACTTTTATATTTCTGGCTTCTACTTCGCATGTATTGAATGAATTAACTTTGAAATTACAGTCAATATTTTAATTTTGTGTTTTTCCTTCAAAATATTTTGGGCAAAACCATATTTTATAAATAGATATAAAAGTAATAATAATTAATAGTATTTGTATTTTGTAGTGGTGGTTCATTTCGTATTTGAACTACGTGACTGGTTAAAAGAAGGTAGCGTATTTAAATATTATTTAGAGGAATTTTTATTTACAAAATATGGAAGTCATTAGTCAGATATGTAATTCCAAAGCTAAATTTATAATTTACTATTTTATAATAAAAATACCATTATCTATTAAAACAAAAACGAAATCACATTTGTTGTATGAGAGCCCCCTTAAATATTTATATTAGCCTGCCTGTCTGCCATTTAGTATTTGTTGTTATAGCGACAATATAAATAAAACATCTGTGAAATTTCAACTGTCTAACTATCAAGGTTCATGAGATACAGCCTGGACAGATGGACAGACAGACAGACAGCGCAAGTATTAGTAGTACAGTCCTGTTTCACCCTCTGAACACGGAACCCTAAAAACAACCTATCTCAGTACTAATAATATTTTCTATTAAATTTAAATACTACAAGTCGGCTTGAGTTTAACAATACAAAAATACTAGTAAGTAATTAGTAAATTTTATATTTCCTCATACTTTTTTGGTTTAAACCAGAAATATACATTATCTATATAATATAATAAATTAAACAATACATTTTTTCCTTTTTTTTTTAAACAATACATTGTTATTTTTAATACTATAAATGAATGCACCGAAAAGACTTCGTTAACTAATGGCTGAGTAGATTTTAATTGTTTTTTTAACTCTCCTTAATCACCTGTATTAGTGACGCGGGTGTTACTCAATGAAAAATATTTATAGTTATTCCTACCGTAACTTTTTTTTGTTTTGTGCTATATAATATAATGTTTTTTTTTATTCGCTTTTGTCATTTAGCGTAGGCGCATCCCTATTAAGGAGAAAATACAGACGCTATAAAATAAAGTTGTTATAAAAGACTTTCTTTATACCGAGTTTTTGTAATGATTTTTGCTATTATTTTAGTAAAATAAGTTAATAAACATACTAAAACTTTGTATCTTTTTTTTGCAAAATCATAACTTGCACGTTTATTTTTTTGCTTCACGCTGTAACCCGCAAGAACCAGGGTCATTCCTACTTTTTCAATATAAGACGCTTCGCGCCCCACTTTCACGTCGAATTCTGAAGGCGCTTTGCTCTACACTAGAGAGATGAAATTATGAAAATATTTATTTCCTTGAGTGGAAATCGAGCCCACAACCTTTTGTGCCGCTGCGCCACGACTGTCCTCTTTTTTGAACATAGCTATAACTTCTCAACCAAATTAAACAATCAAATAACCCAGTTGAGGCCAGTGGTGGCGCAGTAGCACGAGGTGTGACTGTAAAACCGACTGGTTGTGGGTTCGATCCCCACTCGAGGAGATGAAATATTTACTTAAATTTATATTTCCATTTCTTCGCTCTGGTGTCGAGGTTAAGCGCGGCGTTGAGTTCTGCCACTCAACACGCAATGCCTCCAGAAATCGGCAGAAAGTGGGGAACGGAGTGTCTTAACACTAGGTTCCCTCTGCCTACCCTGCTGTGTGCGGGATACAGCGTGAGCTGAAAAAAATAAAGAAAAAAATAACCAATTGGACCTAAAGCCATAAACACCTCCTACGCACGCAATTCTATATATAATAGGTAAATTTAAAATGCATCAGGTACAAACAATGCGGCAAACAACAAAACTTGTACTCCGATACGTGATTACGAACGTATCGAGTATGTAAATATTGTTGTGCAAATGAATTAGCAATACGCTAGGTGCAATTGTGACATAGTTGCTGAACGCACGTGGTAGTAGGGAGTTCGATCTTTTTCGGAGGAATGGTTGTATTATATAAGATTTTTACTTGAGGCTTCGATCCCGTGGGTTTATAGGGTGTAGTCAGTGCTTGAAGAAAAAATTTCGAAGCAGAGGTTACTGAGTGCGTTCACCCAGATATGCCCTTCACGTTTGTATAAAATAAAACCGGCCAAGTGCGAGTCGAAATCGCACACGAAGGGTTTCGTTGTCTCTGAAAATAGCAAAAAAAACACGTTTGTTGTATGAGTTTGTGTGTTTTAGTGTTTATTGTTATAGCGGCAACAGAAATACGTTTTCTGTAAAAAAATCAAGTCTTTAACTATCACGGTTCGAGAGATGCAACCTGGTCGGCAGCGGAGTCGTAGTAACCGGGTCCTATCTTACCTTTTCCATACAGAACCCTAAAAAGTATAGAGTATAGCCTTAGCCTAGATTTTAAAATTAGCGAAAAAAAACATATTATAGTAGTAATAATATTTATATTGAACGATATAGATTATTTAAAAAAATAAATCAGTTTTTAATCTATGTGCACATCAATGTCACATTAAAATGTGCATACATTACCTACTAGTGCGACGTTTACTGGCTGTTTCACAATAACTTTTGATTTGTGTGAAATGATCTGGTAATTTCCTGTAATTTGCAAGATTATACTAAAAAGTATATATTAATAGTGTCTTATAATAAAATACTTATAAGTCTCTCTCTCTCTTAAATCTCTCCCTCTTATTTGAGTTTTTGTAAAAACTCACTTTTGCCTGCGACTGTTTGTCCCCGTGGTTAAATGGAAGTAATTAAGAAAAATACTTATATGATATATGATTATATTATATTTCGTCCCTATTTATAAATCGATTTTAATTCTGACATCGATGTTGAGATGCCATATACACACATATATTATTAAAACGGCATCTATTTACATCTCATCATTCGGCACCTTTCTACCAAATTTACAAATAAATTCCAAAAAAATATTTATTTAACATGAACCTTGAGATTAGCGCGAGTCGTCATCTTCTTAAAATAATATACTAAATTAGTAAATAATTAAAATATTAATAATTATAATAGTATATTTGTAAAATTCAATATAACCAATTTGTCTGTCCGAATTTACCCAGTCTACCTGCTCTTTACCTGTTCGGCGAAATGGCACAGATGTTATTACAAAATGCCATTGTCCTTCCGTACTGGGAAATAAAGATTTATTTTTTCACTTTTATTATTATTTGGAAAGGCTAGTCGTGATGCAGGAGTACAATCGTGTGACTGTACACGTGGCAGTTTACGGGTTCGATTCCTCTTCGAGGAAATGAAATATTTAATATTTTCATTTCTTCGATCTGGTGTTGTCGCTAAGCGCAGCGTCGAGTTCCGCCGCTTAACACGCAATGTCTCTAGAATTCAGTCTCCCTCTGCCTATCTTGCTAAATGGAGGATACAGTGTAAAGCTGAAAAAAAATATTTATTACTTCTTGCCATTCAACAATAAAATTATGGAATGAATATATAAAAAAGGACTAGATATTGAAAAAAAAATTGAAGATCTTTTTTTTCACGTGCTTTTTTTTCAAGGGGTAATAATAAATTACGGTATTGCCCATTAAAGTTTACATGTAAAACAAATGGATTGTTACGTGTTAGATGAAAGTACCTTATAATAGAATCTATTATTTAATTGAAAGTCACTCCAAAATGGCGTAAGTCTCATTTTAGAAATAAATTTATTGTAGTTTTATTATAATATAAATTAGATTTCTAGAGAAAATATCGGATATTTATTTACTGAAAGTGACAGGCAGAAATTTGAAATGGAATACATCTTAGATCGACCTTAGTGGTCGGTGGTTATAGAATACAACCACAAACTTTGTATACATACTGAAATCTAAATATGGCCTATTATATTTTTTTAATATAATCTTTTTGTTTATTGTATGGGAATAACCTGCATTTCTCTGCATTTACTTACTTAACCCATGGGCGTAGGAAGAGCGGGAGGCGGGTCGTCCATACCCACCCCAGAAATTTGACTTACAACAAAACTTGCCCTGAAAAATAAAAAAAAAACATTTTCACCCCAGAAAATATCTCTAAATACGCTAATCTAGGCACTTAGTGCTATGACACATCGTCCCTCACTTTCTACCAGACAATGCATGTTGAAAGGTGGAACTCAACGCCGCGCCTTGTCTTTTTATCAATCAAAGAAATAATAACAGTTTTCTCCGAGTAGGATAAATGGCAATTGGATATTGAATATAGAAGCTATTATTTTCTTAAATATGACTATAATCTATCTCATTTTAGAGTTAGGTCGTTTTGTCCCCTGAATTTTAATCCACAATCAGTTCCAAGTCATTGTACGAGATAATAACTATAAAATAGCTTTAAAAAAAAGTTGTAAATATGTACATTTGGTAAGTACATATTGTGCCAATAGTCACGCAAACCCACTTGGGTGTAAAATACTTTTGCAATGTTTGAATATTAAATAAGAATCGTAATTGTCTCGGGTATTTGACAATAGCTAACTATTCTATTCATATATTCCAGTTTGTATAAGGATAGTTTGTAAATATGATACATTATTTTTATTTATAAATACAAAGGAAAATGTGCGTATTGGTTGAATATTAGGTATTGATGGCGGAACTGAACGCTGTTCTTTGTTTTATAAAATTATTTTTAGCTTCACGCTAAGCAATAACAGGGTAAGCAGATTGAAGCTGGGAACTCAGTGTTATGACACTTCGTTCCCATTCCCAGGCATGCGGAACTCAACGCCGCGCTGACCTTGGGTACCAGAGCGAGGAAATTAAAAATATTAAATGTTTCATTTGGTTGAGTGGTAATCGATTGCGCAACCTGTCGCGTTTGCACCCTTGTGCCTCAAATTAAACTAAATTCTTTTTTTTAAGAAGTGACAAACAATTTAACAATAGATCACTCCGTGCTCTTTTTTTTAGTTTTTCGTGTAAATTACATTTTTTTTGCTTTCAAATTAATTATATTTTTTATTATTATAAAATTATATATTTTTCATTCATATATTCGATAAATATTTATATCTAGGTCGGTCCACAACAAACAGAATAAAAATAATGATCACCCAATCCATACTGTTGACCTCTAAATAGTAAATCATAAGCGTATCGGAAACCCATAAAGTATGATAAACAAACAAACGTCTTTTATTATCTTTTTTTATGATTTATTTTGAATTTGAAATGAAATTGATTTACTATATCTATATGTAAAAGAGGAAGTTGCTGAGGTAGTTTTAATTTATTTTTATTTTGGGAACTGGTTAAAGAATCTAAATTATTGTATTAAGTAATAGCTTATATTATTATTTTATTTTTCTGTAGTGACTTAACACTAGGTTACAGTGGCGTAGCTGGGGGGGTGCGAGCGGTGCGGTCGCACCGGGCAACAAATGGAAAGGGGCAACAAAGTCTACGATCAATTCTTCTAATTTTTTTTCAATCAAGAATCAAGGAATGTACAAGAAAAATAAGAGAATGAAAATGAAAAATACAATCTCGCTATCATGTCAATTGAACATGAACTAGTCGATACTATTGATTTTGAAAATGTGATTAATGACTTTGCTAGTCAAAAAGCGCGTAATCTCCGTTTTAAATTTTTGCAATATTTTTTACCAAAATCTAATGTTATAACTTATAACTTAACTTAGCTTCACGCTTTATCCCTAGCGAGGTAGTCAGAGAGAACGGAACGCCAAACGCCGTAGCGAGACCGTTGTCTCAACATACATCTTTCGCCTTGTCCACTGTTATCAACCTCTTCATACATGCCCTCCGGGGAGTCCTCATGCTTTTTATATGACTTTCCTCCAGTATCTTTGATACTGTGTTTTCGAAGGTCAACCGAGGTCTCCCTCTTTCTCTCTTACCACTCACTTGTCCATCATAAATCTTTTTTGCCATTATTTCATCACTCATTCGTTCGACGTGCCTAAACCAGCTGAGCGTGTTCTTCTTCATTCTCACCGTGACATCCTCGCTAATACCTGCCATTCTGTGTATCGCTTCATTACGGATTCAATCGGCTAAGCTGACTCCGCATATCCTACGAAGAGATTCTCCACGGCATTCATCTTTCTTTCATTCTTCTTCTGTAATATCCACGTTTTGCTGTCGTTCAACAGCGTCGGTACCAACACTGCATTGTGTATGGCCAAACGCGCAGGTGTGCTGACGTTTCGCCGTCACATCAATGCAGCTAAGGCTCCATTAACCCTGTTACCGGCAGCAATACGCCTTTCCACATCCATCCCGTATTTTCCATCTCTACTGAACAATCTTCCCAAATATACCACTTCATTCACCTATTCTAATATTTTACCATTTACACTGATTTTGCGTCCGTTCTTCATTTCTTTCAAAAATGACCTTGAGATGAATTTCAGAACCTTTGTCTTATTCGCATGGAGGCTTAGACCATTATTTTCACACCCTTCTTTCAGAGTGGTAACCAATGCCCGCAACTCGCATTCTGATGATGCAATAAGCACTGCATCATCTGCGTACAGCAGGCAATTCACATTCAGGTCACCTTTCACTTCAGGCCAACTTTCACTCCCATATTACTTTGTTTCACTCCATGGAGACAGCTATTTTATTTTTTTTGGGGAAAAGGACAAGGCAAACGAGCGTTCGGGTCACCTGATGGTAAGTGATTACCGCCGTCCACGGCCCCGTGCAACACCAGAGGAGCTACAGGTGCGTTGCCGGCCTTTAAGGTGGAGATAGACGGGCTTTTTGAAGGTACTCATGTCATATCGACCTGGAAACACTGCCGCGGGTAGGCCATTCCACAGTTCCGTGGTGCGTGGAAGGAAGTTCCTACGAAACTGCACAGTAGTGGATTGCCACGTATCCAGGTGGTGTGGATGATATTTCAGCTTATATCGTACTGTGCGGTTAGAAAATTCGGCGGCAGGTAATAGGTCAAACAGTTCTTCAGAACACTCCCCATGATAAATGCAATAGAGAACGCACAGCGAGGAAACGTCTCTACGCAAAGCCAAAGTATCAAGCCTTTCACAGATTATTGGGTCCCCAATGATTCGAATGGCTCTACGTTGTATGCGATCGAATGGTTCAAGCTGATACTGAGGTAAACCAGCCCAGAGATGAGAACAGAACTCCATATGAGGCCGAACCTGCCTGCCTGCCGGCCAAACGGTGTTTTGGCGTGAAGTACCGTCTCGCTCTATTGATGACCCCCAGTCTCTTCGAGGCCAACTTGGCCTTGCTTTCCAAATGATTGCGATACTGGCAGTCACTCGAAACATTGAGGCCCAATATACTGATACTGGGCGCTGCTGTAAGGGGAATGTTCTGAAAGACTGGTGAGACGATAAATGGGATTTTTTTTGTGGTTAACGCGCAAACTTGTGTCTTCAGGGGGTTAAACTGAACTAGGTTCCTTTCACCCCATGAGGAGACATTGTTGAGGGATGCCTCAACGGAAGACACAAGTTTATTTCGGCACTGTTCGGCGTTTTCCCGAGAAAGACTTGCTCGGCCGGAGTAAACAGCGTTCACCGTGCTATCATCTGCATAGCAATGAATGCTAGAATTCTGTAACATGTCATTGATATGCAGAAGAAACAGCGTAGGGGACAGCACGCAGCCTTGGGGAACGCCAGCGTTCACGGGTATATGATTAGAGCAAAAACCGTCGACAGCGACCTTGATGCTGCGCCCAGTGAGAAAGCTGGCGATCCACTTGCATAAATTCTCGGGAAGCCCATAGGATGGAAGTTTAGTCAGGAGCGCCTCATGCCACACTCGATCAAAGGCCTTCGCCATGTCCAAACTAACTGCCAGGCCCTCTCCCTTGCTTTCAATAGCCGCAGCCCAGCGATGGGTAAGGTAAACTAGAAGATCACCGGTTGAGCGACCATGGCGAAAGCCATATTGTCGGTCACTAATCAATCGGTGATCCTCTAGATAAACCAAAAGCTGGCTATTAATAATGCTCTCCATGAGATGCTTTTGAGAGCAGGGAGGTGATAGCAATAGGCCTGTAGTTAGATGGATCGGAACCATCGCCTTTCTTTGAGATCGGGTGGATAAGAGCGCTCTTCCATGAGTCTGGGACAACGCCGACTGAGTAAGAGTGCCGAAACAAACGCGTTAGCACCGGTGTCAGCTCAGGAGCACAGGAACGGAGCACTAAGGGAGAGATGCCATCTGGCCCGCTCGACTTGTGGATGTCCAAAGAGGACAGAGCTCGCCTAACAGCTGTTTGGTTAAACTTAACCTCAGGCTATCCAAATACAAATTGAACAACCAAGCTGACATTTTTTTTTCGTGAGGAAATCCTGTTACAGATACCGGCCCGAGTGGGGACTCGAGCGGGTTATGTGGGACTTGCGGACTGGCAGATGTAGGCCGTTCGAATACCCACTAAAATCTCACGGTGCTCCTCCTCGACCGCCACTGGCCGCGAGACGCGGGGACAATAGTCTTCCGCGAAGCGCGGCGGCTGTCAAACGCCTTTTCCAAGTCTACAAAAGCACAGAAAACTTTTTGGTTAGCGGCTATAAATTTTTCCGTGATCATGCGGAGGGAAAAGATCTGATCGATACACCCTCTTCCAGGTCTAAAGCCTCCTTGGGCCTCCTACAACGGCCTTTCAGATCTCTCTTGCATTCTTCTCGCTAATATTTTAGCATAAACTTTACTACTTGAGGCCGGTCGTGGCGCAGCGGCACGAGGTGTGACTGCAAAACCGACTGGTTGTGGGTTCGATCCCCACTCGAGGAGATGAAATATTTACTTAAATTTATATTTCCATTTCTTCGCTCTGGTGTCGAGTTTAAGCGCGGCGTTGAGTTCTGCCACTCAACACGCAATGCCTCCAGAATTCGGCAGAAAGTGGAGAACGGAGTGTCTTAACACTAGGTTCCCTCTGCCTACCCTGCTGTGTGCGGGATACAGCGTGAAGCTAATTTAATTTTATTTTTTTTTAAACTTTACTACCCAAGCTAATCAAACCGATAGCCCTATGGTTTGCGCAGTCTTTCATCGTGCCTTTATACAAAGGCACGATGAACGCACCTCGCCAATCATCTGGGATCTCCCCTGATTTCCAGCATAAATTGTACAAAAACCAGAACAAGTCCAAAATGCGTGGCCCACCATATTCGATCATCTCGGCAAAAACTCCATCTGCTCTCGCTGCCTTACCACATTTCAGACTTCGTATTGCATTCACAACTTCTTTTATACTGATTTCGTCATCAGCTACATCAACATTTAACATTTCGCTGTTACTTGAGACTGAGGACTCCATCACATTCATACATCTCCTTGTAAAATTCCGCCCATCGCTGCAACATGTGTGGTTCTTTCGTGAAAATTTCATCGTCCTTCGAAAGCAACCTCACAAGCAACCTCGAGAAACACTAACTTCTCGTCAGAAAAGCTACGTGTTTTCTCTGAAGTTGTTCGTTAACCTTTCGTCTCTTTTATTCTCTGCCTTTTCACGCTTCATCTTCATGAGTACTTTCGTTTGGTGATTTTGTAGCTTATACTGTTTCTTTTTAATTTCTCTCATACTTTTAACCTTAGCTGAGGCTTTATAATCCTGCCATGCTTTCTTTTGTCTTTTCATAGCAGTTTCCACTTCATCATCCCACCATTCGTCGCGGTTTTTGGTAAAGCCTTCCTTCTTTCCCTTTACCACATACCTCTATTGCTGCTTCTTTCATGCAATCGCTAAGGTTCTACCAGCATACTCCAATACTTTCATTTCCAGATTCGCTGCTGTCTAGCTTCTTGGAAACTCTTTCTTGATATTCCTCTCTAATCGGTGGATCTTGAAGCTTCTAGTTTCTTATGCGATAATTCAACTCCAAGTTTGGACACCTTGTGTAGTTGCGCCAACCTGCAAACAGACCCCTTATTCTAGCAACGACTAGATAATGGTCTGTTCCCAGCTCAGAACCACTAAACACTCGCGTGTCTATAACTTGGCTTCGAATACGCTGATCCACTAGGAATAAATCAATCATACTTTTCCCTTCCGCTCGCTCCCATGTATACATGTGAATTTATTTGTGTTCAAACGTCGTGTTTGCCACAAACAAATTCCTTTTCTTGCAAATTTCCAATATAAGCTTTCCAGTCTCATTTATTTTCTTGTCACCATACTGACCACTCCCACCCCCTCCCTCGTAACCGCTTCGCGCAGTTCCGATTCAAATCGCCACATATTATTAATTTTTCATTCCCTCTAACGCTACCTAGAACATCCCTGACACTCTCCCAAAACTTCTCGAGTTCGCTTAATAGAGCTGTGGATACTGGCGCATACGCAACTAACAAGAATACTCTTGTTAACCCCAGCTTGAAGCGAACCCAAAGCAGTTTCGGGTTGATCGCCTTGTATTCAACCGCTGCACTAACCAATCGACAGGACAATAACACCTACACCTTGACAGCCCCGCTCCCTCTCTGGTACGCCGGCCCAGAAAGCGACCCGACTGCCCGGCAAATCGGTCGTGTCATTGCCCTTTCGCTTGGTCTCTGTCACACAAACGACATCCAAATCTCTATCATCCATCGCATCTAATAATTCATTCATCTTTTCTTCCATCCCTCCTCTTACATTCCACGTAGCTATTTGTAGCTCCGTCCTCCACCTCGTGGCGTGTTGGGTGGCGGTCTCCAACGCCGCATTCGTCGCCACTTGACACACCATTGTACCCCCATTATAACTTATATATAGTTATTATAGTTTTGAAGCAATAAAAAATTATATATCTACTCTACTGTGGTTTGAAATCTGAAATTATTTTGACCATTTTAAAGGGCAACAAGTCCTAAGCCGCACCAGGCAACAAATACTCTAGCTACGCCACTGCTAGGTTATCTCTAGCTACTACTGAGTGCGGAATATAGCCTAAAGTTTTTTTTTTTTTTATTTAAAGTTTTTTTAATTTTATTAACTTAAATATCTTATATAAGACGGTGAATGCAAAGTGAATCTAATGTACAGAACATTACACTTCTCTAAATTTGCTCGTTTAGAGACATTCTAATGAACTCAACGCTGTGTTTTGTTTAAACGATGAATTTATTTGGCGTGTAGGTTCCCTGAGAAGTTTAGAGGACTCCTATGAGGGAATTCGCTTAAGTTATTACGGGAACAGAAAAAAAAACAGGATTTAACGTTTTGCGTAAACTACTAAGCAAAGTTGCGGGTTACAACTTGTTTTATAAATTTGGTATTAATAAAGCCTTAGAAATTCTCAAATTTTAATCTTAAAAAGAGTTAAAAGTAAAAAGTTATAGGTGTAATTTGAAACTTTCATTAACCTTGAACAAATTATTATGTTACATTTTGCACTCGAATTGTTATCAGTTTACATACTTTTTTCTTTTAATTTAAATTATAATATTGAGGGCAGTCAGATTGTGGATTCGATTCCCATGTTATTTAAGAATATTTCCATTTTCTTAGCTCTGGTATCGAGACATAGCGCGGCATTGAGTTACGCCAACATACTTGAAGCCTAGCCTGAATTCAGCGGAAAATGGGGAACGAAGTGTTTTAATATTAGGTTCCCTCTTCCTGCTCTACTGAGTGCGGGATACAGCGTGAAGCTAAAAAATAATAATATTAAAGATGCTCCATCTTTTACCAAATGTACTTACTTATCGTATTACCAAAATTAGAATATAAACTATCCGTTCGCAAAATTTCATCAAAATCGGTTCAATCGTTTTTCCGTGATGGAGGCATAAATTTCTAAGCATAGACTCACATTTATTGCTAAGTTTATTACTTCCTACAATAAAATAATCAATTTTTAATACCTTTCCTTGTGTATTTTTTGCATTTTACTAAATATTTATTGTTTTTTATTGCAATGAGGATATGATTAAAGCTTGTAAATCGCAGTAATTCATTAAAACGATGCAAAATTCATATTTTTTGTGTAAAAATCAATGAAGATTTTTTACTATTAACTCACTCAACCACTTTTCTACAATATTTGCATTTCAAATTGATTTAATTATGAATACTGATTTATGTTTACGTATAGGTAATTGAGGACCGTCTGGTTTAGTGGCGCCGTTGGTTTAGTAAGTCGTAGGTCAGAGGTTTGTTCCTGTGCCATGATATTTTAAATGTTTTTAGTCATTTTTTCTTATTTATAAATTATTACATTTGCGTACGTTTGCTTTGTTGAAATCAAACTAAAATGTATACCTATACTATACTAACTTTTCACTCCTTTTTTATCAAAATGATCTGTAAGTCTTCTTTTATTCATCGCTCAGATGTTCTACCATTAAACAGCTGTCTTTGAATTTGTCTTTAATTTTGACAGATTGTTAAAAGAAATAAGCTTCACGCTGTATCCCGCACACAGCAAGGTAGGCAGAGGGAACCTAGTGTTAAGACACTCCATTCCCCACATTCTGCCTGATTCTGGAGACTTCTGGAACTCAACGCCGCGCTTTGCCTCGACACCAGAGCGAAGAAATGGAAATATAAATTTAAAGTAAATATTTCATCTCCTCGAGTGGGGATCGAACCCACAACCAGTTGATTTTACAGTCACACCTTGTGCCCCTGCGCCACGACTGGCCTCTATATTATCCTAATGTAATATAATATTAAATTAAATAACAGATTAGAATGAAATCGTATATTAGGCATTCACGTTGCAACCCCGCCGTGCCATCTGGTTTGATAACGCGCGGTCTCTGCTCTACACGTATTTTAGCTTATCTTTATTGTTGACCAACTTGCAAATCGAAGTGTTGTTATGTTTTAGTTTTTTTTTTATTTCACTCTTTATCTCTCTTAGCTGGGTAGGCAGGGGGAACCTGATTCCCCTCCAATTTACGTAACATAGCGTGTTGTATGACGAAAATTAAGTCCACCTATTGTGATGGTACTGAATCAAAATAAAAAATGGGCTTCACGCTGTATCACGGACACACCAGGGTAGTCAGAGCAGAGCTGTGTGCGGGATACAGCGTGAAGCTGACTTAATTTTTTTTAATGTACCAACAACATAATTATCTATTCAGTATAACTGAGATAATATAGACTTTTGAGCTACAATGATGTTTTCTATTATGATTTATATTAAAATAAACAAACCAAATCTTTACAATAGGTGTTTAGAAAATAAATCTTTTGCATCAACAAAAGATAAGATTGAATTTTGATAATGATTTATCTTAATATATGTTTGCCAGATGCAAAGTAATAACTGATTATAATGTTAATCTCTTTAATTTTTTTTTTCATGTTCGAATTTTTTTGTTAGTTTCACGCTGTATCCCGCACACAGCAGAGTAGGCAGAGTTAATCAGGGAACCTAGTGTTAAGAAACTCCGTATCCATTACGACACTTCCGTTCCCCGCTTTCCGAATTTTGGAGACATTGCGAGTTAATTGGCGGAATTCAACGCCACATTTTTGTTGTTGAAGGATATCACACTTTACCAAAAAATATTCTGTTCTGTTCTGTTCTTTTTATTATGTTCTGTTCTTTTTATTTTTGTTCTTTTTATTATGCCATAAATTCCATTTCCATTTACATTTGTTTCTTTCTCATCTTGACATATCTTTTAGATATGGCTATAGATAACTAATACTTTTCTATCCTTTCTATTTTGTTTTGAGATTGCACGTAAAATCAAACCAGGCGCAACATAAATTTAGATAATTTCGTGAGTTGGATTTGGGATTTGAACCTACTACTAATGATGAATCAGTCATGACTCAAATGTATTATGATATAAAATCATATTAATATATTTTTTTAGGTTTTGTTGATATAACCGTTATTAATTAAATGGATAAACGTGACATTGTTCTGACTAGCATATGACACATATAGCGCTACATGGACAGAAAGAATTTAACAATCTCTTTTTTATCATATATTTAGAACAGGGGTTCCCAATCTTTTCTTGATCAAGGACCACTTTTATATCATTCTTGGTAGCACGGACCACTATGCATGTATAATAAAAATTAACTGTGATAATTAAACGAAAACTTCGCCTCACCATCCTCACTCATATTTAGGCTTCTTCGGACCACTGGTGGTCCGTGGACCACTGGTTGGGAACCAGTGATTTACAAGAATATAACACAAACACCGCGTATATGCCAATAATCACGTCCACAGACAGACAGACGCCCAACTCATCGTTTTCTAACCTCATTCACCATCCATACAAGGCCACCTTGAATGCCTAGCCTGCTTAGGTCGTACAATGGCGTTCGCGTTAAGTGATGCAAATTAAACGATTCCTTTGTTGTAATTTGTGCGTCTTTATTATTATTTGTAACAATTAATTGTTTAGATACATTGTAATGTATCGTCTCTTGGGTATTTGTGTTGGAAATGGGTAGTATCAGCTTCACGCTGTATCCCACACACAGCGGGGTAGGCTGAGGGAACCTAGTGTTAAGACACTCCGTTCACCACTTTCCGCCGGGCATTGCGTGCTGAGAGGCGGGACTCAACGCCGAGCTTTGCCTCGACATCAGAGCGAAGAAATGGAAATATAAATTTAAATAAATATTTCATGTCCTCGAGTGGGGATCGAACCCACAACCAGTCGCGTTTACAGTCACACTTTATGTCTCTGCGCCACGACCGGCCTCATACAGCGTGAAGCTGTTAGAAAAAAATAGAATGGGTATTATTTGCTGGGAAATGGTGGTGATAGAGCAAGGCATAGGTACGTATATGATTAGAATTTAGAACTAATGTAAAATTAAATCTGAGTGAGTTTTGTCAAAGTCAGAGTCAAAGTCAAAAATTCTTTATTCCATAAAAATGCTTAACATTTGTTTGGACATGTCAAAATTAATTATATAAAAAAAGAATTAATAATAAAAATTGCACATTTATGAATAATACGCCTGTTCGGTTAGTTGAGCTCATGAGCTCATGAGAATTGTAAGTTGTTTTTAGAGAACAGAGTGTTTTTACGTGGTTGCGCGACGCAACGGAGAGTTTCTTGTTTGTCACTTAACATTGGAGATGTCACCAAATATGACAACCAATATCCACCACAGCGGCAACCAGATGCCATAATATCATTTTAAAATTTTTAAGGCTCCTTGGAAAGATTTAATTGATGGAAAACGAAACCCACTCTGGTTTCGTTTTTTAATATTTTTATTGAACAAAAAAAAATCACCTCCTGTTACCTTGTTTTGTTATATTCCGCTAAGGGGCTTGTGTGTTTTTGATGAAAAATATATTTTAATTTTGATATTACAAAAGCTGAAGGATTTGTTTGTTTGAACACGCTAATCTCAGGAACCACTGGTTCAAATTTAATAAATCTTTTTGTGTTGCATAGTCCATTTACCGAGAGAGGCTGTAGGTTATATTGGACCACCGTCCCAAGTGTTTGTTACACACAACTTTTTAAATTAAATATATACTTAGCAAAGCCGTAGGTAAAAGTTAGTCTTGTTATATTCCGCAAGGTAGCTTTGTGTGTTTAAAGGAAAATATATTTTATTAATATCAAGAATTCTATATCAATCGCCATTGAGACTTCCTGTGGAGCCGGTTAACTCGGTTCCCGCTTTAGTCTCGACAGATAAAAAATTGTGCCGATGACATTTACGCGATGAATTTAGCTATAATTGAGTGTTCCGAGAGAGGATTTAAAAAAAATTAAATAATTGCTGCCTAAGGTATTGAAATTAACTGCCTATAAATGATATAATAAAATCATTTTTTACTTTTTTTTTGTTATAAAAATTTGTGGGTACTGTAGTTATATAGAAAGATATTCTCAGAATAAGATCTTAATTTATCATTGTCGCTTTTAAAAGATTTGATTAATCCAACATACATATCTTGAATGATGTGGCCATCGTAGTGCATTGGAACATACATCAGACTGTAAATGCAGTGTTTGATAGTTCGGTCCCTACTTGGAGATAATTAATATATTGAAATGATTTTTCTATTTTCTGTTCCCCGAAAATGCGTAGAACTCTTCCGCAACGCAATGTCTTGATAATAGAGCGTCATTCTCCCGAGTGGGAATCGAATCCACAACCGTCGCGATTACAGTCGCAAGCTTGTGCCCATGCGCTACGACGGCCTCTAAATTAAATTAATTTTGCTAAATTATATTATACTAATATCATATTTTAATAAAAATTTACGTCTGTTAGACAAACTCAAAAGTAGATAATAATAGAACTTTCCTTTGTGACTAATTGGAAATGTTGATTTGAAGATAATTGCCACGCTTCATATCGTCTCATTGACCTTAAAATTGTATTTCTGTTTATTCTGTTTCTGTTTATTTTTCTTACAGAGCTGTTTCATATCTTTTACCAAAAAACTGGCTAACCTGATGAAATATATGTATTCTTTCTTGTAGCGTATGAATTTATTGAAATAATACGATATTTTTTCATTAAATTAAAAAAAAGAACATTTGGTTAACATTATCATTATTATCTAATTTTAATAAAATGTAAACTTCTATTAGTGTTTTGACTTAATACTTAGACACTCTAATTAAAAATTAAAATATTTTTGATTTTAACATAATTCTTTGAGGATTTCAACCTATATGATGTACTTAAAAACAAATTTAACGTTCATTCACATTCATTAACATTTATAAAATAGATAGAATCCTCGAAAATAAATATCAAACCAAACGGAGTGTCTTAGTTCTCTTTAAATTAAAAAAAAAGATAAAAAATCTATTCCAAAACTACCAACGTAGAATAAGAAGGAAGAATGCACATAATAAACGGTTAACAGCTAAACAGTAAAACTGACCTGAATTTACTTCACGAATGATCTTTTTTTATATCGTTTTATAGACCAGCAGGTTGTTACGATCAGTTTATCTTTGTATATATATACGATTTAAACAATTATTTTTTTGTTGGTTTGGCTGTTTGCGTTTGAGCAAGTTAATCCCAGAAACGGCTTAGCCGATTTAAATATAAATTTCTCTTATTTAGATCATTTCATAAATAGTCAATTTTGTAAAGTATTTTGTAAAATTTTATATATGTAAAACAAATGGATTCTGGATTTTTTTCTTGAATACATTAAATATGAAGTATTATTTGTATTTCTTTTGCAGAATAAGTGGCAAGAAGTATTTTTTCCACTTATGTCAATGGGTCTAAAACTCTAAACTCTAGTGTCATAGGTTTATAAATTTAATTCAACATTTAATTATTAAATTTTTAATTTGTTTCAATTATTTATATTAAAATCTAACATTAAATATTTTTTTAATTAATATTATTAAAAAATAAACTCAAATATTCTGCTTCTGTGCTTAAAAAAAGAGATGGCGGGAACAGTTGACAGATGAAAATGTCTTGTATTTTTAAATTATAAATAGCTATTAAAAAACGAACAAATATATATAAATAGATAGTATAGGCAAATATAGATAATTTATATTCATCCTTAATAAGAAAAAACAAAACAATACAACATAATAATTGGTAATTTAATCGAATTCCATGAATATTGTATGTAATAATAAAAAGGTCGGTCGTGTGACTTGAAGACAATGGTATCGCTTGTAAACTCTTACTCCGTTACGTAAGGTACTTTTCTTTTCATTGTTTTATGGATCTTTCAACTTTTTATGTGAACTGTTGTTTTTTTTTTTTTCAACTTTTTTTTTGGTTTGAACTTGGATTCGTTGAGATATTTATGGCTTATTATGATAGGTTAAAATATGTATGTTATCGGGGGATGGAGTGTCTTAACAATTGGTTTCTTAAGGTTCCCAGGTTCCTTTCTACCCGGCTATGTGCGGGATAAAAATATATCTGTATTTTTAACAAATGTCTATATTTTTTCTACGAATTGAGTGGACTCGCTTATCATTTAAAGAAAAATTGAATACAAAGCAATCACCTTTAGGAGGACCGTTTAGTGAAAACAGTGTTATAATATATTATAATATAATTATTTAAGTATAATTTCGTACAATGATTTTAAACTGATTCTAATTAAGCGTACTTTATGACTGGAAAGGGTTTTAATAATTTTAAAATATTAATTTCCGTCTTCTCTCATTTTGCTTATTAAAATTATATTTAGTAACTAAAACACAACTTTTAAGCAAAATTATTTGAAGAAGTTTATTTCTTTACCATATAAATCAAAGTAACTTCATCACAAAAGTTTATATTTCCATTTCTTCGCTCTGATGTCGAGGCAAAGTGCGGCGTTGAGTTCTGCCACTCAACACGAAATGCCTCCAGTATTCGCGAGAAAGTGGGGAACGGAGTGTTCAACACTAGGTTTCCTCTGCCTACCCTGCTGTATGCGGGATAAAAAATCTTCATCACAAACGTGCCATGCCTACTGATCAATGTATGTATAATATAGATTTGTTTAGTTCCAAAATACAGGAAGTTCTATTTTTACTATGACGATATGTTTGAAGATAATATTTACGCGTCTTGCGTATGTTAAACATCCACCGCTTGTAATATTTCCCTTATAGTACGGTGGCTATAGTTTTTTTTGATGTACGGAAGCTTGTTCTTCCGATTTTTTTCTTTGTATAAATAATATGTAGGTACACAGGTTCACGCTGTACCCCGCACACAGAGACGAAACTTAGTTTTAAGTCACTCCATTCCTCGACTTTCTGCCGAATCCTCGAGGCGTTGAGTGTTGAGTCATCACTCATCTAATATTTTATTAAACAAATATTTCATTCTCTCGAGTGGGAATAGAACCCACAACCTGTGCCCCTGTGAACACACGCTTACGCCCCTGCGCCACGATTGGCCAACTTAGTTTTTAATTATTTGTAAATGATTCAATCTTTCATCTCTTAAAATACATCATTTAGAAATACATATTTATCACCAAATATTACATGACTCACAGCTACCGCTATCTGATAAAGATTAGAGAGTCTGTAGTACAAATTAGCACTTGTTCATTCAAGAAAGATAAACGGTAGTTTTGATACGAAAGCACCTTTGTGACGCAGTGGACTACGTGTATGGCTGACTAATAAATAGTGTTGACGTATGCGGAGACCTTGGGTTCGATTCTAATTAAATATTGTCTTCACGCATCTCACCTATCTACCGGATATACGGAGATAACGGTAAAACACCTGGTAATATTTATATTAGCAGGTAGCTGGTGTTTTGATTATAAAACGCAAAATCTTGTTTTCGCCCGTTTTTAGGGTTTCTTACCTTTTAAGAAAGAAAGGAACCCTTATTCTTATAAGATCACTTTGTTGTCCGTGTGTCTGTCTGTTGGTACAGAGCTTTTATCTCAGGAACGCTTGGAGATATCGAGATAAAACTCAAATCATATACTCAGATCTACGGCCCCATAATTTCCAAAATATAAAATAAATATTTACTTTAAAAAATATATAGCCGTTTATATCGCAAAAACGCATATTTCGATACTATCAAGAGAATCCAAATAATAGGGGACTTCCAGTTGACCTAGAATTATGAAATCTGGCAGTTAGCATATACAGATAGTACCTACTAGTTAAGGAAAAAAATCAGAAAACTATATATTTGTGGTTAAATCCTAATAAATAATAGCCTTAAAAGGGGGGCAAAATTTGGTATTAAAGTCGCCAATTGAACTGGTGTGAGGTATCTTATAGTAGGATGAAAGGGCTCTGGTTAAGCTAAGCTTGAATCTCAGAAAAAAAGACCACCAATTCTCAGTGGGCGACCCCTACTCGCGCTTGTCCGGTTTTTATAGTTATTTTCAAAAATCGTCGTCTTAAGAAACGAAACTAAGGTAACCCCTAACTAAGTAAACTAAGGTAAATTTAAGCTTTTTATTCTCTGTAGTTGGAGAAGTCACGTCACTTGTTTGTCAATCACTCAGTAATATAATAGTTTTTAATATACATATTTTAGTATATTGATTTTTCTTAATTTTTTACCAGTGAGGCCAGTCGTGGCGCAGGAGCATAAAGTGTGACTGTAAACCCGACTGGTTGTGGGTTCGATCCCCACTCGAGGAGATAAAATATTTACTAAAATTTATATTTCCATTTCTTCGATCTGGTGTCGAGGCAAAGCGCAGCGTTGAGTTCTGCCATTCAATGCAATCCTCCAGAATTCGGCTGTAAATGGGGCAAAATTCAACAGAAAATGGAGAACGGAGTGTCTTAACACTAGGTTCCCTCTGCCTACCCTGTTGTGTGCAGTATACAGCGTGAAGCTGATTTATTATTTTAAAGACATTAAATCCTGGGTGATTGAACTCAAATGCCGCATCATATCCAACTAATAAGCACAGTATACTCGTACATTAAAGTATCACTATTAAAGTGAAATATTTTTGTCCTGCTCATAGCAAGGTAGGCAGTGGGGACCTGGGTGCCTAGCGTTAAGGTACTCTATTTCCATTAAGACACTTTCGATCCCCACTTTCTGCGGAATTCTTGAGGCATTGTGTTAGTGGCGGAACTCAACGCCACATTTCTAGTTAAATTCTAAATGTTTATATAATTTGAATGTAAACCCGTATACTAGTCTAAACGCTTAAACCAGAGTATTGTAGGGTTCTAAAAGTTTTTTGTTAGTGGTTTGTCCGTACGAAGATATTTACAATATTTGATCGTTCAAGAACTGTAACAGAGGAGGTTTATTTAGCCATAGAGTAGGGAGTTGAGCATTAACAAATTAAGAAAAAGAATTTACTGCATAAAAAAATATGAGTTTTTATTCAGCGTAAAAAGAATTTATCATTGCCAATTTCTAATATAAAATGAAAAACTTTACTAATATTATAATGCAATTAGGAATATGTTTGGTTGAGAGCGGTAATCTCGGGAACTATCAGTTTGAATTGAAAAAATATTTTTATATTGGATAGTCTTTTCACCTCTCCCTAATTTTTAAATATTACCTATTTGTTTACAGGCCGAAGTCACGGGTAAATGATAGTCTTATATAAGAAGAAATATATGTTTTAAGAAGAAATGTTATTTTATAAAGCTTTGTAGAATAATATTCCTTTATCAATTCTCGAGAGACACTCAATCCTTCAAATGCCATGATTCATTGGAATGTATAGTAATATTTAATCTTTTTAAATGATGTCACTCCTCCGCCTATGGGCCAGCTGTCGGACGCCAGACGGTGGGTAAATGAGTGTGATATTGTTGTTAGTGTTTTAATTAAAATTGTAATTATTATTTGAAAACAGAAGGAATGTGGAGAACGGAGAGATTGGAGTTATTATTGCCTATTCTGCTTATTTTTTTAGTTTCACACTTTATTTCTAGCAGCGTAGCCAGAGAATGGAGCGCTAAACACTGCCTCGTCCAGGTCCACCACCATCAACCTCTTCACACATGTCCTTCTTATGGCTGTGGGTCTTCATGCTTTTTATATATTTTTACTTCAGTATCATTAATGTGTCCTCGAAGGTCAATCTAAATCTCTTCTGTCTTACTTACCGCTCACTCTTGCTTTTTTTTTACCTTCTGTTATATATCATTTTCTTGTTATGAAGTTTATACTATGCTAGGATTTTTTGTCAATTGTATGGACAAATTGGGCAATGCGCCGCGTTGAGTTACGCTATTTATGAAAAGAAGGACGAGAATAATTTTTAACTTGAAGTGTATATTTTCCAATAAAAAAAGAATAATCGAAGTCTGCTGGCGTGATATTGAGTTATTCGTACATTTACTCATGTTTATACTTATGTAAATTTCTCATGGATAGCATTGTCAAAAATGGACCAAATTGAATTGGAACCACAAGAAAAGCACTAGCTTTCAAATAAAAATCGAATCATCAAAATTAGTTCATCCAGTGAAAAGTTCTGAAGTAACAAATAAAAAATACAATCGAATTGATGAACCACCTCTTTTAACAGAAGTCGAGAAAAAGATGAAATTGTAGGGTTTTACAATATATTTATAATCTTAAGTCTTTTTACGCACAAATAAACATATTTCATCGTGTAAACACAATATGCCGATCGAGTTAGAGTCTAAACTGTTTGGACATTTTGTTTGTTTTTAAAGCCAACGCTAAGTGTATTGTTGATAGATGATATTCAGTGAGTAGATTTTAAAATAATTTAAATGATTTAGAAAGTCTTTCTATGATGAGAGTTGAGTTCCGCCAAATAACAAGCAGTTTTTAGAAAAGTTGGACGGAAAGTGGGCACATTTAGTTCTCTCTAGCTACTCTGCTATACATATACGGGATGTTGACACAGCGTGAAGCTGAGAAAAAAAATTAACAATACCCCACAAATTCGAACACAGCTTTACGCTGTATCCCGCATCTAGCAGCATAGTCTAGTGTTAAGACACTCCTTATTTACTTTCGAATTCTGGAGTCAGGAGTGGCTCAACTCATCCCCGCGCTTTGCCTGGATACCAGAGCGACGATATGAAAATATAAAATATTTTATTTTCTCGACTGGGAATTGAACCTGCAATCTGTCGCGTTTACAGTGGTGGCTTTACACTTGCGGCCCTGCACCATGACTGGACTCCTATCATCTTATCTAACAAGATTTACCTATTTACCTATTGTTTCGCGCAAATATTTTCATATCAAAGCGAAAGAAATCTAATTTCTACGTAACGGCACTAATGAGGCGTGAGGAGAATTGCGAATGTTCTAGAAACGTCTAGTGATAACAATACGATTATAACCTCAAAAGTATTTTATTGTAACAGGAAAGTATATTTGTGGAAAGAATGGAGAGAGAGAGAGAGAGAAGGACGAATGACAAAGAGATAACAAAGAATATTTATGGAGGGAAAGAATATTTATAGGGAGAGTGGTAAGAGATCGATTCACTTTCAAGAGTATAGTATCGAAGATAATGGAGAAAACTTAGGTAAAAAGTAAGACGACCCTCCGAAGAGCATAAATAAATAAAGAGGTGGACTCCGTTCTCCGTTCCCCCTGGCTATCCTGCTAAGGATAAAGCAGGAAGATAGTTTCTTATTTGAAAGATGAATTGATTTTGAAGGAAATCGGTCTAATATTAACATAAATATAAAAAAAGGCAATCTAAATATAAAATCTCTTTTAGGATTATATTTAATTCCAAACTGAATCAAGATATATAAATATAACAAAAAAAAAGATGTCCGCTAAAACATAATCACAGATAGACATTCATAATGTTGTTGCAGTTTTAAGTGCATACGTCAAGTTACATGTGCAGCATAAGAATGACTGGTTTGAACTAAAAATAGATACTTTTTTTGATTTTTGTTTTTTTTATGCTTTATTCTGTATATAGTAGAGTTGGTGGTGAACGTATGGCTTAGTGGTCAGAGCGCGTGGTCTGTTTCCAGGAGGCGCGGGTTCGAGTACCGCTACGTTCAAATTTTTATAGGTTTTTTAAATAAATATTATAGTAGGGTTGTAAGAATGAAATAAGAAGTATAAATTCAAGTTGAAATTTGACATTTAATAAGGCATTTCTTCAGATGGTGTTCCAATTCGTGTTAATAAAATAATAGTTATAATGAAAGATCTAAATAATGTATGATATTATGGGTGATATTTCCTTTTTCTTATTAAAAATAAAAAGTAGAGAGATGAGTTGAGGCCGGTCGTGGCGCAGCGGCACGAGGTGTGACTGCAAAACCGATTGGTTGTGGGTTCGATCCCCACTCGAGGAGATGAAATATTTACTTAAATTTATATTTCCATTTCTTCGCTCTGGTGTCGAGGTTAAGCGCGGCGTTGAGTTCTGCCACTCAACACGCAATGCCTCCAGAATTCGGCAGAAAGTGGGGAACGGAGTGTCTTAACACTAGGTTCCCTCTGTCTACCCTGCTGTGTGCGGGATACAGCGTGAAGCTAATTTAATTTAAAAGTAGAGAGAAAATATTGTATCGAAGTATGGACGAGCCATTGTCGTAACATTTTTTTTACTTAATAACTGAATTTATATAATATATAGGTGAATTTTATTCATTTTTATTTCGTTAAGCTAATAGGTTTTTATAAAAATATATCAACTATATTTATAAATACTTACGAAGACATTGTCAACAAAAGACGTTGACAAAAAATACAGAATTTACCTTACATGGTGTTATTTTGAATCACATCGTTAGCGTTACGTTGCGTTACGTAATTATAATATAGTATTTAGTGATGAATCTCAACGCTCTAGATATTGGGTAGAGAACGGAGTGTCTCAATTCTCTCTCTTCATATAGAAAGTTTCATACAAACAAGTAGACGTTACGTCTCCATACAAACAATAATGAAAACCCATAAAGCTTTAATTATATCTTGCTTAATTTATCTTTCATTGCCATCATTTCCTGCACTATTTCCGTCTCGCTCGCACTCTCCCAATCAGCCACGGATGTGAGAGAGACAGAGAATGAATGAATGGTTCGTTCATTCACATTGACTCTAAGGTCAATAAGTGTTCAGATAAATTAAGGCCAAGTAATGTTTGTTTATAGAATTTTATGCTTTATTGTCTTAGAAATAAGGTTGTGTTTTAATATTGTATTGTTTAATTACTATTTACTGTACTAGTCCTATCATCTGATTTTGCTTGTAAAGTTTCAGGCATATTAATATTAAAATTTTTTCATGGTTTCACGCTTGCGGCGAGGTTATGAAAATAATTAATTCCCCCAAGTTGGAATCGAAGCCGCAACCGTCGCATTTACCGTCAGCTGCGCCACGGTAGCCTCATATTCTAAATATTATTTAAAATTTTGATTTATAAGCGGTTATTTTGACTTGGAGATCAGAATTTTTCTTAGCTGAACGCTGTTACACGTGGCAGTGTAGACAGAGGGTACCTAGTGTTAAGACACTCCGTTCCGCATTTTCCGCCAAACTATGGAAGGAAGCATTAGGCGTTGAGTGGTGGCCTCAACGTTGCGCTTTGCTTCTATACCAGAGAGAAGAAATCAAAATATTAAATATTTAATTTCCTTTTAACTTAACTTAACTTAGCTTCACGCTTTATCCCTTGCGGGGTAGTCAGAGAGAACGGAGCGTTTGGCGCTCCGTTCTCTCTGACTACCCCGCAAGGGATAAAGCGTGAAGCTAAGTTAAGTTAAGTTATTTTCCTCGAGTGGGAATCGAACCCCCAACAGTCACACGCTGAGCCACGACTAGCCTCTAAACATTTGTTACAACTGAATTTGATATTTGCGTGTTTATTATATTTTTTGCTAAATTTCACTTTCCCAATACTCGTTTTGAAATATTTTAATGACTTAACATAAAAAGCATTGCATCACCATTTCATTGAATCAACGTTTTATAAATTTTAAAAAGCCTAATTATAGAAAATTATAAAATTATATATTTTTTTAGTTTTATAATTTTAGAGCCATTTTTTTAAATGGGGGCTTTTTTAAAATTAATATAGCCTTATGTCCTATTAACTATTCTGACGAATCCAATCCAGTTCCATTCTCATATGTCAAAATCTGTACATTTTCCAGTTGTTCGGAATGTAGATCGTTTAAAAAAAACACATACATTAATATTCTCGAAACACATTACCCTCTTTCTATAGCGATCAGGTAAAAGACGATATATTATTAATAACCAAAAACGTACAATAACATCAATACATATACATAACATCCAAAAACTAAAAAAGTTTGTAACGATGTTAAAAATGTTCTTACATTACACAATTTTGTATTTACAGTAAAATTAAACAATAATACTTTTTTTCTAAAAAGTTTTAAATACTATTAAATTATTCACAAAATATTTTTTTAACACTGTTTTGATATTTTATTGTTTGATAACATTACATAAGTTTAATGGGAGATCATTTCTTATTCTTGGTACGAGGTAGGCCTACTTCATTGTCAAATAAGGAACCTTGACCCCACGAACTGTCTTCCGACGCCTCCACTACGTCAAAAGGTTACCAGCGATATGTGAATCCAGTGATTTATTAATCTTTTTAAATCACCGCCGCCTCCGTAACGGAGAGTTAAGGCAATACCCACACGATCTTACTCATAAATTTACATACATCGTCTCATTTGTATCGGGTCAAGGTGGCTGCAAGGTAGACTAGGTACCCTCTGGTTGAGAAATACTATATGTGTGATTCATTCATTTTTGATAGGATATCCGGAATATTAAATGAAAGTTGTTTAACTGATTATTAAGTAGTAGTAGTTTTTTAATGTATAAATATATATTTTTACAACCTTAACCCTATTTGGAATATTTATAATTAATAGCAGGTATTGGCACTTGCATCACTTATGGCTAAAATATTAATTAGGGCTTTTAAAAAAGATTTTTTTTGCAGCTTCACGCTGTATCCCGCATTTAGCACGATAGACAGAGGGAGTCGAGTGTGAAGACACTCTGCTCCCCGATTCTGATGAACTCTGGTGGCATTGCGCTTGGCAGAACTCTACAGCGCACTTTTGATTTGGCAAATCAAGGCGAAGAAATAAAAATATGAAATATTTCATTTCTTCGAAGGAGAACCGAACCCACAACCTGTCGCGTTACACGCTTATGACGACTGGCCTCGATTTCCCCTATGTATTAAATAATAAAAATATTATAATATTTATTGAAATATGTTGCCAGCACTTTTTAGAAGCACTGCCTACTGAGCTGGTGGTAGTTTTATTGCTGATAGGTAGATCATTCGAAAAGTTAAAATTTGATTGTAAAAATAAATTTGAATTTGTGCTCAATCGTGGCAGTAATTTTTTCTTAGTTCTTATTGTACAAAAGCCGCGTTTTTTTTATTAAAAAATATTCGTTTTTAATAGAATTGATGATAAGTTGTATGAAATTGGATTCTATTGCACTTATCGCCTACGTTTTTGTGTGAATCATCCATAAGTAACCGGATATGTGGGATGATATAGAAAAAAGAATGGAAGAACGGTGTTACTTTTAATTTGTACGTCTGAAATGACGAATGTAAATTTAGTTTTTAGTTTTACGCTATATCCCGCATATAGCAGGGTGGACAAAGGGATCGTAAACTAACCACTCCTTTCTCCACTCTCCACCCATCTTTGAAAACATTTCGCGTTGAGTGACGGAACTCAACGCCGCGCTTTGTCTTGTCATCGAACTCGAACGCGGGATTTGAACTCGCAAATTCAAATTCATATTATGAACATAAATAGATATACTAAATGGATAGAGAAATTTTGCTATATTTGCAAATTATTAGAAAGTCAATTATTCTTTATTGATTATAAACTTTTATTGTTACGAACTAACAACAAAATAATAATGTTTGCAATTTTTTTATTCAAATTTAGTTTTCTTTTAGAGAAGCGATAGGATTTGCATTTTACCTATAACTTTAAACATAGGTATATGTACCGCTCTTTTGATGCAACAATAATGTATTTACGAGATACTTTTTACATTTTTAAAATATTATTCCATACTCAGAAAGGAAAAATACTGTTTAGAAAACATTGGACATAGCGGAATTTGAACCCGCATCTCTTGGACGTTTTTCAAGAGGTGTTAAAATCGTTCAAAGAATTTCATATTTTTATGTTTTCTATTAATATTTTTTTTTGAAATTGCAAAAGATGTAATCAAAATTTGTCAATAGTCTTTCCTCATACATTGATTTTTTTTAAACTGCAGTTACGCCATTGCTGCACAAAATTTTTGATATAGATTTTTTGTATTATGTATATTGTATTTTATATAGTTCCGCGTTGATCATTTCTAATGATTTTTTCTATTATGACAGCATTTTCCGTAGGAAATACTCAATATTCCGTTGGAAATTTGAACTATGATTGTTTAAACTTGATGATCGATCGTTTATACTTTAAAGTAAAGCAATCTCATATTATATTTAATCTTTTTTAATTTAGTCTTAGTCTTTTTTAACTAAACGCAACGGTCGCAGGTTTCATTGTAGAAATGGATTAGGGTAGTGTTAGTGTTGCTATAAATAAATTTTAAATATTAATTTCCCTAGAGCGGAGTTAAATAAAACATTTAAATATTAATCCTATCAAAACAAAATTTAAGTTTCCATCATTTAACATATCATAGTTCTGCTCGTACAGTACGGTCACATTCGTGGCCGACTTTTCTAAGGTTCTCTGAACTTTGGCGCATTGTTCTCTTGGGAAAAAAATAATCAAAAAATCCTAAATTTAATTCTGCGCAGACATCTACAGCTTATTTCAGAGTGGCCACGACTTGTTGACCGTACTGTAATTGATATGAACGTAAAAAAGGGACGACATCACTATATCGTTAATTTGATGCAACAGTGACGTTATTGCACTGTTTTTTTAATAAGTTATCTTCTGCAACATTTCAAAATCGTGGAAATACGTCATTATTGCACCAAAAAAACGAAATGTATTTTTTACACCAAAATGCTGCATATAAGTACAAAATACACTAAGAATATGTATATTCAAAAGCATTTTTGATCAATAACGTTAGAACTTTGCTAAAGTTCCCCAAAAAAAAAGAACGTAAGTTCAAATACAATATAAATTTAAAATTGAACCCGGAATATAATTTTAATTTTAATAAGCAGACAGCGTCACAGAGCCGGAACTCGCGATGAGGCCGTGACTTCTAAATGTCATTTGCGATATTGCAGGGCTCGCCAAGTCTTCTAGGGTGGCGGGTCGCTTTGGTTTTTTTAGAAAATTGATTAGTTTTTAATTATGTTGGTTTTTGTCTTTTTAACAGAAAACCAATGAATATTTCAATACTTTTTGTATTTATGAATGTTTAAACAGAATATAAAATATTTATAAATCGCTTATTTGGTGTAAAATGTGTCAATGTGAGGGCGTCGTGGCGCAGGGCAGTTGCTTTTTGCTAATCCAGCAAAGTGAACAGATGAGTGATGATAATTAATATTAAAATATGTTACAACGAAACGAAACTTAATGACTTGAGGCCAATCGTGACGCGAGAGCACAATCGTGCGACTGTAAACGCGAAAGTTGTGAGTTTGATTCCCACTCAGAGGAATGAAATATTTAATTATTTTATTTCTTCGCTGGGGCTTCGCCCGTTACACAACACGCAATGCCTTGAGAATTAATTGGAAAGATAGGAACGGAAGTTCTTAATGGGAACAGAGTATCTTAACTTAACATATTACCAACCCTGCTTTGCACGGGATACAACGTGAAGCTTAAAAATATATATATGCTAAATGAGGGATATTGTTAAATTTATTAATGATTTACTTTATGGTCTCGAAATTCACACATACTGTAAAATGCAGTATTTTATACTACCCTATTACCCTATTACTCTTATAATGCCCTATTTTAAATCGTTCCTTGGAACTCCATGGAAAATCAAATATACATATTGTTATTGAAACATGTTTGATTGAGCACATGAGTACGCTGTTTTCAATTTCCTCTCACCGGGTACTCCGTTCATTTCCGGTGGTGATTAGCGAGTTGAAATGTTTATATTAGTTATTAGCAAAGATGTGAATAAATGTACATACATAATGAGGCATGAAACCATCGTGGCGTAGTGGGATATCGTATAACTATAAATGCTATGGTTGCGTGTTCGATCCTCAGTCAGGGGAATTAATTGTTTTTATTTCTCTGCTCTGAATAAACATAGAGCGGCGCTAAATTCCGCCATTTGACACTGCATTGCGTTGTGTTCAATTCAATGTCGCTAATTCAATAATTAGAGCGAAAGCAAAGTATGGGACTGCCTTTCCTGATTTTGTAGGATGAAGCGTGAAGCTGAAACAAAAAATAACATCAATATCAAATCATAATAATAGAAGGTCACGTGGGAAATACAAAAAAACATTACTCAATTTAACTTCCGGTTTCAGTGTTTAATAATGTTAACACCGACCTGCGCCCTTAAAAACGGACAGACAGACCTTCATTAAAATTATTGGCAAGTTTACCGTGACCATATATAGGAAAAGGCATAACTCAATGTTAAGAATTTTTATATAATTATTTAAAAAAATTAAATTTTTTTTTACTAAAAATATATTTAATTTTCGTTATTGGTTGTCGTTGATGTCTCATATATCGCTCGTTTGGTGCAACAATGTCGTAATTGCATCTTTTACAATTTTACTATTTATGTGCTGTTAAAATAAAGAATGTAAAATTGTTTTATAATATTTTTATCATTTTTAAAATGTTATTCCACACTTATAAAAAAAAAAACTTTTTACGCTGGACTTGGACGGTTTCCAACACACACACGGTTCAGATCTCGCTACGTCCAAATTTTTATACGTTTTCTAAAAAGTACCTATGTATATATTAAATATTTACATTTTTGTTTTAAAATACCCAATTTCTCATTGTTACAGTGGATCACGCCAGAAGAATGTGAAGTGTACTCGAGAGAGAGGAGACCCCCCCTCGTCATACCTCGCATCACGCAGTATAGAGCGCCACGTCCACGACCACAAATAAACTACCCAGAGGTAGGTAGAAAAAACTATAATATAAGATCCACATGCTGCCCAAGGACAATCTCTTCGGAAACACAACAACAAACTGCTGTTCCACTACGCCATGACGGCCCCCACTTATTTTTTTTTAGCTTTACATTGTATACCGCTTATAGCAGCAGGAACCTGGGAACCTAGTGTTAAGATAGTCCGATGAGTAAACTACTTCCGTTCCCAAGTTTCTGCCGAATTCTTACGTCAATTATCAGTCTATATTCAAATATACAACATCCTCCTAAAAATTCAAAGTGATAACATCCGTATAAAAAATGTTATCAATAAAAATGACAAAAAATATTGTAATGTTTCCAGGCATTCATGTCTTTTCCTAAAAAACACTGGTTGTGAACTAGAGATCAGATAATAATATAAATTTTTATTAATATACATTTTCCCATTACTGATTGAACATACAGACGAAGCTGAAATTTGAAAATTTAAATTTGGTATTTAGATTGTTGCGGCGTTGAGGTCCGCCACTCAACACGCAATGCCTCCAGAATTCGTTAAAAAGTGGGAAACGGAGATGTCTTAATGGGAACAAAGTGTCTTAATATTAGGTTCCCAGATTCCCTTTGCCTATCCTGCTAGGTATGGAATACAGCGTGAAGCTAAAAAAAATATAGATTGTCGGTAGGTTAGTAAATGTAGGCGAGTACCTACTAAGAAATGATTTCTCGAAATTCCCATCGAGATGGGAAAAAACCGAGGTTTTCCATTTTACATCTTAAAGTTCACGCAAACAAAAGTAAGTAATTCGTAGTAAGTAAAGTCAAGTACTATATAACAATATATTTTAACATTTTATTATAAAATTAATATCCAATTATAAACATTGATTAAATTAATAATATTGGATAGCTCAATGACAGAAGTGCAACAACCGTTTCTAACCAACCAATGGGATGCGCGTGCGCATAATCACACCGAATTTGTATAACTAATCAAAATAAAGCCATCAAGGCGTCTTTCAACAGTTGTCTGACTGTTAACCCGTTGGTAGTGGATTCGATTCCCACTCGGAAATGTATTTTTTTTTATTATTTTCATTTCCTCGTCTTAGTAAAAATACATTATGTAGGGTTTCGTAACGTAACTGATAGACATCGCAGTGTCTTAACACTAGTAGTCCATATAGAAAAAATATACATGCATATATAGACTGATCAACACATTACCCTTCTTTTCAAAGCACAGTCGGGTAAATTTAGAATGAAAAAGACTATATTTTATACATCAACACAACATGTTAAAGCGAGTTGGATGTATAACTAAATCAGACTATAGTACGGTTCCCGAGTTGTGGCCATCCTGAAGTTATTTGCATAGATTGAATTTAGTTTATTTTTTTTTACTTTTCTAAATGAACAATGTGCAAAAGTTCAGAAAAGTTCAGAAAGCTAGGTTTGGTTGCGGCGGCCACGACTCGTCGACCGCACTGTACAGAGTGTCAAACCGCCGATGACTCAAATGTCGCCACTCGCCTCGCTAATATGGCAGATTACTTAGTAAAAATAATTATGCGAGCATTGTGGTTTCAAAATGGCGCGCCAACTTTACATCCTGTGTCATGTCGTTAAATGGTTTGAAGCGAATTTTAATACTTAATAGAAATGTTATGTTGGTTTTGATTTCTGGTGTTTCGCTTTTGTTGGTGCTGGTGTCTCTTTGATGAGTTGGAGACCAGTCGTGGCGCTCGGTTTGTGACTGTCAACGCGACTTACCATGGGTTTGATTTCCACTCGAAGAAATTAAAAATTTATCTTTTATTTGTTTGATCTGATGTCGAGGGAACACGCGGCGTTGAGTTCCGACATTCAACAACACGCCATGACTCCAGAACTTGATGAAAAATGGGTAACGGAATGTCTTAACACAAGGTTCTCTCTCTCAGCGTGTAGCTATTTTATAACTTACCTATTTTTATAAATATAAATATTCTCACGAGTGCAACTTGCAATCAAAGACGTTGTGTTTAGTCAAGCATATTACTAATTGCGCATCGAAGACCTCAAAAATTCTATTGTTAAAGTTATTATTAAAAACATCAGGCTGTTGTGTCTCAACGTTGTGTAAAAGTGGTTGTGGGTTCGCTTCCTATTTAAGGAAATGAGTTACTATCATTTCCCCGCTCTGCTTTGTCAGTATGTCTCTAACGTCCAGTGCAATGTGGAGAACGGAGTGTCTTAACACTAACTTCTATTGGTGGCTTTGCCTACACTGCTATATGCGAGATAAAAATGTAAAATTAAAAATATATGTGAAAAAATATTATGTTAATAATACATTTACGTTAAGTGGAACTGAAATATCCGAAAATTTCATAGAAACGAAAAATACTCAAAATAAAAATTGAAATATTGAATCGCTATGCTATCGCTAATGAGGCAAAGCGCGGCGTAAAGTTCCGCATCTCGACACGCAATACCACGAGTTTAGGCTGAAAGTGGGGATCGGAAATGTCTTAGTGGGAACGTAGTGTCCCAAAAAGTTTCCCATGTTACTTTTGCTATTCTCAACCCCGCTATGTTGTTGTGTGAAGCCGATAATTGAATTAAATTAATTTATTATTATTGTCACAAGTATTGTGTTTAATTCTTGAATACGTCAGAAACATAAAACGTATATTAGAATATTGAAGTAAATAATGTAGATTATCTATGCAAATATACACTATTGTGAAGTAATCTTGGTATATCGGGACGTGACTTTGAGCACTCGCGGTTATCTTAGTTGGTTACTTACGACCAGGGTTGCCACATGGCCGATAATCCGGGATTGTCCCGGAAATTTGCATGTTGTCCCTTGTCCTATATTGTTTTTTGCTGTCCCGGAATTCGTAACCAGTTTTGTTCAATCAAAGTTTATCTATTATTTAAATCTTGTAGAGGTGCTTAAAAATGGAGTTACTTTTATGTTGAACAATTACAAAGATTTTCATTAAAATTATTTCAACAAACAATTCTAAACAATTCTAGTTAATTTAATGTCGGATTTGATATCAAAACTCTGATTCCCTTCGCGGCCTCAGAAATGTCCCGGAAATGATCTGGCGACCCTATTAACGACTTATTGTTAGACAATATGTAGGTCGTTATCAAGAAAGTTTTATTAAATAATATTCGAGGAACTGTTGGGTTTTCCCGCATAGAAAGGGTTACTGAGTAGGCAGAGGAAACCCGGAGCCAAGGCGTGCGTGTTAAGTGGCCGAGCTCAATGCCTCGCTTTGTCTCATTATCAGAGCGAGCAAAATAAAACATTGAATACTTCATTTCCTCAAGTGGAAATCGAACCCACAATCTGTCGTGTTTACAGTCGCACGCTTGTGCCCCTGCGCCAGGACTGGCCTTTGTCTAGAGTTGTAAATTTTGAAACATTATTTTACATTTTAAATGAAATTATTTTAACCGGATTAATCGCATATATTTATAATTATAAGCGCAAGCGCGCAGGAAACCCGACGTTTCGAACACTTTGCCATGTAGTAGTGTGTGGTCACACGTGGTGGTAGACTGAGGTGGCATTAGTCTGTCATTTAACATAACCATTATATCAAACTACCGCCAACGATTTCTTATATTCAATATTCCAGGGCAGTACGCGAGACAATTAAGAAATCGTTGGCGGTAGTTTGATATAATAATTATGTCAACTGACAGACGAATGCCACCTCAGTCTACCGCCACGTTTGACCACGAACTACTGAAAACTGTTCGAAACGTCGGGTTTCCAAAATGTATAATACTAAATACACGCGATTTATCCGGTTAAATAGTTTCATTTAAAATGTGTAATAATCGTGAAAATCAAAGAACTTATTAGTATTTTACTTCATTCAGTCTTTTTTATATATAATATACGATTGAATAATAAATGATATAATAAATAATTGAATAAAATACTAAGATTTTCTTCGAAATTTTATTATGTAATTGCTTAATTAAAAACTAAAAAATATATATTATATGTATATGCGTGCCAATGTACCCATGACCGTCACACTTATACAGTTTCACGTTTAGACAATAATTTATAAAGATTTTAAAATTATTTTTTATACAATATTAGAAGTTTTGTAGATTATTTTTTTTTGTCTATGAAAAGGGTTATTTCGTATTATTTAATATATGAAGTATTAACTGCTGAGTTTATAGGCAAGTCTTAAAATTATATTTTGACGATATCTCAGCAATGTCTTTGGTTATGTCTCGTAAAAAAATACGTGAATAAATAGTATTTTGTATTTGAATGTTGTATATTGAAAAAAATATTGAAAATAAACTATAACTTACCTATTAAATTCAAGAACAAGGCGGCAGGTAATGTCTGATTCTTTCTGTGAGTCTCAAGTCCCAAGCACTGCTCTGAGCTTACCCTGCAAGGCAATGAGCACCCTTATGGTGAATCCAGGAATGCCAAGTAATTTCTTCTCATCAGCTCGTTTCAGCTATTATTGATTGCTAGTCTTGCCAGTTAAAAAAACACAACTACGGAAACCATTCTTTCTGCTCAGATCGCGTGCAGTCAGGCACATCACTGCCATTAAAATGCATAAATAATATGCAATCTTCTCTATGAAATAACGTGTTAATAATGCATAAACGAAACGTTGTTAGAACTGGCAAATTGTATATTTATTTTCGCTGATGTTTAGATTGTTGATGTTTAGTTTAGATTTAGAAGTCACGCGAATTATAATACAAAATCAGGTAATAAATTTAAAATAGTCGTGTTTCTACTTTTATGGTATATAAATTAAAATATTTTTTTAACAAAGCCAACTTCAAACGGTAAATATTGCAAGTTATTGTTAGAACTAGACCAAATTAAAATGACACGGAAAGCACCAGCTTTTAAAAAAAATAATCATTAAAATCGCTCCATCCATTCGTAAGCTCTGAGGTAACAAACATAAAATAAATATAGTCGAATTGAGAACCTCCTCTTTGTACAGAAGTCGGTTAATAAATTAAATTAACAATTTCAAATAACCTATAATCAAACGGGCATACAATTTTTACGCTGGCTATTAAAGGAAAACATTCCGTTTTTTCCTGTTGCTCTAGAAATTTTGAAAAGCCCTGCCTTAGGCTCGTATTTATAAACCGCTGTTTTCAATCGTATATAAAGGAATACGGCATCTCAAGATAGATCTTAGATTTATAAATATAGTCCTTAGTGCCACTACGTTCCCGAAAGTTAGGTCCTTTCCTTTCGAAATTTCATCCCTCCAAGTCAAGTAGCTTTGGTTGTGCATTATGTAACAGTCATTCAGTATTTAGTTACAGATGATTTGTATATAGGAGGCATTGCGTGTTGCGTGGCGGAACTCAACGCGGCGCTTTGCCTCGTTACCAAAGCGAAGAAATTAAATATTTATTTTCAATTTCCTCGAGTGGCGATTGAACCCACAACCTGTCGCGCTTACAGTCTGACGCTCGTGCTTTTGCGTCACAACTGGCCTAAAATGACAATTTAATCTTTATGTATTACTAACCAAAAAAAAGTAATTTCATTGCTCTTGGGGATGAGCCATCGTCACTACTTTTCCTTATTCTGTATATACCTCATATAGGTTATAAGGATAAATAACACAGTGCTCTAAAATGGGCTCTTTCGTAATTTGTCCAGTCGTGTAGTAACATAAAATTATAAAGTCAATAAAATTTTAATAAGTTTTTTTTAGCTTCACGCTGTTTTCCGCATGGTAGTGAAACCTAGTGTCTTAATTCTTAACGCTAGTAAGAAATAAGACACTCCATTGCCTATTATCCACCCATTTTAAAAGACATTACGTGATGAGTGACGGAACTCAACAACGCTGTCTTGTTACCATAATCAACAAATAAGAATAACTCAATCTCGCAAAAGGGAATGGAATCCACAAGCATTGTCATAGCCGTTTGAGTATGATAGAGTAATAAACACGCATACAAACAAATATACATATATCTATATATTATTATTTAATATTTGTGTTAAAATTTGTATTTTTATAAGTATTGGAGACCGTCGTGGCGCAGGGGCACAAGGGTGTGACTGTAACGCGAAGGTTGTGGTGGCGATCACCACTCGAGAAAATGAATTATTATTTATCTATATTTTCACTTCTTAGCTCTGGCACCAAGGTAAAACACAAAAATGCCTCGAAAAAATCGACGTAAAGTGGGGAACGGAGGGTCTTAACACTAGGTTCCCTTTGCCTATCCTGCTGTGTGTGGGATACACGGGTGTGCAGCTGATTACTTTTTTTTTATTATAATAGTATTCTAAATTATGATTTTACAAGGATATTTTCCATCTCGCAGAGCATTGACAACTGTTGCTAGTACTTCATACATATACATACATACATATTATATCAGATTGCATTTATATTGGCTTCATTGAATTCACTCAATAATCAGTGTACGTAATAAAGCTAAGATAAGAGGGCGAACGTTTCCTAACGAATCGACGACCGGCCGCTTGATAACGTATAGTGACGTTTGTTTTTGTATATATCGATGCTTTTAGATCTGTATTTTTAGTTGTAGGCTGTAAAAATTACTATAAATCAGCTTCACCCTGTATCCCGCACACAGCAGGGCAGGCAGAGGGAACCTAGCGTTAAGACACTCCGTTCCCCACTTTCCGAATTCTGGAGGCATTGCGTGTTGAGTGGTACAATTGAACGCTGCGCTTTGCCTCGACAACAGAGCGAAGAAATGGAAATGTAAATTTAAGCAATTATTTCATTTCCTCAAGTAGGGATCGAACCCATAACCAGTTGATTATACAGTCACACTTTGTGCCTCTGCGCCACGACTGGCCTCTAAAATTACTATTTTTGATTAAAATATTTAAAAAAAAGATTTTTTTGCAAATTTGTCGTGTAGTAATCGTCAAGGCTGTCGTGGTGCAGCAACACTGCGTCTGACTGCAAACGTCGCGGATATCAGTTATTTTCATTTCCTCAATCTGTCAATAAGACATAGATCAGGGTAGAGCTTCGCCACTCGACAGGTATTTTTTTTAATTAGGTCCATAGACTGTGTTAACACTATGTTCCCACTGTTTACTCTACATGCGGGAAACAGCAAATAATTGATTGAATTGATATTGGTATACGAGTATCAATAAATTTCTTTGACATATTTTATAAATTTTAATGTTGTTAACAATATTGAAATATGGGACATGTTCAGAGTGACTTCAGGAATTTACACGGGGTTTCAGCCATACATCACGAGTTTACCCAAAAAATATTTTATAGCAATTCTATAAAATATATCACTGAAAGTATTTAACAAATAACAAGTCGAAATAAGTTGTGCTCTTAATGCACTTTAACGCGGGGTAAAAGGAAACGCGAGAGTTGGCATCTAAAGTAGATAGGTAAAGCAATGTTTTGAAAATGCTGTACTGAGTTTAACACAAATTACTCTGTCAAATTAAATCAAATCAGCTTTACGCTGTATTCTGCACACATCAGGGGCCAGATTGATTAGTGTTAAGACACTTCGCTTATTGCCGATTTTTTTCAAGGCATTCCATGTTAAGTGGCGAAACTCAATGCCGAGCGTTTGCCTTGGTGCAAGAGCAAAGAAATGAAAATGTTAATAAATAGTAAATTCATTGAGGCCAGCCGTGGCGCAGAGGCCTAAAGTGTGACTAGAAAAACCGACTGGTTGTGGGTTCCATCCCCACTCGAGGAGATGAAATATTTACTTAATTTTTTTATATTTCCGTTTCTTCGCTCTGGTTTCGAGGCAAAGTGCGGCATTGAGTCCTACCACTCAACACGCAATGCCTCCAGAATTCGGCAGAAAGTGAGGAAGTGTCTTAACACTAGATTTCCTCTGCCTACCCTGCTATGTGTGGGATACAGCTTAAAGCTGAAGAAGTAATAATTCATTACGATTCAATTCGAGTGGGGATCGAACCCACAACCAGTCGCGTTACAGTCACACCCTTGCGCCCCTGCGCCGTGACGGCCTCAAATACCTATTTAACGTGCAAACATTACCACAAATACATATTATACATAATTTAGATGCTCGAATAAACACAACCCAGTGCTCCACTTGGGCAAGTGCACTAAAATCACCAGCCCATAATACAAGAATGTATCGATGTCGATGTCGTAAGCGACAACACTATGCAATATCATTGTAAACGTTACTCTGTACCGAGCCGTCTGTCGATGCGTCACGCTGTAACTCGCGAATAATACTATGTTTTTATATATATAAATATAATTAATATAATATATTAATTTTATATACGTATTTACCTCTTGCCCGTTGAGTTTTAGTTGGTCGGTGTTTGTGTAAAGTAAAATGGAGTGCCGGACTTGTTGTAGAGTGTGAAAAATGTTTAAATTGAAACGTGGGAAGACCTGGTTTCGAGAGGTTTGTTTGGTTTTTTTTTAACGGTTCTTGGTTTGTGTTGTGTTTAGTGATCGGTCACTCGTTTCTCGTCGTGCTATCGAAAAGTGGGTGTAGAGGGATAAACTTACGGTTTTGACAGTTAGACTTGTCTTAGTTATCGGGTTTTATTAACTATACAAAATAATAAAATTAATTATAGTGATTATTTATTGTATGTTTTTTTTAATATAAATTTAATACAAAATATATCCATAGAATATGAACACAAAAATGTACGTACACTTGATATCAATGATTCATTAAAATTATTAAAATATACGTGTCTATCAATGACATAGCAGTTTTAGTTTAATTATTTGAATATTTATAATAAATAATAGACAGAAGTTGGTATGTTTGAATGCGGCGTTGAGTTCCGCAACACAACACGCAATATCTGGAAATTAGGGTGCAAATTGGGGAATAATCTCCTAGCAATAGGTTCCCTCTGCCTCCTCTGCTATACGGGAAAGAGCTTAAAGTTGTTTGTATTTCTGTTTAAGCAATTTAACACGTTATATAGTTCCACATACATACATTCATACATCCTTATATGTATGTACCGGAAATGATATTATACGACCGATTTCAAATATATATAGCTTTTTCAATATATAATATAATAACAATTTATTTCATCTCTGTCCCTCTCTCAAGTTATTTCTTGTTTTACATAGCCTTGTATCCCACAGAGTATAAATACGTTAGTGGTTACGAGCAGTCGTCTGCGTTATGACTCTAAAATATAATGGATTACGGGTGAATATTGATTTTAGTGTCTTATTTCTATTTCCTCCTTCGTGGCAAAAGGTCTAGAAGAATATTTTAAATTTTCGTTTCTTCTCTTCTATTTGAGGTAAAGCGCGGCGTTAAGTTCCATTCAACACGTTTGTTGAAGTGTTTTAACATTATGCGTAAATACAGCGTGAAGCTGATAAAAATTGCCACTTAACACGCAGTCTCCAGGATCCGACAAAAATTGGATAGCGCAGTGTCTTAACACTAGACTCTCTCTGCCTACCCTACATGCGCATGCGTGTTGAAAAAATAAGTGATTTTTAATTAACTTTATATGGAAATAATGATTTAAACATAAAATAATTTAATTTGATATGAAACAGACATATAAATAAGTCATCCATAAGGAAAACACTTATGTGGTCACTTTGGTCTGTTGAAAATTACGTATTATGATATTAAACCACGCTATTTATATCGTTATCCCTTTAGAACGAAAGCCTTTGGGTTTTAAATAAAAAAAATATATAAAATAATTGAGAGTAGTGCGTTCTGTTCCCTCTTCTGGCAAATTAGTAAGATTAATAGAAAAGGTTAGGCCTACTCGTATGTTTTAGACTAAAATGAATGTATAAATATCTATCCATTACGAAATATAAAAAAAAAACACGAACTTTTTTTTTGTCTGTGTAAAGCATAATTACTTAGAGGCAATAAGCATTAATTAATAGTAATTAAATCAATATTATTTCATTAAAAAATGAGGCCAGTCGTAGCGCAGGTGCAGAAAGTACGACTGTAAAATCGACTGGTTGTGGGTTCGATCCCCACTCGAGGAATTGAAATATTTACTTACATTTACATTTTCATTTCTTCGCTCTGGTGTCGAGGCGAAGCGCGGCGTTGAGTTCCGCCACTCAACACGCAAAGCCTCCAGAACGACGGAAAGTAGGGAACGGTGTGCGAGAACGGTGATTTTAACAATGAAACATAGACAGTTCTTTTACTATAATAATTATAAAAAGAAATATTTAAAAGTGAATAAATTTTTATTTAACAATTTGTTAGAAAACACAACGAAACAAATTATTTTCATATTATTACAAGAATCAATAATTTACATAATAATATTTTCTTTTCAAGGATTCCATGCAAGATGTGCCCGCCAAATCTTGGAACTGGTCTCCCACGCCGGAGCGGAGCCGTCTCGATATCGAGAGGAGCTTCAGCAAAGCAAATTGTGACAGTCCACCGCTGTGGGTCAGCAAGCGACTGGGTGGGTAGCAAATTCGATTTTTGATGTTTTATGATATAATTTGATGTTAGAAGAACTGTGAGAAGAAATTTAAGAAAACGTATCCAAGTTTAGTGAAAAAACGACTACTGCTACTACGCCCGAATTCGAAACTTTGCGTGTTGGTTAGCGGAATATGATACTGCACGTTTATCTTATGGAAAAATTTAAAAATTAAAAACCTTCATTCTCCCAGCTAGGCATTGAACTCGCAATGCCGAGCAACCACATCAAGATTACCTTTAAAATACTTCGTCTTTTTTAGATTATTAGATTTAGCAATGTTATTTGGTATCAAATGTTTGTTTTTATAATATAGCTACATATTTTAGTTCTATGGGTAAGTACTGAATTCTGGCAATCAACATGCATTTTTTGTCTGTCAATGACTAAAACCCTTTAAAACTATACAAATTAACTCTATTTCATACTTTCAGGCGGTTCAACAGAGAACCTCCTGGCCGCGTCGCGAAGGCCCAACCACCTCCAACTACCAGCGTCTTCCTCTGGAGACAGCCTGGATGTGGAGGTGCGGGAGCGGGATCTAGGATCGAGGGTCAAGGAGAGGAAGTCCAGATCGATGGTGGCTCCTAAGCAGAAGCCAAGACCGCCACTCACTTCCCCCAGGCTTATGATGCATCCGCCTGTTGAGGTATTGTGTATATTTTTATAGGAAGTGAATTCCACTCTTATATTTTTTTGTATGTTATTTGATCCTATCCTTTTCTATCCAATCATAAAAAATGTCAAAGGGTGCAATCGACATCCTAAAGTACTTGAAAAACCGATCTTCGTATAGTCTCAGTGGAGCAGGCTTAAGATAGTCTTTGACTCAAAATAAGGTGAACCCAGTATCGTCTTTGCTTTCGACGACGACGTCGCAGCTTGTGGTATAAAACCTCCTCCTCCACGTCCATTTTCACTGACTGTATACACGAGAATATCGCCGTCGCCATCTGAACAGCGGTACCGCGCGGCAACGTACGTCGATGCGCGTTTATCTGAACTTAGCCTTAGATCAGGGGTTCCCAACTTTTTCTTGATCTAGGACCACTTTTATATCATCCTTGGTAGCAGGGACCACTGTGCATGTAGGTATAATAAAAATTTACTGTGATAATCAAACAGAAACTTCGCCTCACCATCCCCACTCATAAAATTAAAATCGTTCGTGGACCATATTTAGGCTTCTTCGGACCACTGGTTGGGAACCAGTGCCTTAGATGCAACAACATGCTATTATCGCACACAGCAAGCAATATTTCATAATATTCTATATTGTGTTTACGGTAATAAAGTTATTACAGCGTAAAAATGACCTCTTTTTACTAGAATTAATGTAGTATAGTAAAAATACTGAAATTAATGAGCCTTTGGTACTTTAGGTTTGTATTGCTTTTATTGAAGTTTCAAGTGTTTTATATATATTTTATTGTTTTAAAACAATGATATTGAAATAACATGTGTTTGTGAATATAGAATAAATAGTTTTACTTGAATTGAGTGTTTGGCCAGTGTGACTGTAAACGCGACAGATTCTGGGTTCGATTTCCACTCAGGGGAATAAATTTTTCAATATTTTCATTTTCCTCGCTTTGGTAACGAACGAGGCAAAGCGCGGCGTTGACTTTCGCCACACAATGTCTCGAGAATTTGGTGTCTTAACACAAGGTTCTCAAGTTCCCTCTATCCGAACCTCTACCCTACTATGTTGTACAGCGTGAAGATAGCTTCACGTTTAATAGTCCTATTGAAGTTGTACCGTTTTTCCATATTTTGTCTCTAAATGTACAAAAATAATAAAGAATTAAATATACATATAAATTTTCCAGGCAACAGTAATATACGAAGGGCCAATAAAGAGAACCAAGTTTTCCGAGGGCGGTAAGAAAAGCAAGAAGAATTGGACTGACTGCTTCATGGTAGTGACGCCCACCGCGCTGGTGTTCTACAAGGACCAACGGACCTACTTAGCTACGGTAAGTTATTTTTATATTATTGTAGTGTATTATCTATTATATATATTTATTTGAGGCCGGTCGTGGCGCAGCGGCACGAGGTGTGACTGCAAAACCGACTGGTTGTGGGTTCGATCCCCACTCGATGAGATGAAATATTTACTTAAATTTATATTTCCATTTCTTCGCTCTGGTGTCGAGGTTAAGCGCGGCGTTGAGTTCTGCCACTCAACACGCAATGCCTCCAGAATCCGGCAGAAAGTGGGGAACGGAGTGTCTTAACAATAGGTTCCCTCTGCCTACCCTGCTGTGTGCGGGATACAGCGTGAAGCTAATTTAATTTATTTTAATTTTTTATTATCTATTAATGGTTGTACACGACGGTTGTGCGTTCGATTCCCGTTCGGGGATTAATTGTTTTGATTTTTTGGCTTCGGGAATAAGATAAACAAAAGCATTAAATTTCGTTATTGAACACGCAATTTCTAGAAAATGTGTTACGGAAAGTGAGAAACATAGTGTTTTAACACTAAGTTTCCTCCGTCTGCTATGAATAATGTTTAAATTTATGTCTAATTTCCCGTTTTGTGGCTTCGTCCGCGCGGGCTTCACTATTGTAGACATTATTTCACATTTTGGTACGCTCAAAAATTAATTTTACTACATTATATTATAATTTATTAATATTTCCGGTTTTAATTTATTATAATGTACACGTTTTATAGATATAAATATTTTATCGTGTTATTTTGTTCCGCCATCTCCATTAACTTTTAAGTCGGTGAAAAATACAGAAACCAAGTTAAAATAACAATATTATTTAAAAAATAATACCTAATACTTAGATATACATAAATAATAAATTATTATTAATAATAAAGTTAAAATCTTCCAAGATAAGGAAATAAGGGAGACAGACTATTAGTAGTACTTGATATCTCTTTGAAGATCAAATTGTTCCTTATCTCTTTGTTGAATTAATTACGACTTAAACTTAATTGTTATGATTTATGAAGGTAATCTCCACAAACAATTCAATTTTGTTTACTTTATTGTATAAAATATTGTATAATAGTGCTTCAAAAATATATAATTTTATCAACAGTCATATAATCAAGACGTTTCGAATGTCATTCTTTAGCCAGGAATCTTACCAGCGCGATTGCTATATAATATTCGCAGGCAAACTAATGCCTTAAGTTCATTCAAATGACGATAACTTTTTTTAATGAATCGATTTTGAATGAACTTTTAAGTAAATCGGTTCAGTACTTTCAGAGAAAAATGTGACCATACATATCGACAGTGAGACAGACAGACAAGAAATTAAAAAAATATATTTTTGCTTTCTATTATTCTTTTTAAGTGTCCCTCTATCCATTTTAGTCAAAATTACTAAATGTACAGACAAAATATTTTTACTGTCTTATTATATATAGAGATTATATTTAAGTATCTAGATACTAGAATAATGTTTTTTTGAGTGAGAAATTATCACTTTCATTGGCACTTAGTTATCGTATGATTGTTCGTTATCTTATCAAGATATACATTTGATAAGGATCACTATAGTACATCACTATTTTTATAAAATTTAGAAATCAGCTTCACTCTGTATCCCGCACACAGCAGGGTAGGCAGAGGGAACCTAGTGTTAAGACACTCCGTTCCCCACTTTCTGCCGAATTCTAAAGGCATTGTGTGTTGAGTGGCGGAACTTAAACGTCGAGTTTGCCTTCGTACCATATCGAAGAAATTAAAATATTAAGTAATAATAATTCATTCCCCCGAATGGGGATCGAACCCACAACCGTCGCGTTTGCCGTCTCAAACTTGTGCCCCTGTTAATAATATAATATAATTAATTGTAATTTTACCTGTTTACTATAATTTTGATTAGTAATTTAAAAGTTACATAATAGTTACTAATAACATCGTCATGCATTTGCTAAAAAACATTTTCGTACTACATTAGGATATTGAACTTTTATATCGAGGAAGTATAAAAGATGCGTCGTCTCAAATTATTTCACAGTTCACAAGGTTCCCGCAGCCTACCCTGCTATATGCGGCATGAAGCTGTAAATTTACTATGCTTATATATCTATTTTTTATAATGTATAATGTAATAATAGTAATTTATAATGTATAGACTGCATATTATTTCTTCTTATGAGACCAGTTGTGGGTTCGATTCCCATTCGAGGAAATGAAATATTTAATATTTTCATTTCGTCGCTCTCCTAACAAGTAAAAGCGCGGCGTAATGCCTCTGAGAATTCGGCAGAAAGTGACGAATGAAAAAAAATTACGATCAAAGAAATCCAATTAATTTATAATATGTATGTATGTTTTTTTCTTGTAGAAAATGCCAAAACCTCTGAACACACCACCGAGCCCCACAGCGCCGCGAGCCGAGCTCGTCCTGCCTCTGCTCAATGCGCATATTGTCCAGTGCATACAAATGCATACGAGAAGGTAAAATATGTATTGTAGACCTCTTTATTTTGTAGTGATTGTAAACGCGGCAGTTGTAGGTTCGATTCCCACTTAGGGATTTTTTGAAATTTCCCGGTGCCTTTGCTTCTTTTGCTATAAGACAAAGGGTGTCGCTAAATTTCATCACTTAACACGTAATGTCTTGAAAGTTGTAGAACAGAAATGGAGAATCCTAACACTACGTTATTTATAGTTAGACCTAATAGTTTAATATAGAATTAATAAATCGTTGTAATTAGAGTAGATTCTTTTAACCGAATTCTGTAAGAAGAGGAGGTTATCAAATCGACTGTATTTTTTTTAATGTTTGTTACCTCAGAACTTTTGACTGGGTGAACCGATTTTGATATTTTTTTTATTATTGCATAGTTGGATGCAGTGGTAGTGGGGTCAAATCGTGATCGTATGAATGTTTATATGAAAGACTAAGGTGTTTGTTGTTGAGTTTCTCTATTTCATACTGTAATGGTAATAAATGTCTACATATAAGCGTAAAGCTAACACAAATAATATTAAAAATTAAATAAAATCTATTATAATCAACAATATTTAATGTACTTTTTACTTTTCACATTACCTATTTAAAAAAAATGCATAAATATAAAAATAAATATAATATTAATATAAACATAAAATTTCAGATACAGTCGCTCCCTGGTGCTAATGGTGGAACACGACCAGTATCTACTACAAGAGGAGACGGAGGAGAGTGCCAAGCGATTATTGAAATGCATCCAAACTGTTATATATAAACTTGTAAGTTGTATTTTTGTTTCTCTTATATATCTTGATTTACTTTTATATATTAATTTATGAAAATATTTTTAAAGAATACTCATAATGCAGGAGTACCTTGTGCCCATTGTCCATAGTCCTATATAAACACTTTTTTTTTCTAAGATCAAAAATATTTTTTTTTAGATTAACTGTCATCACAATTCATAGAATTTTATGCATTTTTTTAAATTATTAATAGACATACCAACAAACATATTTCTATATATATTATATACACTTAAATTATATTTCCTATAATAAACCAGGGACCTCCGCCATTAGATGACAAACCAAGTCCATATCAGAGCAGCAATACAGACCTCGAGAGCCTAGGCCGTACCCCACCAGTTTCTAGACACAGGACAAAACAGAAAGGTTAGTTTTTTTTTTTTAAATATATTTATTATAATTTATAAAAATCGTATTTTTTTGTAAAAATGTAATTAAAAATATATATATTACTGTATTTTTATTTATTTAGGTATAATCTGTGTATTTCAAATTAAACACATGTCAAATTACAAACGAATAAAAAAATAACAAAAAAACAGATTAAGCTTAAAATGACAAAATTATTATAAAACTTGTAGATTTTAATTTGCCTATTTTAATAATATATAGTCTATAAAACTTTCTTTTAAAATTAGTTCTAAATATACATTTGAAATTAATATAAACATAAGATCTCATTCTCATCATCACTTTAAATTAAATTTTCCAATATTAATATTATAAAAACACATACAATAATAACAATAATAAATTAAAAAGAATTAATCACCATATAACATATTTATAAAATAAATAAAAACTATTGTTTTTACTATTTGTTTATATTTTAGATTGCACTTAGAATTGTTGGCACTTAAAACCCAATTAGTAGAATTTAGTTACAGTTTTAAGTTATTAGTAGTTGTTAGCCTTAATTTTTATATGTTGTTGAGAATTTTGTGAAGGGTGCGGTTTTATTTATTAATATTGAGGTGGTGTAATATTAGTTAAAACTATTAATATGCTTCATCCCATCATCACTTTAGATCAAAATAATAATAATATTAGATTAACTTAATATATTTTTTAAACTAAAAAAATCAAATAATATTGTACAAAATTAAGTAAATTTCATTATTAATAATCAAGCTTTAAACAATAATATTAAAAGTTTATTTTGTTATAACACTCAATATATTAGTTAAATATTAAGGCTATATTGATTACCAAAGTAACGAACTTCTATTACAGTAATTACCTGAGTAATCATGATTAAAAATAAATATTAATGTTTTGGATTGATTTATTTTCAAATTATATTTGACAAAATTTTAAAGTTAAATATAAGTATCTTAATATTTTATTTATAATACCTATTAAAATACAGTTTTTATTGAAATATGCTTATTCATCATTTATTTTCTTTTTCCAAATACAATTTGCAAGTTAAGATTTTTTTTAATAAATTAAATAAACGAAATTAATTTATATAATTAATTATTATTTAAAAAACAATAACAGAAAAAATAGTTATTTTATCAGTTGTATATTCTTCATATCCGTTTGCTTCTAGCTTGTAAATAAAATTAGTTAAGTTTATTGTATTGAAATCTCCCACTTTTTGTGGTGTGAGTAACTGTTCCCGGTAAATGATGAATTAATTTGTTTTCCTCATTCAGTTAGTGTTACTCATGGTGTTAGTTCATTATGGTTTAATTTTATGGTCATAGTTAAAATTATTTTGTTTAAAAAAAATATTTTAACATTACACTTTATAAAAATATATTAAACGCTGAAAAAAGTGAATTTGTAGTGTTGTTATATATATTTCAATATATATTTTTATAATTTGTGTTGAATAATATTTTGGAAAATGATCAAGTGATGTTGATTTGTGGCTGTGTGAATGGATTCCGTAGTCTGTCTTCATGTAAGATTTTTTTTTGTATTTATCTATATTATAGCTAATTCACATACATCTTTTGATATTATAATGGCTGTTTATTATTTGCGTACTATAGATATATCTATGCAATAAAATTTAAATAATTATTGTTAGTATTTTAATGTTTTCTGACTGAAAGCCGTATCACTCTATATAAAACAAAATTAAATCAATTTAGCTGTTGTTTTGTATTGAAATAGCCTTAAACATCAAAGTTTATTTATTGGTATAATTATTATTGATAAAACGTTTCTCACCTGAAACGCTTATCTGATAATACTGCGTTATAGATAAATATCTTACGTGATTAAATTTAGTGTTAAATCGTCTTTGATTATTGTCACTTGACCTGTGAAACGTGCGCGTATAATAAAAAATAGATTTTTACACCAAAATGTGCATACACAACTATTAATTAAACCGAATTTAAAAAGTTTTAACCGAATGAATAATGGCGATACAAATGGGTATCGTAAAAGTGATTATTATAAGTGATATTAAATCATTTATACTAAAATGAAATTATAAAAAGTTGGGGCTTATAAACAAACATGGTGATAAAAGTACCAAATTTTGAAGGATCGGGCCTTATGCAGTGTGATTATGTCGAAGAATAAAAGAAGTCCAACGAACAAACTGAGAGATTTTTTTGGCTCCCAGCATTTTACATTTGTGAAAAGTAAATTGAAAATTTACTTGTCAATAATATTACATTATAGTTTTTATCAAAAAAAAGAGTATATTATATATGAAATATATATTTATGTTTGTAAAGCATATTCAAAATTTTACGCATTTACTTTGAGCTTTTGGCCGGAGTCAGTGTTACTATATTATGATTTTTTTATCATTTTGATAGAACAACCATCCACCTGAAATAATAATATAAATTAATCATCTCTTTCTATGTTGTTATAATTTTTTTTGTCCAATGCGTGGTACGGTCTTTTTTCCATAAGTATAGTATGATATATTATTTCAATGAAAAAAAAACGCAGATTTTTTTTCATGGTCTTCAGTTACAACGATTACCAAAAATAATGATTATATCAGTATAATACCATCTAATCTTATACCATCCACTAATTTCGTTACATCTGGGAATTATTTTACCTAGTTTTATTATACTTTTTTTTTATTAGGTAAATTTTGCCGACATTACAAATTTTTTTGTAACATAAAAATTATCTATTGAATCCATGATACGATTATCTTGGTTTATCTAAAGGTAACATGCTACAAACGCGATTGTAGCACTTTAGTCTCTCGTAGTGCAGTGTTTATTTTTTATATGACTTGTCAATACATATTTGAAATCGATATAGAATTATACATTTTCATCTTTTATCAAAGAAGTATTTTGGCATATTTTTAGAATTTCTAAGAATATTCCAACAAAAGTGTTAAATTTTGGAGTATTCATCAAAGTTGAAAGGTAAATGAATTCATGTGGTTCCTTACAAGAATTGTGTACGTCTGAATCATCTAACAAATGTGTCCTTAATAATATCGAATTCGTTGAAAGATATTTGTGGTTTACTAAGAATCCTCTATACATTTTAAATCTCGGTGTATTGGGCATTCATATATACCTTATTAAATATATTATAATTACATATTGTTTTATTTAAATTTAAGAAACCCTTATACTATTCTTAAATCTTCTCTCTTTTCATTTTCTTACAAAGCAATAACATTATATATGCTACGGTGGCTGTATGGGTGTACGGATTGCCTCTATAGAATGGGATCTTTAAATCTTTACCTTATTTCATCTTTCTTAGCTTAATTTTTTACCCAGCTTACCTTATTCCTGTGTAACATATGCCTTTTTCTTTATAAAATCCAAGATGTCATACCCATTTCAGCTGGTGGGAGTAGCAACGAGGATCTGAGTGATTCCGTCGAGGTTTCAATACAGAAGTCTCAAGTCAAAAGTAAGCTAAGGAAATTCTTCGCGAAACGTCCCACTATGGAAGTTCTTGTGAAGAAAGGAATTTATAAAGGTTTGCTTATGAATAATTAGATGGGAGTGAGATTTTTACTGCACTTTTGACATATCCTGGGATGGATCCATTCCTCATACTAAATGTATTTGAAGTTAATACAATAATATTAATAAGGGATTTTATTTGCATGAAATAATCATTAAGTAATGCTTAGTAAAAATGGGATTTTTTTTAACTTTGCTTTGGATCTACCCCTGGCTGAGTGTACAGATTACATCACAGATGGGTACATTTTGAATTTTGCTAATAGTAGAACTATGGTTGCTTTTAGTTTGGCATGAGAGTTTTTAATGTGAAAAAAAAAACTGGATGAACTTCTTATGTTTTAGGATAGTTTTAAAACTAATTGTTGGATTTTTGGATATTTCAATATAATGGACTTAACGGTAAGTTTGTACATAGAATTGAGAAGTGTAAGCTTGTATTGTTATATGTAAAATAGATGTAGTGGATTTAGTTGGTGTTTTATTTCACGTAGTACCTAGATTTTAGATACCCAGTAACGGTGGATGGTTGTTTTTTTGAATTAACAGTTTTTTTTTATAATACTTAATACGTTAGAGTGACAAAACAGGTAAGTAAATAGGTGTCGTTCAAAAAAAGTTTTTAAGGTTTTTTTAAATATGTTTTACGGTTTCAGATATTTAATTATAAAAAAAGTTTATGTATAATTGGTCAAAAAAGGCGTGATAAATAGAAAGTTGATATGTTGGTTATTCACACACGATTGACACATTATGTAATACTTAACACACACCAAAAGGTAAAAATACGCTTAACTGGTAATACTTAATTACTGAGAGTCTTCTGTATTTTAGGATAAGGACAGACAGCATTTTTTTATTTTTAGGAATTGCGTGATACGAAATGAAATTAACGTCGTCTACTTACAATGAAACAAGTCAGATGATAAGAATTATCATTAAAAAGTATTTCGCAAAATACAATGTATATAATTATATATTAGTTAGTATATTTAATTATAATTTATCTGTCAATAGATGAGCCCGTATTCGGTCGTAAGCTCGAAGATGTTTGCCCGTCGTCCAGTCCGCGCGTGCCCGACTTCGTGCGCGCGTGCGTCAAGGAGATAGAGAGCAGCGAGGAGAACATGTGTACAGATGGACTGTATCGTGCCAGCGGGAATTTGAGTCAAGTGCAGAAAATACGTTTAGAGGTAAGTAGAGAAAATAACAGACAGTAGTAATTAAACTTATTTGTTTTTTTTTTATTTTTTTTTTATGTATTGGTCTAGTCGTTTTACAATTAAATAACGCATATGTAGTTATAGACACTACTGAGCAATGTTTTTCACACATATTTTGAAACAAATGACAAGAATCAGCTTCACGCTGTATCCCACAAACAGCAGGGTAGGCAGAGGGAACCTAGTGTTAAGACACTCCGTTCCCCACTTTCTGCCGAATTCTAGAGGCATTGCGTGTTGAGAGGCAGGACCGCGATTTGCCTCGACACCAGGGCGAAGAAATGGACATATAAATTTAAGTAAATATTTCATCTCCTCTAGTAGGGATCGAACCCACAACACACACTTTATGCCCCTACGCGCTACGACTGGCCTATGTGATGACAAGAATCCTAACAAAAAAATACTGAAAGTTTTTATACTTTTAAAAAAGAGTGTACTTACAACCTTTTATAACTCGTAATTTAAAATAAAATTCAAAATTACTAGAACCACTTTTAAATATGTTATAACATCAACAAGCCTCAACGAAATTTATCACAGTAAAAATAGTATTAGAATATTTTAATAATTATAATTTTTCTTACAGATCGATCAAAACAATTTATCAGTTATCGAAAACAATACAGACATACACGTGCTAACGGGATCCCTGAAGCTGTTCTTCAGAGAACTAAAAGAGCCTCTCATACCGTGCTCTATGTTCAATAGAGTACTTGCGGCTTGTTGTAAGTATACATACATAAATATATAAAAAAGATGTTTTACCTGAGTATATAAAATCTTCTTTTGATATATTTTTCATTAAAATATCAAACAATCGTATATTATGATAATAAATAACTTATTTATTTTTTACAGCGATAAAGCCAAGAGAAACTAAGATAAAAGAGTTCCGAGATGTCATCCATTCTTTGCCGCAATGCAACAGGGACACTCTTAAATTCCTACTCGAGCATCTCCTGAAGTAAGAATTATTATTCTTTCAATTCTCGCATATAGTCAGTCATCTTTAGACACCCCGTTCCTCACGCACTTTTTCGTAATCTTCATGACATTGAGTAGTGAAATCACTCCCTGAGTGAAAATCGAACCTACAACTGTTGTTGCCACGATAATGATTAAACACAAAATGAAGTGATTGACTTAAAATAGCAAGTAAGCAGGCTCACATCTGGTCTTTAACAGTTATTTTCGACCAGTGTTGACAGTTTATGTATACTGAATTTTTCTTTAAACGGCATGAGGGCCGGCAAATTAATTCTATAATTTATTTATGTTTCATGAAACCCAAAACAATATTTAAAGTATCAATACTTAAAATCATGTTTTTAACTACTTTCAGAGTAACACAATACAGCGAGAAAAATCGAATGCACACAGCCAACTTGGCCATTGTTTTCGGTCCAACTTTACTATGGGCACCGGCGGAGCAAGCAGACAATATAGCTATAGACTGCATACAACAGAACAATGTCGTCGAAATACTCCTAAACGAGTTTAAAGATATCTTCGAAGATACGAAAACTAAGAAAAAAGCGTGATGGTACCACATTTAAACACTATTTAGTTTGGTTTGATTACCACTGTACCCCAATTGGTAATCAATCAAGTTGATTACCGTTATCACTTTTCATCATCATCTTTGATCATCGGAGTAATAGTTGATTATATTACATGATTACCGTAATCACTTTCATTTGATTACCAAAGTAATAATGATTATGTTGGTAACGATTTGTGTTGGTGATTTAATTTCAAATAGGTAACAAATAATTTATAAAATGCATAGATTGAAATTTAAATATCATAATAATATTATTAAATGTATTATTAACTATGGTTACTCTTATACCAAACGAATAGTTGAAAAAATAGTTAAGCTCGGTTCGATGTAACTTTTGTATGTAAATAAATATATTTCGAAATATTTCTGTTACATAATTATATTGATTGATCTCTGGTGAAATGGAATTAAATATTTATTTCCTAAAAATTGTCCGCTTTCTTAGCCGCCATTCAAATTTAAACATTAAAAAACTTTGAAATTTTGATAAGATTGTGCAAATTCTTACACAATATTATAGGATTTTACTGTCTTAATCCAACTTTATTCGATTTTAGATTAATATCGATATTCCTCGATACGAAAAGGCGGTTATGTAAAACTAATAAATATATTTCGACAAAAAAAAAATCGTCCAAATTTGGAAAAACGTGCGCGTTGTGACTGTAAGCAATATATATATGGAAAGACTGTCAGAGGCTCTAGCTGTATTTTTAAATAAAGAAATCAGTGTGAAAATGGCTAAATTAAAAAGTAATAACTTTAATGCTATTATTTATTTTAATACTTTTTTCATAATTAATAAAAAAAATAAAAAAAAAACATTTCGGAACACACTGTATAACTAAAAGCAATTTTTAAAAACAGAACAAAAATATCTAAATTATCAAAATTAGGCCATTCTCACGCTGATTATTAATAAATAAATAGATTATTAATATTATATAAATAATTATATTATACATATAAATATTATATATGTATATTTATATTACGCGTTTAAATAGTGTTAAATATAGTGTATTGTATTTTGTTTTTGTAACACCATTTATTTGGGGCCAATCTGTATATAACCGAGTCCTGTAGGCTTGAAGCCGGTGCTCGTGGATTTATGGGACGTTGCTATTATGAAGTAGGTTGCGGGTTCGATGTTTTGTTTAACGAAATAGTAAAATTAATTATTATGCTATAATTTTAAAATGTTTTTGATATTGCTTTATATTTATTCTTTTATTAACTATTTATTCGTTTATATAAACATTAATTTCAATTTTAAAAAATATTAGAATTTCAATAGTCAACAAAATAAATCAAAAGTAGAAAAAAAAATATTACCTGTACATTTAAATTTTAAAATAATTATATATTATATCTATTTCTATATACATTTTTAGTTTTACCACTTAAGCAAGATATCGAACTTGTGACTACCGTCGTATCAACATCAAACCGCGATGCTTATTTTGTGCCTTACGCAAGGTTTTTTTGTAAATATTCATCATAGATGATATCAGTTTGTGATAATATTATTGTTGTTGTGTTCTAGAAATTTCTTATTGTATTTTTTTTATTGTATCGCTTGATAGTGACTCTAGTCCTACTTAAATGCTGGACTTGTTTGAATGTATGGGAATTTCGAAGTGATAGATTATTTTGAATATAGAATTGGATGTAGGTTCGATTTTCTTTTCATTTTTGATTGAGATAATATATATATTTTTAAAAGTAAATATTTTTGTAATTAACTGTATACTTAAAAATATCTTCATTTTTTTTTGCATAAGTTTTAAAAGTATTCTTAACATTAGAAAATCATTTTAAATAATTTCATATTTTCTTATATGACAAGGGGAATCAAACCCACAACTAATGAATATAATCAAAATAATTTCACAATTCCCAATACATTTTTTTACTGTATAAATAACACCAATAAAAGTACGTTACGATGTAAGCTAGGAACCAAAGTTTTGTAATGGAGGAGGAGCGCGTGTAGTTATCGTGTATTATCTTTTAATGTTAAATAACGCAAATATTGCTTGGTAATAGAGAAATGACATTAAATAAAAATTACTTATTCAATTTTTGGTTTTGTTTTTTTTTTATCTATATTTTTTTAGCCTTACGCATTTTACGGTGGTGTGGGTAAAGGGAACCTAGTATGTTAAGACATTCTGTTATCTATTTTGTCGTGGAATTATGGAGGTAGTCAGTGTTAAGAGGGGGAGCTCAACACCGCGCTCTAGCTTGACACCAGGGCGAGGAAATGGAAATATAAACTTAAGTAAATGTTTCATTTCCTCGAGTGCGGATCGAACCCACAACCAGTCGCGTGTAGAGTCTTTTTGTGCCTCAAAATATTAATAATTATAATTCATTTTGCCGAGTGGGAACCGAACCCACAACTGTCGTGTTTAAAGTCACACGCTTGTGCCACTGCGACACGATGACCTCAATAAGTAATTTAAGGTTTTTGGAAATTTATTAGATTTTGCTCGCAAAATTTGTTGTATTTAAAGAAAAAATATTTAACTATACAGTATGTAGGTAGAACACTGGTCCGCAAAAGCCTAAATATGGTCCGCGAACGATTTTAATTTTATGACTGGGGATTTCTGAGGGGAAGTTTCTGTTTAATTATCACAGTTAATTTTTATTATATCTACATGCATAGTGGTCCGTGCTACCAAGGATGATATAAAAGTGGTCCTTGATCAAGAAAAGGTTGGGAACCCCTGAGGTAGATGGTAAGTAAGCGTGCAAGGCAAGTGCAGTTTTTCACGCAAAATTTGTATGATTTTTATCATCATACAAATTGAAAGCTAAGGAATCAGCCAATTCAGTAAACAGTTCTATAAAATAATTGCAGTAGTAGGGGTTCGTGGGTTCGCACTTGTGCGCCGGACCTCGAAACTAAAAACAAAAAAAAAGAAAGAAATAGCCCCCCATTTAGATCGATTGTGCCGGGCCCCGAGCTGTATCTCTAACCGTTCCAAAGACAGCTTTTTATTAATTAAATCACACTAGTTCATTTGCTCTACGTATAATATTGTAGTGTATCGTGGTTTCGTGGTTTTTTTTAGTTTTGAACTGCCGACAAAGGTCTTCAATAACATTTTTTCGTATAAACCTTCCAGTATAATGTTATCAGATTTTTATAATTTCCAAAATTTATTTGTTTTCATATGCGAAGTATTATAAAGGTCGATTTTGTAGTTGTTTTACACTTTCGAATGGTATAAATATGTAAAACACATACGACAAACGGATTTAGCAGGTTTACACTCCAAACCGACGATATGATTTATTTCTATTGTTTGTGGTACTTTGATAGGTCAGCATAGGCGCCGGACAGGAGGGAACGCGGGCCGTGACCACCCAAGAGTACTGTGGTGCCTACCCCAGAAATTTTACTTAAAACAAAATTTGCCCCAAAAATAAAAAAAAACAACATTTACACGAAAATATCTGTTCAAAGCTGAAGTCCAGAAAATATCTCTAGATACACTGATGACGGTCAGTATAATTTATACTAATATTATAAAGTGGACATCTGTTTGGTTGAACGCGCTATTCCCAGAAACAGGAAGGTCCATTTATCGAGGAGGTTGTGTTTCATTACGTTAATCACTTCAATGTGAGTTATCACAGCACACTGTACCTGAAGTCAGGGTCACCTTGACTCTATAATTCATATTAAGTAATTCCATAGGCTATAGAACCTATGGAACCTGCAGGGTTGCAGTGTGCGGGATACAGCGTGAAGCTGATTTCATTTATATAATTTCCTTTGAAATTTTCGGGACGCAGATTCGTATATTTATTGTTAAGTGTGCAATGTGTCATAAAAATAGTTTTATATCAATAGTTTTCACTTCCCACGCAAGATATAATGATATTTAATTCCTTTGCAGATTTTCTTCTTTTTAAAAAACAGATTGTTTCTTTTTCTAACTAATCACATATAAATTAACTTTATTTTTAGCGTTCCGTACCTTTTAAGGAAAAAAGGAACCTTTATAAAATCACTTAATCGTCCGTCCGCCTGCCTGTCTCTCTGTCTGTCAAGAGCCTTTATCTCAGGAACACTTGGGGATATCGAGTTGAATTTCAAACCATATGCTCAAATTTACGGTTCCTTGATTTCGTATTATATAAAGAATCGTATTTCTACATTTACTAAAATATGAGGCCGTTTATATCGCAAAAACGCGTATTTCGACGCTATAAAGCAGGGGCTCCCAATCTTTTCTTGATCAGGATCTTTTCTTGATTTTATTTTATAGAATTCTTGTTAGCAAGGACCTACATAGTGGATGTAGGTATAATAAAAATAAATGAATAAACAAAAAAATAATAATTTCAAAGTCAGTAGGAACTGACATGATAAAAAATAACAATATTTAGAAAATAACTTTGATATTTTGCGTGATAAATATTAAAAAAATAAATAAATAAGTAAATATTAAAAATTAATGAATTACAAAATATATTAGGAAATTTAAATGTGAAAATATTTTATGTTTTACTGCCAAACACCAAAATTAAATATCATTCGTGAACCATATATTAGCTGCTGCGGACAACTACTGGTCCACGGACCACTGGTTGGGAACCGGTGCTATAAAGGGAATCAAAATATATAGAGTACTTCTGGTTGACCTAGATTTATGAAATTTGGCAGCTAGCATCTACAGGTACTAGTATAGGATTTTTTTGATTTTTTTTTTTGGTTAAATCCTAAAAAAAGTTCAAGTGAGGTATCAGATGAAAGGGCCTAGTGTTAAGTCACGTCGTTCCGCATTTCCTGAAGTGTTGAAACTCGATACAAGCCTGTGCCTTGTTACCACAGAGCGGGCAAATTGAAAATAATTCACTCCCTCGAATAGGAATCGAACCCACAACCCCCTCCACAATCAAAACGCTCTATCGCTGCACCACAGCAATCTCAAATTTATTACTTATTAGGCTTCCTTACTTAAGTAATTAAACACACAGAAAAAAAACCAAATTTATTAAGCTTTTTTATTTAATTAAACACACAAAAAATGTAATCTTAAATAGATAGATAAGCTATTTCTTTTACATAATAAATTCCAAATTAATCCCAATCTACCTTGTATTCGTATATTTTTAATTATTCTTAACTAAGGTACCATATTTGGCGGTCAAACTTAAGTATAGCTTAATTTAGTTAATGGACCACTCCGCGTAATGAGGAGTTAGTACCAATTATAGTGCCTAGCCTTCGTTTGGTCAAATATTTAAGATAGGAGAGGATATTATTAATTCTGGAGGTCGTCGTGGCGTAGCGGCAGTGTCTGGCTTTAAACGCGGCGGTTGTGAGTTCGATTTTCAGTGGAGGATGTGAGTATTTTTTGAGTTTCGCACTACACTAGTTTCTCTCTGTCTATTCTGCTTTGTGGAGGATATTGCGAAGCTAAAGCGTAAAAAAATTATTGTCTCCAGAGTTCCACGGAAAGTGGAGAACAGTAGTGTCTTAATGGGAACAGAGTGTTTTTAGACTAGATCCCGACGTTCCTTTTGCTTACCCTGCTAGGCGCAGGATACAGCGTGAGATACAAACAAAAAAAATGGTGGTAAATGGTGTAATTTTTTTTATATTATAGCTTGATTTTGAATACTGAACTGACTACTATACAACTTAACTTAGCTTCACGCTATATCCCTAGCGGGGTAGTCAGAGAGAACGGAGTGCCAAACATTACGGACTCTACATACCTCTTACGCCTCGTCCACTGTCATCAACCTCTTCAAACATGTCTTTTGGAGGGTCCTCATGCTTTTTACGTGACCTTCCTCCAGTATCTTTGATATTGTTTTCGAAGGTCGACCGAGGTCTCCCCCTACCTCTCTTACCACTCTTTTGCCATTCGTTCGTCGTGCCCAAACCAGCTGAGCACGTTCTTCTTCACCGTGACGTCCTCTAGTACCTGCCATTCTGTGTATCTCTTCTACTATACAGTTTATACAAATCAATCAATTAAAAGGTTTTTTTTAATTAACTTTGTTGAGGTTCATTGGCATAACTGTAAAAGCAATGGTTCTAAGTACGATTCACATTCTCAGAATATTTAACTTTAAATTGTTTGCATTTCCCCACTCTAATGCTATTAATGCGTAATACGGAGTGTCTTAACACTAGGTTCCCTCTGGGTACCCCGTTATATACGACACAAGCACAATCTAGTATTCTTCAAAGGGATAACAGTAAAGTCCAATAAAACACATAAATATATAATAAAACAATTTTAATCATATCGGTAAGTTAAACGGAAACTTTTACATGCGTTTTTTTTCCAAATCCCTTTTTTTAAATCTGCTATATTTATTAAACATTATGCAGTCTTTTTTTCTAAATTCATATCGGACAGTGATCTATCGTAGGAATGTTTAAAATCTTTAAAAATCTAAAAAAAATGAACTTACCGCTTATAATTATTTAACTTATCAAATTGGTTCCTAATTAATATAAAGTATTCCAATTCATTTATGACAACTCATGCATTAGAACCCATACAAACAAATTCATACAATCTATATAGTGCGGTCGACGAGTCGTGGCCGCCCTGAAATTAGGATTTTTCAACACAAAGTAATCGAAAGCAAGAAAAATCTTATAGACAAATCTGCGCAGGCATTGGCTAACTTCAGGGCGGCCACAACTCGTCGAACGTACTGTACTCATTATATATTTATATGGACATTAAAATATTACACGAAGGATAATAAAATGATAATTTCACATTAACTATTTCTACACTTAACAAAAGCTATCTAATGAAGCTCCTTTTATATCATACATTGTATTATAAATATATATAAATATGTACGTATGTGAATGAAAGCAAACGTAAATTAAATAATATTTGTATTGAAAATTGTAGGTTTTTTATGAGAAACCTTTTGCCTAGTGTGAGTATGTAGTAAAGTTAACCTTTTTGTTTTTGTGGAATATACACTTATATCGTAATCATTCTTTTTTTCACTTTAGAAGTTCATTTTGAAATAAACTCGGCCATAAAAATAATGTCGCACAGAATATAAGTAACACTTTTGTTATTTGTAACGGAGATTAAAATCAGCTTCACGCTGTATCCCCCATACAGCAGAGTAGGCAGAGGGAACCTAGTGTTAAGACACTCCGTTCCCCACTTTCCGCCGAGTTCTGGAGGCATTGCGTGTTGAGTAACGTAAGAATGGAAGATTTTTGCTAAATAAATAAATAATTATAATAATAAACTCGCCATGATGCCGTTGTGGCCCAGCCACCATTTTCACTCGAAGAAATAAACTATTTTCATTTCATCGCTTTAACAACATGACAAAGCGCGAGGTTATGTTCCGTCACTCAACAGGCAATGTCTTAAAAATTGGGCAACGAAATGTCTCAACATTACATTTCGTCTGCCAAACGCAAGCCACAAAGGCTATAAATAATAAAATTCCCGATTCTAATTTTATATATCATCCGTATTCAACATTCCTTTTTAATATTTAACCAACACTAATCCACACGATTGAGAAAGAAAAAAGGAGCCCCTTCTCAAGGTGAATAAAACGCCTTTTCGACTTGAAAAGTATTGACTATATAAGAATAAGCTGACGTTATACAATGCAATGTCAATACTTGAAAAGCCTTATAAAAGTTATTTAGGTCTTTAGTTGAAAGTAGGGCAAAAAGTAGAATATACGTCTTACGGTCCGGTTTATCTTTATAGAGATAAATTAGTAATAAAAACTACTGTATGACACTGTTGTTGGTTTGAACCGAGAGGAATATCCATTTTTGAAACTCATATATTTCGAATGTTTTCTTAGATAAAATGTCAGAGAGATAAGTCATGCGTTCCTTATGACTTATCTCTCTGCCTATCATGCAATAAGTGTACCAAAACATTATTTCCTTCAATATTTTTTTTGTCAGATACTAAACAAAAGAATGTTTTCAACACATTCACAATTGTTTTTAGAGATTTAGATTTGTTTAACCCTACTACGATAGCCATTTGTAATTATTGTGGACTTATTTCAAACTGATATTTTATAAACAGGACTAGCAAAGCAAAAAAACATATTACATTTGAACGAATTTGTCTTCAACACATATTTTTAGCTATAATCCAAAATTGACGAGACCAAAAAGGTCCAAAAAACTCGTATCCTGAACCCTAAAAGCTATTTTCTCTATAAAATGTTTACCGAATGAATTCAAGCTTCAAATATTGTTACCAATCACACAGCAACATAATCTCCTAATTTATAATATATTATAAGCCTTTTGTAAATGCGAAAAAATATTTTTCATCTTCAGTATTAATACTAAGCAATTTTTATACTAAACTTATTTCACAACAGCATGGTATACAAAATTTTCTGATACAAATATATAAAAAGTGCATAAAACGTTCCAAAAATGTGTATCAACAATTCACAGCAATACGCTACATGATAATATGGTATAATATAAATTACGATTTTGCAAACAATAAAAAAAACTACTTAAACATGTAAATTATTTAATTTTTTGCATATAGCAACATTGTTTTTACTAACTTCTCAGGGTTGAATCTGGTCCATTTTTCATCAACTCTTTCAACTGTTGAATAAAAATTTTAGTAGCTTTTTTAAAATTTTGTTGCCATATACAAAAAATAATAATAAGCCTATTTAATAAGTGTACATTAAAATTACGTACAATTTTAAGCTCTATGTTCGTTAACATCACGTTTCGCAAAACTATTTTATTTATATAAAGCTTTAATGGCCTAACTTAATACAATATTATTTGTAACTAACACAACGAATATTATAAAAGCTAAAAATAATTCTTAATAATAATAATAACTAATTTCTACAGATCTATTATTAAATTCGGCTTATGTCTATCGGCTTCTCAAATGAAAAAGAAAATGTTTGACAAATTATGAGATATCAACAACCATGCTTTCGTATTATTATAAAGTCAAGGTAATCAGGAACTTAACGTGTCCTTGAGTATTGTCACGCGATACAGCAATACAAAACATATAACGACCATTTTGTGACTACACTTTTTTTTTAAGCTTTTCTGGTTCAGCCAAGTAGGGCACAGATAAGATAAAGCTAATCTATATAAATCTGTGCTTTGGCACATACATATCGATAATTTAATGGTCAGTTACAAATATAAATACAATTTGCCCATTGTACACCAGTTTAATCAGAAAAACGATATGAATATTATATTTTCGATAACGTTATATTTTTTAATTTTATTCTTTTGCCTAAATAATAATTAATTAAAAGGCCCGTTATTATCTTTTGAGTTTGAATTCGGCCAAGTAAAGAGAATTTCATCAAAGAAAAAGGTCGAAAGTCAATTAATCGCTACTAACATGTCTGTATATAAAAAAAGAACGCGGGATATAAGCGGGGTTCGTGACAACAATAAAAACCTCGTCAAAACAAATTAGGAACAGTTTAATATAAAACAAAAATATTACAAATTACTAAATCTAATAACATTGTAATATTTAAAAAGCACGTTTTGCAGTCTGTGGTATCACTACCTTAACAATCACTAATTTACGCTTACGGCTGCTAAATTTCGTCCGAATCTGACCTTATCGAGTCGTAATTGGACGTTTTGCTTCTCAGCATCCTAAGGAATGAGCCCACAGCGAATATCGTCCGCCTGTGTCTATGAAATATACCCTGATACAAAGCTTCTCTAAGAGCTTTCCTGTCATCAGACATTGAAGGTTGTGTGCTCAGTGTAATGTCAGAATGAGCTCCGACCGACTTCTGGTGTCTGAGGCTGCCATGTTTCTTTTCTAATGACTTTTGATTTGGTAAGCTCATAGTCGATTCTATCGATGAATTCTTAGTTTTTCTCAAATTAAGCATTTTTTTCCCCGACGACGACTCCGAGGACGATCTGGTCGGAGCTAGTTTTGATCTATGTAGCGGATTATTCGAACTTTCTGGATGAACCACTAAATCGACTGACTTTTGGCTCACGGCACTCGATCTCATCAGAGTTCTCTGTGAGGTCGTCGGTTCGACTTTAGATACCCGATCATCCTTTACCATCGGCTGCTCAGATTCTATAGCGATCATTGTCTTCAATTGGTACTAACAAGGACTAATTAGACTTGTTAAGATTGTGTAACAATTTAATCGGACGGTTCAATGCCAATCACAGAGGCGGCCGCGCCTCGTCCACGTTGCTAATTGAGGGCACGGCGAGATGAATGACTACTTCAGAATTATTCCGATTGTCAGCCTGGGAACGGCCGTCGCAACAATTGCTAAATGTTATCGTAGGGATATTCCCATCGCAATCAATTTGTATTGTATTTAGATTTTGAGCCAAGTTATCAATGCCGGTTTCACTATTGTCCTGTAAATATTTTTCATCACAATTTGCAGTCATGCTCGGAGCAAGCCATTCCTTTTCATCGTAAGTATCAAGTTTATCTATCTCCGGTGAGGGGCCAAGGTCGTCCCGATATGTTGGAGATACGCCGTCCCCGTTTACTTGTAAACTGATTAGACCAGCTAAATTAACATTAAAATTACTCCGTGCGGTTGTTTGTCCACCTTCACCGCCACGAACTTCTTCGGCAATTATTCGATCTGTGATTGTTTCAATTTCTTTTTGTAATGTTTGATCGTCCTCGTAAAATTCGGAGAGATCTTGAAGATTTTCGTACCAATTGTTTTCTAGTAAGCTCGAAGTTGAATTTTTGTGTTCAGCGGTTTCTTCACGGTGTCGGTCGATAAGATGTTGCAGGGATTCTTCGTGCTGACGAAAAAGAGTATGGTAAGCTTGACTTACAGTTCGAAGAGAGTAAGATGAACGTGGTCTCGGAAGAAGTGACGCTGAAGGGGTGTGAGCAGCGACGCTGCCACGCCACACGTGCCCGCGAGCGCGCTCCCACAGTATTGCATTAGAATTAAGAATCCTTTCAAAGTCCGACACTTGTTCGGCTTCGCTTATCTGCAATAGCAACTTGTTTTCCGTCTCCTTTCCGCCGACCCTCTGACACAGCTTCTTCTCACCGGCCTGTTTAGGATTAGAAAATTTAGTTTTATTATCAATTCGTTTTGAACTACAATTTAAGTTACGCTTAGAAGTTGAATGTATAGGCTTAGGGTTATCCGCATATGTCATTGGTATTGATAGTGTCTGAACGGAGATTGCGCATGGTTTTTTTTCTATTAATTTTCGTTTTAAATCTTTAACGATCACATTATTTGTTTTAATTTGTCGTTTAATTTGATCGTTGGACGGTTGCTTATGGAAATACTCTTTGGCAGAATAGCGACAGCGAAGGGTATCAGCACTTCGAATATTACGTCCATGCTGAGATCTGGGCCTTTCTGCTAAGCAGACACTTTTAGCCCTCAACGGAATATCAGGCCTTTTGTCTTTCGATGCCAGTTTGTAAAAGTTACAATAAGTGTTCAATCGAAACGTGTCGACAAGCGAGCGAGCGACGGCAGTGATGTGAACGAACGAACTGTCTGCAAATCATGCACTGCTTTCTTCGAAAATTGTATGGAGTGAGCGTAAAAAGTAATTTATCGTGTTAGCGTGTTGTGGTCGATCGATTGCCTTCGCCGGTATCGCTGCCTAAATAGAGATGGGCATAAAATTCGCCAAAAGTACGATCGCGGTCTCGCTACCAGCTTACGATGTTACAAGTTTTCATGAAACAATTTTATGTTTTCTTTTTATCTGAACCTTTCTTAATAAAATATTCAAGTCTATTCGAGTCACGTGAACAAAGCTTTGCCTATGTAAATGAGGAAATGTTGTTTGTGTACACATTGTTTTAAATGTAATATTTTACCATTAGAAATTATTAAAGTATTTTTAAATCATTTCATCCAAAATTAGAAACAACAGTTAAATATTATTCTAATCGATAAAATAATTGGGATTTAAAAAAAAAAATAAGTCATGCTCATCACAATAATATCAGTTAATTTAAAAGTGTTAATATTTATTGAAAGTTTATAGAAAATCTGTGTAAAAAAACCGCATAATTAGAGCAATTAAAATCAATGTGTGTCAGTTGGCTGCAGTTTTCAGCTGCCTAGTAATTTCTCAGCTGGCACGGCGCCAGCGGCTGTCACTAAATCACACAAAATAAGGAAAATATTTCAGATTCAGATCTATCAATAGATAAATTTATTTTGAGAGCGTTTATATTTGTTGTCATTATTTTCTACTATCCTATTTATAATTTTGTAAAAATATAATAGTATTCATGTATAGTTTAAAGAGTTTTTGTAGAAATGAATATGTCAATTTTTTAAGTTATATCTGTAATATAATTGTGATAAAATAAAAATATCTGAATGTAAGTGTAATGGTTGTGGGCTTGATCCCCACTATTGGGAATGAATTATTATTATATAAATATTAATTTTGCTCTGATTGACAAAGTCCAACAAACAATATTTGAAACGTAGTGTTTCAAATACAAGCGGAAAGCCGAATACCAAGTGTTTTTCTCTTAACTTTTAATTATTTCTGCTATATACGGAAAAAAGTGTAAAGCTAATAAAAAAACAGAACACGATTTTCTTATTAAACATTGAATTTAAGCAGATTGTACAATATAATTCAATTAGATAAAGCAATAGGTCAATGAAAGTAGGTTGGTATAATAATTAAATAATAAAAAGAGATCATTTTCAATGAAAGAGGATTATTTCTCTGTCAATTAGTAGCAGGTACATTGTAAAACTGTCTTGATTCCAACAAAACTATCAAATAATGACCATCATGACGCACTGGAACCGAATAAATGCATTGGTTGTGGATTTAATTCTCATTCAAGGGATTGTTTATATTTAAATTATTCCTTGGTCTGGTAGGCAAAACAAAGTGTTGACTAACGTCACTCACCGTAGTGTCTTAACACTAGACTTTTGCTTGCAATTGCTATCGAATTGCTATCGAATTGCTATTTTACAGCCCCAACCAGAGACTACGTTTAACTTTTAATAATTAACTATAACAGCTTTAAGTAAATATTTGTATAAAAACATTCAGTGACGTATTCTCCGTTAGAAGATACATACTGATACAGATTCCAAATACGAAGCTAGCAAGCTAATGTAAAAGTATAACTATTACGGAAGTCATGGAAACGACAAAATATAGATTTGAACAAGAAAAGAAGTCTAATAGTATGAAATTCTGCAAATGTAAATTAATTCATGAACCTACTGGTAAATGTCTGACTATCAGAAAATGTACTTAATGAGACTGTCGTGGCGCAGCGGCATTACATCTGACTGATGGTTCTGTGTTCGATTTTTTTTGAATTCTAGAAATGAATATGTCAATTTTATTCCTCGCTCTGGTTACAAGACAAAACGCGGCGTTGAGTTCCGCCACTTAACAGACCATGTCTTAAAATTAGACGAAAAGTAATGTCTTAGCACTCGGTGCCCTTTGTCTTCTCTGCAATATGTAGAATATAACAGCATGAAGCAATGCAATATGCAGAATATAACTTAATTACCAACGTTTCTATTCAGAATCTGAATCTCCTAAAAATAAAGATACCTACATGAGAAAAATGGGGGCAACCTCGAAAACACCTATTCATCCATTCCGATCCATACAAAGATGTACAAACAATTTGGACACCACCGTCTTAAATCTCTTCAAGATTCATTGAACCCGTGTTTTTGGGTCATTCGATAATGTCTCATTTGCTACAGCTTTTGAAAAGAATGAAAAGAATCCTCACGTATTATTTATTTTATTTACATAAAAAAAAATCTTTCTAGCCAGAATTGGCTAAATTTAAGATTTGAAATCCGATTACAATAATAATTTATATTCACATTACTACTACGCAAATTTAGTTATCGAAGTAAATTTAGAAAACGGAAAATAAATAGAAAACAAAAAACAGAATTTAAGACATTCCTTTCCTTACATACTACACAATTTTTAAGATAGTGCGTGTTACATGACGGAACTCAACGCAGTGCTTTGTTTACCGGACCAGAGAAATGAAAGTGATTTATTACGCTATATTTATTTTGAGGCTGTCGTGGCGGAACGGCACGAGGTGTGGCTGTGGGTTCGATCCCCACTCGAGGAGATGAAATATTTACTTAAATTTATATTTCCATTCCTTGGCTCTGGTGTCTAGGCTAAGCGCGGCGTTGAGTTCTGCCACTCAACACGCAATGCCTCCAGAATTCGGCAGAAAGTGGAGAACGGGAGTGTCTTAACACTAGGTTCCCTCTGCCTACCCTGCTGTGTGCGGGATACAGCGTGAAGCTGATTTGATTTTTTTAATTAATTATTAATTTCTCTCGATAGATACACATGTGGTAGGAGACTATGAAAAAATGTTTGTTATTTATCCGTAAGTATTTAATGCAGGGTAAGATTATGTTATCGTGTGGAGAAACACGATAGGCAACTTTGGCGTGGCGTCAAGTGGATTGATGGATGGTGAATAAGGGGGCGCATTTGCTTGTGGTTTGGAACTTTGCAGACTTTTAGTTTTTAATTTTTAAAGTAAATTTTCTTAAGTTTTTTTACAAAAACAAACACTATATTAAGTGGCAAAGCTGTGAAGTGTCAGACAGTACGCGGAAGAATGAGTAAAAAATAGGTGATATCATTTATATTCACGTTACTTTTTATCTTTGTGTATCTTCAAAAATGACAATCCATTAATCTAAAAATCACTAAAATTGCCAAAATTATAAATGAATATAATTACATAACGTATAAAGAAGTGCTGCAAAAGAGAAAGTAATAAATAGGAACTGATGCAATTTTCAATTTGGTTTTTATAGAATTAAAAATTTAATCAAAACGAAATAGGAATATTCTTAATTAAAACTGGGATTGCACAAGTGGATTGAGCTGAGCGACGCTATGTTTTGTCATGAAAGTTTGATTTGTTTCATTTAAAATGATTAAAACTCAGAGCAACAGAAGACAAAAGGTATTATTAGTAGAAGACAATATTATTAGATTTTAATGTTGTTTTTTTATTTACTCTTTATGCGGGAGGTTATTCTTTATGTATAGGGGAATGGCACAGGATCCTCGTGTCGAGACACTGGTCCTGGATCCGCACTCGAATTGCATATAGAGTGGAGGAACATAGCGCCGGGATTGACAGAGCAGACAGAGTGGGGATTGAACGATCGCTGCATATCGTTACTTCCAGTGACAGTTGACAGTCAAATACTATCCCATTGCGCCATGACAACTTTAAATAATTTGTTTTAACCATTTTTTTATTTAAAAAAGTTGAATCACTTATTATAATACAAACATATATAATAGTATATATATTAAATATATAAATACAAACTGGATGGAAGTTACAAACTATATTTACCTATGTATATATCAGTATTTTTGTCAGCGCCTGCGTCCCACATAAATACCAATAAAAATGTTTCACATACCGACGCGGGGTCGTATGTTGTCACGTAATATTTTTATATGAATGCTATTTACTGCACGCGGTTTTCTATTAAGAATTTAATATAGTGAGATATATATATATATATATATATATATATATATATATATATATATATATATATATATATATATATATATATATATATATATATATATATATATATATATATATATATATATATATAGGTATATATATATATATAGCTACAGTCACCGCTGCATTGTAACATTATTGCGTTGTAAGAATGAAGATGAATTATTAAAAAAATTAGAAAAGCATATAAGTACTTAACTTGAGGGTTGCATTAACTCTACTTTCCCACTATCAACTCCATGGTGCGAAATATGTAAAAATAATATATACGTTCAACTTCAAAGAGATGTATTATTATATATAAAACGTATGTCCTATCCTATAAGTATATTCTCTCTTTTGCATAATTTCGTTATAATACAACAATAATCTACATTTCTATAGTAAGGCTGTGCTACTCCAGGCCACCATGTGACCCGCAAAGGCATTTAAATTAGCCCGCCAAGAGTATCCAGCTGGCAGTTTCCAATCGCCGGGGTTTTAAGGAGGAGCGGGATGCCTGCATTGGAAGTGTGAGACTTTCTTTTTGAGTTTCCGTACCACGTAGATGCTCTCCTGACACATCTGTGTCATATTGCTGGGAGATTTAGAGTCTGAGTCAAAGAGCCCGACTACCGCTACCTGTGGAAAGACGGTGCCTTAGCTGCATTGATGAGACGGTGAGACATCAGCATAGATGCACGTTCGGCTGTACACAATGCAGTACTGATACCGGTGCTGTTATGCGACAGCGCAACGAAGGTATTAAAAACGAGAATAAAAGAAAGCAATAGAAATGCGGTCGCTGTGTTGGAATGCGAATGAAGAGATACACAGAATAGCAGGTACTACCGAGGATCTCATAGTGAAGAAGAACGTGCCCAGATTATTTGGACACGCCGAGAGAATAAGTGTGGAAAGAATAGCACGAAAGGTTTTTAAAGCAAGAATGAGATAAGAGATACAGTGATACCTGTGACCTTGATTTGCGTTCGCGAAAATTCTACCAGTATTATACCACGTGACGGTCACGTCAAAAGCGCGAGGACTCCTCGGGGGATTTGTATAAGTATAATTGATGATAGTGAACGAGGCAAAAGAGCAGAGATCGTAGAGTTTGACGTTCAGTTCTTTGGCTGGATACCCTGGTAGGATTAAAGTGTGGATTCTTCTTTCGTGCTTTCTTCTTCTTTTTATATATGGTCAGTAATAAACTGAAAAAATAATCGCGTTAGTTATGCAGACGAAGCCACGATCAGGTTGCTAGTAGATTATATAAATTAATTAAAAAGTAACGACGCAAATATGTATAGCTTTGAGGGCTTTTAAATTAATTAAACTTTTATTACGAATTAGAGTCTAAAAATACTCATATATAAAATATTTACACAACCTAGGTTAAATAAATATATATAAGTATAGATTTCTTAATATTGAGGAGCCGTCATAGGACAGCGGGACAATGTCTGAATGTAAATGAGACAGTTCTGAGTTTGATTTCCACTCGGGGGAATAAAGAAATTAAATTTTCTCGTTCTGGTAACGAGATTAAGCGCAGCGTTGGGTCCTAGCCCCAAAACAACAATGTCTCAAAAATAGGTGGAAACTGGTGAACGGAGTACCTTAACACTAAACTCGCTCTGCCCATAGGCGTAGGAATAGGCGGAGTCGCGTGGTCCATGCCCACTCAAAAATAGTGTTATACCCACTCCAGATAGTTCATTACCAAAAAAAATACTTCAGAATGATCTCTAAATACGCCCTTGCCTCTGCTTACCCTGCTATAGGGGATACTATTATAATATAGGATGCAGCGTGAAGCCAAAAAAACTAATCTAAAATAACCTAAGTGCGTATGACTCATTTTAAATACGGAAAGTAATTCTCACTGAAGGTTCAGTGGTTCAAACGATTTACATAATATAAGTGTATACGTAATATAGCCTTCCTGAATAAATAGGCAAGCTATGCTCAAGATGTCCATGACCAACACAAAACACAAAAGTTTCAGGCTTTACCCAGCAAAGCAGATGATAGGCAAACAGAATCTACTGTGTATACACTTAATTCCCCACTTTGTGTAAATCCCGCACATAGAGGGGCTGGCATAGAAATCCTGATAACCTAGTGCTAAGACACTCAGTTTCCATTAAGACACTTCCGATCTCTAATTTCCGTCGAAATTTTGAGGCATTGCGTGTTGTGGTGAATCAAAACGCCGCGCTTCGTTTTGTTACCAGAGAAAAAAATAATGGAAAAAATAAATAACATCAAGTCATAATAATTAATCTCTTCGAATAGGGATCGAACATATAGCAGCGCCCATATAGCATCATATATTACTGCTGATTGAGTTAATCAATTAAAATGAAAACATTATGCTTGCTTTTCGGTTTCCAGGAGGCGCGGGTTCGAGTCCCGCTACGTTCAAATTTTTATACGTTGTCTAAACAAGTATTTTTCTTTCCTAAGTGTGGAATAATACTTTAAAAATGATAAAAATATTTAATAAATAGCATTAAATAGCATTAAATAGCATTTATTCTCTCTTGCCAGACGATAAGTCTATAGGTAGCGAAAATTTGTAAAAATCTCCCTACAGAGATGCTAACAACATAAATATTTTTCTTTCCTAAGTGTGGAATTACACTTTAAAAATGTTAAAAAATAAAAAACATTATGCTTATTTGAACCCCAAACTATAGTAGAGTAACAGACACGTCTTAACTAATCCGATAGCAATTCTACAACAAAAAAACTCATACATTGAAGTTATGTATGTTAAGCATAAGTAGTTTAAAAATAGATTGATATGACCCAAAGAAAAACGGGTCACGGTACATGAAATGAGTGAAGTCGACAGACGAGTCAGGCATTATGACACTTTGAGGCTTCCTACAGTATTAAATTTACATTTTTTATCACGTGTATATTCTATTTAAAGAATGTTTTTCTTAACTTCAGGGATATCCTGTAATTTACTGTTCTTTCTTTCCAATCTATAAATTTTAAATAATTAGAGAGTATTAAAAAATCTAAATTTAAATGAGATATTGTAAAATATTCGTAAAGAAAACCATTACAAATTTATATTTGTAGATAATTTTTTTAGGGTTCTGTACGTTTTTCTGAAAAAAAGTACCCCTATAAGATAATTTTGTTGTCCGTCCGTCTGTCTGTCTGTCTGTCAAGAGCACTTATCTTAGGAACGCTTAGAGATATCAAGTTTTGAATTTCATTCAAAACATATTGTCAGATCTACGACCCCATGATTTGTTAAAAAATACTACTTTTACTGAAAAAATATATATGTGTATTTCGACACTACAAAGGGAATCAATTAATAGAGTATTTCCGATTGACCTAGAATTATGAAATTTGGCAGCTAGCATCTATAGGTTTAGGAAAAAAATCTAAAAACTACGTTTAGGTTAAATCCTAAAAAATAATAGCCTTAAAAAGGGGGCAAAATTTGGTATTAAAGCCGCTATTTTTATATGAGGTATTAGATGTAAGTGCTCTGGCTAAGGCAAGCCCTAATTTCAGAAAAAGCTCAAGACCTCCAATTTTTACACGGAACGGTTTTAATAGTCTCATCCCGTTGGCAGAGGCAGAGAGGAGAGACGGATCACCTGATATGATACTTCCCCACTATACATACTTATGGAGCAATATTGCAGTTCGACCCTCGTTCGGGGGAATTAATTATGATGATTGGCGGAAAGAACCGATCAAGCAGAAAGAGTTGAAACGATTCGCTTAGTTCTAGAGCGGTGCGAAGTAAATACAAAATAAAAAACGTTTTGTTGGTGGTAATGTAAAGTTGTTTTTATTAAAAGGAGAATGTCCCGCTTAAGCATTACCCGCTCATTACTCTTTCGCGGTGGAAACCGGGCTTTAAATTTAGTTTTTTTAATTCGTTGAATTTAGTTATTTTAACTAACTTAACTTAGCTTCACGCTTTATCCCTTGCGGGGTAGTCAGAGAGAACGGAGCGCCAAACGCTACGGTCTCTACATACCTCTTTCGCCTCGTCCACTGTCATCAACCTCTTCATACATGCCCTTCGGGGGGTCCTCATGCTTTTTACGTGACCTTCCTCCAGTATCTTTGATACTGTGTTTTCGAAGGTCAACCGAGGTCTCCCCCTACCTCTCTTACCGCTCACTTTTCCATCATAAATCTTTTTTGCCATTCTTTCATCACTCATTCGTTCGACGTGCCCAAACCAGCTGAGCACGTTCTTCTTCATTCTCACCGTGACATCCTCGCTAGTACCTGCCATTCTGTGTACCTCTTCATTGCGGATTCGATCAGCTAAGCTGACTCCGCATATCCTACGAAGAGATCGCATCTCCACAGCATTCATCTTTCTTTCATTCTTCTTCTGTAATACCCACGTTTCGCTGCCGTATAACAGAGTCGGTACCAAAACTGCATTGTGTACGGCCAAACGCGCAGCTGTGCTGACGTTTCGCCGTCTCATCAATGCAGCTAAGGCTCCGTTAACCTTGTTACCGGCAGCAATACGCCTTTCCACATCCATCTCGTATCTTCCATCTCTACTGAACAGTAGTAGTTATTTTAGTTGTCGTATTTGTTTTGACGGCACTAGTTTTTTGTTTTGCTTATAATTTTGTTTACTTTTTTCATTTAATGTTATTGTTACGCTAAGTGCAGCCACAAATCCGTCACTAAAAACCGTAGATACATTATCTAAAACGAGTGAATTAACTCTACTTTCTCACTATCAACTCCATGATGCGAGATAAGTAAAAATAATATATACGTTCAACTTACTAGATGATGAGAGATGTATTATTATATATAAAACGTATGTCCTATCCTATAGGTATATTCTTCTCATCCATTACTGCACAGATTGATTTAATTAACCGTAGGAGGGAAGTTCACTCAGGTTTACTACTTGCTCTCAAAGCAAAGCTTTACGCTTTTCTCCAGCATATAGCAGGATAGGCAAAGTGAATATTAAAACCTAGTATTAAAACACTCCATTTACAACTTTCTACTGAATACTCAAGAAAGTGATGGAAATAGCCACCTTCGCCTACTGAGCAGAGTGGAGTGGAGCATCGAACCCACAACCGTAAGGTTTCCAATGGACCTCGACGGCCACAAACGCCACTACGATGTAAGGTAGACTGAAGCCGATGTAATCCGTATAATTGGTCAATCTAGAGGTTATGTAACCATATACATATATGCGTTAGAGGTCAAATGACAGTCGTTCTTATAAATGCTATTGCATTAGCCAACTTAGACTTGAGATTCTTAAAAGGCAAGCCCGACCGAATATGGAAAAATAAATTGATTTTTTTTTACATAATATGTTGATTAATATTTGGTCGATGGAAACTGATTTTTATTCTATATCAAAGTTTTTTAGGATCCTGCACCATACGTGAATGAATATAAGATGTGCCGTTGCGCCAAGACGGACTTTCGATAAAATAAACCCGTCTGTAAATATTGTAGGTAATTTAATTAACTAGACTTAATTAACTACCCTTTTTTAACAGACTTTAGTTAAACGGTCCAAATACCTACAGTACGGTCAACAAGTCGTGGCCGCCCTGAACTCTTGCACCTTATTCACTCAGGAGGAAATAAATAAAGGCAACAAAAATCCTGAAATCAAACCTACGCAGCTATCTACAGCTAACTTCAGGGCGGCCACGACTTGTTGACCGTACTGTACATGTGAAATTTGTGAGAGATCAATCGGTAATTTGCTATCACGCTTTGCTGCCTCACCACACATAACACAATTATATATGATTCAGTTATTTTAGTTATATAAAAATAAATAAAACAGCTTCACACTGTATCCCGCACACAGCAGGGTATCCAGAGGGAACCTCGTGTTAAGACACTCCGTTCCCTACTTTCTGCCGAATTCTGGAGGCGTTGCGTGTTGAGTGGCAGTACTCAACGCCGCGTTTAGCCTTGACACCAGAGCGAAGAAATTGAAATATAAATTTAAGTAAATATTTCATCTCCTCTAGTGGGGATCGAACTCACAACCAGTCGGTTTACAGTCACACTTTGTGCCGCTGCGCCACGACTGGCCTCAGTTGTTTAGTTATATCATAAGCATTATACAGGGTAATACCGCCTATACTTTAACCTACTTTGAAAGTATATGAATAGGCAACTATAGCATTAATTTATTATGTTCTTGAAAGCTTTCCTTAGGTTCATTAGACAACTAATGATGTTATATAATCTATACTAGCCGTCGCCCGTAGCTTTTTTTGCGTGGACTTTAAGATGTAAAATGATCCATTTACCCATTTCCACCCTCTTACCCGCCCGAATTTACAAACCTATCTCAAATCTGAGAATGGTAAATATTTTAGTTCTCCGTTCTCCGTAAAATAAATTTCAGCGTTCTACTCCGCGCAGTTCCGACTGTGAATTGTCTGTCAATCAAACAGTACCAGTAATGGAATGTTTTATAAATGTATGTAGAAATAACACAATTAATAAATTATTTGTAGTTTATGTTGTATATATGATTCGTTCAAGTTTTCCCGGAATGGCCCAAATCCGAGTTGCTCTACATTCTATCAAAATGTTTCGCGTTAGTAGTATTGTTATGTAAACAATACATAAATACACATGTATTTAAATTACGAAACAGGAATAAGCCAACCAAAGTACCACGAATAAAAGAATTTACTTCAATATTTTATTGATACATGTATGTATTATTCATACAAAACTCAAGGTGAAATAATTTTACATTTTTAAAACAATTCTATTTCGTAAAAAACTTTTTGTTAAATCGCTGGAAAAAAAGAAGTATTTATACCATTTGAAACAACAGTTTGTATGTAGCGCTGTCGAAAATATTGCTTTATGAGATATGCAAATCACCGTGCCAGCCACTATTCTATAGCCTTTGTAAACAAAACAACATTCAACGTCTAAACTTTAGTTATATATTTTCACTATACCACCATAAATTAAATAAATTAATCATAATTAAATTAACATTAATATAAAAATATATAAAACAAATAATAGCTTGTTATTATATATACAAAATAATTTTATATTATAATTCACCATGACCTACTTACCGATCGATATCGCCAACAACATCACTCACGAAAGGCACTGTTTTTATTCATTATCACCACCACAACAATTAAATGGATTCTTCTATAAAATTTAAATGCAAAAATCAATAATGTCGACACACAGGACTGGTTTTATTAGAAAATCGCTGCGAACTAGACGTCCATTCAATACTGTGAAGAGACATGCGTAGAAGAGGACACGGTGACGCGGAGCGCGGGAAAACTGACGTTTTGTTTTTTTTTAAACATAGATAACGTAATGTTTATTTATGATAAATGTGTTCTTTGTGTTAATGTGTGCGTATTTATACTTTTATTTTTAAGGGCTTATTTTAAAATACATAATTATGGCTAAAAGTTATATTTGTGAAAAATATATATTACAATATCTGTATAATTTTTATTTTTTTTAAATAATAGGCTTGGAAATATAAAATGAAAATTCTATCGATTAAGTTAAGTCAATAGAAACCAATCTATTGACGCACGCAGCGGAGAGGCGAGGCACAGCGCGTTGCTATAAACGAGACGGTAGTGTGTTCTATTCCCACTCGGGTGGATTATTTTTTATAACTTTGCTCTGGTAAGAAGGCAAAGCGTGGCGTTGAGTTGCGCCACTCAACACGGAATGATTCAAAAATTGGACGAGCAGTAGGGAACGGAATGTCTTGACTCTTGACTCTATGTTCTTCTGTCTACCCTGCTGAATCGAAATAAAGTTAAGCTTAAAAAAACAATTTAAGAGATTATACTACTTTTATTTATAGTGTATAATAGTAATTTATAAGAATACCTTTATGTGGGCGAGATCATAATAATTAACGTGGTTCTCTAACCACTCCTTTATTTAAAGCAGTTAACTATTTGCGATAGGTGTATCACTCTATTATTACGCAAATACCAAACAAAATGGGATAAACCGCTGCGCATCTGAAAAGAAACTTTATTTAAAGTAACAACATTCAAAACAACTTAGAATATTTTTTAGACATTTTCATATATATAAAGAAAATATCAAATAAAATGAAATTAGATTATATTACTACCTATTGACATACTTTACTTCATTTCATTTTCATTTCGTCACTCAAATCTGAATTACGATTCTTATTACAAAAACATTATTTTTGTTATCACCGTGCTGTCTGAATATGCCTGACAAACATGGATGATGATTAAAATATATTAATTAAATTCTTGATAAATCAGCTTCACGCTTTTTCCCACGTAGCGGATTAGACAGACGGAATCTAGTGTTAAGACACTATTCATCACCTTTCGTATAATTTTTGAGACATTCCGTGTTGAGTAGCTGAACTCAGCGCCGTAGGTACTTAGTTTTGGTACCGAAACGAGTAAATAAAAATAAAACATGCTTCTGAGCAGGAATCAAACTCACCTCCTTCACGATCAGACGCTGTGCCACTGCGCCAGCGGTCTCTACTTACTTAAAGATATTTTTAATAAAATTGAAAGCCACAAAACCATATTTTACATACAAAAAGTTTTTAAATGCGTAAACAAAAATAATATGGGCGCAGTCTTGCCATTAGTAAACAATTTACGTAAATGCTATTTTAGTTATCAAAGGAATCAGAAAGAAAAACATGTTTTAAGTGCATTATATATTTAAACTACTTATCAATGCAATAATAAATCATGATTACGCATTTTAAATATGTATATCGCATAAGAAACATGAATGTAAAATTAGAGCCAAGTTAAATGTCAAGTAATACGTCGTTTTCGACTTCATTGAAAAAAAAATGGGAGCTCTATATGGGTGCTGAGTTCTGTGTTCACTCTGGATAAAATTTAAGTTTTAAATTTTACTCGATTTTTTTACTTTTAGTGCACATTGTGCTTATACAGTTAGTTATTTCGTTTTAACAAATATGTTAAATTACATGAATATCAACTAATTGGCTTACGAGTTATTAAGGGCTCGAAAGTAGCTTGAAATGGTTTATGTAAAATAAACATTGCATTTGTTTTTTACTTGGCTGGACACGCTTCCGCGCGTCTTATTTTTCGCAATAAGCGAAACTTCGTTTGCATGGAAATTAAAACAAAAAATAGAAAATCTTCTTTTCTCAATATTAAGGGTCATGACACTAGAGGCCAGTCGTGGCACAGCGGCACAAAGTGTGACTGTAAAACAGACCGGTTGTGGGTTCGATCCCCACTCGAGGAGATGAAATATTTACTTAAATTTATATTTCCATTTCTCCGCTCTGGCGTCGCGCGTTAAAACGCGGCGTTGAGTTCTGCCACTTAACACGCAATGCGTCCATAATTCGACAGAAAGTGTGTCAATGTAAGTGTCTTACACTAGGTTCCCTCTGCCTACCCTGCTGTGTGCGGGATACAGCGTGAAGCTGAAAAAAACAATATCACTAGTTTTTTTTCCTTATCCCGTAAAGTGAACATATAAGTGAAGATAAAAAATAATAAATGTTTAAATATAAAAAGAAGCGCACAAGCGTGCAACTGTAAACACGACGATTATCTAATCGTAGGAATTAAGTTTTTTATATTGTAATTTATTTGCGCTGGTGACGAGGCCAAGGGCATCATTGAGTGCCGTTATTCAATACGCAATTCCTCAAGAATTCGACAAAAGATGGGGATCGGAAGTATCTTAGCTCTAGGTTCCCAGGTTCCCTCCTGCCTGCTCTTCTATGTGCGGGAAACAGCAACTAAACATACAAATATATTATTTATAGATATCAAACTCGCCCTGAGCTATTCTTGTCGTAATAAATACTTTCTTATAGGTGATTGAACTAAAAATAAAACTTAAATATGAAACCAAGTTCATATTATATGAATATATTTTTAAGTACCTTACTATAAATAGATATTTAATGGACGCTACATTCCTTGTCTCTATTATATATCGACTTGTAGAAAAATGGAATTATAATTATTTTTAGCTTCAGCTGTATACATAGAAGAGCAGGCAGGAGGGAACCTGGGAACCTATAGTTAAGACACTTCCGTTCAACACTATCCGCCGAAAAAACTCAACGCCGCGCTTTGCCTCATCACCAAAATATTAAGAAAAGAAAATATTAAGATTTTCCTTAATCATTTCTCATCTAGGAAAAATATATGCCTATTTTAAATTTCTTAAGTTAAATTATACTATACATAACATATTATAATATTATTGTCTGAATCTGCTGAATCTGAAATCGAAAAAATCTGTATATACCTAATCTTTTATTATTATTGTAGAGTTTATATTTATATATTGGCTGTAAAATCGATTGATTGTGAAAATTTATTTACGTTTATATGTTCATTTTTTCGCTCTGGTGTCGAGGCAAAGCGCGGCGTTGAGTTTCGCCAACATCACGCAATGCCTCCAGAACTTAGCGAAAAATGGAGAACGGAGTGTCTTAACAATAGATTCCCTCTGCCTACCCTGCTGTGTGCGGGATACAGCGTGAAGCTGATTTTTTTTTTCAGTAGAAGCAAAATATAAGCTTGGATTATCTGCACCATGACTGTTAATTTAATCTATAATGCCTAACAAATCGTTCAACAACCTCTGTACATTATAACCCTGCTAAAAAAAACCACCCGTTGCGTCCCTTACTCTACTTGAAAAGAACGTCAATTCAATTTATCCGTATTCGTATAATACGAGTAAATCTAAAAGAGTTAAAGTTACTTCGGAATTGTTAAAATTGTTGAATATTTTATTTGGTCGCGTTATATAGTGACCTGACCTAGCTTAGCTTTGCATATTGTGATATACCTACCCACTATATAGAAAAGATATTGCATTTAACGTGAATAACAAAATGCAGATTTTTCTTTTATAAAATTTTTGCGTATAAGTAACTTCACACTGTATCCGGGATATCCAGGGAACCTGGGAACCTAGTGTTAAGATTGTCGAGTCATTGATGATGAGTGGCAAAACTCAACGCTTTACCTGGACACTAGAGTGAAGAAACAAATAAAATCATTTCCCCAAATGAGAATCGAAGTCACAACCATCACGTTTACAGTCGCACGCTTGAACCACTGCCCCACGATAGTCTCAATATAAAAGTATAATTTAAATTTCATATAATAAGGCAAAAAGAAAGATAAATTTAACAATTAATACAAAGGATTTTTTTTATCAAGTAGATATAGGTATACTACCACGCAATAGGTTTATTCGTTGTGAATTCAACCTGCTGTGTTCCGATTTCCGAGGAAAAAGTTGCATGATTTTTTTGTGCCTTTATTTTCTTTATGAACTTGAGGCTTATGATGTTAGCCGTATTGGCTTTTGCAGCGACACAGGGTGGGATAAATGTGCTTTATAGTTATTTAAAAAACGTATAAAAATTTGAATGTTTCGCGGGATTCAAACCCGCGCCTCCTGGAAAACGACCTGGTCGGACCAGGCGCGGGTAAATAAGTATTTTTCTTTCCTAAGTGTGGAATAACACTTTAAAATTGTTTAAAATAAATGTGCTTTGCTGGCGTTTTAACATGATTTCTGGTCTTTTGGACTAATTTTTAATAGGCTTTATACATGTATAATAGATTTTCTATACATATTTTGCAAGAAATCAAGGAGTTTCCGCCTCTGGGCATGTTAACTATTTTTTAAACCTGCTTTTTTTTGACCTGCTGGACAATGTTCTAAGTTCACAGATATATGATAACAATCCTTACTGGCTTTCTTATTCAGCTTCACGCTGTATCCCGCATGTAGCAGAGATGGGAGCCTAGTGTTAAGGCATTCCGCTCTCACTTTCCCCAGAATTCTAGAGGCATTGCGTGTAGAGTGGCGCTAACCAATGTCACATTTTACTTGGTTGATAGAGTAAAAAATGAAAATATTTAATATCATCAGTGGCATCTGACTTATCATTTTATAAGTAGTAGTGTAGTTGATAGGGTGGGTGCACGGCTTATTGAGGTTAATAGGGTGACCTATAATGGCCTTAAATACTGCAACCGTGAAACTTGATAATAACAATTATTACGAGAAAGTGCAAACTATATGTGACTTCGTACTCCCGACTCGTTTTTTTTCCGATCTTGAGGTTATTGCTGTTAGCCCTATTGGCGTTTACAGCGACACCGGTGGGGAGGGAAGAGGGTACTCTGTCCTTGAAGAAAAGCAAGCACTATGTGGCTGCCTATGAGGAGTCGGCGGCTGTAAGGGCGCCCCCTGCAGGGCTCGAACCTCGGCTTACAGCCATCGAGCGGGCACTTACCTACTTTTTATATAATCTTTTTTGAAGAATCAATCCGTCTCTGGTCTTTACAATAGATTTATCTCCCCTCTTCAATGCGGGGTACAGCGTGAAGCTGAAAAAAATGCAACATAAGTAGATTAGATATAATATATGATCTGCTCAGGTAATACTGAGGCTATTGTATTATAGCTCAGTTAATTAACATATGACTATAAGCGCTATGGTTGTGGGTTCGATATCAACCGAAGGCAAGGCTGCTCTAACACAAACTTTACACGAAATGATATGAGGCCAGTCGTGGCGCAGCGGCACGAGGTGTGACTGCAAAACCGATTGGTTGTGGGTTCGATCCTCACTCGAGGAGATGAAATATTTACTTAAATTTATATTTCCATTTCTTCGCTCTGGTGTCGAGGTTAAGCGCGGCGTTGAGTTCTGCCACTCAACACGCAATGCTTCCAGAATCCGGCAGAAAGTGGGGAACGGAGTGTCTTAACACTAGGTTCCCTCTGCCTACCCTGCTATGTGCGGGATACAGCGTGAAGCTGATTTATTTATTTTTATTTTGATATGATAATTGGACAGAACGTGAGGGGGAACAGTTTATGGATTTAACACTAGGTTCCCTCTGCTTAACTATCCTTTCTATCACAAAAAATGAAGGTATTTAGTCTTTTGTATAACTTTTTCACATTTTTATCTACAATTTTTTAACCTTCACACTGTATCTCCAACATATCAGGGTAGGTAGAGTTAACCTTTAAAACCTTGTTTTAAGACACTCCGTTCCCATTAAGACACTACCGTTCCCATTCCACCTAATTCTACCATCCTATTCATAATTTTATCAAAAGTAGGCATAAATTTAAAAGTACATGTCGCGACGACCTCCATTTAATACTATCAATATCACCGTCTTTAGTAATACGCTGTAATAAAAAATCAATTGAAGCAATATAACCGTTTGTGTTCATATAAACGGATATTAAAATATTATTACATTCGATATTTTCATATAATATGTGCCTAGTTCGTATTTGTAAGACCAGCTCGCGGCTTCGCCCGCTTAAACTACTGAATTATTTATTTAATAAGTTAACGAAATTATGTTCAAAATTTCGTTGTATCTTTGGAATAGGATGTCCAATTTTAATAATTCAAACAGTATTTTACAGGTATTGAAACTATTTTTAATATTTTTATTTGATTAATACAGAGGTATGAATAATATGGTTTGATTATTGTACGGCACTTTTAAAATGTAAAAAAGTAATATTGGGGCTAGTCGTGGCGCAGGGGCACAAAGTGTGACTGTAGAATCGACTGCTGTGTGCGGGATACAGCGTGAAGCTGATTTATTTTTATTTTTAATTAATATATTCGTATAGTGGAGATGAAGGTTTCAAATGGTAAAAGAATTACAGAATTATATTAATAGTTTTTATTTGAAAACATTACAATTTTTTTTTAACTTTATAATGTTAGTTAGGTAACAAGTATTCAAGTGAGGTATCAGATGTAAGGGCTTGAATTTGGGAAAAAGCTCGCGACATCCAATTTTTGTACACTGTGAGCGAATCCAACTCGCACTTGGCCGCTTTTTTATAAGTAACTTTATACTATCAATATTTTTCACCGTTTCGGTAAAACTAAGAAGAGAGAGAAAGAGAGAAGAAATGTCTCGAATTCAGATAAAAGAATGGAACACAGATCAAAATCTAGATTCTCTTCTCTAGATTCTCAGTTAGTTGAGTAAGTGTGAAGCAAAAAAAAAAAATATTAATTTTTATTAGGAATGCACATAACGTTGAATGATGGAAAAGTTTAAATAATTTGAATACAATCGTTCCCCCGAGTGGGGATCGAACCCACACCAGAGCGTTTGCAGTCAGATGGTGTCCCAGAATGGCCTCTATATTATACATTTACGTCTCTAGATATTTACAGCCACACTTTATCTCTAACTTTTGCTTTTAACAAAGTTTTACGACCGTGTCTCAGTCGCTTTGTCTCCTCTCTTAGTAAACAAGAGTATAATGACCTAACATGTCACTATTAGATATGAAAAGTAAATCATATTTGTTATCTGTAGTTAGAAAGAAGAACTTAGGCAGTGGAGACGATTTTTTTTTTAATTTTTTAAATCATAATTTAGGTTCCCTGAAACTGCAAGCAACACGGGGGCACACGCACTTTGAATCCATATAAAGTGATATGATATTTTTTTTCAACTTACGATACCGTAAAATATGATACGATTTTAATGAGTGGGAATTGAACCAACAATTGTCGTGATTACAGTCACATTTCATAGAAATAAAAATTTCAAAGGTTAATTTGGGTTCCCAGAAAAAGCAAGCAACACCACGGGCACACGCACTATGAATCCATGCAATGTGATATGATTTCCCCGTGCGAGAATCGAACTCACAATTGTTGCGTTCACAGTCACACCTTTATGCCACTGTGCCACGGCGGTATCATTTTATAGAAATAGGAATATAAACCCAATATAGGGTCATACGCATTATGAATCCATAGAATGCTAAGAAATTATTTCATTATTATTTTTTGCGTTCAATGCAGGCTGGGAGTCGAAAAACCGCCTTTGTGGATACGTGATGGAGTTTCTAGGATAGTTAGTTACTTTGCACATTTTAACCGACTTCTGTAAGAAAAGGAGGTTATTAATTCGACTGTTTTTTTTTTTGGTTTGTTACCTCAGAACTTTCGACTGGGTGAACCGATTTTGATGACTTATTAAAATTTTGGTCAGTTTCTAACAATAATGAACTAAAAAGTCAAAAATTAAATAATTATAAAAAGATTTCATAATTTTGAAGTCGGTGCCGAGTAAAACAAACAGGCTTAGTAATTCAATATTGTAGTGAGGTTGTTGTAGCATTAGCTTGACATCGAATTCAAAATTATAAAAATTTTTTTTGTTCAGCAAAATCAAAGTAAGTTTTACTTTATGTATTATTATTTTTTATATTTAGTTCGTTGTTTAAAGTTGGTTTTTTTTTTGTAAAAATTTATTTGTTTTTTGAAGCTGTACACTAGTTGTGCCAAATTCTACACACTATATTCTCAATATAGCAAGATAGTCGGGAACCTCGTGTTAAAATACACCGTTTCCCACTTTCCATTCCATTTTTCGAGGCAATGTATATTGAGTGTCGGAACTCAACGCCGTGATTTTAGGAAATAAAAATATTAATAAATAATAATTCATTCCCCCGAGTGGGAATCGAACCCACAACCGTCGCATTACAGTCACACCCTTGTGCCTCTGCGCCATGATATTTTACAAAGAAATTATTATTAAAAATATTTTCGAACAGTTCCAAGGCTCCCGATTTAAAAATCATATTTTGCATAGCAATTAAACAGAAATAAATAAATACCTACGAAATATTAAATAAAATATCATTTACTTTATTTTGTGATGTTTCATTTATAAATATAAGGTGTAGTTAGAGTTACGTAAACCTATTATTTTATTTCTACAAGGAGTGACGTCCGTGGGCGTCGAACCGGAAATATTCGCGATTATCCAATATGCAGTTGCACTGTAGACTGCACTCAAGGGTACAGGTTAGTTTAATTCCTTCCAACTATATATAGCTTAAATTATTTTAATTTAAACGTACCTACTTCCCTACAGTTTATGATTTCATAAACTTCATGTTTTGCGGGAAAATTATAAGTTTTATAACTTGCTTGTTGTTTTCTTTATGTATCCCGCGGCTAATAAGGGAAGATGGGGGCGACTTTAATCTATACTAATATAATATAGCGGAAAAGTTTGTTTGTTCGTTTGTTTGTTTAAACGCTAAGATCTCTGCATGTACTGGTCTGATTTACTTAATTTTTGTTTTGTATGAAAACTACATTCTTCAGGAGTGCTATAGGTTATATAACATTATTGTGTAAGTTTTAATTAGCCTTTAAAAAGAAATAACAATAATAATGAATGCCATTGAATTGCTTTAAGCACGTGAGCTGCAAAAATAGTAAAATATACATATGTCAGTACATTGTATGGAAGAAATATTCTATTTTACTAAAAAAAGTCCGTGTACTAAAAAAGGCATTTTGTGACAAAAAAACAATTGAAAATTGCAAGGTGATATTTTAACGCTGTTTGTTTGATAATGATATTGAAACTTACGAGCGAAAGTTATTCCATCATCAAGGAAATTTTATGAAAATATGCTTTGGCTTTTATAGCATGTATTTTGAACGTATACTTTTTGAGAAAATGTAACTTTAAAATAATTCAACGCTCCGTTTACGGCCGCAAATATAGGCATGAGTCCTGCGTGGGGCGTCCTTGCCGCTGATTTCGTCCTCGCAAGCAGCCATGTAGTGCTTGCACTTTCTCAAAATTATTGAATGTATTAATTATATTGAGAGACCAGTCGTGGCGCAGCGGCACAAGGTGTGACTGTAAAATCGACTGGTTGTGGATTTGATTCCTACTCGAGGAGATGAAATATTTACTTAAATTTATATTTCCATTTCTTCGCTCTGGTGTGGAGGTTAAGCGCGGCGTTGAATTCTGCCACTCAACATGCAATGCCTCCAGAATTCGGCAGAAAGTGGGGAACGGAGTGTTTTAACACTAGGTTCCCTCTGCCTAACCTGCTGTGTGCGGGATACAGCGTGAAGCTGATAAAAAAATATAATTATATTGATTATATAATTTATATTGATTATCTTATGGCAAATGCAGCATAATAAAATAATTAGAAGTGGTGTGCGGGCGAAGCCGCGAATGAGCCGCTTGTGTATAGATAAAAATTGATTTGGGGGAAATAAAATCCATTTTACAAAAAAAAATGTATTATAATACTTATATTTGGTAAAGTACAGTTATTAATAACTTAAAATAATAAATATAGCTAAGATTAACAATAAATTATTTTTACTTAAACAAACCGTTTCATATAAAGAAGAGATTAGCTTAACATACAATTGTTTTTTTTCATCAAAATTATTATCTAAAATTTATCTTTTATATAAAAGCTTTTCTTTTTAGCTTTCTAACTTAAAGATCTACAATATAAAATTATTATTTATTATATAAATTAGGTTTAAAAGGTTTTTTAAATTATTTTGTTCTTAAAATATATTATTTAGAGGCAAGAAATTGTCTTTTGTTCTGTTGGAAAAAAAAATAAAGAATAACAATAAAATAAACATGAAAAATCTTAGGTTTGTACTTTGGATATTTCAAAACTATCATAGTAAAAGTAAATAAAACTGAGTGAAACTGTTAGTTGCTAGTTTCCACATACATAATACAGTATAAATAAATAGGTTAGGTAAAAAAAACATTATTTTAAGTCATAGTTAGGCCTCTTAGTACATTCATTAAATATTTAAAAACTTTTCTGCTATTTCAAAAGAAGATTAAATTTTAATTCCATTTTAAAAGAAATAATTTCTTCTATAATATTATATTTTAAAAATTTTCTTTTAAAAAAGATATGATGTACAACTTTATAACCTTTGACATAAAATTCTTTTTTCACAACAATTTTTTTAACACAAAAATATATTTTATTTAATGATCTGCTCACGGATAGCTTTTTATTAATTGTAACAAGTATAATAGACAGTCAACTATATTTAAAAATCAATAATAGTTAGACAAATAAAATAAAAAAAAAAACTAGTTATAACTTGAGACTCTCAAATAATGTATAAAGATGTAAAAATAGCCTCAATTTAACTTTAGGTTTAGAGGAATAATTTAAAATGTAAACAATTCATAATAGAGAAAAAAAAAGGGTACAGACCACGGTCTAGACTAAAGCTTAATAACTAAAACTTACAAATCACATACTTTCTGAAATCACATATTTTGCTGTAAATATTTCCTTTCATTAATACAGTTTTCTAATTCATCATGATATTTGTCAATCTTAGCATTGAACCCTGGACTTTGAATATCACCATCAAAGCTATTCCCCGTTATAATCTTCTCTTTATTTAGTGTAGAATCAAACCTAACCTTCTTTCCAGCCGTATAAGAATTATGAGAATGATCAAAATTATCATGAAATTTTTCCTTTAAAGGTGTAACATTGGTATTTAAATGTGTGTTTCTAATAGTTTTAATACTTTCATATTCATGTTCATCGTCTAACTCTTCAATTTCAATTTCATCAGAATTATCTAAATTCAACGCTGGGTTCGCAATTCCTGATTCTTTCTCTTTTTCCTTCTGTTTTGGAGCTTTTCTTGGAACTTCATAAGGATTGATTGTTACGTTATGATCAACCTTATCATTTTTAAACTTTTTCTTTAATGTCTTAAACACTTTTTTAGAAAGCTTATTACTCGCTTTTAATAGATGATGTTTTAAATCTTTTTTGTCAATTGAATCATTTGAATGAACTTGGGTTTTTCTATTCAAATTCATTATATCAATAGCACTGAATTGTGAAACATCATAACCAAGTATTTTACTTTGTTTATTATAATTATCTGGTATATCATCCCCTATGTTTTCATAAATGGGACTTTCAGACCTATAGCTGTCTACATTTTCATATAAATGATTTTCTGGGTACAATGATTCGTTTACAGTTGATATTGTACTGTTAGTATCGTTGGTAAATAGCTGTCTAGGCACAATTATGTTTGAAGGGTTATTTAAGGTGATACTGGTTCCGGTAGTATATTCTGAATCAGTTTTTGTTTCATCTTGGTCTAAAAACGGATTCTCTCCAATGTTTACTTCATTTACCTTTAAATTAGGATCTAAGAAAGGATTTGTATTTTTCTTGCTTCCAATAATTTTTTTCTTAGTTATAATTGTGATTGTTTTTATTTCCATTATGTTGCTTTCGTTTAAATCATCATCAAAGTATAAGGATTGGTTAGAAGTATTAGGTGAGTCTAATGCTAATCTGTCTATAAAGCTCAAATTTAGATTACTAGAGTTATTTACAAATATTTGATTATTGACATTTGTCTGTATGTTTGTAGTATTATTTATTGCTGATACATCATTATTATGTAAATCTCCATTAAAAGTTTCAGTGTTTAAAGTAGATTTGTTATCAAGTACTGATATCCCAGAATCAACTTCTAAGGCACTATCTGCCATTTCCAAATTTGTTTCATTAATATTTTGCTGAGGCATAATAACAGTATCAGTTAAATTGTTTTGTATATTAGACAATTCACTCAAATTAGCATATATAGGTTCTTCTTTTTCCACTGTCTCAGCAGGTGTATCATATTTTTTTATATTTTTTTGCACATTTTGCAATTCTCTTTGTAAAAATTCATTTACGGCAGATTTGCTTATACCTAAATCTAAAGCACTGTTCTCAAATGTTGCTATATCACAGCTTTTTGTTCTTTTGCGTCTTTTGTGAGGAGTTATTTCCATAGCAGTGTTGACCATTGGATCTTCGTTGGCGAGCAGGTCTAATGCAGGGTTGAGGTAGACGTTAGGTCCTGTTTGAACCTTTCTTTTAGCTGATTTTACTTCGAATTGATTGTTATCAATTGTGCTCATGGTTCACTGTAAAAGGACAAAATGATTTGTTATTTATATAAAATATATATGTAATAAAAGTGTGTATATAAAGTCAAAGAGAAATATAAAGTGTAATCTGTAACTATAGCTATTTATATGGACTTCCAAATTTAATTTTACTTTTTTTAAGCAAGGCAATATGTTATCACGTTCCATTATTAGAAAAATACAAAAAAGTTACAAAACAAATCATGCCTGTTTTATAAATCAATTTACAAAGATTTATTTTCAAATTACATTACGAAAATTATAGAAACTCATATTATTCTATATAAGAGACGTTGATGAATTATTTATTTATAATTAAAGAATCAAAATAATAAATAAAAGTAATACTTATCATTCATGATTTCAACAAAGAATACAAACTAAAAGCACTTATAACGTATTACTCACTCACCCATTGAAATGAAGATAACTTTAGTTAGCGCCGCTAGTTTATAGTTTATATGGTTTTAACAACTTAATTTAGTGTCAGAATTCAAAATTATCACAATTTTAACATAAGTTTCATTCACAATTTAGTAAAATTGTCCCAATAAAAGTTCGATACGAAAAACGGCAGGTGTTTTGAGACGGTTATTATTTTTTGTTTGACATCCGCTCGCGCCAAGATTTTAGTGTTGCAATTGTTAATTTTTTAATTCTTTTTTCACTCGAATTTACATTTAATAGAAAATCTTTTTTTATCTTAATCTAATTTTTCAACTATAAGCGAAGTAAGATTGATAAGAATTAAGAATCAATGATAATTTTTAATGAGGCTTACAGTAACGCCATCTTGTACACAAACACAGCAATAATGCTTTTGCTCTTTGCTCGTATGTTATATTTTTAAATGATAATAAAATTATTGGATGATCAATTACTAGATCGTATATACCAAATCAAGAATAAAAACTTAACACTTATTACCGTTATAAATGTAAATGTTTCAAGTAAAAAATTAAACCTACTATCATTAATGCAGTTAGATATATTTAGATGTAGTTGTTTATTTAATTCCAAAAAAAAGAAAATATAAGACATATTTTTTTACACTCACACTATTTGTACTTCTATTAAGAAATTGAATTTTAAATATAAAAAAAAACAAAATTCAACATAAATCATTTATTTAGCACTAAATCAAATAACACAGGGTTCCCAGAACCTATATCATATTATAACATAAAATATAAAACAAATATCACATTCAACACAAATTTGTTTATTAAATAAAACCAAAAATCCTCCACCACAATGCAACAACACTAAAATCCTTTGAAAAATTCAAATAAAAAAATCTTCATTATATATATTATACTCTTAGAAAGAAAGTGACATCACTCAAGAATATGTGTTTTATGGGAAATAGAAATAGGTTCCTTATCGACATTTTTTTAAGTGAGTTCACTTTTTTAAGTCTGATGTATACTTATGCTAAACATACTTTATTTATATCTATTTATTTTTTGTGTTTACTACTCTATGACGTGTACACGTGTACGTGTATAATGTTTATATGTATAATATATTCGGAACAGTGCATGTCTACAAAAGTAAAAAAATACATAAATGCTTAAGTAAATTTTGTGTTGGTTCTAAATATTACTAATTTACTACACACATATAATTATGAATTAATAAATTTTTCATAATTAAGTGGCTAGGATGGATGGAGAGGCTTAACACTAGGTTATCCGGGTACCTTTCTCAATACGATTAAATTAAATCAACTTCACGCTGTATCTTGCACACAACAGGGTAGGCAGTTGGAACTTGTGTGCAGTGTCATGACACTGCGTTCCGCAATTTCCGCAGAGTTCTAGAGGCATTGCGTGTTGAGTTTCGGAACTCAACGCCGCGCTTTGCCTCGACACCAGAGCAAAGAAATAAAAATGTAAATGTAAATAAATATTTCATTTTCTCGAGTGGGTATCGAACGCACAACCGGTCGATTTCAGTTACACTTTGTGCCCCTGCGCCGCGACTGGCCTCTATACGATAATCAGAATAATTGATATATTCTTACTGTTATATAATGATTGCAAATAAAATGTTTATTTTCTTTCTTATGCATACACCAATGTAGGCAGAGGGAACGTAGTGTTAAGGTACTCATTTTTCTACTAAAATGCTTACTAAAATTAACAGTTATTATTTCATCACATATATTTTTAAATATTTTTAAACATTTTTAAAGTGTTATTCCACACTTAGGAAAGAAAAATACTTATTTAGAAAACGTATAAAAATTTGAACGCAGCGGGACTCGAACCCGCGCCTCCTGGTCGGTTTTCAGGAGGTGCGGGTTCGAGTCCCGCTGCGTTCAAATTTTTATACGTTTTCTAAATAAGTATATTTTTAAATTACAAACAATAAGAGACATGGAAGCAATTAAGTACAAAACGATAAAATGCCTCTAAAATTTATTTTTACGTATTAGCAGTAGATAAATTAACAAAAGTTATTATTTTTAAGATTACTTTATGTTTTTTTTTATTATTATTAAAATATCTAATTTGTGTTTTATCTTTATTATGGCAACATTAATGCAATTGACATTTTTTTTCTAATAAGGCTGTTCCTATATCGTGCTGCTATTACTATTTGCTAAGCTACATTTTTTGTTAATTTTTTTAATCTTAGTGTAGTATAAAAAAATATTTTAATCAATAATAATAATAATATCTTAGAATTGATTTGTTTTTATTAGTAAAATAAAAACAAATCAATTCTAAGATAAGATAACGATCTTTTAGTTGGACAGATATATCTATATTTTATATTTATTATACATTAAATGCTCTAGCATTGTTTACAGTTATAATTGTATGTCATATTTAAAATAAAAGGTTTTTTAAAAGCGATAAAAGCTATTAGATACATAAACATTTAGCCATATGTGTTTTACAGATAAAAATAGTGCACACAGATAGTATCTTAGGGGGAGTTTCTCCATATAATATATATATGTAATAAAAAAAAACAAACAAAATATATCTCAATATTTAAAGTCTTTAAAACTGGTGTCATGGTCATTTAATTAAATGTTAATAAATTATTATTTATTAATTAAAACAATATTTTGTTTTAATATGTGAAAATTAAAATTCAAAACTTTAAGAAAAAGCATACATAATTAAGTCTCAATTGCACGTAGTCGCATTAATTATATTATAATATTTAAGTTATGTCACATTTAAGAATAACAAATTTTAGTAAGACGAAGAAATTTTGTATAGAATTCTTTAGTATGGTAGAATTTTTGAAGCTTTACGCTGTATCCCGCACATAGCAGAGAGTAGATGAAGTACCCGTTTTTTTTGTAAATACATGAAAGCTGTTGAGGCCTGAGGGTTTCAGCCAGTCGTGGCACAGGGGCCACCAAAATTCTGCGAATAGTGGGGAACGGAAGCGTCGTAATGTGTTTTAACACGTGGTTCCCAGGTTCCCAGATACAGCGTGAAGCTAAAAAAAAAATATTAAGGTTCTATATGAACGTCAATTTTGTAATTAACACGATAAATTTGATTTATTTATTATATTTAATAATATTTGCCCTCTATTTGGCACTTGTATTGGAAAATATATGCCTTAAGCATGAATAATATATATAATGTTATATTAAAAAATGACTATCCTTGTCGATCAAAGAATGTTTCTTAAAATTATTCACTAAGGAGATTTTAACGAGAAAAAAGGATATTTTAAATTTTCATATAAATAGTTAAAATAGTCAGTTTTATACTGAGAGTCGTTGAAACAAAAAATAAATTAATTAACCGCAAAAAGTATATTTTTTTTAATCTAAATTTGTACTTTTCTATATTTTTCTCGCGTTATATTATTATATACTTAATATAGTGAAATTTTGATATAACTTAAAGCAATATTTAGGTCTTATAAAGTATATAGATAGTTCTATTGTGCTCTACGCATTTTATTTGACAACTGTTTCCAAGTCCAAGATAAATATTGCCATATTTTAAGAAATTTAGGATTTTTTTTAAATTATTGTAACATTTAACTCCCTACAAATATTAATAACTTTTAAATTATCAAAATTAATCACAAATTAATATAATCTTTACTACAATTTCCTAAGCATCATCTTTTTTTTTGTACGTCAAATAGTTTTTTACAGGACTTTTCAATTAGCTAGTCAATATCTAAATTCTTGAAGGCCTTCTCCATAGCTTTCTCCCTTTTCTTATCAGGTAAAGCATTAATTCTTTGTTCCTCCTCAGCTTTGAAGTAGGGCTCCAGAGATTTTAGTGTTTGCATACATTTTTTGTGTAAAGTCTGAGTATCGGGAAGTGTACCGCCGTAGTCTGGTGGTAAAGCGCATCGTGGTACGATTGTTTCGTAAAATTTCTCCAAATCCTCATTTTTGTGGTGGAATTTTATCTGTAATAAAAATAAAAATAATATTATTTATTATGATATCTTGGAGCAGTGGTGGTAAGTGATTATATTTGAAATATCATCACTTCCACTTTTTCGACCTAGCTTCGTATAGACTCGGAGGTATGTATGTATTCTATAGAATTTGTTTAAAATGCCAAACTACATTCAGAAAAAAAAATACAATTTTTTAGATTAAGTAAGGAATGAAAGAATATAATCGGGCATGGTCGTAGGAAAATGAAGAGTGGAGGGGCAGGTGCGCACCTTTTTGCCTGAAAATTAAAAAAAAAAACCTTTACACGATCATATCAGTTCAAAACTAAAGTTCAGGCCTCACTTCTCCTAAAAAATATATATCTAAATACGGCCATGTTTGTAGGTTCGATTATTTAACTAAGATAATATACAATAACAAAATAGGAACTACGTAAGTATATAAATCAAATGGCCCCAATAAAAAAGGTCGCGAGCTCTTTATCATTTAACTTTGTTACGTTTTGCAGGTCAAAACGGGTCAAGTGAATCGGTCGATCTGACTTTTAATTGAAAATTATTATTGAAGGCAAAACTGACATTTATATAAATATAAGGATTTATATAAAATGATTAAATGAAAGGTTGAAGTTTATTCTGTAATTTATGAGTGATAGTTATTAGTTAACTAAAAACCTCTTAAGAGTTCAAGTATTAGTACTGGCCCCATCTTTACACCGGATCGTTGACCTTGACACCATAATGGTGTATTATCACGTAAGCTACATATAACTAAATTTAATCTATAACTATTAAAACAGCAAGAAAAGCTTATTTATTCATTTATACAATTCACAAATCATAAACAAAACAGGCCGGTCGTGGCGCAGCGGCACGAGGTGTGACTGCAAAAGCGACTGGTTGTGGGTTCGATCCCCACTCGAGGAGATGAAATATTTACTTAAATTTATATTTCCATTTCTTCGCTCTGGTGTCGAGGTTAAGCGCGGCGTTGAGTTCTGCCACTCAACACGCAATGCCTCCAGATTTCGGCAGAAAGTGGGGAACGGAGTGTCTTAACACAGGGTCCCCTTTGCCTACCCTGATGTGTGCGGGATACAGCGTGAAGCTAAGAATAAGAAAGAAAGAAGAATAAACAAAACAACTTTCCAATAACAATAAAAAATAAAGCTCTTTTTATATAATTTTCAATTCCGATTAATAAACACACCATATAAAGCATCTTATTAAAACCAAGGAAATCTACTTAAAAATATGCAATCTTTTATCCAAGTTAAATTTACCATGTCAAAAAACTTTTTGTCCATAAATGGTCTGATGAGCATCAGCAACTTGTCCAAAATGGGCTCGGTGTTGAAAACGTGGATGGCCCTCATCCGCACCGGCATCGCCTCTTGAACATATTGGAAGAATTTACGCAAGGATCTGGAATTTATATAAGAAATATAATGTAATTAATCATTTTAATGCTTAATAACTTTGCAGGATAATTTTATTTTGCTAGAAAATTAAACAAAATAGCACTATCCAACATTTACAATAAATAAATGAAAATAACTTTCAAATTCTGTCTAGAATTAATAATATGTAACTAAGTACATAGACATTTTATATAAAAAAATATATATTTAAAATAAAACACAGGATATAGTGACCAGAAAATTATAACTTAATATTTACATAAATTAAACAATTCTTTTAATATAAGAACTTGGCAGAATAATTTGATATCCTAATATTAGAAATAGAACATTTTAAAATGGCGTCATTAACAATATAAATAAACTAAATAAATCATAACATTTTCAAGTAGTAAATATATAATTTACACATATTATTAAGTGTAAATTATAATATATCTAAAACATTCAATAAAAAAATCATCAACATTTTAAATAATCCAAAAAAAAAAGAAATGTCAATTAAACAAGGAAAAACATGATGATATTTCATATATATACAATCTAAACATTAATTATAGACAACTGTCAATGTCATATAAGATATATTAATATGTAGGTATAGTGATCAAAAGCTATTTAAAAAAAAAAAATATTCCAATTTAGCCAACGGAAACACAACCAAAAAACATAGACAACGAAATTAATTAATTAATTAATTTAATTTAACAACGAAATTTAATCTAATAAAACTTCAAAGAAGTTTAACAAGATGAAAGAATATTAAATTATATTTTGATATAAAAGAATGAAGTCTAATAATGAAATATTTTATATTTTTTACATTAACCACTAGTGCTATACTCGCGACCTTGCCTGCGTGGACTACAGACCTTAAAAGTTATATTTATTTCGCTATTACCTAACTAAAAAAGACAAATAATTTAATTTTTTATTTAAGGATGCGACTGTAAGCGACGCGACGACGCTTATGGGTTCGTTTCCCATTCGAAGGAATTAAATATTTAATATTTTTCTTTCTCTCGCTCTGGTAACGAGGTATATCGGCGTTAAGTTCCGCCACTCAATACGCAATGCCTCAAGATTTCACCAGAAAGTGGAGTACGGCAGTGTCTTAATGGGGAACGGAGTGTCTTAACATTATATTCCATCAATAATATTCGGGATACAATGTGTACTATACAATTGTAACATTTATCCCTAACTAAATGCATTCAAATAAAGCTTCACGCTGCGCCCCGTATATAGCAGTAAATGCAGGGTAACCAAAATAGTGTCAAAACACTCCGTTCTTGTGCGTTTTCGCTACGATTGCCTCATTAAAGTAATAATAAATCTAATCAGCTTCACGCTGTATCCCGCACACAGCAGGGTAGGCAGAGGGAACTTAGTGTAAGACACTCAGTTTCCCATTTTCTGCCGAATTCTGGAGGCATTGCGTGTTGAGTGGCAGAAATCAACGCCGCGCTTAACCTCGACACCAGAGCGAAGAAATGGAAATATAAATTTAAGTAAATATTTCATCTCCTCGAGTGGGGATCGAACCCACAACCAGTCGGTTTTACAGTCACACTTTGTGCCGCTGCGCCACGACTGGCCTCCCTCATTAAAGTATTTTTTCAAAATATATATAACTTTTTATATATAAAAGATTAAGTTTGTTTACTTTAATAATTCATTGTTTTCATAATAGGTATTTTACTTAGTACATACTTAGGTAGTTTAATGCATATTAACCTATCTTCATCTTGATAACAAAAAATATCTTAACAATATATTCTCTTTGTATTTTTTTGTCTCACGTCTTAATTAAGCATTTTATTAGGATTTTTTTCAGCTTCGTCCTGTATCTCGTATATAGCAGGGTAGCTAGAGGGAACCTAGTGTTAAGACATGCCTTTCTCCATTTTCCGCCGATTTTTTCGAGACACTCCGTGTTAATTGGCAGAACTCAATGCTGTCCTTTTTAAAATAATTAGTTACCTCGAGCGGGAATCGAACCCGTTACCGTTCTGCACAGGCGCACAAGCTGGTGATTGTGTCCCTGCGCCACGACAACCTTCAATTATTAGAAAATATAAATAAAGTGAAAAAAACCGATCTACAGCTGACATTTAATATATTGATATCTATATAAAAATTATATTTCTACAGTACAGCAGGTAAAAAACATGCAAAATAAATATCAGGCCAGCTATGTATGGTAGCTTTGTAAACATATTGAAATTCTTTATAAATTTTTAACTAAAAGTCTAAAACCCGGTTTCTACATCGGAAAAAAAATGACCGGGTAGTACTTGGGTGAAACAGACTTCTCTTAAATAAGCGTGGTGTACATTTTCACTAACAAATAGTTTTGAAATCAAATCAGCTTCACGCTGTATCCCGTACACAGAGGGGACTCTGCCTAGTGTTAAGACACTCCGTTCCTCACTTTCCGCCGAATTCTGGAGGCATTGCGGGTTGAATAACAGAACTGAACGCCGCGTTTTGCCTCGACAACACAGCGAAGAAATGAAAATAAAAAGAGTTTTGTATTTTGTAATTACTTCCCTCCTCTCCGTAGAAATGAGCGACTTTGTTTCAACTCTCTCCGCTCGCTCAGCCCTCTCCGCCCGACTATTTATTGGTGGAAATACAAGTATACACTTTACTCTCACGAGTTCAACGTAGTCATTAATGGGCCCCCTCCGCTCGCGGTCGAAACCAGGCTTTAAAGGGTAAACTTAAATGGCTATGATTTTTTTAGTTTTATAATTTGCCTAGTATATAACAGGGTATACAGAGGGATCCTAGCGTTAAGACACTCTGTACTCCATTCTCATTTTTTAGGATACCGTAACCAACGGGTAAAACGGTACTCTATTATTAAGGCTCCCCCGTTGACTCTGTCTGTTCGTCTGTCACCAGTGTAAACTCTAAAATTGATTTAAAAAAATGCAAATCTCGATTATTTTCAATTTTTACATGGAATTTCAATATCTTTATTAATTAAGCTTAGTGACAAAAAATATATTAAAACATCGTAATATTTTATATACAGTATTTATATGACTAATGCGTTTTGCTAGTTCTTTACCTTTGTCTGTCCTTTTGAAAGCTGGGGACATCATTTCAAATATTAATACAGTAAGTTAGCATCTACCTAACAATGGTATGTAAAGAAGGAACATAAAAAAATTATACTTATTTAGAAAACCTACAAAAATTTGGACGTAGCGGGATTCGAACCCGCGCCTCCTGGAAACGGATCAGGATCAGACGCGGGTTCGAATTTTTCTTTCCTAAGTGTGGATTAACACTTTAAAAATATTTAAAAAATAAAAAAAATACTGATTATAAATGCCTCTCCACAATATCTATCGATATCGATATTATGGATATGGATATTTGGAGATATATCCCCAAACATCCATATCCATATATCCATTGGTTCAGTAGATATATATATCTACTGAACCAATTTTCTTCTGATTGCTACTATATACTTGCGATAATTATCACACACGCTTGGAACCCTAAATAGAGAATCGCATACATCAGGCCAAACTGATAGCGTCCTTTTCTGGAGACCGACTCCTTTTCTGGAGACTAACATTTAAATTTCTAAGCCATCCATCGAAAACCAAATATGAACAAAAATATTAATGAGATCTTTATTGGATTTTATTTTTTGTACAAATAATACTTTTGTATTTCCCTTCCACAAATGTTTCAAGTTTTCATACGTTGAACATTTGAACAATGAATAAGTATTTGTTGTTTATTTATTGTTGTATCACTCACTCAGTTTCCCTGATAGTTTCCAGTATAGTTTGTAATATTATTAGTCGGATTCTAAATTTTACTTAAATCTTTAAACGACAAATTAAAAAATAAATACAAATAAAAAAAACATTTTTTTTCATATACTCACGACAAACTGACGCGGGTGAGATGTCCCAATTTGACGCCCTGCATATCGAATAGGAATATGTGGCCGGGCTGGGGGCCGCGCTTGCTCAGGCAGGCGTCTGAAATTCAATAAAATATTTATTAAAATTAAAAACTTAGCCCCGTTAATTTACAAACCGCTCTCAAGTCTGCGATCGATCTTGAGATGCCATTTTCATTCATATACATCATCGGTTCCCAACCAGTGGTCCGTGGACCAGTAGTGATCCGTGGACCAGTAGTGGTCCGTGGACCAGTAGTGGTCCGCAACAGCTAAAATATGGTCGCGAATGATTTAAAATTTTGGTAAAACATAAAATATTTTGACATTAAATTTAATATACTTTGAAATTCATTGATTTTTAATATTTACTTCAAAATTCACACGCCCATGTCAGATATTTTTTAAAACTTTTGACTTTGCAATTAAAATTTTTGTTTAATTATTAATTTATATTTATTACACCGACAAAGTGGTCCCTGCTAACAAGAATTCTATAAAAGTGGTCCCTGACCAAGAAAAGATTGGGAATCCCTGATATACATATATCTATGTAATTTATTAGCGTCGAAACTTGAGTTTTCTATTGCGTCTAATAAAAAAAAATGTGCCATACATGATTTACTGATTGTAGAAATGACTTTTTGTGTTCGGTTCCCATTGGTAGGAACGAATTATTTTTATCTTCTAGCTCTGGTAACAAGATAAGATGCAGGTGTTGAGTTCTATCACCCACCGTGCAATGTCTGAAACTTGTCAACATTTCGCCAAATTTTTGAGACATTGTATATTGAGTGGTGGAACTCAATTCATTATCCAGAGTGGGAATCGAAATTTTAACCGTCGTGTTTCCAGTCAGACGCTTTGCCGCTGCGCCACGACTATATCCATTTTATGATTTTAAAGTACAAGTGGAAACAGAGTAATATAATCCGCAAAATAGAAATGACAAAACATATCTCACACATAAACCTATCTATTAATAAAAAAATATTTGTAAAAACAAAAACCCCGACTGTTATATAGCGCTCGGTGTCACAGGCGGAAAACTTATTTAATTTTATAATATGTCCGTCTGATAGGCGGCCGAGCGCCACAAAACGCTGACAAAGGAGAGATCGGGTGAACAGCGCCGGTGGGAAAGGAATTTCTTCCGTTCCCACACTTATTATTCCATCGTGGAGTAATTCAGTCGTAGGTTAAGTTAGACTTAGTTGAGTTTAGATTCAATATTGTTTCTCCAAAATTGAGAACAATTATATATAAGTTAGATTAATTTAGGTTTAAACAGATTACTGTTCTTCCAACATTGAAGGCAGTAGGTCTTAGATGTAGTTTAGTTTTAGTTAAAATTTGTGTATTTTAATTAATAATTTTATTAATATAAGTTTAAGATATAAAAATCGTATTTTCTTAACCCTCCAACTGCAGCCAACGTAACTCGACTGCTATAATGGCCTAAGATCCCATCGTTTAAAACTGTAGGGATTAGATTTTCTAATGAAACTAATATTTAAGAATGATACATGATAGTAGAATAGATTACACTAGGGTTGCCCAAAAAAATCCTGCCGCAATCACCTTTAATTAATGTTTTTCGTAACTCGTTTTTGGAGAAAATTGCACTCATATGTTTTTTATGTGAATCGCACATCATTTGAAAGAAAATCGCATAAGGAATTGGAAAAACAATGGTTGCCAGCTCTCAGTCTGCCGCAAGTCCAAGGTTGCCTGGTTTAAAGAGGTTACTTAATGTGAATATTTGCACTCATGTGTTTTTTTAATGAATTATATATCAAATTAAAGCTTATTTTTTTGTCATCACTAAAACACATGGTTGCCTGGAAAATGGCTGCCGCAAGCAAAGGTTGCCATCATTCGAAATATTTTATCCTGATTCCGTTTGACTGAGAATAGACGATGAAATACGCGATTTGCCTTATGTTTTAAAGTAAAATATTATAAAATAGAAGGTCAATCTTAAAATTAATATTTATTCTAGCTGTTCACCTGTTAAATGATGATTTTAATCATATTAAGTACATACAAAAAACTATTTAAACATGAAATCATCCTTATTTTTCCATTGAAATAATGAGTCTATGATATTAAGTCTTTGTTAAATCTGTTTTCTAGATATTAATACTCGTTTAAATCGTTATTTTAAAAAGACTAAATTATCATCTATATATATAAAACAAGTACCTGACTGACTGAGGCAAGACGCACGCACAGCCGCTGATGGTAGAAACGTGAAATTTGGACAGATGTTTTTTTTCGTAATTTGGACATCCACTAATAAGGGATTTTAAGAAAATTGAACCCTAAAGGGATAAAATAGGGGCTGAAAGTTTGTATGGGTTTTTTTTTAATCGGCACCGATTTTTATAATATTTGAAATTCAGACTCCTAAAAATACCCCGTAAGGGTTCAAATAAGCGGGCGAAGCTGCGCGCGCCCACTAGTATTAAATAAACGTTTACAAATATCGTTCTATTATAAGGTATTAATTACATAATGTTTTCATAATATAATGTAGGTTGACAATTATTGCAGATATTTTATTTATTAATCAAGAAAATATGGAAAATTACCTCGTTATAAACTCTCAATCTCTCTCTTCGTCCTCAGAGAAAAATATATAATATTAAACATTAAATTTAATTATACTTATCAAACATTAATTATACTTACGTTTTGCATTAGAAAATAATTGAAAAATAAAAATCAAATCAGATTCACGCTGTATCCCGCATGCAGCAGGGTAGGCAGAGGAAACCTAGTGTTAAGACACTCCGTTCCCCACTCTCTGCCGAATTCTGGAGGCATTGCGTGTTGAATGGCAGAACTCAACGCCGCGCTTTGCTTCGACACCAGAACGAAGAGATGGAAATATAAATTTAAGTGAATATTTCATCTCCTCGAGTGCGGTTCTTCTTTATATTTTTTTTTACAACAATGAACTTTTTGTAACAAGTGATAACCGTGCATTGTGTTAGTATTTAAGAAAATGTTACTGTATAGTTAGGAGTGCTATTTAATGTTAGGAATATTATGTTGGTTACGTATAGATTCCTATACGACACTTATTCATCACGCCACTATGACGCGATAGCGTCATCAATTATTATTAGTCTACCCTGCAACTTATTTGTGAACGATGATATAAAAGGTTGCACGGGCGTTGTGTATTCAGTCTTGGCTCTGGTGTAGTTCAGAGTACTAGTACTCTGCCAATGACTAACCTCGACTATTCGGATAATTGATTATTTAGTTAATCAATTATTATCGTAATTATGAATGTGGTTAACACCTATTTGTAATTGCACTGGGCTGGAGCAGTGAAGGCGAGTGTTGATATATCGGAAAGGGTACCCTGAAGCCTATACCTGTGGTCGCAAGTCCCAGGCACTGCTCCATCCATACTTTTCATCATTTAAAGGCCATAAATAATATTAGTTGCAACTACCGTCCACATCTGATATATGTTCGATACGACTACCCTCTTGTTATTTATCACTTCCGACATATGTGAGGAATATGTCAGGATGTACGAGCGGTAACGATAGTGATAAGTACTTTTGTATTGTTTTTATTTATTAAATTTCTAACCTGATTCCTAATTGTATATAAAAATCATTTTTTGGCGAAACAACAACATAATTTTACACTTAAGACTCATTATTAAATTCCACACACATTTTCGCACAAAAAACAGATCTTCATTTTTGTCATGTTAACTAAAAACGTCTTCACTCCAAAACGAAAGGTAAGTAACTAAGTAATATGTTCAAAAACATCTCATTTGGCCATCTGCACTGTTATTGCATTTAAAAACAATACATCTACGAAAATAAAATTATTGCATTTTGTTTGCTTTGTATACCACCGCAAAATGTTTATCTATAGTAAAAAGTAGACAACTAATTGATATTTGCCGACTTCTGGTCATAAACCTTGAATAGCGTTTATTATTCGACATTACTGTCGAAATTTCTTAGAATTTATTTGTGATAACTTAATTTTGTTTATTATAATTCTATCATATATATTTCTTTCAATGCAAATTCTTAAAAGTTGCGTGAGAAAAAAGAGATTGCGGCAACCGTTATCAAAAAAAAACGAGAAAAAAAAATCATACGAGCAGAGGACAAAGAGAGAGAGAGTATATTGAAATATTATTTTCCATATTTTCTTAATTAATAAAAAAACTTACGCAATAATTGTCGCTCTTCATTATCTTAAGGAAACATGATGTAATTAATACCTTATAATAGATTGATATTTGTAAGCATTTATTTAATTAGATAATTTAGTCGATTTAAAATGATAATTTAAATTAGTATTAGTATTTAGAAAACAGATTTAGCAAAGACTTAATATCATGGGTTCATTATTTCACTTGAAAAATAAGGATGATTTCATATTTAAATAGTTTTTTGTATGTTCTTAATATGATTGTAATCATCATTTAACAGGTAAATATCTAGAATAAACATTAATTTTAAGATTGACCTTCTATTATATAATATTTTAATTTAAAACATAAGGCAAATCGCGTATTTCATCGTCTTTTCTCAGTCAAACGGAATCAGAATAAAATATTTCGAATGATGGCAACCTTTGCTTGCGGCAGCCATTTTCCAGGCAACCATGTGTTTTAGTGATGACAAAAAAATAAGCTTTAATTTGATATATAATTCATTAAAAAAACACATGAGTGCAAATATTCACATTAAGTAACCTCTTTAAACCAGGCAACCTTGGACTTGCGGCAGACTGAGAGCTGGCAACCATTGTTTTTCCAATTCCTTATGCGATTTTCTTTCAAATGATGTGCGAGTCACATAAAAAACATATGAGTGCAATTTTCTCCAAAAACGAGTTACGAAAAACATTAATTAAAGGTGATTGCGGCAGGATTTTTTTGGGCAACCCTAGTGTAATCTATTCTACTATCATGTATCATTCTTAAATATAAGTTTCATTAGAAAATCTAATCCCTACAGTTTTAAACGATGGGATCTCCACCTATAAACTTTAAAGAAAATAAACAAGTCTAATAGTTTATTAGGATTAACAGTCGGGACGTCTTTAGTTTATGCGGGGTTCGTGGTAAAGATTTTAATAAACTATTGGACTTGTTTATTTTCTTTAAAGTTTAATGCAATTGGGGTTTTTGTTTTTACAAATATTTTTTTATTTTTCATTTTTTTGTTAGAATTTATTATGGTAATCATAATCATGATATACTTTTTTGAAATCCTCGTAGTAAGCTCTTGAATTTGAGACCCATATTGTGGTATTCGAAACAAAAAAACTTTTTTTCACTAAGTCTAATGGCGTCCCACAGCCGCCATGATAGTTTTTATTTAATGTCACTTATCTAAAAACACTTGGGCTGCTAATACAAATCTAACGATACCTCAATTATGTAAATCCGTTCAGCGGTTCTGGAGATATGAGGTAATAAAGAATAATACACACATACAAGATATGCGCGAAAAACATAACCCTTCCTTAGCAGTCGGGAATAAGATATATTGCAAAAAAATATAATTTTGTATAGGTTTTTAATATGAAAAAAATAATGATAATACATCTAACATTTTTTGTTTATTCCACACTAAGGTTCGTAAAATATTTGTATAAAGGTATAAAAATCGAAACGCTCTGGCCACTAAAGTGCTCATACTTTTTCAAGCAACGAACGTTCGAAACGCTTATGCGGTGTTTTTTTTAAGTTTTAAGTTTTTTTTATATTTAAACATATCAAATTTATTTAAAACGTAAAAAAAACCCCGCTACGTTCAAAAAGTTTTTATTAATGTTTACTTAATAATTACAATATATTCAAAGCAAAAAACCCTCCACAATTTTTTTTTTACGAACAACAAAAACAATATAGTTAATATAATATAAAAAATTAAATTAAATTAAATTAGCTTCACGCTGTATCCCGCACACAGCAGGGTAGGCAGAGGGAACCTAGTGTTAAGACACTCCGTTCCCCACTTTCTGCCGAATTTTGGAGGCATTGCGTGTTGAGTGGCAGAACTCAACGCCGCGCTTAACCTCGACACCAGAGCGAAGAAATGGAAATATAAATTTAAGTAAATATTTCATCTCCTCGAGTGGGGATCGAACCCACAACCAGTCGGTTTTGCAGTCACACCTCGTGCCGCTGCGCCACGACCGGCCTCAAAATATAATATAGTTATGTTTATATATATGTATATATAATTACACATTTATGTAAAAAAACCTTAGCTTCACGCTGTACCTACCCTGATGTGTGCGGGCACACAGCAGGGTAGGCACCTAGTGTTAAGTCACGCCGTTCTGCACTTTCCGCTGAATTCTGGAGGCGGCGCTTTGCCTCGACACCAGAGCGAAGAAATGAAAATATAAATTTAAATAAATATTAAATTACGTCAAGATGGGATCAAACCCACAACCGGTCGCGTTTACAGACACACCTTGTGCCCCTGCGCCACGACTGGCCATACTTATGTTATCTTGATCCGCGTTTTACTTGTTGAATAAATAAATTCAACAAAAAAATTACAAGTTTTACAATATACTTTTAGCAATTAAAATTTAAATATGAATAATTAAATAAGAAGAAATAAAAAATTGAGCTCGCCCACATGTCGCACTGGCGCGGCGGCGTACTATTGTAAACGCGACTGGTTTAAGGTTCGATTCGCACTCGAGGAAATGAAATATTTATATTTACATTTCTTCGCTCTGGTGTCAAGGCCACACCACTCAACACCCAATACCTCTGGAATTCGACGGAAAGTGGGAGTGCCTTAACACTAGGTGTCCTCTGCCTATCCCGCTGTGTGCAGAATTCAGCGTGAACCTGAATTTATTTAATTTTTAAATCCAAAATATAGTAGGTAGCAATGGAAGTTCCAAAATTAAAAGACCACCTATAACAATCGAGTCATTTTGCGTCACGGCGGCAATTAACGCCGCCTTTTGTTTCGAAATTTAATGAACAGGAAGCGATTTCGCGATATTTGTATTGTCACTGTTTACATTGATTAGTCACGTTCACCGTCTAAATTAAGAGGCCGTCGAGGCGCAGGGGCACAAACGTGCGACTGTAAGCGCGATGGTGGGTGGGTTCGATTTCCAATAAAATATTTCATATTTTCAATTTCTCGCTCTAGTAAAGAGGCAAAACGCGGTGTTGAGTTTAGCCATTAAACACGTAATGCCTCGAGAAATCACTGGAAAGTTGGCAATGGAAGTGTCTTAATGGGGACGGAGTGTCCTAACACTAAGTACTCGAGTTCCCTTTACCCTGCTATGTGCGGGATAAAAAAATAATTCAGTTTTTTTAGCTTCACGTTGTATCCTGTAAATAGCAGGGTAGTCATTAGGCAGAGGGAGCTTGGTGTCAATAAACTCGATATGAATTCTGGAGGTTTTGCGTGTTGAGTGGCGGAACTCAACACTCACAAGAAAATTTAATTATTTCATTCCTTCGAGTGGGTATCGAACCTACTACGACGTCGGTTTCTGTCTTACGTTATCCTGTTAGTTATCATAAGAGAGCAACGTAATGAAATTTATTCCAGCGTCAAAGTGAAAATGCAAAAAGACGAAAAACTAAAAAAAAAAAATTTCTCCATCACTGAAAAACCAATTAAATTGAAAATAAAATCAGCTTCACGCTGTATGCCGCACACAGCAGGGTAGGCAGAGGGAACCTAGTGTTAAGGGGCCGTTCAAGTATTACGTAAGCAGTTTTTTTGCAATTATTGACCCCCCCGACCCCTATGTCATCAAAAATAAGCAATCCTCTTACCCCCTCCCCCAATGCTTACGTAAACATTGGTATATGATATATTTTTTAAGGTGTTTTTTTATTAATATTTTATTTGTATCTACATATATAAAAGGACATGTTCCCACTGACAGGTGAGACGTACTACGCACAGCCGTAACCGCTGATAGTAGAAACGTGAAATTTGGACAGATTTTTATTTTCGAAATCTGGAAATCCACTAAGAAGGGAATATGAAAAATTTTAACCCTGAAGGGATTAAATAGGGGTTGAGAGTTTGTATGGAGAAATTTTTAAAACAACACCTATTTTTATAAAATTTTAAATCCGACTTAAAAATATTTTATTGAACACGTGTTTCGTCGTCTACCATACAAACGTCTACCAAATATTGCCATAATATATATGAAAAAATAAATAACTTCTGCTTACGTAATTACTAACTAGACCCCCCACCCCCCATGTCATCAAAAATAAGCAAACCCAAGACCCCCCCGCCCCCCTACAGTGCTTACGTAATACTTGAACGGCCCCTAAGTCACTTCGTTCCCCACTTTCTGCCGAATTCTGGATTGCGTGTAGAGTGGCAGAACTCAACGCCGCGCTTAACCTTGACACCAGAGCGAAGAAATGGAAATATAAATTTAAGTAAATATTTCATCTCCTCGAGTGGGGATCGAACCCACAACCAGTCGGTTTTACAGTCACACCTCGTGCCGCTGCGCCACGACTGGCCTCAAAAAAATTAAATTGAAAATAAAAATAAAAAAATTCTATTGAGTATTTTATTGAAGTAAGTTCGTATTTTCGTATATTTTAGTTTCGTTCAAAAATTGTTAAATATTTTAAAGAATCTATACAAAAACTATATTCATATTTATATAAGCAGAAATCCACTTTTTTAAGTTCTATGTTTTTTCAATTTTATGAATAAGTTTTTTTCCTTTCTAACAGTCGTGGCGCACGGGCACAAACAAGCGTGCGCCTGTAAACGCGAAAGGTTGTGAGTTCGAATTCCACTCGAGGTAATATTTAATAGGTACTTTTCATTTAACATTTCCTCGCTCTGGCAACAAGACAAAGCCCGACGTTGATTTCCGTCACTTCGTCCCCAGAATTCGGCGGAATGTGAGGAACAGAAGATACTTAACGGGATCGGAGTGTCCTAACACTAGGTTTCCCAGGTCTAATAAATAATCATCTATTTTTTTTTCATAAATAATATCTGAATACGACGTGAATAAAAGTCAGATAATAAGAGATAGAAGTTACAACCCCATTGGGACCTAACGTGCCCTGAATTCAAACTACGTTCAATGCAACACAATGCAGTGCCAATAATTTAGGGTACAGTATATGTATGTAATATGTAAATATATGTAATATATATGTATACAAGACATAATATTTTTATTTTTTTTTCTTATTTTAGCTTCACGCTTTACCTTTAGAGCCTAACCTAGCCAGAATCAGCTTCACGTTGTATCCCGCACACAGCAGAGTAGGCAGAGGGAACCTAGTGTTAAGAAACTCCGTTCCCCGCTTTCTGCCGAATTTTGGAGGCATTGCGTGTTGAGTGGCAGAACTCAACGCCGCGCTTTGCCTCGACACCAGAGCGAATGAATGGAAATGTAAATTTAAGTAAATATTTTATTTCCTCGAGTGGGGATCGAATCCACAACCAGTCGGTTTTACAGTCACACTTTGTGCCGCTGCGCCACGACTGGCCTCAACCTAGCCAGAGTTGTATTAAAATAAAATAATTGGCTGGTTAGTTCATCCAGGGGCGGGTTCAACCCTGGAAAAAGGTCGTGGTAACAACAGTTGGCCGAAACTTGACCAAGTGCTGCTCAGTCATGAACTCCTCGATACCTAAAAAACAATAAAACACGAAACAATTGTTTCATATCCTTATCTTAATATAATATCGTCAGCTTATCCAGCTCAAAATCCTGAAGGTAAGTCGTAATTCTTGGTGGTTTCGTAGTGGAATTTCAAACCGCCATGGAGACTAAGTTGGGATTTCGAATAGCTAAACGTGTACCAGAAAATATTGTTCGAATCCAGTATCGTTTAAAACTAATGATAAGCCAGTCCCAGCTCCACTTTCCGCACATTTTCGTAAATTATTAAGACACTCCGTTTCCAATATTCTGCCGAATTCTGAAAACAAGTCGCGGAACTTAACGCCGCGACTTGTTTTCAGAATTCGGCAGAACTAACTCTACATTCCGCTCAATTTCGTAAAAAAACTTTATTTCACACAATTCTAGTAAAGTACCATTTGAATAATAATTAATTAATTTAAAAACAAACACTTCTTGTGCGGTCAAATGATATGAAAAGTTATTTAAATTCGCACGTCACTGCCATTGTCTTTTATGGCTCTGGATGTACCTATAGTTGTTAAAGCGAAACAAAAACTCGATAACGAACGGTCACGCGAAGCAAATTATATTGTATCCAATATAATTAGACAAACATTTAAATTCAAGTGTTTTATTCTAAATTAATGAATGACATTTATCATAAAGATATCGACGAATGTAAGCGTGACAGGCTGCGGGTTCGATTCCCAATCGAGGAAGTGAAATCTCGCTATAGGAACTAGAAATATTTAATTTTTGCTTTGGTAAAGAGGCAAAGCGCGGTGTTGAATGCCGCCTATCGCCAATACGTAACGTCTTTTAATGAATTGGGTCTATTTTTATATAAAAAAACCTTGTTTTTACCCTCATACTGTTTAACTATGTTAAAACCCTATATCTATTTCTTATATATAATTCACAATAAGGCAATTCGCGAGAAAAAATAATTGAAAATTGCAATGTGATATTTACCTATTTTTATTTGACATGGATACTGAAACTTACGGGCGAAACTTTCCATCGCCTAGATAATTTATGAAGACAAACTTCGGATTTTATAGTATGTAATTTGGACGTATACTCTTCGAGAAAATGTCAAATTAAAATAATTCAACGCTTTATTTATGGCCGTAACCCCTACGCTCGAGTCCCACGGGGACGCCCTTACCGTCTTACATCATTACATCTTTTCAAGCAGCCACACAGCGCTTGCACTTTCTTAGAATTATGAAAAAAAGTTGTTCATGATTGAATACATCAATCTGTTGGCAAATGCAGCATAACAAAAATATTATAGACGGTATGTGGGCGAAGCCGCGTGTGAGCCGCTAGTAATCTATTTTTTTTATTATACATAAAAAAAATCCAAGCTAAGCGATTCACAAAAAAAAACATATATTTAAGTATATATACATATTAACATATTAGTGTTAATAGTTGGCCTCGACATCGTCTTATAATTTCCTGTTAAATTACCAAACAGATAAATGTGCGTCAAATAATCTACGTACGTCCAATATACTCGAAAATGAGACACTACAAATATTTGTTTATCCTCATATTTTATCCTTAGAAGAGTAGCTTTTTGTTGTCGCTACAACAGAGATGCAAGCTCTACGGCTCTGCATACCCCTTTCACCTCGTCCATTGTCATCAGCCTCTTAATACAAAGCTCTGGAGGATTCTCGTGCTTCTGCTTCTTGTCGTTATGCGACCTTCCTCCAGTATCATCGATACTGTGTTTTCGAAAATCAACCGAGGTCTCCCTTTGCCCCACTTACAATATATGTATATAGAAATATTTAATATATTTTTTTATCATTGACGTTTAAGGTCACAGGTTCAATAAAGATAGTGTCAATATTAGATATTTCAATAAGACATACAACTTGTAATATTCTTGTATACCACGACCACTGATTGCAACTGCGATGGTTGTGGGTTCTAACCCCATTCATTTATCGTTATCCTCATTTTACAAGAACCAATAAGTTAATTTAAAAAACACAGAAACTAAAAAGGCACGTGCGATCAAAGCCTGTGGTATAATAAAACTCACTAGAAAGAGGGGCGAGTTCCTTAACTCAACGCGCAATGTCTCGAATACGGAAAAGGCAAGTGTAGAACGGAGAGTTTACACACTAGTGCCCGTATTTATAGATTGTTCTCAATTGAAAGATCGATCTAGAGATGCCGTTTTAATAAAATCTACTAATTAAAACGGCATCTCAAGATGAATCTCAGAGTTGTGACGCTCTAGGTTCTCGATGCCTACTATGCTACTTCATACTTGGCACAAATCTGACGAAAAGGCAAAAAACTAAAGTTTCATACTATACAAAAATTTCATATTTGGTTTTGACATAAAAGGGAACGGTAGACGTCTCTATAATAGCTTTCTAAGTATGTCCTAGAATCCACATCCAAATCTTTTGACAGGCTGTCAAGTATATCACGAATTGATTTTAGCTGGTGGTGGTAACGGTTATTTACAAAAATGTAAATTACCTTTGATTTACCTAAATAAGAAGTTAAATATTGCATATCCATATATAGAAATGCGTCGATACTCTAATCTCAAAAATTACTGATCTGATTTTAATAAGTTTGATTTTTTTTTCAAAAAAAATATAACAAAAACAAAAATTAAAAGAACATGCCGATATAAGTTTTAGTTTCCGAGCAATTTGTGGACAAACACACAAACACACAACTGCATTTCACTTACGAAAATTAGTAATATTTTATGTTATAATATGTCCGTCTGTTGTAAACAAAATGCTGGCAAGTATAAAGATCGGGTGAACGGCGCCGGTAGGAAAAGTATTTCTTATTTTTCCACATTTATAATTCTATAGTAAAATAATTAAATTAGTTCGTATGATATAATGATTATGTCAACTGACAGACGAATGCCACCTCAGTCTACCCGTGACCACGGACTACTGCAAAGTGTTCGAAACGTCGGGTTTCCAAAAATGTATAATCTTAAATATACGCGATTAATCCGGTTAAAATTATTTCATTTATAATGTGTAATAATCGTGAAAATTAAAGAACTTATTAACTAAGTAATAGGTTAACAGATCGTACGTTTCTTAGCTCTCCAACTGCAGCCCTCGTAACTCACGTGCTTTGAAGAAAACACGCTTTCCAACACTATATTATATGTATATCAAACTAATAACCTCCATGTAGGTATATGAAGTCGGTTAATAAAAGTACTTTGATCGTCAATGTTTTTGATAAGTCCATATACATATATTTGAAAGGCTGTCGAGTTATATCAAAAATATTTTGGAGGTACATAGCTATTATATAGTAAGTAGTAAATATTTTTTTTATAATATAAATATATATTTTCAGAGGGAACCTAAAGTCAAAACGCTCTGTAGCTTATTATTTTTAATTAACCTATAAGTTTTATAATTTTCTGCGATACTCTACATGCAGTAGAATAGCGTGAATCAATAACTTTTTAAATCCCCACCAATATCGAGAGCTCATTACCAGAGCAAGAGAATCGAACCTATAACCGTCGCGTTTACAGCCACGCGCTGTGAGAATGTTTTATGCTTAAATGAATAGGCATTGTAAATATTCTTTTTGTTTGTTAAGTTGTACTGTCATTGTATTGTTCTTTGTTACCTTATAAACTGATAAGTAATCAAGATATGTTCTAACTTAACCTCAAATTATTACTTGAAATTACTTTTTTGCAAAAAAAAACTTTCTTAACGCTTTTTGGTGCGGGAACCTAATGTTAAAATACGTCTTCGAAACACTGCGTGTTATATAACGGAATTCAACGCCGCAACAAGAGAAGGCAAATGTATAATAATTCACTGTCGAATCCTCATCTTTTCTGGTTGCTGTCACTCTCCTACTACTGTACGACGTCCTATTTATTACACGTGTCTTTTTAGCTTCACGCTGTATTTCACACAAAGCTGGGCAATATAAAGTAGCCAGCGGGAACTTGGGAATCTAATGCTACGACTCTCCGTTCCCATCAAAACACTTCAGTTGCCCACTTCCAGATTCTGGAGGCATTGCGTGTTGAGTGGCGGACCTCAACGCCGCGCTTTGCTTTGACACGAGAACGAAGAAACGGAAATACGAGTATAAAATTAAATAAATATTTAATTTCCTCGAGTGGGCATCGAAGCCACAACCAGTCGTATTTACAGTAACGCTTAACAAAAATAATAAACCTAAATTTAATATAATCATGTTAAATGAATAAGGAATTATTATTCAAATAATCAAAGATAATATAAATCTAATAATAGGAGAAAAATAATAAGAATAATTTAAATAAACTTGTTCTTTAGAAGATAATTTAATGGGATCAGAAAAAGGTAGTAAAATACCTATTAAATCTAATTTATTGGGTACACTGTAACTGGCCTCGAACAGTATAAATAAAATTAAAATCAGCTTCACGCTATATCCCGCACACAGCAGGGTAGTCAGAGGGAACCTAACTTGTAATTTTATTTTAGATTTTACACGCCTACATCGCATGTACACCATATACAATTTTAAAGTGCGTTACGTAGAAAATACTCAAAAATTATATTATGCTCTATACAAGAATACCTAACTCTGATAAGAATATAACTGATAATATAACGATCGAACAATGTAAAATGTAAATATAACTTGCAAATCGACCGGTTCGGCCACGTTATAGACCAGGGGTTTCCAATCTTTTCTTGATCAGGGACCACTTTTATAGAATTAAAGTAAGCAGGGACCACTTTGTTGATATAATAAAAATAAATTGATAATTAAACAAAAAAAAAAAATCAAAGTCAAAAGCTTTTAAAAAAAATCTGACATTTTGTATGATGGGGTGTGTGAATTTATTTTTAAGTAAATATTAAAAATCTATGAATTTCAAAGTGTATTAAATTTAAATTTCAAAATATTTTATACAGTAGGGAGACTTTGCTCAAACACCAAAATTTTAAATTATTCGCGGATCATATTTTAGCTGCTGTGGACCACTACTGATCCACGGACCACTGGTTGGGAACCACTGTTGTAGACACTCGGCGTTTGCGTAATATGTTTTTTAGATTTGTTATTACTTTAGTATACACGTGACCGGTTTAAAGGTGATTTTTTAAAAGTTAAAACATATGTAAATAATATTGATCTTTTTTTATTTAATTTTTTAGGGTTCCGTACCTCAAAAGTGAAGAAATTATACCCTTAAAGGATCATTTTGTTGTCATTTATTTGTGGATATCGCATGGAGGTATCAAGTTAAAATTAATATAAAAAATTCAAGCCTCTAAGTAAATGCAATCAAAAGACAGGAGCGTTTGTGTATCGTTTTTGGTATACTTTGCATGGAAGTCGCCGCGTAATCAAACCTAGTACCCTTCTCCGTAGACCTAGAGTAAGAAAAATATAGTAGTATTTTTTATAGAAAAGTCATTAAAAAAAACAAACTCATACTTAGCTCTTTAGCTGATTTCATACAAAATACATACGTACATACGCACAAAAACTTGAGCTTGTCAGATTTTATAGGTAGTTGACCCCCCGTTGACCCACAATCTTGGAATATATACGGAACTCTCGGTGGACGAATTTAACTCGCACGTGACCAATTTTAAATTTGAAAGTATAACTTTATGGCAAGATAATGTACGGCGTTAAACTTCACTATTCTAAACTTAATATCAAGACATTGGTCAGAAAGTGGAAAAAGGAATATCTTAACACTGAAACTCTCTGCCTGATCTAAGAGATGCATCAATTAAAATATATCAAATTAGTAGTTACTGACAAAGCCCTTAATACTAATGGAGTTAGAAAGTTGAGATAGACTTTAGGGACTTTTGGGGAGTGTGGAGGAGCGCTAAAAGAGAATTTCTCAAAATTCTATCGGTAATATGAAAATACAAACTTGCCTTGAAACGTTTAAGATCATACAAACAAGTTGTAAATGATTTTAATTGATGTAATTAGATCAAAGTAATATTTCCTCTTTTGACGATCATAAATTAAAAAAATACCGACCACCAGTTTTTTTTAAACATAAAAATACGAAAAAAAAAATTATTAAAACAATTGCTTTCCCTCTCACATCTCTCCTTCTTCTTATATTAATAATCAAGATATGTAAAATGAAAATAAAAAGTGTAAAGTTGGTAACGACATAACAAATGTTGTCGCAATCGTGACCTACAGTTGTCTCTTATGTATTTATTTGATTTTAATGACGATATTAAATTTAAGAGGTTTCAAATACGAGACGAGGTCTCATCGCTGTTGTGGTTCAATGGGACCATATTTTGCGTCTATATGGTGATGTTTGTAGGTTCGTTTTAGGTAGGTTTCCCACTTTCCCCCAAATCTTCGGGAAAAAAAATAAGTAAAATTTTTATTTTTTTTCTCTTTGTCTTTAACTATTTTGATCTCAATGATGGTATTTAATTTAAGAGGTTTATTAGTATTTGATACGACGCGGTCTCATTGCCGTTGTGGTTAAGTGGGACAATGTGTTGCTTCTTTCTATATGGTGACGTTCGTAGGTTCGATCTACGTCTTTTTATTATTTTGTTTTGCATCCTTGTGTTGAATGTTTTTAAATTTAAGTTAACACATAAACCTACTCTATGCGCGAACATAGAAGTTACTCGCTATTTTGTTTACACTTTTGATAACCCGTGAACACAATTGAAATTTATTTTGATAAATAAATATAAAAAATATGTATAAAGAAAATGTTTTTCATTTACACGTAATAATAAAAAAGGCATAAAAAGTTATAAGAAACATAAAAAGTTATAAGTACAATTTATAAGAAAATTAATTAAAGGTTATTATACCTATTAAGCGTTATAAATACAAAAAAAAAATGATACCAACAAGGCGGCAACACGCAATGTTTGAAGTGATGGATAGGAAAGCACTTTTTTTAATTTCACGCTCTATCCTATCCCGCAAATAGCAGCGTAGGGTAAAGGAACCTGGGAACCAAGTTGAAAGACACTCCGTTCCACTTTAAGATACTTCCGTTCCAGTTTGCGTGTTGACTGACGGAACGCCGCGCTCTGCCTCCTTACCAGAGAGCCGAAATAAAAATATTAAAATATTTGAGGCCAGTCGTGGCGCAGCGGCACGAGGTGGGACTGTAAAAGCGACTGGTTGTGGGTTCGATCCCCATTCGAGGAGATGAAATATTTACTTAAATTTATATTTCCATTTCTTCGCCCTGGTGTCGAGGCAAAGCGCGACATTGAGTTCCGCCACTCAACAAGCAATGCCTCCAGAATTCGGCGGAAAATGGGGAACGGAGTGTCTTTGCATTAGATTCTCTTTGTTAATCCCGCTGCGTGGGGAATACAGCGTTGAGCCGATTTTATTTATTCATTTCCTCGAGTGGGAATCGAACCCACACAGTCACACACGCTTGAGAAAACATCACTTTTTCGATTTGAGCTCAAATACATCGTGTACTTAGTCATGGTCTCCACTATATCACTATACTTTTTATACATATATTGATTGATTATAAGTAACTTTATCACCAAAGTATCTCCATCGTTCGTACTTAAATACGCACAAACAAATAAAAATATCTTATTTAGATAAATACACCATAAAAAGAAGCAATCACGAACTGTGTCTGCTACAAACGAATCGTAATTTATTCTTGTCGGTCTCGGAGGCCACTCGAAGCTCAGGGGCTCAAGCGTGTGGCTTAAAACACGAAAGATTTTGGGTTCGATTCCCATTCGAGGAAATGAAATATTAACTGTAAAAAATATTAAATTAAATATTATTGTTTTCATTTCTTTGCTCTGGTACCGATGGCAAAACGATGAGTCCCGCCACTCAACATGAAATGTCTCGAAAAATTTGAATTCCTGCCTACCCTGCTGTATGCGGGATACAGCGTGAAGCTGAATATTAATATAAACGATGTCAGTAGGAGCACAGACGATTCCGGATTAAAATCTAATTAGAAAAATGTGAATAAAAAAAAACGATATCGTCTAGATATATTTATTTTTTATATAAATAATAATTAAAATGAGGCGGTGGTAGCAAAAATTAAATATTTATTTTCATTTTGTCGACCTGTTAAAAAAGCAAAGCGCGGCGTTGAGTTCCGCCACTCGCCGCTCCATTGCGTAACATTGTGTTATCTTATAAAAATCTCTATATATGTATATAAAAATATTTTTTGTATGAAGATTATTTTATCATTGTCGTGATATCCTGAGTAGGTAATGGCTACTAGTATTAATTTACCTTAAAAAAAACTATATTTCAGTATTGTTAAGTTAAGTTAAGCTTTTAATATTAAATTGAAGGATATGCATAATATAATAATTTAAATACTAATAAAAAAAATAAGGTTCCGCATTAAAAAGGCGGAAACTGGTAGTGGATAAAAATTTCATTTATTAAAACGGCTTAAGTACCTATACGTAGGTACTATATTTTAATTATAATATTAAAAAATATTTACGAAGTCGTCGTGGCGCAGTAAAAGCATTGTGGTAATTGCAATTGTTGTGGGTTCGATTCCCGCTAAGGATTAGATTATTTTCTCCACAAGACAAGCGTGGCGCTGAGTTCTGCCATATTTAATGTCTCAAATTCGGGCGTAAAGTAAAGTTGAAACCGGAGGTTCTCTCTCTCCCTATATACTATACATCATGCAGCAGAAATATGCTTTAATAAAGTCAAAGATACTGATTTCGATTATTTACTTCCAGAGTGCACAATGCGCAAATCTAGTTAACTAGTAACAGGTTGTGGGTTCGATTCTCACGTGAGGATATAAAATATTTAATATTTTCATTTCATCGCTGTGGTGACCGTGGAAAGTGGGGAACGGAGTAAACTTAACACTAGCTTCCTAGGTTCCCTCTGCCTACCCTGCTATATGCGGGATACAGCGTAAAGCTAAAAAAAGTATTTAAAAAAAAAATTTCGGCGCTAAGCTACCAAAACAAAAAAAAAACATGTCGTAGAAACCCTGCGGTCGAAGCCTTGAATAAAACACAAGTTAACTTATAAATAAAATTAAAACAGATAAAAAAACATTAAACATAAATATATATGGACAATAAAATTTTATTTCATACACTTACCTAAGAAATTAAGATGTTTTATTATTATTATTTTTTGTTTTAACACCAACTAATTAAGAAATAAACACGTTTTTACTTAGGTACTAATTGATCTTGAAGTTATCGCGTTTAATAAAAGATACTTTGTAGAATAACAACTTTATTTTGCATTTGGGAAATAACCATATTATTTGGGCGAATCCTTTTTTGTCAAAAATCTAATCTTAGGGGACAAAAAAAGGGGGGTTTTCCCTCCCTCCCTCATTATTTTTTTTAATAATAATATTATTAGGAAGAAATAGTCCACAATAGTTACAGCCCGCAACCGTTTTTGCGTGGACTTTATGATTATTATCATACTAGGTTTTTTTTTATGGAAAAGACAAGGCACACGAGCGTTCGGGTCACCTGATGGTAAGTGACTACCATCGCCCACGACCCCGTGCAACACCAGAGGAGCCACAGGTACGTTGCCTGCCTGTAAGGTGGGTTGGGCATTACCTGATGCGAAACGCAGTGGCATAAAGCCACTACTTCACGCCGGTTTTAAATGCCGGGGGTTGTAATGATCCGGTCGAGTCTGCCCATGCGTGCACCATTGCTGGTGACATGACTCTACCACACGTACTTTAGTCGCCTTTTACGACAACACCAGTACCAGATTGATCCTATTCTAAGCCGGAATCACACGGCATAAATCAAATATATAATAAACCATGCAGTATACAATGTGATGTTAAAAAACTACCCGTTGATATTGCAATATGAAACAAGTAAGCCAAGAGTACCTGATTCTATCACGCTAATCTCTGGCCGACATTTTTTGTGTTATTCCATTTCTCCAGAAAGGACGTAGCCAATCTTAAATAAATGCAGTATCCAATTTTAAATAAACAAATGGACAATGGACTACCATTTACATATTGAATAGTCTATTTATCGAGGATATCGTCACGTCAATCGTCTCCAAGTATCCCTCAGTCAAAGTTACCTCGGGCATTTAGAATGAGTCACTTGTCATAAACTATTCTTAGTTATTATTTATTTCCACTTGGCCACGGGGGCGAAAACGCGGGCAGAACCTAACTATATTTGTTTACTTAACTTCTTTAGATTTATGAAGGAAAAGAGAGCGGTCCCTTACCGCTCTCGGTAGGGGAAGATCTTAGTTGACCTTCGAAAACTCAGTATTAAAGATAATGGAGGAAGGTCACGTAAAAACCATGAGGGTGAGGGGGCCATGGGGCTCCAAGGGCATGTATGGAGAGGCTGATGATAGTGAAAAATGAAAGAGGTATGCGGAGACCGTAGCAAGACCTCCGTTCTCTCTGGCTACCCAGCTAGGGATACAGCATGAAGCTGATATCTTTATAACTAACAAAATAGAAACCAAAACGTCCATCCATTGTTCAGATTTATACTAGGCTTGTTATTTCCAACGAACAGTCTGAGTTAATCTAAAAGAACCGCAGAAACAACCGATACTGACATTCACAAACCAACCCGCCTTGTGCCTATTACGCTATCTCGTAATTAACCTTGAGATGAGCTTCTAGAATATTAAAATAATTCAATACAAATTATAACCGGATTCGGATTTTATGATTTAAATATTTAATAACATGTTGGTATACAAAATGGTAGTTATTTTTTGTTCGAGACAGGCGGAATGTAACGTTGGAATGTCTAGACATTGCGTGTAGAATGACGATCAAAGATCAGATATGAAAATTATTCTATCCCCCGAATAGGAACCGAACCCACCGTCGTCGCTTTGACAATTCGACACTCTGCCGTTGCTCTACGACGGCCTCAAATAATAAAAGTGGTAGTAGGGTATAATTAATTACCTAAAATAAAGGCCGGTCGTGGCGCAGCGGCACGAGGTGTGACTGCAAAACCGACTGGTTGTGGGTTCGATCCCCACTAGAGGAGATAATTATTTATTTTTAAATTGATATTTCCATTTCTTCACTCTGGTATCGAGGTTAAGCGCGGCATTGAGTTCTGCCACTCAACACGCAATGCCTTCAGAATTCGGCAGAAAGTGGGGAACGGAGTGTCTTAACACTAGGTTCCCTCTGCCTACCCTGCTGTGTGCGGGATACAGCGTGAAGCTAATAAATAATAAATAATAAATATAATAAATAAAATAAAGCCACTTAAAGTCATAGAAGCTTAGACTAGTCAATTAAAGATTTACTTTAATCATGTAATCGCCTCCTATTAAAATCAATTATTTTTTTTCTTATCTATGTATTTTATAAAAAGGAGAAGTTTGTTTGGAACGCGCTAATCTCAGGAACTACTGCTACGAATGTCGATGAAGGCTGTAGGCTATAATGACTTCAAGTTTATATTCAGATGTAGCCAAATGTACCCGCGATTAGGGCCGAGTCACACTATAGTGCCGGTCACATTTCGTTCTCGGTACACTCTCAAATATATATATATATATATATATATATATATATATATATATATATATATATATATATATATACAGGGTGGAAGAGGCAGCGCTCCATTTACGGAAACAGCATATAGGGTAATATATATATATATAAGTAATATTCTTATACTTATATGTTTTCTCTGTGTATTCTCTCTATGTCTGCCCTTTTTCATAAGGCAGGGGCTATGTAAAAAAGGGCGCAAAACTGATATTTTTTAATTTTTTTAACTAAATTCTTAAAGATAATAAAACGTGTTGTTAAATTTCATCATCCAACAGGTGGAATGGATGAGAAACGGAAAATGGCGAGTTTTAACACTAGATATTTTCCGGCTACCCTACTTTTGGGGGAAAGGAGTGAAGCTTATACAGATTTTAATGAAATATATTAACGTCCAGTACAAACAAACGTACAAATGTATATGCACAATCGCGTATGTTCTTAGCAAGGTGATAAAATTTGCACCTACGTCAATGCAAAGCTAACATTAGACTATAAATATTGATTACTACGTTTTGTATTTCTATAGTTTGTTCTATAATATAGACTTAAGCTCAAATTTGCAATACAAGAGCGAAGAAATAAAAAAAAATCAATATTTCATTTCCTCCAGTGGGGAATCGAACCCACACGCCTGTACCTCTGCGCCACGACTGGCCTCATCTTAACATTCATTATTAAACATAATAAAAATTGTTGTTTTTTTTACAACTACAGTAATGTTGGCGGTGTCAAAAGGTTACTTTACGATTAATTAGCATTTGGTTACAAATCAACATATAAATGACTTTGTATCATTTTTAATGGGTAAAATGTAAACGTGGTGGCCGTCGTCATAGTATATGCGCCAGTTAAGATTTCAATTCCTACTTGGGGATGAAAAGTGCGACCATCCACCACTCAACGGAGTGTCTTAACACTAGGTTCCCTCTGCCTATCCTGCTATTTGCTGGATATAGCGTGAAGCTATAAATGTTATGTGAATTAAATTTAACTCAAAAAAATCATATAAAAATTGATCTTTTTTAACCGACTTCTGTAAGAAAAGGAGGTTATCAATTCGACTGCATTTTTTTTATGTTTGTTAGTTACCTCAGAACTTTTGACTGGGTGAACCGATTTTGATATTTTTTTTTATATTTGAAAGCTAGTGCTTCCCATGTTGTCCCATTTTAAAAGTAAAACTATGATTTTGTTAAACAAAAATGATTAAAGAAAGATTTTATAATTTTGAAGTCGGTGCCAAAACAAATAGGCTTAGTAATTAGATATTGTAATAAGATTGTTATAGCATTTAGCATGACATCGACTTCAAAACTATAAAATTTTTCTTTAATTGTTTTTGTTTAACAAAATCAAAGTACGTTTTACTGTATGTTAAGTAAATTTATTTTTTACTTTTTAGTTTATTGTTTAAAGTCGGTTTTTTTTTTGTTAAAAAATATTTTTTTAAGTGTATATATATATTTAAAAGAAAATCTTTTAATAGAATAGGTAGTTTATTAGAGAAAATATCGTTTGGTTGTTGACAACAAAAATTTACGACATTATAAAGCGGGCTCTAAATTTTACAGAATAATTATGTGCGGACATTTTTTCTAATATTTTTTAAATAGGCAGTATTTAAAAATTTTAACCCTAAAAAATACTTTTTTATTTTTTGCTACCTGCTATGTGCTATGTGCGATAGCAGGGTAGGCAGAAGGAACTTTGAACCTAATCCAAGACACTCTGTTCTCATTGAGATAATTCTGCTCTCCACTTTTCTAAGAATTCTGGGGGCATTGCGTGTTGAGTGGCGGAACTCAACGCCGCACTTTGCCTCGACATCGCGCCGGAGCGAAGAAATGGAAACATTAAATATTTCATTTCCTCGAGTGGCAATAGAATCAACAAGCTGTCGAGCTCACAGTTACACTCTTGTAGTCCTGCGCCACGATGTATACCTATAGAGTTAGTCCCACTATTAAAAAATATTTGCATTTCAATTATAATTTTTAAATTATTTGCTAACAATTCTCTATAGGGATGGGAACATAAATTTAAATTGTAAACCGGCGTATAAGAATTTTAAGTTAGGATCGTATGGCGTGGGTTCATGTGTTGCTACGTAAGTTTTTTTTCCTTCTCTAATAAATATATTTTTCTTTCCTTAGTCTATAATTAAATAAGAAACTGTAAAAAACATTGACAAAGTTTTAAAACAAAAAAACATAGGCCTTAGGCTCCCTTTTCAGTTATCAGCATTAAGTTATTAAGTAAGCCAAACCGGGAAATTACTAATATATAACAAAATACAGGTAGTTTCTTTATATTAAAATATGACATCAAGTAAATTTATAATGCATTTCTAAATATTGTCTTATTTATAATATAATATATGGTTTTATTAAAGAAAATAAAAACTCACCCACTGTCATGAAAAGTAATTTACACCCAGGTTCAAAATGGTACTTTGAAGGTTCGGTATAGTGAAGCCGGTGGAAGATGAGATCGTAACCTTCATGAGACTTCTCCGGCAGATAGGAAAACTCCCTGTAAAATAAAAAAAAACATGAAACTGAAACATTTTTTTTTTTAAATGGCGACTCATATGTACCAGTAGAGCACTACTATCAATTCGCCAATATTACTTTTACACTATTAACACCATCTCAAGGATGTTGCAAAAACAGCTTCACGCTTTTTCCCGCATTGTGCAGGAGTAGACGGAGGCAACCTATTGTTAAGACACTCCGTTCTCCACTTTTGAGTTTTGAGTGGCGGAAACTCAACGGCTTTGTCTTGTTACCAAAGCGAAGAAATATAAAATTACTCATTCTTTCTAAGAAACAGTCGCGTTAACAGACAGACGATATATACATAGATGCGCCATGAATGCCTCAAAAAAAAAAAAAAAGTTAATCAAATCCGATAAATATATTTTTTATTTCTGGCAATACATTTTATATATATATAGGTACTATTGTTACAAATATAATGTAAGGGCATCCGTGGGAAAATATTTAAAAGGAGCCACTATCTTGAATATTATAATTTGCATGATCAGGATTTATTTATTTAATTACCTATATTATAATATTTTTATGTCATTCACACAATTAAGAATTTAAATTTGTAGGAGGTTGTTGCATCTGTGTTCCGAATATCATTTTTTACTTTTAAACTTTAGAGCTTTTTAGCTTTTAAGCCACTTTCGTTTGCCAATTTTAACCGAATTCTTGAGTCATTGAGTCTCAACTGGCGGAACTCAATACAATTGTTACCCAAGCGAGGAAATGAAAATATTAAATAAGTATTTCTTTTCCCCGAGTGGGAACCGAATCCACATCCGTCGCGTTAACAGTCGCACGCATTTATCTCTGCGTCTCGACAGCCTGTATCCATCACTACATAATTAACTTTTTTTCGCAGCTTCCCGTAAAGCAGGAGAAGTAAAGGGAACTTAGTGTTAAGACATTCCGTTACCCAAGGACCGCCCAATATATAGAATATTGCGTATTGAGTTGCGAACTTGCCGCCGCGCTTTATTTACCAGAGCGGGGCACTAATAAAAAATAATATAATGATTCCCCTGAAGAAGCATCGAACTCCTGACCATAACGTTTATATTGAAGCACTGTTCGAGCGTCATCATAAGAATAAATACTTACTTAATTAAATTAATATTTTAATATACATAATACCATTTTATTATGATACCGGGAAATGATGTAATTATTGTTGTTATATGTATATTATTTTAAAACCGGTTCTAATTTTATAACAACCTTTGCCCTATTCTAGCGATCCTGTTGCTAGATATAGATCTCATTTTATTGTGACAAACGAGGCAAGAGGAAATATATTTAATGAAGTATAAAATCTATAATACATATAAATACAGTATACTATCAATTAAATTTGGATTCAAGTCCTAAGAAATAATTATATGAAATAACTTCGTTTGCGTGAAACAAAATGTGAAATCCTGTTAATTCCCATTCCCGTTACATTTCATATTTCATATAGAAGCCATAAGAAAGAGATCTCCAGAATTTTTCCTAATAAAAAATCAAGCAAAAAAATAACAACAAACCCTATATATAAAAGATGAGTTCGATACTAAAGTCGAGGTCTGATCACAAAATATGTCCAGATACGCCAATGGATTATCGCTAATTACTAAGTGGCTGAGTGACTGATTAACAAACGATACTTGGCAAGTATAGAAGGACACTACTACAGTGCTAAGAGAAGGTTCAGGTTACGAACGAACGGACGATTGATTTTTTCTCTAATAACGGAGAAAAATCTCAATATCCAGCGTAACAAGACAAACGGCGACGAGGAGTACCGACACTCAACACAAAGACTCGAAAATTCGGTGAGATAAATAATGGTAAACGCAGTATCTTAACAGTAAGTTCCCTCTTCCTACAATCACATGTTTCCAAGAATAACAAGTTTTCTTGGAAAAATTTATTACAGGTTATATATTATAAATTACCCACATTAACGATATAAATTAACATATCTATGTATAAAAATATATTAATTATTATTCATATTATATACATACATTGTATCTAAATGCACGGTTTGGATAATTCTGATTGCAAGATCCGTAGAGTAACACTTTAAATCATGAAAATTGCCATCTTGTCCATTGTGAAAATGACCATCTCTCAGAGACAAGGAGGCGATTTGCGCAATACCGAAAATACTTAGCATGAAACACCCACGAGAAAAATAAAGGAGGCAAACATCGGACATGATCACTGGAAGGTCCTCGGCCCCCTGAATGAAGGCTAAGGATAGTGGCAGAGTTCCAAAAACACTTCACGCAAAGATTTAAAAACATCAAGAAATAACATTAGAAGCCAGAGCATAAGAACAGGGTCAAGAATCTTAGTAGAACAGAGCACAAGAATCTTGGTAAACCTTCGAGAACACAGTACTGATAATACTGGAGGAAGACCACGTCATAAGCATGAGGCATCTTCCGGAGGGCATGTATAAAAAGGCTGATTACAGTGGACCAGGTGAAAGATATATGCAGAGACCGTAACATTTGGTGCTTCGTTCTGTCTGTCAAGGTAAACAAAGAAAACGGAGTATAGAGGTCTAAATATAGAGTGATCAGTGAAAAAAATCGCACAAGCGTGAGTCGGGCCCACCCACCAAGGATTCCGTACAAAAATTGGAGGTCTCAAGTCTATTCTGAAATTCAAGCTTAGCTCAGCTAGAACGGCTTTAATACTAAATTTTTCCCCACTTTTAAGGCTATATTTTTTTAGTATTTAACCACAAACGTTAGTTAGTTTTCGTATTTTTTCCTGAACTAGTGCTACCTGTTGATGCTACCTGCCAATTTCATCATTCTAGGTCAACCAGAAGTACCCTATCAATTTTGATTCCTTTTATAGTGTCGAAATACGCGTTTTTTGCAATATAAACAATTATAATATTTTTTTAAGTTAATGTAGAAATACGTTTTTTTCAAGAAATCATAGGGGCCGTAGATCTGAGTATATGATTTGAATTTCAATTCGATATCTCCAAGCGTTTCTCAGCACTTGACAGACAGACAGACAGACTGACAACAAAGTGATCTTAAGGGGGTTCATTTTCTCCTTAAAAGGTACGGCCCCCAAAAATACACAAGAAACATGAATATTAGCTAGCTGGATTTGGATTGCTTTTACTTTGGTAAAAATATAATTTATTAAAGACAAAAAAATGTTTGTACACTGACGACATCTGAGTGTGTAGAAAAGTTTGGAAGTACTTAATAAAATACCAAAACCTGAGTACCTAAAACACAATAATAAACCCAACTTGTGTAATACCCTATATCACTCCCGAGGAATGTAGCTTTCATATAAAACAAAAAAAAAATCCAATCAATAGCTCCTGAAATCTTAGCGTTGAAGTAAACAAACACACAGACAAACTCTTCCGCTTTATTTTACTAGTATAAATAGTTCAGATAAAAATATTAGGATATTATCTTGTAAACCATCACCATATCGAAAGTGAAAAATTACAAATTTCTTTTAATGCTGTTTTTGAAGGGTACATAATGATCAAAACTACCCTCTTTAGTCGTTCAAAAGAGAAATAAAAAAATTATAAAAAATATTTTTTTGTTTATATTTACAACAACTAAGCGTATAATATGTACGTACTTATATCCCTTTACCCACAAATGTTATGTGCGGTATACAGGCAGCATACACCTAAAAAAATAATTATTCCATTGACTGGGAATCAAACCTACGACTATCGCACCTGGCACGCTGTACTGTGATGGCCACGACACCGCAATTAAATATATATATGTAAATACATACATAATACTTATAAACGAATGCACAAGCCTTGTTGATTTATGTTACTCCTTATAGCTTCCTGAGACGTTTCCGTGAATAAGTTTAATTAAAATATTATATTTTGTTGTTTATTTACATAATATTTTTTATCTTTTATTTTTTATCTTAAATGTACTGGCTTTTTTTGTACATATTAAGATGGAAATTCGTGGGTTCAATATATTCAAAGAGAAGTATCGAAATTAAAATTAAAAAAAAAATAAATAAATAAACGGCCAGTCGTGGCGCAGTGGCACGAAGTGTGACTGTAAAACCGACTGGTTGTGGGTTCGATCCCCACTCGAGGAAATAAAATATGTATTTATATTTATATTCTCATTTCTTCGCTCTGGTGTCGAGGCAAAACCTGGCGTTTGAGTTCCACCACTCAACACGCAATGCCTCCAGAACTCGACGGAAAGTGGGGAACGGACTCTCTTAACACTAGGTTCCCTGTGCCTACTCTGCTGTGTGCGGGATACAGCGTGAAGCTGATTTGATTTTAATTCATTTCTTTGCTCCGGTATAGAGGCAAAGCGATACGTCGAGCTCCGCCACTCAACACGCAATGCTTCACGAATTCGGGGGAAAGTGGGGAGCGGAGTGTCATAACACTAGGTTCCCTCTGCCTACCCTAGATAGATGCGGGAAGGATGAAACTGGGAAAACAAGGAAAGACTTATATATATATACGTGTACGACGGTTACGTTCATGAGGGTTAGACGTACCCTCGTCAAAGTCCAACTTCACTAAGGGTAAAGGGTAACTCCACTATCGTGTTTGGGACTGTCCTAAACTACTTTGCTACTTCTTACTAAGCTACTTAATTAATTTAAAAGAAATTCGATAGTATCTTATATCATTTATCAAATAATCAAGAAAAACTACTCTAGAAACCAAGTCAGGGTCAAATGATCCGCATCAATTAACATAAAGTATAAAACAAATATTTTACAATTGTTCACTGAATGGAAGGTTGTTTAGTAAACTAGTCGTATAATCGATTTGTAGTCTGTGTAGAAGGAGGAATTTAATTTAAACCGACTTCAAAATACTATATATTCATACTAATATATTCAGAACACACACACACCAATGTCTGTTATAAAAAGATATTCTGTTTTAAACAATTATAAGTCGCTTTAAGTGACCAAACTCAAAATGCGGCGCTAAGTTCCGCCACTCAACGCACAATGCCTCCAGAATTCGGAACCTAGTGTTAAAACACTTTTTAACACTAGATTCCGTCACCATATCTTGCTGTGTGCGGGATACGGCGTGACGCTAATAAAAAAAAAAGTAGCCTAAAAAAATTAAATTCTAAAGCCCGTTCTCCACCGGGAGCGGGGCGGGCCCATTAAGGACTACGTTGAACTCGTAAGAAATGAAGATATTAATAAATAATAATTCATTTCCCCGAATGGGGATCGAACCCACAACCGTCCCATTACAGTCACATCCCTATGCCCCTGCGCCACGACGGCCTCATGAGGTGTAAATATCGCTGTTAATGTTCAAACATCCAGTTTTTGTATGAAAGTAAAAAAACACAAGACCTTTGATATTTCCTTAATAAAACTATGTAAAACCCGTAAATTCTTGATTTAACAAATATTATAAAAAAAAATTGTATAATTAATTAAACAGGATATATATTTAAATGAATTTAAATAAAAAAAGAAAAGAATAACAAAGTTATTAAACGAATTTAGTTTTTTTGGTTTGATTTGACCTTTCATAGATGTAGTTCTGGTTGGTCATGGTTGACTATGTACAATATTTATATATTTATATTTTCTTAAGCACTCCATTCCCCATTTACTGCCAAATTATCGAGACATTGCACAGGAAATGGCAGAACTCAACGCCGCGCTTTGTCTTCTTACCAAAGCAAGGAAATTAGAATAAGTCAGTCATATTCCTGAAGTGGCATCGAACCCACAATCATCGTGTTTGTCACTTAACAATATGCACCAATAAAAACAAGGGAAAAATGTTAACTAATCTAATTTCTCTTTCTTATCCCGATAAAAAATTTACACTAACTCCATAAATAACAACTTTGTTTAAAAAAATTAAACTAACACCATAATAAATAACAGCTTTGTTTTAATGAACATTATTAAAAGGCGTGTGCGGGATTCGAACCCACATGTTTAAAATAATTGATAATATATTGTATGTTACATTTATAAGCAATTATGGATATATGATAATTTATCACGGTCACATTTTAAGTTAATTAAAATAACTATTAGTTAACCTTCGCCTAATTTGAAAGATTTTAAAATTTAACCATTTTTATACATTTATAATGAGAGCTAATAAAAAAACAGAAGTTATAAAAAATATAAATTATTTGTAAATAACAGATTTTTTTTTTCTTAATAATATAAAAATTGCACAAAAAGTCAATGTTGAAACCATCATCAGCTTAACCAGGCTTAGGTATTTTAAAAAATAAGAATCCACACTTGTCTTACTTTAAAAAATATATTATTTATATCATACATATCATATAATATGTATGATATGAATATTTTTTCAGCTCCACCACTTAACACGCAATGCCTCCAGAATTTGGTGGAAAGTGGAAAACAAACTTGTTTTAAATAATATATAATAGAACACTTCATCCGTAACACTGTTTCCAGGTTCCCTCTGCCTACCTTGATCCTGCACATAGCAGGGTAGGCAGAGAGAACCTAGTGTTAAGACACACTGTGATTGGCGGGTTTCCTCGAGTGGGGATCGGACCCACAACCAATCGATTTTACAGTCACACTTTGTGCCCCTGCACCATGACTGGCCTCAATAATGCTTAATAAAATAAAGCTAATGTAATAGTGAATAAAATAAATGAAAAAATATTTTTACTAAGATTGATAATATACTGATCATAAGATTTATTAAGTACTAGCAACCTGCTAGCAAACTTCACCCACTTTAAATACATAATTATTGATTTACTAAACTGGATTATTTTATTTTTTTATAAGGTAAAGTTTATATTTAATAACCATTTTCCTGAGTTGATTGAACCTACAGCCAGCAAATTACAGTCTGATGCCGTCCTTGATGTACATTGCACTGCAATGGCACCATATCCAATATTATTATTTGATGCAAATTTATGATAGTTACTTTACAATACATATTGTCTTAGTAAATAAAAAGTAGTTTGAGGTTGTATGTAATATGTTCTCTTACAGTTAAAGACAAAAATGTGAAAAGACAAAAAATATATAATTTGATATACGGCATAAATTGTATTTCTAATAATTTATTTCAATTTACAATATTAAAATTAGTTTTTGCTTTAATATATTAAATCTTTTTATTGATATTTTTTTTAATAACTTTAAATATTTTCTTTTTAAATATCTGTATACTTCTATATTTGGATAACCTGTATTTAAAATATGTGGTGTTGATACTACACTGTAGTTTTTTACTTTAGCAGTAGTGAACATTATTTTTGTTTATATGTAATTTTTATGTTTGTTTTTAATAAAATTTAATTTATTTATTTTATTATATTACTAAACCACTATAACAATTTCAACTTTGTGAAAATGGCTATTAAACAAGTTATGAAAGTTTGAAGAATATCAGAGACTAAATATATATTAAAGAAAAAATATGTGTTTATGTAAAAAATTAATGAAAAGATAATAATTATATCAGGTGTTGTATAATATGTACTTGATAGGATTAATAAATTATACAGATTGATAAACATTATAATGAATTGTGCTTATCTTAATACAAAATAGTCATTAAGATTAAATTAAAAATGAAGTGTGAGGCTTTAAAATACACATTCCGCACGTCGGCGGAAAGTGGAGAAAAAAGAAATTAATCATCAGTTTATAATGCCTATGCTATGCCTCATGAGAAGATATATGAAGATAAAAACGAAATAAATAACTTACAATGCTTCTGTAGACGGCTGTAAATCGTCCGCACTCAATACTCTGTTGTCAAATATTTCTGGTGTATTTTTTCTAAGATTGTAATATTTTTCTATACACGTCTTCGTCTTCTCCACCTCTCCGTAACACGCATTATAGAACAAAAGCAATTGTTTATCAGATAAATCTTTAGGCACATATTTGGATTTGTCCAATTTTTGTGTCCATTCTTTTATTATGTCAAAATCTGCTTGAGAAAATATATCCATGGACGCAACGGCCGCATCATAGTCATATTCCAATTCAACCGGCATCATTAATAATTGTATTTGAATATATTATTTACGATATTTACGCGATACTTTGTCGTATGTAATACATCCAACCTTTTTGATGGTAAATTGACAACTGAAGTGAATGAATTGATCGCAAGCGCCACAGATTGAACGACCTTGACAAGTTTTTTTTGCTGCAAGTCCATGCCATTTGAGCTCTTACAGAATTGCCAGTTATAAAATTTCAAAAAAGTATATTTTTTTTAATTTTAATAAATAAATATAGTTTTCAATCATTTCGTCATTTTTTATATTTAAAAAAAGACAGCTCAGGCAAAAGAAACCTGAAAACTTAGTGTTAAGACACTCCTCTTCCCACTTTTCGCCGAATTTTGAAATTGAGCCGAAATTGAGTGTTGAGTGACCAAATTCAACGCCACGCTTTGCCTTGTTAATAAAACAAAGAAATGAAAATATTATACATTTTATTTCCCCGAGTGGGATTTTTTCCAAATGATCTTGTTGATTATTATTTACCTGTATTATTTTTAATTTTTAGTATTTTATATACTTTGCGGGATTGGTAGAGCTTAGTGTTAATATACTCTGTTTTATAATAACTGCTCATTTAAAATGATATCCATAAAAAAAATATATAAATTTAAATTATATAACGTCCATATTAGACTAACCGAACCATATAGATTATAATTAATATAGATTGTGACAAAAATGAACTTTGAAACATCGTAAGAAAATGTTTATGTTTTATTTTATATGTATAAAAGATAGCTAAAAATAGATTATATTTTTCAGGCAAAGCAATTTAGTTATAATTACACGTAAGAACAGATGTTTTCGTTTCATGAAGACTTATTCCAAAACATTAATATTTTTGTTGACGCCTCTTATTTTGATGCCAATTGTGATTGTGAAAAATAATAATGTTAGTATCGACAATTTTTTTGCATTGGTATTTTTCAATTTTAACTTAAATATATCGAATCATGGGAATTGATATATACTTTAGAGTTCGTTTTGATAGAAGTCAGTGTCTTTTATCTGCAAGTATCCCTACCTTGGAGGAAGCGAGTCTCTCTTCTATTTTAAATATTTATGTGTATACATATGTCACATATTTATCTATATATCGGTGCTGAGGTTCGAGCGTCATACTATCAGAACAGAACAGAACAGTTTGAGTACGCAATGCCTGCAGAATTCGGCGGAAAACGGTAGTGTCAAAATGAGAACGGAGTGTCTTAACACTAGATTTCCAGGTTCCCTGTACCTACCCTGCTATGTGCGGGATACAATGTGGAGCTAAAATATATATATATATATATATATATATATAATTTTTAGGCGTATCTAAGTTTCTATATTTGTCTGGTCACTTCTGTATATTGGTCTACGAATGTGCTGCATCCAGGAGTTACTTCTCTTCTACCAATAGTATTCATTACAATCATGGGAATATTCGACAGAAAACTATTAAATGTTGTGAGTACCAATTAGATATATTTTTGGGATTCCGCAACTCGAAAGGAAAAAACAGAACCCTTTCCCCTAAAATTTCGTAAAATTAAAGTTTTTCGTAAAATTATATATATATATATATATATATATATATATATATATATATATATATATATATATATATCATAGAATCATTTATAAGTTGTACTTCTCGTTCACCTATAATCCTAAAATCGGTGCAGAAGCCTCAGTGGGCGAGTCCAACTTGCACTTTACCGGTTTTTATTTTATTATGCATCTTCTATCTTCCACATTAAGGGAAAGAAAAGCTTCTATGCTTGTTTTTCAGTTTCACGTTATATTCCATAGCATTGCGTGGGAACACAACGCCGCGCTTTGCCTCAACACCACAGTGAAGAAATGAAAATATGTAATATTTCATTTCGTCAAGTGGAAATAAAACCCATAACCATATTGTGCTCCTGCACCACGACTGGCCCAGCCACTCATTTCAAAGACAATATAAAGATATACTCGTATGTATTTGTAACCACAATCAGTTACCCCTAATAAGGTGTATGATAATTTCTAGATTAGCATAAACAATTCAGTGTTAGATTGTTTAGGAGTTATGGTACTTATGATTGCGATAGAACAAAGCAACTTACATAAGAGGGCCGCTATAAAGATTCTGCTCACCTTCGGGTGCTCGCACTTCAGGCAAGTTTATGAGAGTAATACGTTATTATTGTTCCTTTATTGATTTTTGAAGTTAATATTTATAAGTATTTTTTTTGATATTTTGGGTATTTTTTTTTCAGTTCCGCGCTGTATATGGCAACACACAGCAGTGTGGGCAGAGAGTACCTAATGTTAAAACACTCTGTTCCTCATTATACGCCGTTTTCTGGAGGCATTGCGTGTTGAGTGGCGTAATTCAACGCCGTTTTTTTCGCGTTAACGGAGCGAAGAAATGAAAATATAAATAATTAACCACATCTGTTGCATAATCTATTTTTTTTTATCAGCTTCACGCAGTATCCCGCACACAGCAGGGTAGGCAGAGGGAACCTAGAGTTAAGATACCCTGTTCTCCACTTTCTGCCGAATTCTGGAGGTATTGCGTGTTGAGTGGCAGAACTCAACGCCGCGCTTAGCTTCGACACCAGAGCGAAGAAATGGAAATATAAATTTAAGTAAATATTTCATCTCCTCGAGTGTGGATCAAACCCACAACCAGTTGGTTTTACAGTCACACTTCGTGCCGCTGCGCCACGACTGGCCTCATTTATTTTTATATTTTTTTCAATGTCTCACCTGTGTTCCAGGATAGGTAGAGTAGAACTTGAACTAGTGTTAAAAACTTACTATACTGTCCAATATCGGCTCATTTTAAAAACAAGAAAAAAAATTAAATCTTAAGCTTACCGAAGAAATACCTTTATTTAAAATTAAATCAGTTTCACGCTGTACCCCGCACACAGCATGTATCTGCCTACAAGCAGACGGGACGTAGAAGACACTCCCCATTCCCCATTTTCAGCCGATTTTTGGATGCATTGCGTGCTGAGTGGCGGAACTCAACGCCATGTTTTGCCTCGACACCAGAACAAAGAAATGAAAATATAAATTAAAATATATTTCATTTCCTCGAGTGAGGATCCAACCCACAACCTGTCGCGTTTACAGACATACACTGGCGCCCCTGTGCCACGACTGACCTCGATCTGGTCATAAATTTCTTTACCAAAATATACTCAAATATGATTTTAGCCCACAACCACTCCCATTATTTTCTCAAATAAAAAGAATATAAGTATTACAGGTTGAGTTTCCTACTATTCTTCAGTACAATGGTTCTGTCTATGTGGTTCACTAATACCATGGCGTGTGGTATTATGATGCCTTTGGTGAAAGAAATTTTAAAGGAACTGGAAAAAGTACGAATTCCGTTTTAAAAAAGTTGCCAAGGTCCAAGCGTGCTGAGTGACGGAACTACGCCAATGTGGCGGTAGGTCGTCTCATGTGGGAATTCCGGGATAATAATTCTATATGTTGTTCCATAATCTCTTCTATCTTCCTATGGAATACCCATAAAAATCAGTCCAGTTATTCCAGAGTTAAGCCCGGTCAAACCAAAAGATAAATAATACAATCGTTTGTTTGTATTTTAGTATTATGTTAATAAGTAAGACCGGACCTACTGGAAAAAACATAGTTTTTTCAAAATGAAAGATGGACACTAAGATTTTATTTGTCAGTAGTGGCGCAGGGGCACAAATTTATGACTGTAAACGCGACAGGTTGCGGGTTCGATCCCCACCCGACGAAAAAAATATATATTTAAATTGACATTTTCATTTCTTCGCTCTCGAGTCCTCGCGTCGTGTTGAGACAAAGCACGGCGTTGATTTCCGCCACTCAACACGCAAAGCCTTCAGAACTGCCTACCCTGCTATATGCGGGATACAGCGTGATGCTTTTATTAACACATATTATTAATACATGTTATTTTTTATTAATACATATTATTTCAGATGGGAATATTAGAAACACGTGAAATTACAACGAATATCGACAACAATGATGAAACGTATGTAACCGTTCATTTCATATAGAAGTTGGTATATTTCATATAATTTACAAAATATTCATGATTTGTTAAAACAATATTTCAGTTCGCAAGAACCAACGGATTTCGCCATTTTTTATTTCCTTGGAATTGCTTATTCGTCGTCTATAGGTTTGTATCTAATATTTATAAGTAAAATATTTTTAGCTTCAAATTATAATCCCATATATATCCCATATATGTATATCCCACAGGGGAGGCACAAGGAACCTAATGTTAAGACCCTCCCTTCTTCATTTTTCGCCCAATTTTCAAGGCTAGTGTTTTGAGTGAAAGAACTTAATGTAGCGCTTATAAATTTAAACGTATCGGGACTTGAACCTGTGACTCTAGGATACTATTCAAGAACGAAAATCTAGACTGTCATGGCGTAGTGGCACAGCGTATAAGGGTGACGGTTGTAAATTCGATGACACAAGGGAGTTAATTATCACTTAACACGCAATGTCTCAAAAGTCCAATGGAAAGTGGGAAACGGAGTGTCCTAACACTAAGTTTCCTTTGCCTACTCAGCTATACGCGGAATAAAGTACGAGCGAAGTTAAAAAAATATATGAACCAACTATTATTTTACTTTAGGTGGAATGACGACAATGGTTGGAAGCGAAGTGAATCCTTTACTAAGAAATTACTGCTCAACGTAAGGTCGCAAATTCACAATAATTTTTACATATTACTAAATTGATAATAATACCGTTATAATATAAAAATATATATCAAAAAGCCTTTATATACACATTTATAATTCAGCTTCACGCTGTATCCCGCACACAGCAGGGTAGGCAGAGGGAACCTAGTGTTAAGCCACTCCGTTCCCCACTTCCCGCCAAGTTCTAGAGGCATTGCGTGTTGAGTGGTGGAATTCAACGCCGCGCTTATCCTCGACACGAGAGCGAAGAAATGTAAATAAATATTTTATTTCCTGGAGTGAGGTCCGAACCCACAACCAGTCGATTTTACAGTCACACTTTGTGCCCCTGCGTTGCGACTGGCTTCCATAATAATAATATTTTTTTATTTATAATAATAATGTTTTAAGGATTTTCCCCGAAAGTCCACGTGTAGAGATACCTGACTTCCTACTTCTAACTCTACCTGGGATTATAGTAATGGAAATGTGCCTATATTTATGGCTAAACTTTTATTTTTTGGGCATGTTAAGGTAATTGAGATTTGTATTGACTAACTGAGACTCTAATAAGGCCTGCATACTTCGTTTGTAGTGGAAGATTGCTGAGTATCTGGGTCCTCACCTCCACCAGCGGAAACGGTAAGTGTACCTTGTGCGTTTGGGTCTGTGTGTGGCCATACCTATGTGTACGGCCTTATTCGCTATTGTTCTGGAGTCAGCGTCCTCTGAAGAGAACATTACGTGGTCTACGTAGACTTTCTTTAAGAGGCGGGTAATCCACCAGGGAGTTTTATGATTTATTAATATTTTCATTTCTTCGCTCTGGAACCAATGTAAAAACGCGATTTTGAGTTCTGCCACTCAACACTTAATACCTCGAAACTTCAGCGGAAATTTCATAACAGAGTGTCCCCACTCTCCTTAAAGATTCCTTCTGCCTATCCTGCTATGTACGGGATACAGTGTGAAGTGGAAAAAAATTACACCAGCGAAGTTGGGAGCTACGTGTATGTGTGATTTTAGGGTACAGAACTACACAGCACTACAAGCATCGTTGACTGATGAGGAGGAACAGTATATCTCTATATTATTGAATACACAGTATGAGCAGATGGGGAACTTTTCATTTCACGATATGGTATGTTTATTAAAATGTGTTTCGAACCAACATAACCTATTTAGGGTCACTCTGGACTCCTAAAGTATCTAAGCACTCTTTTCTCATTGTATATAACGAAATATAGTGTTGAGCTAAACCCATCATTGTAGAAATTTAGAGAATGGATGGAATGAATGATAGGTGACAAATGACGAGTTGAGATGACAGATAATTTCATACTCATAATATCTTATTTTTTAGCTTTACGCAGTATCCAACACGTAGCAGGGCAGGCAGAGGGAAACTGGGAACCTAGTGCTAAGACACTCCTGTTTCCCTTTTTCCGCCGGATTTAGAGGCGTTGCGTGTTGAGTGGCGAAAATCAGCATCCGCACTTTGCGTCGTTACCAGAGAGTTCACTCCCTCAAGTGAGAATGGAACCCACCACCGTCATGTCACACGTTTACTAGGGGCACGACGCCCTCATCTACCAACTGTTCCAAACCAATTCTAAGTTTGAAACAGCTAACGCCAACTTTAAACTTCAACGTGATTTAAATCTTACTATTTTTATAAAAAACCAACCAACTATTATTACAGGTCGTCGGTGGAGTAATTATTTTAAGCGCAACATTTAAAATCATCACAAATGCTTTTATATTAACCGATGATAATTTCAACAACTACAACAGGTACGTTACTTTGAAAAAATAATATCTTTTTGGATATTAGAAAAAGATTTGAAAAGCAGTTCATGATTGTGGTTAATAGATATTGTAAGGGGTCGTCGTGGCTTTAACCGCGACGGGTTGTGGGTTCGATTTCCATTTGAGGAAATAAAATATTTAATATTTTCGTTCGAGTGTCGAGGCCAAGCGCGGCGTTGAGTTCCACCCCTCTACAAGCAATGCCTCCAGAATTCGAAGTAAAATGAGGGACGGATTGTCACAACACTAGGTTCCCTCTGCCTATCGTACTAATTTCAGGAATGGAAAGTACAAATTATTAAAGTTAACAAGCTTTAGTTTGCAGGCATATCATCCATTATAACATTCATTTCATAAAAAATTAACTATAATCATAAATTTGTAATATTTTTAAATACAAATTTAAATAATAGACGCCGTCGCGGCGCTGTCGCCCATTGCCATTTCTTGAAATCATTCTGTCCCCCGAGTGGGAATCGAACCCACAACCGTCGATTATGAGAAAGTTCGTTTTTTACAAACTTTTATTAATATTATAATTTTTTAAAGCTTAGTTACATCAGTGCCAACGATTTTGTGCTCATTTGTGCTATTTGTGCTGCCTGTTAAATTTGACTGTCTCAGGTTTTGTACTAGAGGCGTTGGTAAGATATACAAAAATATTTCTTTATCAAAAAAATATCACGTTTTATTTAAACCATCCAACCATTATAATAAAATTCAGTATTTTAGTAATTTATGATCTATTTTTATTAATTAATTATAATTAACCTCTACCTCCTTGAAATAAAAATGTATACAGAAAATATTTTTTATTATATTAATTTAAATAATTTCATAATTAGAGGCCAATGGTGGCGAAGGGGCACAAAGTGTGACTGTAAACGCGACTGGTTGTGGTTCGATCCCCACTCGAGAAAATTAAATATTTATTTTATTTTTTATTTATTTACACTTTATTGTGCACAATTATTCCTTAGGAAATAAAAGATATAAAAAGAACAAAGATAGAACAATTGACACACAAAAGGCGGTCTTATCGCTAATCAGCGATTTCTACCAGACAACCTTTGGGTTAGGATATATGCGATAGAATAGAGTGGGTGGTGTAAATAAACTTACATATCATATTAAATCCTAATACATAAACATAATACATATTATATATTTGAAGAATATATAATATTATAATATACTAATATATATAATAATACAATTTATAATAGTGAGTTGTGATATCATTTCAAGCTGAATCATCCTTTAAATAATAATTTTTAACTATTTTTTTAAATATTTTTAAAGATATTGAACGCCTAATATCAAGAGGTAGATCGTTCCACAACTTAGTTGCTTTTACAGCAAAGGAGTGCTCATAAGATCTAGAGGAGTGTCTCGGAATTCTAAGAGCAAGGTTCTCAGAGGATCTCAGTCTATTTGTGTGTGCTCCTAAAAATTCAAACATCTCTTTTAGATAAGGAGGAGATTGTTCGTTGTGTAACACACAGTACAGAAGAGAAAGTGTATGTAGATTCCGGCGACTGCGTATTGGAAGCCACTTGAGCTTAGAACGAAATTCAGATACATGGTCATATTTACGCAAGTTAAATATGAACCGAATAGCGAGATTCTGAAGTCGCTCAAGTTTATTTAGATAGTCCTCGGTTAAGTTGGGATAGCTTGCATCGGCATAATCGAGAATTGGGAGTAATAGAGTATTTGCTAACATAATTTTGGTTGGAATAGGCAACATAGATCGTAGACGTCGTAGAGAGCCTAACGCATGAAATATTTTCCGACTTATATTATTTACATGTACGGACCATGACATGTTCTGGTCTAAATGTACCCCAAGATTTTTAACTGACGTGCAATATGGTAAATACGTATCATTGTATACAATAGGTGGTAAATGTGTGTAATCAACCCTGGAAACCATACCTGGGCTCCCAATTATTATAGCCTGAGATTTTACAGGGTTAACCTTCAGCCCAAACCAATTACTCCAGTTTGATACAGCGAGGAGATTATTATTAATGCTTTGGATGGAATTTACTAAATTTTCCGGGGTTGAGTGGGTGTAAATTTGAACATCGTCTGCATACATGTGATAGGGACACGAAAGGTGCTTAGTGATAGAATTTATAAAAATTGAGAAAAGCAAAGGAGATAAAACACTGCCTTGAGGTACCCCAGCCTGAACAACACACCACGAAGAGACGTTTTCCTCAATTCGTATGCGCTGTCTACGGCCATTAAGATAACTTCGAAACCAGTCCACCACAGACGGAGATATGTTAATAGAACTTAACAAACTCAACAATACCTCATAATCTACGTTGCTAAAAGCGTTGCTAAAGTCAAGGAGTACAAGAATTGTGAGTTGTTTATTATCCATAGCTCTTCGAATGTCATCTGTGACTTTTATTAGCGCAGTTGTAGTACTATGACCAGAGCGAAAGCCTGATTGGAAAGGACTTAAAATGGAGTGATTGTTAAGGAAGGTAATAAGTTGTTTATGTATAAGCTTTTCAAGGACTTTTGAAAGGAACGGTAAAATAGAAATAGGGCGGAAATCAGCTAGGTGTTGAGGATTGGGCTTTTTTGGGAAAGAAATAATTTGTGCATCCTTCCATGCTTCCGGAAATTTGCCAACAGTGATAGAAAAATTGAGGATGTGGGTCAGGATAGGAGTTACAACATCAAGGATAGGCATGATCATCAATCAATCAATATTTATTTAAATTTATATTTCTATTTCTTCGCTCTGGTGACGAAGCAAAGGGCGCCGTTGAGTTCCACCACTCAACATGCAATGCCTCCAGAATTCGGTGGAATGTGGAGAACGGAGTGTCTTAACACTAGGTTGTCTCTGTCTGCCCTGCTGTGTGCGGGATGCAACGTGAAGCTGATTTTGATTTAATTTTTAAATAATTTCAATACAGATCTTCCAACATCCAGAAGTCGAGCTTTTCTCACATGGTCGTTAATAAAAAACAATATTCTTTGGAGCGTTCTATTTGTTACTGGTTTGTAACATATATGTAAATTAACTTTTGCGCGTGACTTACAAATTTTACTTATTTAGAAAACGTATGAAAATTTGAACGTAGCGGGACTCGAACCCGCGCCTCCTGGAAACCGACCAGGTCGGTTTCCAAGTCCCGCTACGTTCAAATTCTCTCAAAGTCTCTTCAAAAATGTTTAAAAATTACAAAATTTTATTTGAAACTATTGTAATGACGTAGTTGCCACAAAATTATTAAAATTTAATGTTCGAAATTCAATGAAGAAATATTTTTAATTTAAGTGTTTTGGGTGATATAAAATCAAAAAATGTGAAAGGGGCGTGAAAACATACAATTTTTTTAGTAATATTATCATCATATCTACAAATAGTAGAAAAATAAGACTAAATGATTCAACAGCTCATTATGGCAAAAACAACAGAGAAAAGAGAAAATATTTTTATTTCCTTAATTAAATAGACACACATTTAGATATTAAGAGTTTATTAAAAAATACATTAAAACATTTTTTTTCCACATATTTAAAAAGCAAGTACCAATATAACGTTCGAAGCTATGAAACAAACGAAAATGCTCGAAGAATTTAAGAAATTTTTGGTCCTCTTCACCAAACTCCCGCATACGGTTGTGGGTTTAACAGTCATTATATTTTGTAAAGTTCTTACGGAATTCGGAAGCAGCTCCACGCTGGTAGACTCCATGTTGGAGCAAATAGCTTATTTGGTAAGTAATTCATAGATACCTACTTTTTTAACATTTTTTTTAGTATACTGTAAGGAAGAGGAAATCGTTTTATTACTCTTTTTCTTAATTGTTAAAGTTAAAGTTTTTGCTTAATTTCACCTAAAACACATAATTGAAACTTTTTTTATCTTCTCGTTGTATACTCCACATAATAGAGTAAACAGAGGGAACTTCTTGTTAAGCTTTCACACGTTCTTCTCACACCGCCAATTTATATTAAATGCTTTCTTCGATTGAGAATCGAACCCGCAACCGCCTTTACAGTCGGATGACCCTACGCAATATGTATAAATGTTTCAGAGTGTCGAAGCTAAAATGAATCCACTTTATCTGATGATAACCACCACGTTATCAAGCTGTCAACCGTTTCATTTAATAACTGGTACTTCAACTTACGCTTTGGTCGCCGCTTACGTCAATATACCACATCGGAAAATGGTATTTTTTTGGATTATATTCTTGGTGATACAGGTTTAAATAGAACTAAAAACCAACCGGTGGAAAGTCGTGGCGACGTCGGCCGACGCGAACTAATTATAAATAATATTTTAATAAATAGTTCGCGTCGGTCTTGTCGATCGATAATAATACTGTCGGGATGAAGTCGGGTCCATCGGGTCCATCACTTCAGATGAAACTTAATATCCAATTAAAAAAAATAAAAAATAAATCAGCTTTACTCTGTATCCCGCACACTGCAGGGTAGGCAGAGGGAACCTAGTGTTAAGACACTCCGTTCCCCACTTTCTGCCGAATTCTGGAGGCATTGCGTGTTGAGTGGCAGACCTCAACGCCGCGCTTTGACTCAACACCAGAGCGAAGAAATGGAAATATAAATTTAAGTAAATATTTCATCTCCTCGAGTGGGGATCGAACCCACAACCAGTCGGTTTTACAGTCACACTTTGTGCCCCTGCGCCACAACTGACCTCAAAATTGACCTTAATATTTAATTCATTTATTATATTTTAAATTTATTTATATATTGTACAAAACTACAGCTAAAAATAATTTCACAGCTACTTAGCGAATTTAATTGTAGTTGCAATGTAACCGAGTTCGCTTACAGAACAAGTTGGCTTCGCGCTGTATTCCTAGGCAGGAAGTCAAAGAAAACGGAGCGCTAAACGCTACATACCTCTTTCACCTCGTTCACTATCATTCACCTCTTCATACATACTCTCCGAGGGATCATCATGCAAAGATCTAGCATTCTGTTCATTCTTCATTTCTTTCAAATACCAGAACCTTTATTTATTAATCCTATTTATATTTTCAGATAATTGCAGGAATAGGACCATCTTTAGCAGGGACTTTAATCAGTTTGTTTACAATTAGCGTGTGGTCAAAGGCGGTATGGTCCGATATCGATATATTTCCTAAATGGGCTGAAACTATTAATGCTAACAGCAATTAAAAATAATATTTTAAAACAATAATATAAAAAATAGATAAATGTGATAGTTTAAATCTTAATATTTCCACAAAAAGTTTATAGAAATATCGTCTTAATCTTATTTTATATATTGATATTTACAATTACTTATTAAAATAAATAAAAATTCAATGAATTCATATAAAGTAGTTTTTGTTTCAAACTATTGTCATGAGAAAAATGAGAAGTTATGGTTCATTAAATAAAATTATAATATTTTTCTATTCACTTAGATAATAAAGTAAAAAAGAACTTTGAAACGTTTATCTAAAAATAAAAAGCAATTAATATTTTCATTCGTTTATTTAATAACAATTAACAATACAATCTTCTCACCGCTATTTACAAAATATATCTGAGCATATTTACACTTGGCAACACTCACTACTTTATAGATAAAATAGAAATTACATAATCTGTATGCATATAGCTGACGTCACACTACTCCAAGATGGCGTCGTTTACATTTCAGTATATAAATCTACCACTTTGGTACTAATTATGTATATCATGAATTAAATATTATATAGTATTTTACATATGAAAATATTTTTACTGTCAAAACAATCTAGTTCTATTTTTAAAAGTGTAAATTATAAGAATAAGTAACCAAGATTTATAATAAAAATGCGATTATTATACATTATTCAAATTAAAGTTCCGTTGCCATAATATTTTTTTGCTTGATATAATTAAATTTTACCTTTCGAAACATAAAAATAATATAAGAAGTTAAATAAAATAATTAATAATTATTTTTTCACTTTTCATATTATTTTTAAATACACTTAAAAAATGGACTGAGATTATTTAATTTCTTATCAATATTAATTTAACACATTATTATATTAAATACATTTTTTTATCTGTATAAAATAATTAATTTGTGCATTATTCATTATAGTCTAAATATAAATAACCAAGCAAAGTTTTTCTATTATATTAAGAAAGCCAAACCTTTATAATTTTGCTAAATATACCTATGAATAATTCGCTTCAGCAATAAGTAAAGAAAACCTAGTGCCGAGACACTGTTCTCCGTTTTTCACTATTCAAATTGGAGATACTCAACGCCACCAATTGGATTGGATTGCATTTTCCCGAATGGGAATCGAACCCATAACCATCGCGTTCAAAGTCAGTCCATAATTTTATTATAATAAGAATAATTTAGAGAATCCCATTAAAATATTAAGTCCACATTATTATAACACCACTTTAATCTACATAAAAATACTCTGCTCAGTATATATGTCTATAAAATATACTAATATTCATATAAAAATAGTAAAATAGTTTATATTGGTTGATTTTTGTAGATGGTAACTATTGGCATATGAAATTCTTATTATTGATCTTATAGTTTAAATTAAAAATTATGTTTTTTAAGATTGTTTATTAAGATCTTGAACAAACAAACAGACTTGCAAATTACAAATTTGTTAAAGAAAATACTAAATTGTTATTCGTTTGACATTATGCTAAAATACTATTTTTATTATTGTGTTAAACTGTTACAATATCACGTAAATCCGCTTCAAATTTTATTATTTAAATATATTAATAATAATTTGGTCAATTAGGGTCAAGGCACGGATTATTGTTGATGTATATTTAAGATGTTGTTATATATTAAAGAGTACATAATAATTATTATTGTACAATAATTAATAACAAAGTTTTATCACGTTCAAATTGAATAGTCTAGTAAAAATACAGATAGTTTAATATTGAGGATATTATCTATACATTTTTAAATATTTTTACTTTTCTTAATTAATTCAAGTGATTTATATTCATATATTAAACTGCAAAAATATCAGATCTGCTATTATACTATTTACTCTAAATACAACTAGGAACGTCCGTTACCGGATTTAAATACATTTTCTACATTGACATTAATTTTGGCGCGAAAATGGAGTTGACATTTCTATAGTTTTATATATTACTTATATACTACATAGTTTCCTAAATATAATATACTTAACCTTATTAATTATAACACACAGCTTCGTTGATTTTCAATAAAAATCACTTTATTTTTTTATTATTTTTTTCATAATATGACAACCCCAAAATAAATAAATACGAACAATTGCCCAAAAATAAACGTTCTACAGTTAATCCTCACCCGCATAATTAAATCACTCAAATAATATATACTTTTGGTGATATAATTCTGTGGAATAGGTAGGTACATTATATAAAAAAAAGAAAATAATAAAATAAATGCTTTGTATGTACTGAATACAGCAAATGCTATAACGCTTGGCTGCTACATTTAAAATAAAAAAAACTTGATAATCAATATAAATATTAGATACAACTTTACATTTAATATTAGAACTTTAAACTGTCCAAGCTTGGTAATAAAATAAATATTATTACAATACAATGGCAACACCTACTCACATTTAAGCACCAAAATGGCAATACAATTCAATTGATTTAACTCTTGAAAGGTAAATAATTACAAGTAAATGAGCTATTACTTACTTTTAGGGCTAACGTTTTATTCGCTATATTGGAAGAAGGTAGTGTGCAATTGAAGTTTCTAGAAGGATCCAGATTTTGGGGTAAAATATTGCATTTTAGGGATAAGCCGTCCATTTTTCTGGAGACTGCGGAAGAAGGGTTGTCCAAAGCTGCAATGTCTTCTGGTTTGAAGATTAGAGAACCCCAAGTGGGATAAGCTCCCCATACGATAAGGGTTGATATAATTTTAGGGCCAATACCGCCGATAGCCTGAAAATATATATAAAAAAAATATTCAATCTTTGAAGAGGAAATCATTATCAATTTTAATATATTTTTTTTAATTTATTTACACTTTGTTATTCATTTTAAATTTTAAAATATTAAATTATTAAAACTAAAAACTCACCATCTTAGAAGTAGGTATGTGAGCAACACCAGCAACGATGGCATTGGGGGGAGTCCCCACCGGCATGTGGAATGCCATAGAGCACGCAAGCGTTGCTGGAATCATGAGGTAGCGGGGGTCCATGTCCAGGGTACGGGCCTGTAGGGTTAAAACAAATTAGTTTTAGAGATTTTATTAGATTTTGTCATTTTGTTTTTGAAATTGTATTGTGCTGTTGATATGTATTTTTTAACCAAATCTAAGTTTCCATATACCGACTTTCTCTATGTCCACATACTATCCTATATGTACATGCTTTTTTTTATTTTATTTAGACAGAAAGTTTCTATTAAAAAAAAGTATATTATGTCCTGCCACCCGCAGTTTTTCTAAAATAGTCGGAAAATGTCCTCCTTGTTCCACTCTGTCTGTCGGAGTGTCCCTTAGTTATGGTATTTTATAGTATTATATGATAATATTTTTTTTATATAGCTTCACGCTGTATCTCGCACATAGCAGGGTAGGCAGAGGGAACATGTGAAACCTACGGTCAAGACTCACTAGGAACTAACGGTATTTCATGGTGATTAGCGGAACACAACGTCACCTTTCGTCTTGTTTCCATAGAAAATGAACATGTATAAAATAAAGACCATTAAAACACAATCACAATAAAACTCACCATATTAGCCAAAACCGGTAATATCAGGTTAGCTATGGCAACATTAGAGGTGAACTCAGTAATAAACTGAGTGACCAACACTACCACCAACAACACTAGTGACGGTGGAAGGCCATGGAGGCCGTTGAGGGACGCCCCGATCATTGAGGATAGACCTGTTGCTTTACTGCCTTCTGCTAGGGCGAAGCCGCCACCTAGACAAAAAAAGTCATTTTTGATTATATTGTCTAACTTATATTATAATTTTAATATTATAAATATGCTTACACACAAAATTAGTATATAGACCAGAATTTACGTAAAGATTTTGTATAATTTGGTGAGCGATTCCGCTTTTGGTTTGCTAATTTTTAATATTTTTAAAATATTATTTCACACTAAATAGAAATAACTAAAATTGCATATGACAAATGAGGACTCACAGGTACATTGGGCTACATAATTAAGATTAAAATCTATTGGTATAAGGTGTCTACCTTTCCTAAAAAATGAACTATTCAACACGACATTAAATTTTCATTTGGAACCTGTTGTATCTTAGATTAACACGTTCAACCAAACAAACTGTTTAGCATAAAATGTATATGTGCTAATATTAGGCCTAATTAAAAAAAGCAGTGACTTACCCAAGAGGAACAGCAGTCCCCACGGGATCTTCTCCTTCAAGATGTTCCACGTCACAACGCTAGGAGATGGTTTTGACATCGCCAATTCTTCATCTAATAAGAAATAATGACAAATTATAATAAATATTGAGAAGTCCTGAGTGTACCGCGGCGATTGTAGGTTTAATATCCTTATTGAGATATTTAAATTATTTCCCATGTAAATATCGAACCCCCTTGAATTTCGGGATTAAAAAAAAATCAGCAGTTCAAAAATTCAAATTCAAATTCAAAATATTCTTTATTCAAATAAACTCGTATAAGCACTTTTGAATCGTCAAATGAACATGTAAACAAAAAAAACAAGCTACCACCGGTTCGGAAGGCAGTTCTGCTGAGAAGAGCCGGCAAGAAACTCAACAGTTGCTCTTTTCAAAGTCAATGGTATTATTACATTATCTGGCAGCTAACCTGCATCACATTCAATAGACATTAATTCCATACATGTTTATCATCTAAATATTCTTGAACAGTGTAATAAGCTTTACTTGTTAGTATTTTTTTTAAAGTTACTTTAAATTGTGGTAGTGGCAAACTTAGAATACATTGCGGAAGTTTATTATATACACGTATACTCAGACCCATAAAAGATTTTTTTACTTTTTGGAGGCGAAAACTTGGCGTAACAAGTTTATCTTTGTTTCTCGTTCCTATCGTATGTATATCACTATTTTTACTGTGACACTGTGCATTTTGCCGGACAAACAGAATATTGTAATATATAAATTGTGAAGCAACTGTAATAATACCTGCATCTTTAAAAACATCTCGCAGAGAATCTCGAGCTCTTAGGGTATAAATATATCTCACGGCTCTTTTTTGGAGAATAAATATTGAATTTATATCGGAAGCACTGCCCCATAGCAACATTCCATAACATAAAATACTATGAAAATAGCTATAGTAGACTAGTCGGGCAGTTTCAACGTCCGTCAGTTGTCTTACTTTTTTTATTGCGAACGCGGCAGAGCTGAGTTTATCCGCAAGTGCTTCCAGATGAGTGTTCCACTGGAGTTTGGAATCTATAGTTAAACCTAAGAAAATAGCTGATTCCGACACATTGAGGGTTTCTCCTTTAATTTCTAGACTAAGATCACGTTTATTAACGTTTGGCAAAGCAAATTCAATACATTTGGTTTTTTTAGCATTTAACATTAAATTATTCTTATCAAACCAATAGAGAATATGGGATAATGCACTATTCACTTCGTCATAATTTGTTTTATTTCTGTCTACCTTAAAAATTAAAGAGGTATCATCTGCGAAGAGTACAATATCACATAGGTTCTTTGCATAAAAAGGCAGATCGTTAATATAAAGAAGAAATAAAAGGGGACCAAGAATAGATCCTTGTGGAACGCCCATCCTTAGAGGAGATCCAGATGATTTTACATTATTAATACTAACTTTCTGGATCCTTTCGTTTAGATATGAGGCAATAAGATCAAGGGCAGTATCCTGTATACCATAATGATAAAGTTTTAATAACAGAGTTTCATGGTCTACACAATCAAAGGCTTTGGATAAATCACAAAACACTCCAATTGCATTTTGTGACTTCTCCCATGCGTCATAAATGTGCTTTAGGAGTGCAGCACCCGCATCTGTAGTAGACTTGTCTTTGGTGAAACCATATTGCTCGCTATGGAAACAATTGTTAATACTTAAGAAAATTGTGAGCTGGTTAAATATTATTTTTTCAAATATTTTACTTAAAGATGGTAAAATAGAGATCGGTCTGTAATTTCCGGGGTCAGATCTATCTCCACTTTTGTAGAGCGGCACTATTTTGCTATATTTCATTAAATCAGGAAAAATACCGGATTCTACGCAATTGTTAAAAATTAAAGCAAGATAAGGAGCAATATTAGGTATAATTGTATTAAGAACTTTAACAGACATGCCCCATAAGTCACCTGTTTTCTTTAAATTAAGGCTTTTAAAAGTTTTGATAATTTCTTCTGGTGACACAGTCTTAAACACAAAATTTTGTCTACAACTAGTTACATGGTTTTTTAGTATTAATACTGCTTCCGAAGGAGATGATGGCAGTGAACGTGTAACTGCAGTAGGTATTTCGGAAAAGAAATTTTGAAAAGTATTTGCCACTTCTAGATCTGAATTTAAAATTACACTATTTACTTTTAATTTAATAGGTTCACTGACAGCTCTAGATCTCCCAGTTACAGTCGTAATAGCATCCCATGTAGCTTTAATTTTATTACTAGATTTCAAAATTTTTTCTCTTATATACATAGACTTAGCCTGGATACAAACCTTTTTAAACATTTTTGAATAATTTCTAACTTTTAACAAGAACGCCGGATCCTGATTCCATTGCCTCATATTATATAATTCGTACAATTTGTTTCTGCTTCGGTATATACCAATAGTTGCCCAGTCGCTAAAAGTTAACTTCAAGTTTTTATATATTTGTTTTTCTTTAAAAGTATTATCAAACTCTGTTGAGAGTAAATTAAAAACTTTGCAATACAACTGATTCGGATTAAGTTCCGTTATTTCTATGTTTGAAATTTTTTCCGTCACTTTACTATTAAAACGATTAATTTTACTTTTAGTGATTGGTCTAATTGTTATTTGTTTACGTTCTGCAACTATTTTATCTATTACCGAAAATTTTAGACCACAATGATCCGAGCTCAGATTGGTAATAATTTGTTTATCTACAATATCAGAATGACAAAAAACATTATCTATACAAGTTGCGGACGTATTCGTTATACGAGTTGGTTCAGAGAAAATATGAAACAAGTTAAATGATTTAAATAAGTTCAGAAGACGTAAGCTTAATGATGTCACCTGTAGTATATCTATATTAAAGTCTCCGCATACTATTAAAGATTTACTATTCGAACTCAAATTACTAAGAACATCCTCCATTCTTTCTTCAAATACTTCAAAACTACCTGAGGGGGGTCGATACACGCATACTATAATATATCTATTGAATTCAATGCAGGACAATTCAATGGAGCGTTCGTCGGAGAGAGCCACTATGTCTGGTCGCGATTTGCAACATATATCAGTTCCGGAGATAAGCCCGTACAAACAAACAGACAAAACAAAACATTTTAAAAAAGTTTCTTTTTGCTTTGATATAGTAAAAATAAATATATAGATTTGAAAAAACAAGCTAAAATCACAGATAGTTAATTTTTTTATTTTAAAATAGTTTATTACAGAATATATACTTACAAGATGCTGAGGACGACAAGAATTTGACAAAGTCCACCGACATGGGGAGAACGAACATAAGTATCACTATAAATATGGAAACCACGCCGTCTTTCACTTTCCTGTAAAAATAAAAAAATATATTAATAAAAAATATTATTTTATAATCAAGTTATCTGTATCCGAAATTTCTAATACCGTATTTCTTTTCTTAAACTAAATGTTTTTTTTAATTTCGTTCCTAACTTATATATAAGTTAAGTTAAGCAGGGTAAGCATAAGGAACTTGAGAACCTAGTCTTAAGACACTCCTTTCTAATTAAGACACTTCCGTTCCTCACTATTTGCCGCCAATTCTGGAGGCGCGCAATTCTGTTGTCATTGCGTGTTAAGTAGCGGAACCCCACGCCGCGCTATTCCTCGACACCAGGGCGAGAAAATAAAAATATTAAATATTTCATTTCCTCGAGTGCGAATCGAACACAACCTGTCGCGTTCACAGCCTCACGCTTGTGCCTCTGCGCCACTCGTGGCTTCAAACTAAAATGTTCATTGAAATATCCATTATCAACACTTACAGAGTAGTAATAAGATCTGCCCATCCAGGTATAAAGCCAGGTTTTCTAAATATGTACAGGAACACTGCTAATATGAAGAGTGAACCGGAAGCCTGGGAAACAATTAAAATTATATTTGAAAAAAGCTATTTTCAAATAAACTGAATATTTAACTTCACCTAATTATAATGAAGTAAACGGTAATAGAGCTATAAGAAAAAGCCTTTTTATTCAGCTCGACGCTGCATCCCGCTCATAGCAGGTTAGGCCAGTGGCGTAGCTAGGGTATTTGTTGCCTGGTGCGGCTTAGGACTTGTTGCCCTTTAAAATGGTCAAAATAATTTCAGATTTCAAACCACAGTAGAGTAGATATATAATTTTTTATTGCTTCAAAACTATAATAACTATATATAAGTTATAATGGGGGTACAATGGTGTGTCAAGTGGCGACGAATGCGACGTTGGAGACCGCCACCCAACACGCCACGAGGTGGAGGACGGAGCTACAAATAGCTACGTGGAATGTAAGAGGAGGGATGGAAGAAAAGATGAATGAATTATTAGATGCGATGGATGATAGAGATTTGGATGTCGTTTGTGTGACAGAGACCAAGCGAAAGGGCAATGACACGACCGATTTGCCGGGCAGTCGGGTCGCTTTCTGGGCCGGCGTACCAGAGAGCGAGCGGGGCTGTCAAGGTGTAGGTGTTATTGTCCTCTCGATTGGTTAGTGCAGCAGTTGAATACAAGGCGATCAACCCGAAACTGCTTTGGGTTCGCTTCAAGCTGGGGTTAACAAGAGTATTCTTGTTAGTTGCGTATGCGCCAGTATCCACAGCTCTATTAAGCGAACTCGAGGAGTTTTGGGAGAGTGTCAGGGATGTTCTAGGTAGCGTTAGAGGGAATGAAAAATTAATAATATGTGGCGATTTGAATCGGAACTGCGCGAAGCGGTTACGAGGGAGGGGGTGGGAGTGGTCAGTATGGTGACAAGAAAATAAATGAGACTGGAAAGCTTATATTGGAAATTTGCAAGAAAAGGAATTTGTTTGTGGCAAACACGACGTTTGAACACAAATAAATTCACATGTATACATGGGAGCGAGCGGAAGGGAAAAGTATGATTGATTTATTCCTAGTGGATCAGCGTATTCGAAGCCAAGTTATAGACACGCGAGTGTTTAGTGGTTCTGAGCTGGGAACAGACCATTATCTAGTCGTTGCTAGAATAAGGGATCTGTTTGCAGGTTGGCGCAACTACACAAGGTGTCCAAACTTGGAGTCGAATTATCGCATAAGAAACTAGAAGCTTCAAGATCCACCGATTAGAGAGGAATATCAAGAAAGAGTTTCCAAGAAGCTAGACAGCAGCGAATCTGGAAATGAAAGTATTGGAGTATGCTGGTAGAACCTTAGCGATTGCATGAAAGAAGCAGCAATAGAGGTATGTGGTAAAGGGAAAGAAGGAAGGCTTTACCAAAAACCGCGACGAATGGTGGGATGATGAAGTGGAAACTGCTATAAAAAGACAAAAGAAAGCATGGCAGGATTATAAAGCCTCAGCTAAGGATAAAAGTATGAGAGAAATTAAAAAGAAACAGTATAAGCTACAAAATCACCAAACGAAAGTACTCATGAAGATGAAGCGTGAAAAGGCAGAGAATAAAAGAGACGAAAGGTTAACGAACAACTTCAGAGAAAACACGTAGCTTTTCTGACGAGAAGTTAGTGTTTCTCGAGGTTGCTTGCGAGGTTGCTTTCGAAGGACGATGAAATTTTCACGAAAGAACCACACATTTTGCAGCGATGGGCGGAATTTTACAAGGAGATGTATGAATGTGATGGAGTCCTCAGTCTCAAGTAACAGCGAAATGTTAAATGTTGATGTAGCTGATGGCGAAATCAGTATAAAAGAAGTTGAGAATGCAATACGAAGTCTGAAATGTGGTAAGGCAGCGAGAGCAGATGGAGTTTTTGCCGAGATGATCGAATATGGTGGGCCACGCATTTTGGACTTGTTCTGGTTTTTGTACAATTTATGCTGGAAATCAGGGGAGATCCCAGATGATTGGCGAGGTGCGTTCATCGTGCCTTTGTATAAAGGCACGATGAAAGACTGCGCAAACCATAGGGCTATCAGTTTGATTAGCTTGGGTAGTAAAGTTTAAAAAAAAATTAAATTAAATTAGCTTCACGCTGTATCCCGCACACAGCAGGGTAGGCAGAGGGAACCTAGTGTTAAGACACTCCGTTCCCCACTTTCTGCCGAATTCTCGAGGCATTGCGTGTTGAGTGGCAGAACTCAACGCCGCGCTTAAACTCGACACCAGAGCGAAGAAATGGAAATATAAATTTAAGTAAATATTTCATCTCCTCGAGTGGGGATCGAACCCACAACCAGTCGGTTTTGCAGTCACACCTCGTGCCGCTGCGCCACGACCGGCCTCAAGTAGTAAAGTTTATGCTAAAATATTAGCGAGAAGAATGCAAGAGAGATCTGAAAGGCCGTTGTAGGAGGCCCAAGGAGGCTTTAGACCTGGAAGAGGGTGTATCGATCAGATCTTTTCCCTCCGCATGATCACGGAAAAATTTATAGCCGTTAACCAAAAAGTTTTCTGTGCTTTTGTAGACTTGGAAAAGGCGTTTGACAGAGTTGTAAGAGCGAAATTATGGAAGATACTACCCCGGTACAATGTGAGTGGGACCCTTGCTGCAGACCGTAAAGTCTCTTTACAGAGATCACTCAGCCTGCGTGCGAGTAGGAGCTGGCGTGTCGCCCTGGTTTGACATCCGATCGGGTGTTAAACAAGGTTGTGCCATGTCAGCTTGGTTCCGGAGGGCAGCACACGATCGCCGCCTTCCGCCCTAATGAGCCAGAGGGCGGTCAGCTTGGGGAAGCTGGCCGCCTACTTACCTGGCTCCAGTAGGTTCCTCCCGCGCGCTACTCCGAGCAGGCAGTCGAGGGTGACCACACACCCTTGACTCCGCGACGTGCCTTGCAGGCTCCCGCCGCCGCGCTTCGCGGAAGACTATTGTCCCCGCGTCTCGCGGCCAGTGGCGGTCGAGGAGGAGCACCGTGAGATTTTAGTGGGTATTCGAACGGCCTACATCTGCCAGTCCGCAAGTCCCACATAACCCGCTCGAGTCCCCACTCGGGCCGGTATCTGTAACAGGATTTCCTCACGAAAAAAAAAATGTCAGCTTGGTTGTTCAATTTGTATTTGGATAGCCTGAGGTTAAGTTTAACCAAACAGCTGTTAGGCGAGCTCTGTCCTCTTTGGACATCCACAAGTCGAGCGGGCCAGATGGCATCTCTCCCTTAGTGCTCCGTTCCTGTGCTCCTGAGCTGACACCGGTGCTAACGCGTTTGTTTCGGCACTCTTACTCAGTCGGCGTTGTCCCAGACTCATGGAAGAGCGCTCTTATCCACCCGATCTCAAAGAAAGGCGATGGTTCCGATCCATCTAACTACAGGCCTATTGCTATCACCTCCCTGCTCTCAAAAGTCATGGAGAGCATTATCAATAGCCAGCTTTTGGTTTATCTAGAGGATCACCGATTGATTAGTGACCGACAATATGGCTTTCGCCATGGTCGCTCAACCGGTGATCTTCTAGTTTACCTTACCCATCGCTGGGATGCGGCTATTGAAAGCAAGGGAGAGGGCCTGGCAGTTAGTTTGGACATGGCGAAGGCCTTTGATCGAGTGTGGCATGAGGCGCTCCTGACTAAACTTCCATCCTATGGGCTTCCCGAGAATTTATGCAAGTGGACCGCCAGCTTTCTCACTGGGCGCAGCATCAAGGTCGCTGTCGACGGTTTTTGCTCTAATCATATACCCGTGAACGCTGGCGTTCCCCAAGGCTGCGTGCTGTCCCCTACCCTGTTTCTTCTGCATATCAATGACTTAGACAACGTTAGAGGATTCTAGCATTCATTGCTATGCAGATGATAGCACGGTGAACGCTGTTTACTCCGGCCGAGCAAGTCTTTCTCGGGAAAACGCCGAACAGTGCCGAAATAAACTTGTGTCTTCCATTGAGGCATCCCTCAACAATGTCTCCTCATGGGGTGAAAGGAACCTAGTTCAGTTTAACCCCCTGAAGACACAAGTTTGCGCGTTAACCACAAAAAAATCCCATTTATCGTCTCACCAGTCTTTCAGAACATTCCCCTTACAGCAGCGCCCAGTATCAGTATATTGGGCCTCAATGTTTCGAGTGACTGCCAGTATCGCAATCATTTGGAAAGCAAGGCCAAGTTGGCCTCGAAGAGACTGGGGGTCATCAACAGAGCGAGACGGTACTTCACGCCAAAACACCGTTTGGCCGGCAGGCAGGCAGGTCCGGCCTCATATGGAGTTCTGTTCTCATCTCTGGGCTGGTTTACCTCAGTATCAGCTTGAACCATTCGATCGCATACAACGTAGAGCCATTCGAATCATTGGGGACCCAATAATCTGTGAAAGGCTTGATACTTTGGCTTTGCGTAGAGACGTTTCCTCGCTGTGCGTTCTCTATTGCATTTATCATGGGGAGTGTTCTGAAGAACTGTTTGACCTATTACCTGCCGCCGAATTTTCTAACCGCACAGTACGATATAAGCTGAAATATCATCCACACCACCTGGATACGTGGCAATCCATTACTGTGCAGTTTCGTAGGAACTTCCTTCTACGCACCACGGAACTGTGGAATGGCCTACCCGCGGCAGTGTTTCCAGGTCGATATGACATGAGTACCTTCAAAAAGCGCGTCTATCTCCACCTTAAAGGCTGGCAACGCACCTGTAGCTACTCTGGTGTTGCACGAGGCCGTGGGCGGCGGTAATCACTTACCATCAGGTGACCCGAACGCTCGTTTGCCTTGTCCTTTTCCATAAAAAAAAAGCTGTCTCCATGGAGTGAAACAAAGTAATATGGGAGTGAAAGTTGGCCTGAAGTGAAAGGTGACCTGAATGTGAATCGCCTGCTGTACGCAGATGATGCAGTGCTTATTGCATCATCAGAATGCGAGTTGCGGGCATTGGTCACCACTCTGAAAGAAGGTGTGAAAATAATGGTCTAAGCCTCCATGCGAATAAGACAAAGGTTCTGAAATTCATCTCAAGGTCATTTTTGAAAGAAATGAAGAACGGACGCAAAATCAGTGTAAATGGTAAAATATTAGAATAGGTGAATGAAGTGGTATATTCGGGAAGATTGTTCAGTAGAGATGGAAAATACGGGATGGATGTGGAAAGGCGTATTGCTGCCGGTAACAGGGTTAATGGAGCCTTAGCTGCATTGATGTGACGGCGAAACGTCAGCACACCTGCGCGTTTGGCCATACACAATGCAGTGTTGGTACCGACGCTATTAAACAACAGCAAAACGTGGGTATTACAGAAGAAGAATGAAAGAAAGATGAATGCCGTAGAGAATCTCTTCGTAGGATATGCGGAGTCAGCTTAGCCGATTGAATCCGTAATGAAGCGATACACAGAATGGCAGGTATTAGCGAGGATGTCACGGTGAGAATGAAGAAGAACACGCTCAGCTGGTTTGGGCACGTCGAACGAATGAGTGATGAAATAATGGCAAAAAAGATTTATGATGGACAAGTGAGTGGTAAGAGAGATAGAGGGAGACCTCGGTTGACCTTCGAAAACACAGTATCAAAGATACTGGAGGAAAGTCATATAAAAAGCATGAGGACTCCCCGGAGGGCATGTATGAAGAGGTTGATAACAGTGGACAAGGCGAAAGAGGTATGTTGAGACTACGGTCTCGCTACGGCGTTTGGCGTTCCGTTCCGACTACCTCGCTAGGGATAAAGCGTGAAGCTAAGTTAAGTTATAAGTTACAACATTAGATTTTGGTAAAAAATATTGCAAAAATTTAAAACGAAGATTACGCTCTTTTTAACTAGCAAAGTCATTAATCACATTTTCAAAATCAATAGTATCGACTAGTTCATGTTCAATTGACATGATAGCGAGATTGTATTTTTCATTTTCATTCTCTTATTTTTCTTGTACATTCCTTGATTCTTGATTGAAAAAAAATTAGAAGAATTGATCGTAGACTTTGTTGCCCCTTTCCATTTGTTGCCCGGTGCGACCGCACCGCTCGCACCCCCCCAGCTACGCCACTGGGTTAGGCACTGGGGAAATGGGGGCCGAAAGTTGAGACACTCCGTTCCAATTAAGCCAATTCCATTCCCGGTTATCCACCGAAATCTGTGGATGCATTTCGCGTGGAGTTGCGGAATCCAACGCTGCTCTTTTGCCTCAACACTCTTTACAGAGCGAAGAAATTGAAATATCAAATATTTCATTTTCTCAAGTGGGAATCGAACCACCAACCGTTTACCCTCACGTTTCCTCTCTTGTGCCCCTGCGCCGCGAATGGCCTTATTTAATTATTTATTTATCTTATTAATCAACAACAATATCTAGTACAAATTCTTTGATAAAAATCATGTAACGTAGTAAGTTGATACAAAATGGCAGTATCATTAATTAATAATAGCCAAATTGGCAACTATTTAAAAGATAAGTCAAATAGAGAGATATCTTAGTAAAGAAGCCCATGAAAAAGAAAAAAAACCCACCTTTTCATGGAATGTGACCGGACCCAACCCCTTATACTGTTCCTTGATAATCTTCATAGTGTTGAGGGATCCTGTCGACGCTCTGTTCACTCTCTTGGCTGCTTCGCTGTTTGGCCTAAAATAAATATGAAGAAAATAAAAAATAAGGCCTTTTCTCACTTGATGGAAACTTCAGTTTCCTATTTAATATGTATAAGTAAGTGCAAATTTCAAACTATGTCAATATCTTCATTTGTATCGGTATCTTGTAATATTTTTAAATCAACCAGAAGCTACTGTGGTACATTTATGACGAGTACACGCGATGGCTGTAGCTTCGATGCCTACTTGTTCAGATATGTTAAGATTTTATAGTATATTTTTTTCCCCAGGGTTTTTCTTAGATAAGTTATGCCAGCTATGTCACCATAACGTCATTTCTCCAAAAACGTGGGAAAAATGGAGAACGAAATTTATTAATACTATTTTTTTAAGACAGCTCCACGCTGTATCCCGTACATAACATGGAAGGCAGAGGGAACCTAGTGTTAAGACACTCCCACTCTCCGCCAAATTTTCGAGGCATTGCTTGTTAAGTAACGGAACTCAACGCCACGTTTTGCTTTGTCACCAGAGCGACAATTTGAAAATATTAATTAATAGTTTCCCCGACTGGAAACCGAACCCACAATCGTCGCGTTTACAGTGACACGCTCGTACCACTGCGCCACGACCGCTTACCTAAATAATCCCATAAAAGTAACTTGAAGTGATATCCAAACTAATAACTGCATGAGCAGCATCGGCGGCGTGCTGTACGCCATGAACCAAAAGAAGTCCACTGAGCCGGACACTTCGGGGAATTCCCTGGAAATAAAAAAAAGAATATATTGATATAAATATAATATGTACAAATATTAAGTTCAAATTTAAATTCAAAATATTCTTCTGTATTCAGGCAGTTCTGTTTAGGTGAACTCGCAACAAACTTAACTATTTGCATTATATATGGAAATATAAATCTAAGTAAATATTTCATCCCCTCGAGTGGCGATCGAACCCACAACCAGTCGATTTTACAGTCACACTTTCTGCCGCTGCGCCACGAATGGCCTCAAAATACTAATAAATAAATCAACTTACGAATCAAAAATGCCTTTGAAAGCTGAATTAGTAGCGGTGCCCACGAGAGTACCGCTCCCGCCCAGCGTCGACGCGTACGCTATACTGAGGTAGTAGCAGATTGTTATGTCGCTGGGCAACGGCGGTCTAAATGGAAATAAATATATTTTAGTTAAACTTTCTTTCTCTCTTTCAGCTTCACGCTGTATACCGCAGACGGCAGGGTAGGCAGAGGGAACCTAGTGTTAAGACACTCCATTCCCCACTTTCTGCCGAATTCTGGAGGCTTTGCGTGTTGAGTGGCAGAACTCAACGCCGCGCTTAGCCTCGACACCAGAGCGAAGAAATGGAAATATAAATTTAAGTAAATATTTCATCTCCTCAAGTGGGGATGGAACCCACAACCAGTCGATTTTACAGTCACACTTCGTGTCGCTGCGCCACGACTGGCCTCTCATCGCCATTTTACTTAAACGATAAATATTATACTTATAAATATTTTTATTTAAAGAAAATAAATTGAAAATGAAATTTAAAAGTTACTTTTGTTTTTTTTTACTTTACGTCACAATAATAATATAACAGGGTAGACAGAGGTGATCTAGTGTTAAGACAATCTGTTCCCCACTTTCCGCTGAAATTTCGATGCACTCAACTCCGCGCTTTTGGTACCATGGTGAAAAAATGAAACTATTAATAAATAATAATTCATTCTTCCAAGTGGGAGTCGAACCCATAACTGTCGCGTTACAGTCATTTGCTTGTGGCCGTGCGCCATGACGGCCCGTGTATAATAATGTAATTAATGTATATGATAATAAAATTAGATATAATAACAAAAAAGGCACGGACTACGTTTATACAGTGTTATAAAATTCTTATTACATACTTATTCTTACAAAGAATATTGAGTAATGGCAACACATAAACTACTAATAACTAAACAAAAGCAAATATAACTTACTCTTCCTCAACATGTGTGTCTTGTTTCACATCTTTGCCATTTTCTGGGAGCGCCTTTTTCTTATTAACGTAGACTTCTCCTAAGCCTTGCTGCAAAGAAATTTAAAAAAGTAAATAATCTATGCTATGCCTTTCTGAGGTCACCTGTGGCGCAGTGGCACAAATGTACGACTGTAAACGCGACAGGTTGTGGATTAGATTCCCATTCGGGAAAATGAAATATTTAATATTGTCCTTTCCTCATTCTGGTGACGAGGCAAAGCGCGGTGCTCATTTCCGCCACTCAACACGCAATGCCTCCAGAATTCGGCGAAAAGTGGGAAACGGAAGTGCCTTAATGGGAACGAAGTGTCTTTTGACTAGGTTCCCAGGTTCCCTCGCCTACCTTGCGCAGAACAGAACGTGAAGCTAAAAAATAGTTCAGCTTAAAATCTTAATAAATACATTCGATTTTCTTTCCTAAGTGTGGAATACCACTTTAAAAATGTTTAAAAAAAAAATACATTCGATTTATTTGTTTTATAAAAATATTTTTGTTACAAAACTACTATGTATATACCTGTTCAAAAACTTCGAGAATGGCATCCACTATAGGTACCATCATTGTGGTAGCGGCGGCGTTCGACACCCACATCGATATGAACATTGTAACGAATGTCAATCCCAGGTTTAACCTAAAAAAAGAAAATCAAAGAAAATTAGATTTTTTTGGGTTAATCGAATATATATTTTTTTATTTAATTTTCTGGTCTTTCCTCTTTTTACAAATAAGGCACGGTAATTCAACGACTTTTTTGCCTATTTGGAAATATCACTTTCTTTTTTACACAACTCAAAAAATATCTACGTTATATGTGTATATCTATATATAAATATTAGGCGAGTCATGATGTAAGGGCATAAGTTTGTGACTGTAAATGAAACAGATTGTAGGTTCGATTCTCCCTCCGCAATCGATCCTCTGGTATCGAGACAAAGACTCTGTCACTTAACACGCAATACTTCCAGAATTAGACGAGGAACAGAAGTGTCTTAATAAAAAAGCATGTAACTTCTTATTTTGAATAAAATTATTTAAACTTTATTCTTCCAATGACACTGGCCCAGAACTATAACTTGTAATCGAAAAAGTAATTACATCTCGGAAACATAAAAGACGAAATATTGAATCAATCATCAATGCTAAATACCAATATAATCTTACGTACCGTCTGTGTGAGCATCCAACCACTTGTACAGTCCATAAAGCGATCCTCTTAGGTAACCTAGAATGCTGCACCCCAGCAGCTATCATGAGACCTCCCATGAACATCATGTTAGTCTCCTTCATGTATGCTGCACAGGTCCTATCAGAGTCCAAAATGCCCATAGTCGGAAAAAGAACGATGGGTAACATTGAGGTAACTGGGAGAGGTAGTAACTCAAGTACCCAATACGTAGCCATTATAAGGACTACGTACATACATCTGAAAGCCTGGAAAAAAAACAAACAACATAAAAAAGTGTTAAAAAATAACGAAGAGCAGCAAGTGGTAAGTTTTTCACAATTTCCTAAATATCATTTAGCCGATGAGGCCGGTCGTGGCGCAGGGGCACAAAATTTGACTGTAAAACCGACTGGTTGTGGGTTCGATCCCCACTCGAGGAAATTTAATATTTATTTACTTGTATATTTTCATATTTTCGCTCTAGTGTCGAGGCAAAGCGCGGTGTTGAGTTCCGCCACGCAACAATGCTTCCAGAATTCGACGGAAAGTGGGAACGGAGAGTTTTACACTAGGTTCCCTGTGCCTACCCTGCTGTGTGCGGAGGATACAGCGTAAAGCTGAAAAAAAAAACTCTCTGAAATGATCGAACCCACGACCATCATAGTGGATTTGTGAACGTTAGAGAGTTCCCAATGACGTCAAGATTATGCTTTTTTATATTCTAATCTATAAAATGATATACAAATCTATTCTACTACTAATTATATTAATAGAGGCTTTACCTTTGCTGATTCTGAAGTAGTATTCATAATGGGTATCGGCAACAAAACTAGCGGCGTGAACACCACTATTACTGCTTTCCAGTAAATCGAAAAGAATAAACTTAATCGTTGCCATAACGTCGCACTTGATCTTCCTTTATTGAAATAATATGTAGTGCCACTAAAAAAAATATTTTTAATAAAATCATTTATTTGCATATTTATATTTTAGTAAACCCTTATGATACTGTAGGTATGTGTAATGTATTGATTAAAGTGCTGCTGAAAAGGTGTATAAGAAACAATATATGTTTGATTTAATTTCGCGCAAAACCGTTAAAACTTAATACCAGCAATAAAAATCGTAAATATTAAATAAAGCAAGCAAAGAACAATCGCAAGTATTAAAACAAAAAAACAGAATACTTCAATTTACTTAAGTAAAAAAAGTATTACCGATTATCCTCATTAGCGAGTCCATTTTCCGCTGTTGTAGACATTTTTCAAACTTGATTGTAGAAAAATATAAAAATAATACGTTTTCTTGATTATCTCATTCTCAACTGCATCTGAAAAGAATAATAGATTGTTTTTATAAAATATATATATTAAGAATATTTTCATGAAATGGAATACTTTGATGGTAAAAGATTATGTTTATGATTATATGTCAGAAAAGTGTAATTCAGTCCCTCAGTGTGAAAATATTAAAATAAAAGAAAAACACGAAATAATAAACAATTTGCATTGTAAATTGCTATATATAATCTGCAGTAGCAGAATAAAAATATACGCTGCTATATTCTACATATATATGTATAAATGTAATTATTTTACATATATTTAAAATATGCCATCACATCATATATTTTAACAACACTTTGTACGAAATGCGTAAAATGGGATTATTATGTATAATATTTAATCTGTATTAGCGGCGAAACGTCAAAGTCATTCTCATTTGACAGCCGATATCAACATCGAGATTAAAAACAACTTTAATTTTCTTTGATATTTATAAATAATATAAATTTACTATATACTAATATTCTATATTAGTATTCGTTCATTAAAATATTTATTATATATTTAGATTCTTCTTATGTGAATATCTGATAGTGTATTGTGTTTCAAAATGCAGAAACAAGACGGCTCATCCGAGGCAGAAGGTAAGATTAGTTTCACTTTAAAAACTAAAATTTTACTAGATTTTTTAAATTATTTATAAAATAACAATACAAAACCTACTGTTCATATAAATATAACTTACAGTTTTATAAAATTGTCGTCTTTACAACTCACTGCTACGATGTACTGTTTACACACACTTTCTTGTTATGATCAAGCTAGTATATGCATCAAAGCATTAAATACTCGATTTGTCGTCATATTCATGGATTGGGAAGTGTAAATAACAAAATAAGTAATATGTTTTGAAAACTGAACGTAAGAGAAGTAGTATTATTGCAAGTCGTCATTTATTAACATATTATTGTACATATTACTAGTGCAAAACAAAAACATATAATTTTAGATGTTAGTAAAGAATAAAATATTGTTCATATAAATTCCTGTACAAGTAAATATTAAAAGTTTTGACATTTAGATTCAACTATTTGGAATGACAGATTCATGATGATTTATTTTGTAAATTTTTGTATAATTAAGAAATCTTACTTTCTGCCTAATTTTCCAAACAATGTCTACAAAAGAAGAAACATCAAAGTAATTAATTTCCTACTTTGGGAATTAACAACCAACATTTTTACTCTCAGTGATTTGAAGGAATATTAAACATTTTTAAATTGTTCAAAATATAAAATGATTAAAAAGAAACATAAACTAATCTGTGTATAGTATAAATTATTGACAGTATTCTGTAATTCTAACAAGATGTGTGACATATTTCTTAAGTAACAGAGCTTATGCGTAGCTTGTTTAATGACAAAGTTAATTGATACAGATTATGTTAATGCAATTTATATGTTTATTATGTAATCCTATAAATATTTCTTATTGATTATACATATATTACACGAGTGTTCTGTAGAACCAAGCTTCTAGAATCTAATTTTAATATTTATTTGTTTATTTTAATAGTGATAAAAATGAAATAACACAATGATATGTATAAGATAACATATCAAAATAAAACGTAATACACCTTTGGGTGGAGCAGCAAATGAATTAATCCCATTTCTCCATTCAGGTCTTTTGTCACACAGTGTCTTGACACTTGGTTGTCATTGTCTACCCTGTTATATATGGCATAAATTGTGGGATAAAACAATCTATTTGGTTTAATTTTTTTATTACTATGTCTTGAATGAAACTCTGAACGATGCATGGGTACTATTCTATTCTTACAAAGAGGTCAGTGTTTAAGACATTGCATTTTTTAAAATTTTTTTTTAGAATATTTTCTTAAGATTTAACCATTCCTTTCATACAGTTGGAATCAACAATTATAGCACAATTAGCTGTGTATTATATTGTACAAAAAATATTTTTTACTTTTCTTTACATATTATGTGAAATGGCTAAGGATAATCTATATATATAATAGGACTTGTGCTGACTGACTGAGGTAAGACGCACGCAGAGCCGTAACCGCTGATGGTAGAAACGTGAAATTTCGGCAGATGTTTATTTTCATATTCTGGACATCCACTAAGAAGGGAATTCGAAAAATTTTAACCCTAAAGGGATGAAATAGGGGTTGAAAGTTTGTATGGAAAAAAAAATAATCTGTACCGATTTTTATAAAATTTGAAATTCAGACTCTTAAAAATATTTCATTGAACACGTGTTTCATGGTTTTTAAGAATTCACCCCCTAAGGGTTCAAAGAAGGGGTTGAAAGTTTATATGGAAAAATCTTTAAATTGCCACCGATTTTTATAAAAATTAAAATTCAGACTGTTAAAAATATTTTATTGAACACGTGTTTCGTGGTTTTTTTAGAATTCACTCCTAATAAGCGGGCGAAGCCGCGCGCGCCCTCTAGTCTTCTATATAATAATTCTATCCAATATAATAATATGCCGCTTTATATTAAGCCCATAAAAAAAAAGAGGAGGCTATTGTATAGTAGTGGAGCAATGGCACAAAGTGTAACTGTAAAATCAACTGGTTGTTGGTGTGATTCCGACTCGAGGTAATGAAATATTTATTTACATTTGTATCTTCATTTCTTCGCTGGGGTGTCGAGGCAAAGCGTGGCGTTGAGATCCGCCTCTTAACACGCAATGTCTCCAGAACTCTACAGAACTCGGCAGAAAGTGTGGAACGGAGTGTCTCAACACCAGGTTCCCTCTGCCTACCTTGCTGTGTGCGGGATGCAGCATGAAACTGATTTATTGATTTATTGTATATTTAAAAAAAAGAGATCATTCTAGAGTGTTTCATTTAATAATTGGACTGGAAATAAAATAAACCTTTATTAAATATTTAAGAGCACAATATTAATGCAAGGAATTAAGACACTGAACCACTTCGCAACAATATCTTCAAGGATTGTTTATATCAATAAAATTTTATTGAAATTCAACTATATCTAAACAAAACTATTTATTTAATTTAAATAAACATTCGCTCGCTTCGCTCTGGCGTCGAAGTTAAGTGCGGCGTTGAGTTCTGCCACTCAACACGCAATGCCTCCAGAATTTGGCAGAAAGTGTGGAACGGAGTGTCTTAACACTGGGTTCCCTCTGCCTACCCTGCTGTGTGCGGAATACAGCGTGAAGCTGAAATAAACATTGCGAATGATGCACGTATGCGTCACTCGGGTCAACGCTGAAGCCATAGTTCGGTAGCTATGTGCATAATGCATACCAACGCGGGCATTCATTTTACGGTTGAAATAATATAATGCAATTAGTTGGCAAGGACAGATTGTGTTTTTTATAGGAAAAAAATACTTTTACGATAAATTGTTAATCTTTTTTGCTTAGCTAGTATAAATAGTGTTTATTCATCAGTTGCAGTTGGATAGCGTCTACCGGTGTGGCATGGTTGTGGGTTCGATTCCCATTCGAGTTATATATTTTCATTTCCACAATACGATTACGTATTCAAACGAAAATGGAAAACAGAGTGTTTCGACAGAATATTCTCTCTTCTTACCCTGTTATTTGCGGATACTGCGATATAACTTAAACTTGTAGTTTTTGCAATTTTTGAATTGTTTCTAGTAGGTTTTCTAATAGGTCTATACAAAAAAAGATTACTTCAATATGATCAGTTCAGTTCTTAATTTATAGCGCTTCGAGCGTGCCAGTTGAGCACTATTGACTCCGCCAATGTCACGTTGTATGGAGGAGATTGTACACACGAAGGAGATTGTACGGTAAAAAAGAGACTATATTACACAATGGGAGAATGCATGTCAAAAAGAGATTCAATATGATTATCTATTTTTTACATAGTCAGATATGTCATATCTGCCGCAGTCCTAATCTTTTGCAAACCGGAAATATCTCATAGTTCGCATTATCATTTAATCTAGACTTCGTAAAAGACAGTTAATATTTTATAACTTAATTACAACTTAATTATACGTATACGACCATTAAAATTGATAAAAGCAATGTCTCTTCATAATGTCTTGAGTATAAAGATGGAGCTCTGTGTGTCGTCTAAATTGTGAAAATCCAGTGTCTACTCCAGAATGGTCTGGTGGTCGGCTCAGAATTTTTACATATAATTTAAATTAAAATTATTAAAAAAATTGGTTAAAAAATTAAAAAAGCAACATTTAAACAAAATAATTAATTCAAGGCTAAAATCAAGAAAGTGTAGCAATTTTGCACAACTTTTTTACATATAGTATGTAAAATTCGTACTTTATTATCATTAAACCTCACTGAATATTGTATCTATTATAGATATTGTCTAGTTAATATGTATTTAAATAAATTTAAATGAAACCGACGAATATAAAATAATAAAACGAAAACTTATTTTTTTTTTAAATAGAACACAATAACCGCTTTTATTCCCGACTGCTAAGGAAGGGTTATGTTTTTCGCGCGTATCTTGTATGTATGTAATATTCTTTATTACCTCGTATCTCCAGAACCGCTGAACGGATTTACATATTTGAGGTATCGTTAGATTCGTATTAGCAGCCCAAGTGTTCTTAGATAGGTGATGTTAATAAAAAAAAATCATGGCGGCTGTGGGACACCATTGGACTTGGTGAAAAAAAAAATTTTTGTTTCGAATACTACAATATGGGTATCAAATTCAAGAGCTCAATTTCAGGATTTCAAAAAGGTATATCATGATTATCATTACCATAATAAATTCTAATAAAAAAATTAAAAATAAAAAAATATGTGTAAAAACAAAAACCCCGACTGCATCAAACTAAAAAGAAAATAAACAAGTCCAATAGTTTATTAGGATTAACAGTCGGGACCTATAAGTAGTTCTTCAATCAATAAAATCTTTACCAGGAACCCCGCATAATTCAAAGAGGTCCCGAATGTTAATCCTAATAAACTATTGGACTTGTTTATTTTCTTTTTAGTTTGATGCAGTCGGGGTTTTTGTTTTTACAAATATTTTTTTATTAATAAAATACTTTCTCTGTATGAAAAATAAATTTCTAATTATCTATTAACGAACTTTACTTTGGAGATGGAGAAAAAGGAGAGACATTTTGTAATTCACGCGAACGGTGTTGCAAGCGGCATCTACTATATAAAGTTATAAAACACTAACCTCTTTTATTACACAAATAAGCCTCAACTTAAAAAAAATTACAATTCATAAAACGCGTTAAGTAATCTAAATGAACTAACGTAATAAATTCTTTATATAATTGTGTCATAGTGGTGGCGCATATTTGTAATAGGTAAATTTAAAGTTGGTAGGTTTAAAGTTATTTCTCTTGTTTTTTTATTATCAGCTTCACGCTGTATCCCGCACACAGCAGGGTAGGCAGAGGGAACCTACTGTTAAGACACTCCGTTCCCCACTTTCTCCGTCACTCCTTCATCCAAGCCGCGTTCTCTCTACAAATAACAAGTAAAGTAGAGAAAAATGAATACATTAAGCACAAAATTCTGACGTCGCTATATAACAACTTGAAGAAATACTTTAAAAATTATTCTACAAAGCCCTACAAAACCTTTGTTATTTTGAAGTCTTAAATGCATTTGCTGTGAAGTCACGTGTCTATATACGTATTTAGTTATATTAAAAAATCGTCTACAATCTGTCCACGTGAGGCATCAGCATACAATATGGTCACCTACGCCCTGTGACGTTATTACAAGAAATCTACAAACTAAATTAAAAATAAATAAATAAAAAAAATTCATATAAGTAAAAAAATACGTGTGGACAGTGGACATTTAATTCATTATTATAATTTTCTTTTATAATTATTTGAAGCTTATAGTATCATTTTTATGTTTATGCATGCGATACCACGATTCCAGTAGTGGCTCAGGGGTACAAACGCGTGACTGTAAACATGACAGTTTGTCGGTTCGATTCCCATTCTAAGAAATTAAATATTTAGTCCGTGACGCGGCAAAAGCGCGACGTTAAGTGCCACCATTCAACACACAATGTTTCCACAATTCTGCAAGAAGTGGGGAATGGAAGTGTCTTAACACTAGATTCCCCGGTTTCCTCTGCCTACCCTGCTATGTAGGCGAGGGTGAGTTTTTCACTTATTTTTTCCCGGAATTCTGGTTTGTTAAATGGCGGATCTAAACGGCGCCATTTATTTTGCTTAAATAATATATTAATTCATTGCCCTAAGCTGGATTGAAGCCACAACCATTGCGTGCTATTGCGATTTATAAAAATAAATATATCAATATATTTTTTACAAACCGCATATTTTTAATTTACGCTTATAAAACTGGAACTTCAAAATAATATATATATTGAGTAAAAATATTTTTAATCATCATCTAAAAATAGACGCCAGTCGTGGCGCAGGGGCACAAAGTGTGACTGTAAATCGACTGGTTTTGGGTTCGATCCCCACTCGAGGCGTAATATTTACAAAAAATTATATTTCCATTTCTTCGCTCTGGTGTCGAGGCTAAGCGCGGCGTTGATTTCTGCCACTCAACACTCAATGCCTCCAGAATTTGGCAGAAAGTGGGGAACGGAGTGTCTTAACACTAGGTTCCCTCTGCCTACGCTGCTGTGTGCGGGATACAGCGTGAAGCTGAATATATCTAAAAATACGCTTAGTATCTATTTTCTTTTCTCGACAAATTGAGCTGTTGTTGATCAATTGATCAACAGAAACTCAATTTCTCGAGAAATTCAATTTATCGAAAGCACAATTTAGTATTTTTGTGTTATTTTTCATAATCGATGCCATATACCTAACAAGAAGTGACAACCTTTAAGTCACTTTGTTCACCACTTCACGCTTTAACTCTAGACATTTTATATCTATTTATCAGTCACGAATCACGATCCACGAGGCGAGAGTTTCTTTCATAAGAATTTGTTTAGATTTTGTTAATTATATTATAACTAGAGGGCGCGCGCGGCTTCGCCCGCTTATTAGGAGTGAATTCTAAAAAAACCACGAAACACGTGTTCAATAAAATATTTTAAACAGTCTGAATTTAAATTTTTATAAAAATCGGTGGCAATTTAAAGATTTTTCCATATAAACTTTCAACCCCTTATTTGAACCCTTAGGAGGTGAAATCTTTTAAAACCATGAAACACGTGTTCAATGAAATATTTTTAAGAGTCTGAATTTCAAATTTTATAAAAATCGGTACAGATTAACGGTCTTATTCATAAAAAATCCTTATAGAACGTTTAAAACGTTCATTAGTTAAAATGCTCTATAAGTTTATGAAACGTTCGATAACATTGCGTATTCATAACAGTTCTATAAACCTTCTATAACTAATATACTGTTTATAAGCTAAAATGTTGCCACTACGATGAAATTGGCAAGTAAGCTTGTCAAATGTGCCGAATTGACTACAGATAATGTGTATCAATTTACCAAATACGTCTAATCATAGACATTATTACGGATAAAAATCATATTTTGTTGCTTGTGGTATTGTAAGTTAGATATTTGTTTACATAGTGTTCTGTGCCCCTCGTTTATTTTATTTAAAATATTACGTAATTATTATTGTAAAATAGCATCAGAATCGAAAATTGTAGAAAGTAAAAAAGGCAAATGAGTGAGAATTAGTTGGAGGATGATAAAGTTGGTTTAACTGATACAGCTGATTGGACCAAGTAAGTAAGTTTTGTTTTGGAGACATTCATACGCTTATTATACTTCAATGCTTATGCTTTTATTCCATAAATGATCTTGAAAGATTTGGTCAGAGAGAAAGTTTTCAATTATTGAAAATAAAACGCGAAAAGGTGGCCGCTTGGCAGGATTTACACTATAAGCTACTACAATTAGTATTTCATTTTGAGTAAATAAATATTTATGTAATTATATTATTTCTTGTTTCAGTATATAACAATATATGATATAGGAATACTACTGGAAAGAAAAAAAACTACAATGTTATATACCACAAAATTCACCGCTTCCATGTGACAATTCTGGAGCAGAAAAAGAAATGGTATGTGTATTGTATTAAAGATCTATTGAAATGATGCACACAAATACTGGCCCATCCTATCTTATTTTATGTGTTTTTGACATATTAAACATAATTACATTAATAAAATAACTATAAATACCACAATACCCAGAAATTAATTTGAATTTAATTATTTAAGATTTTGCAGCCAAGCCCTTCTGTACAATCTATACATAGCAACTCATCCACAATTTGTTAATATCTAAGTATTGAATAACACTTTATAAATGTCAAAAACAAATAATTTGTTAGTATATTTATCAACCAGTTATTCTTGTACAAAAGTCTTATTTGACTAAATTTATTTTGCATCATAATACATTAAATAACTTACACCACTTACCTGAACAATGCTCAGAAAGAAATTCTCATTATATTTTTTATATACTAGCATTTGTACACACCCCGCATACCACACCAGCAAACACAAAACTTTTTAGATTAAAAAATAAACATGTATGTTGAATGAATTTATTTTTATTATTATAACTATAACTACAATAACTAATTATAATAATGTATTGATAAAGCAATATAACATATTAATGAGTTTTAGTAAATTTTCAAAAAACAATCGGTACAATCTACAAGCTATATTATAATTTGTATAACAAACTTGTAAATAAAATATGTTTTGACATAATTAATACATACTTGTTTGGAAAACTTATATTAAAAACAATAATATATATATATTACATTTTTGGTTACAGCATGACAATAAAAACAGTGCCGCTCAGCAAATTGTAGACAATGAAATTGCCTACAGAAAAGAGCTGTATGAGGCCCAGATGGACAATGAAAAACAAAATACTTTTAGAAGAAATCTTTAAAAATAAAATTATATATAAGACCAAATAAAAATTATAGAAATGTATATTTTCTTTTTATTAACTAACTCACAAAAATTTATCCTAAAAAAATTTTATAACACAGCATATATGCATTTATACTACTGTACCCCTAAGAAGTCTGGACTGTTCATTTCTATTACTTACAATGTCACTACAAAGCATTTTCCCACAGTATTTCTGTTTGCCATGTGCTTCATTATATTTTTTCTTGCCTGGGTTTTGAGGGTACAGAATAGAACGAACTAAATTCTGTCATAATATGCTCTTCTTTAGAAAAAGTACTGGGCATTTTAATAAAAGAAGCTGAGTATTGAGCAAGTGCACATGTAACTCAGGCACAAATTTTATTATAAACTTCGCAGTAGAATTCGTCGTTCAAGGAAAATGGATTACCCCTACTTCTATACATCCTTCTTCGATGTGAACTGTTGTGTTTTCAATTCCTACCATCGTTTCCGAAGCATCTATGCTTTGTAAAGCTTCCATTTTAATCATAAAAGTGGCAAATTAACACAACTTGAGTATTAACTATATTGAGAGGTTATTTACAATATTTTGTTTACATCAAATGTCATTTTCAATGATCAGCTGTCGAGAATCGGCCATTTTTTATTTTATAGAACGGTTATAGTAGGGTCTTGGCCTCTATAACTTTATAATAGGCTTATAGAACTGTTTAGCGCTAAAATGCTGTTATGAATACGACTTTTTGACGTTTTCCTTATAGTAGGTTTATAGAACACTTTATCTGTTCCATAACTTTTTATGAATAAGACCGTAAATTTTTTTCCCATACAAACTTTCAACCCCTATTTCATCCCTTTAGGGTTAAAATTTTTCAAATTCCCTTCTTAGTGGATGTCCAGAATATGAAAATAAACATCTGCCCAAATTTCACGTTTCTACCATCAGCGGTTACGGCTCTGCGTGCGTCTTACCTCAGTCAGTCAGCACAAGTCCTTTTATATATATAGATAGCTGTCGTGGCGTAAGAGCACAAAGTGTGACTGTAAAATCGATTGGTTGTGAGTTCGATCCCCACCTGAGCAAATTTAATATTTATTTACATTTATATTCTCATTTCTTCGCTTTAGTGTCGAAGCAAAGTGCGTTGAGTTCCACCACTCAACGCACAATTCCTCAAAGGCCCACCTTTGAGGAAACAACTTTGAGGCGAAACTAGGCGGCAAGTAGGGAACGGAGTGTCTTAACACTAAGTTCCCTCCCCTGATGTGTGCGGGATACAGCGTGAAGCTAACTTTAGATTGATTATATTATTAAATTCTTTTTGCCCACAATAACATAAAATACTCGAGACTCTCTCTAGGCCGCTGTTGCGTAGGGACAGAAGGGTGTGATTGTAAAGCGATGGTTGTGGTTTCGATACCCACTCGTGAGAATGAATATTTTAATTTCTTTGCTCTGGCAACAAGGCAAAAGCCCGGAGTTGAGTTTCGCCACACAACACGCAATGCCAAAATTCGGCGCAGAGCGCTGAGCGGAGTGCCTTGAAATTAGGCTCCCTCTGTCTACCCTGCTACATGCGACAGAGAGTGAAGCTCAAAAAAAATCAAAGAATTTAATAGAACAGAATGATTATATAATCAAATTCTTTTTGTTTACAATAACATAAAATACTCTAGAGATTTATAAAGATTGTATCGTAAACACAATAACACACAGGTATTGCGTTTTACTATAGTTAAATGTCAAGTTAATTTAACATGCCGCGTGTATCGCGTCGGTTCCGTATTGTTACGAATACATCTGGGACGCGTATCGTATTTATACGTATTGGATTTGAACTAGCCATTGTTTTTAATAGTTGTGGGTACTTGGATTATTGTTTAATTTAATTTTTAGTTTGTATTATTTTATTTCAATCTCTGGTATCGAGGCAAAGCACGGCGTTGAGTTCCGAAATTCAACACGCAAGGATTTAGAATTCGATGGAAAGCAGGGAACGGAAGTGTTTTAATGGGAACGGAGTGTCTTTTACACTATGTGGGATACAGCGTAATAATAAGTACTTGGTGTCGTTCTTCAACAATAGGTTTACAATCCTATCGTTAGGGATTATGCTAAAGCATAATATAGGTGTAGCTAGGTAGGTTCTATATTAAAAGTATTTAGTAATACCTCATATCTATAAAGTGAGAATTTAAAGTAAGCATTAATTGTACCAATTTAAACAAAGCAATTTCAACCTTTTATATTAAAATGAAGTCATCTTACTGAATTTACGTTTTTCAAAATCGAAAAGTATATTTATATTATTTATTTGACTTTGTTCTAACATCTAAACATGCGCTACAAAAAAGAATTAAAAAAAAACAACATGGAAACTACCAACCGCTGAAAAAGTATTTCAGGAATCAGTAAACAACTCGCCAGCAATAAATTACATCCATCTTCATATTACAGCTCCGAAGTCCAAGGCAAGGAGTTCGTGTAATGTTTAATGTAGGGTCAGTGGGGCTGGGGGCGTGACCGGCTTGCGTCACAATATACGCATTTGAATCAAAATAGATTTAGTTATATAGTCTATCACTAGTCGGTTATAGTGTTACATAGGAGGGTGTGGTGTATCTATACGATGAACGCGCTAATCTCAGGAACTACTTGCGTAAATTGATAGTCCATTTATAAAGAAAGACAATATTATATCACGTTAATCGTTTTGATGTGACCCACTGTACCTGCGGTCACAGTCACACTACTCTTAATATGTATCATAGACAATGTATGTATGTATCATACACAAGTTACAAGTTACTTCTATTTGACCACTATAGACATAGGAATAAAAGGGGCCAGGGCCGTTCCCACTTCAGAAATACTACTAACAAAAATGAGACCCTGAAAAATAAGACTTACACGAACATATATATTTAAAAACCAAAATCCAGGCCTTCCTCCCCAGAAAATATCTCTTTATACGATCGTGTTAACCGCGCTAGAGGAGTCGTAGATAAAATCTATTCTGTTATAAAGTAGACTGAACTGTAAAATGGATGGAATGGAATGGAGGGCGTGGTGAGTTGCGTAATAAGTGAATTCTTGAGAAACATCTGCTTAAATATTTGCTTGAATGTATTATGCAAGTGGATTTTCTTATGTTATTTCTTTTTTTGTTTTAAGATTTTTTGTTTTGGATCCATTTGGTTGACATGACATGATTATTTTTATTTAATCGTTAAAATTGTAAAAGTTTTTTTGGTATAATACGCAAAATAAATAAATAAATAAATCAGCTTCACTGGATACAGCGTGCACACAGGAGAGTAGGCGGAGGAAACCTAGTGTTAAGACACTCCGTTCACCACTTTCTGCCAAATTCTGGAGGCATTGAGTGTTGAGTGACAGAAATCAACGCCGCGCTTTGCCTCGACACCAGAGCAGTAAATATTTCAATCTTGTCGAGTGGGGATCGAACCCACAACCAGTCGGTTTTACAGTCACACTTTGTGACACTGCGCCATGATTGGCCTCACCTGTACTTGTATACTACGCCTAGTTATTTATTTAAAAAAAAATAAAAATATGTACATCATTTTATTGTTATATTTTTTATAAGCTTTACGCTACTTATATTTACGCTATACTTGCTGCGTTCTTCTTTTTTTTCCAAATTCTGGAGGCATTTCGTTTTGAGTGGTAGAACTCAACGGCGCGCTTTGGCTCTTCACCAAATCGAGGAATGAACAAATAAAGAAATGTAGATATATAGCAAAATTTATAAATTTGCATATATTCTAACCTACCTATATGCATTTTAAAAGGAAAAAATATTTTGTTGATATATAAAATTTTTAAGGACCGTAAATTATTAGTTAAACTTTCTTTGAAAATAAAAGGAGTAACTTGTAACGTAAACCCACGACTGGCTCCAATATAATTTAATACGTACTATTTTAAATATAAAAATACTGTATGCAAAATCTAAGCTGATTGATGTCTGACATTGAAACAATGTTTAATTAATTACTTTGAAGCATAAGTAATGAGCGTGAAAATACTTTGAATAACGCGACACGTTTATTTTTTTTACGACATATTTAAATGGCGTGACAAAATGTGAGTGTTAATTTTTTTTTAATCTTTGCCATTTCCTGTTGTTTTTTTTAAAATAAAAAAAAAATTAAATTAGCTTCACGCTATATCCCACGCTATATATATGTTTTTTTTATTGTTACAAAATACTATAAAACTTTATAAATATCGCCCAAATACAGAAAATGTGTGTCGGCTGGTAAAATTTAACCTTATATTTCTATATCCGGATAAACAATAAATGTATGTCCAAAGTTCCTTAAATAATCAATCATTCATGTCCTTGCTTCAGTGGGCATTAGAAGGGTGATAATAGAACCCACAACACCACAACAGATTTTTTTTTTTCAAACGTTGGAGTCGTAGAACTAATTAAATAACTTTAATCGCTATGCTTGAAGCGTGTTGAGTGACGTATCTTAACGCTGTACTCTATTTGGTCTATCATCGCTTACCTATTATATCCAAAAAGTCCCCGTTTTAGAAGTCACTGACACTAACATTCACGTTGCTATTTAATATTTGTGTCGATTCAAAATCTAGGAATATTTAATCTCCAAATTTACATACATAAATTGCGATTAACTACGTCGTATTCCGTACATAGCGGGGTTGAAAGAGGGTACCTGGGAACCTAGTGTTAAGACACTCTAGAAACACTCAGCGGTATAATCGTGCAACTGCAAATGCGATGGGGGTGGGTTTGATTTCCATTCGGGCGAATGATTTATTTAATATTTTCATTTCTTTGCTGTGGTAACAAGACCAAGCGCGGCGTTTAATGCCGCCACTATACACGGAATGCCTCAAGAACTCGGCAGGAAGTGGAGAACGGAAATTTCAAATCTAGTTAATAAAATATATCATAACATTTTTAAATGCAAAGTTCAAAGTTTTACAACACTCGTTATCATTATTCCTTATCAGTTATAGGAACTTCCGATAGTTTAATTGTTGATGTGGGTTTTTGTGTTTAATATTTATGGGGAAATGTGGTCTACATAATGTGGATGTGTTTACTGCCCTGCCTGGCAGTACTAGGAATAACCATTTAAATAATATTTATTATTTTTTAATAATTAACTCCGAATCTCAGATTGTACATAGGTATATGTCGCAATAACCATCCGACAGGTTGGTAGTTGAATCCTCACTCGAGGAAATTAAATATTTAATATTTTAATTGTTTCAATCAGATTTCGAGGCAAAGCGCGGCGTTGATTTCCGCCACTTAATGCCTTCAAAATTTAGCAGAAAATGGAGATACAATATATAGAAATAAGTGAAAAATAAGAAAAAAACACGGAGAGATATTATTCTCTACTCGATCTCCCAAAATGTAAAAAATGTATCACGTCGAAAAAAATCTAATATGGAACAAAAGGTATTGAATTCCGACACCACACGCACAAGGTCTCAAAAATTCGACAGAAAGTGGGTAGCCGAATATTTTTAACTAGATTCAAAGTACCCGCTGAAGCTGCTATTATATAAACATTTTATTTTTCAATCAAATAAAGAGTTGCACAGTCCAATATCTCTAATTGTACGTTTTATAATCAATTGTTGTACTCATTGATTGAATATCAACTCATACGTACTACGCACCAACGCCTATGACCATATTAAACTGCGGTGTTAATGAGACTTCATTGTCAAAATAATTTGTCTGTACGTACTCACTGTTTTATATGTATGAAAAATATAAATTGTTTGTTTTGGAAGAATTCGTTTGGTCTCTTATCTTATTGTGAATAGAGGAAATAGTGTTAAATCACTCTTGTTTTTTGTATTTTTCAGACAATATTTTTTTTCCGAAGAGCCGTGTAAGATTTTGCTGGATCCCGATTGTTAGTGTTATCAACTATGGGGCTAGTTGTTTGGTTTTTAGTTTTTATACAGTCGAGTTTTGGTTTTTTTTTTTGTAGATAAGGCAGAAAATGGTGTGTGATAAGGAAAAAAAATATATATAAAATATGTACTAATATAAAGTACACACTTGTTTTGATATAATAATTTCATAAGAGACGAAACACATAATTTGCAAAACAAATTTATATGTAAAATTTATGCCAAAACGACTTTTAAAAATTTCTAGGTATTCAGAGCTTAAGGGTTTTGATAAAGCTACGTTGGCGCCAATTCGTACGCGCGCGCACCCGAAATAACGCACAATATCAAGGTTAATGTTTTCATTTTCACTTTCAGAAGGAGACGGTTGTTTCCTGTATTTATAAAAAAAGACACTCAAGAAATATATGAGGCTAGTGGTGGCGCAGTGGCACGAGGTGTGACTGTAAAACCGACTGGTTGTGGGTTCGATCCCCACTCGAGGAGATGAAATATTTACTTAAATTTATATTTCCATTTTCTTCGCTCTCTAAAAAAAAGAGATCATTCTAGAGTGTTTCATTTAATAATTGGACTGGAAATAAAATAAACCTTTATTAAATATTTAAGAGCACAATATTAATGCAAGGAATTAAGACACTGAACCACTTCGCAACAATATCTTCAAGGATTGTTTATATCAATAAAATTTTATTGAAATTCAACTATATCTAAACAAAACTATTTATTTAATTTAAATAAACATTCGCTCGCTTCGCTCTGGCGTCGAGGTTAAGCGCGGCGTTGAGTTCTGCCACTCAACACGCAAAGCCTCCAGAAATCGGCAGAAAGTGGGGAACGGAGTGTCTTAACACTAGGTTCCCTCTGCCTACCCTGCTGTGTGCGGGATACAGCGTGAAGCTGATTTAATTTTTTTTTTTAAGAAATATATCTTTTTCGTTGTTTTGATTTCGTCATGCAGCTTCTTTTTAGGGTTCCGTACTTTTTAAGGAAAAAAGGAACCGTTATAAGATCACTTTGTTATAAGTCTGTTTGTCTATCTGTCTGTCAAGAACCTTTATCTCAGGAACGCTTGGAGATATCGAGTTGAAATTAAAACATATATCTGGATCTACGGCCCTATGATTTCCTGAATTAATAATATAATTTATGAATTAAACGTATTTCTACATTTACTAAAAAAAAATATCGCCGTTTATATAACAAAAAACGTGTATTTCGACAATATAAAGAGAAATAAATTAATAAAGTACTTGCTGTTGACCTAGAATCACGAAATTAGACAACTAGATTCTACAGGTAGTACAAGTTTAGGAAAAAATCTGAAAACTATACATTTATGATTAAATCCTAAAAAATAATAACCTTATAAGGGGAGTAAAATGTAGTATTAAAGCCGAGAATTCAAGTTAGGTATCAGATGAAAGGGCTCTGGCTAAGCTATGCGATGCCTCAATTTCAGAAAAAGCCCTAGACGTCCAATTTTTGTACGGAACCCTCGTTGGGCGAGCCCGACTCGCGCTTTCCGTTTTTTTTCTTTGCGATGTAGCTGGACAGAAGGTTTAGAGTGTCTTTTTTATTCCACAATTTCGACAATATTTTGAGGATATTGTGTGTTGGGTAGTGTAATTTAACGCCGCAGTTTCAAAACAAGACCAGGAAGCTTAAATATATATAATAAGATTTTTTTGTGCAATAACCATATCCATTCAAAATTATTATTGTAGATATTCCGACATATCTCATAAACATAAAGGTTTCCTAGCTTCATATTCATTTCATAATATTCATAATATTCAATCGATTTGTTTCAGAATTTCTATTCTTAGCATAACAATGAAATAGTGCAGCTGAGCTTTGAAATATTTACCTGACATTCACTTCAATCGGGCAATGAACCGGAACAACGTGTTACTTTGAATATACATTCATACATACATACATACATACATACATAATCTTTAAAATTCTTATAGTGCAAAGTGTCTTTTAGATGTGATTTTCTTTTCAGTTTCACACTGTACCTCACATTTAGTCGAGTAGGCAGAAGGAGCCTAGTGTTAAGACACTCCGCCCCATTCCCGAGTTGAGTTGAGTTCCGCCACTCAACACGCTATGTCTCTATTTATAGCGGAAAGAGAGAGAAGTAGAAGAAATAAGCAGACTGAATACCGCTGTTACATATGTAACTATACCTATGTAACGATTACATACATAATAAAGTATCTTATGAGTGTGGCTTCGTTTGTCAGTGGGTTACATCAAAATGAATAACGTAATATAAGTATAGGTACAGGCTATATAAGGTAACCTACAGGGTACCTCGATTAATTAACTATGCGATACAAAAAAAATCAATTCTTATTAGTAGTTCCTGAGATTAGCGGGTTTAACCAATCGAACTGTTCAGCTTTATAATATCGCTATAGAATATAGATATAATGACGATTGAGGCGCAGAGGCACAAAGTGTGAGTGATCCCCACTCGAGGATGTGAAATATTTATTTAAATGTATATTTTCATTGGTCGGTCTGGTGTCGGGTTTCGCCACTCAACACGCAATGCCTCCAGATTTCGGTGGAAAGTGGGGAATGGCGTGTCTTAACACTAGGTTCCGTCTACCCTGCTGTGTGTGTGCGGGATACAGCGTGAAGCTGATTTAATTTAATTTTTTTTAAGATATGCATACTTGTATAAGACTGGAATCGACAACCATCGTGAGCCACAAACGACTTAACCGCACCACAGTAACTCGAATAACGTCATCATTTTCTTTTATATTAGTCGCATAGATAAAGTCAAGGTTGCCACGCCTTCCGCGAACCAATAACCAGTTCGAGTCGGTGGCGCCATTCTCGAATGTGAAACGTGGGCAATTATTTGAACTCTATTACATGTGAATGCGAACACGCCCCCGTATGTTGTATACGTCATAAGTAACGTGACAATTTCTCGGTCCACTCAAAACGGGACATTGTAGGGTGGCTTTCGTTGTTTTAGAGAAGTGTATTCGTTTTTTTTTCTTTGGAATAGCTTTGGTTTTTCTCGACACCTGATGGTGGCTTTGTTTTGTTTTTTTTTTAGGTATAATTGGCACTTTAATAAATTATTTATTAATTTAATACGTCGGTTTTTTTGATAACTAGCGTACTGATGTAATCGCGGAAAAACTTGTTTCGGCCAACGAATTTACGTGCCATTCCGAAAAAACGGGACATTTGAACGATCCGGTGGCATGTTTCAGGACACCGGGACACACAAGCGAAAAACCGGACAGTCCCGTTCAAAACGGGACATCTGTAGCTCAAGCACGAAAAACTATCGAAAAAGTATTCGTATCGTTATCGAGAGCAATTTGTATAGGAATTGAACAGCGCCCCTACCGTGCGTAAAGGGAACTAGCTCATGCCAGCACGAACCATTTTTTGTATCGTCTTACGTTCGACTATCGAGATACTCGAACGCAGTAAACAACAATTGGTAGCACGAAGGCCCTTTTTGACATACGGTATCGTAAACGTCGAAGATTGGTCATCGAGCGCGTCGGGACTTTATTCGGTTAATATTTGTCAGTGAGAACACTTTCGTTACATAGTAAATCACAGTTTTAAAAATATTTGTAATGTTATTGGGAATTCTTTTTTATTTTTTTTTACTTGTACATGTTTTTAGAATATTGTTTAGTAATTTTAGCAATAATTAAGTAACGTCCACTATGCAAAGACAGCCGCTATACGAATCACCACTATTACATTTATTCATTAATTCTTTCCACTTCCTTTGAATAAAATGGCCTCTGACCTCGTGGACCTCCTGAGGGTTTAGATAAATCGCCATTCCTAAAATACGAATTTCATAATACCTTACTTATATTATTAGATGTTTTTATTTTTAAGACTCTAAGTACAACTTGCAGCGGCACGAGGAGTGACTGCAAAACCGACTGGTTGTGGGTTCGATCCCCACTCGAGGAGATGAAATATTTACTTAAATTTATATTTCCATTTCTTCGCTCTGGTGTCGAGGCAAAGCGCAATGCCTCCAGAACTTGGTGGAAAGTGGGGAACAGAGTGTCTTAACACTACGTTCCCTCTGCCTACCCTGCTGTGTGCGGGATACAGCGTGAAGCTGATTATTAAAAAATAATAATGAAAACGAGCTACCTACAATATTTAACGATGGTGGAATTCATGGAAGCATGAGTATAAGTTTAGTATGAATTAATTTTATATTTAAATAAGTTGTACTTAAAAAAAAAAAATTAGCTTCAGAAAATTAATTAAAAAAATCAAAAAAATAATCAAATAATTAATTAAAATATAAATGTAAATAAATATTTCTTTTCCTCAAGTGAGAATCGAACCCACAACAGTCGGTTTTACAATCACACCTTGTGCCGCTGCGCCACGAGTGACAAATACAAACTTAGCTATGATTGGCGGGGCGTCAAGTGGATTCGTTTAGAAACCGCAAGATATATATTGTTTTAAATCTACAAAAGGATTGAATGTCTTCCAATCTTGATACCTTACTTATATATTTTGTAATATTTTCATAAATTTTTCTTCATTTTCAACGTAAATTGTAATGTAAATTAAAATAAATAAACATTTTGATTGAATGTTTTAACATTCACTATTTTATTTGGTTTTTGAACGTCCATTTCATTCGCTCAGTGACATCTCTAAGTCTCGTTAGCATGACGTCACCTACTTAATCCTATCGAGTCCTCGATAGTCGATACACTATGGTTCGTGCTTCGAACTTTGTAATCGTATCGTCACCTCGAAACGTTTACAATACGGACTCGAATATTTTTCGTGCTCGACCCACTGGTCACATTAGTCATAAGTGAACTTTCGTGTTGTTTCTCTTGATTTTATTTGGGCTAGTAAAATAGCCTAATTTGACTGTCTATGATTTGTAACAAAAGGAGGCTACCATAATGTCTGTATTATTTTTATTGCTTTTTATGATATTTGTTAACATTTTGTCATCTTGCCATACAATGTAGAACACTAAAGTTAAACCCAAAACACAATGACTCGTTCATGGTCATCGGTCACGTAACATAGCCGTTGACTACTACTAAATGAATACTTACTAAATGAATTGACTTATATATTGTTAAATAATTCTTTGTAAAGTGAGATCCTTTCAATTTATCTCTAGGTACAATTGGAACAAATAATGATCGGTTACAACCATATATATATATACATATATTACAATGGTAACCGATCGCTGTCTATACGTGGATGATAAATAATCTGAAATTTGAAATTATTGGGAACCTTTATCGATTTAATACAACCCAAATTATTAATTTTAAATTTTTGTCTATTTATCTGTTTGTCTGTGCGTTTATGCGATTGAGCATGCTAGCCTCAAGAACGGTTTAACCGTTTTAAATGCAGTTTTCACTTTTGTGTTTTGGCAAGCTTCCCTTAACATTTATTGTATGATTTAGTTCAATTTGTTCATAAATCAAAAAGTGATATCATTTTAAAGTATTTATTTCGACAAAATTGTGACAATTTTTTTATTTAATTGTCTGAAACTTAAGATTTCAACGTATTAAAGTGGTAATATTATTACATGAAAATAATTTAAAATAGTAAACAAATAATAGTGTCATTCATACGGACGAAGCTGCGAGCAGGTCGCTAGTTCTAGATAATTTTCTCAAGGAAATGTTATAAAAAGAATATGCATATTTTTTAAACAAATACATATCTATTCAAGATTTTAAAAAGCTTTCAGAGTTCTATTTAGATTTTTGATAGCATAAATATAATAAATTATGTATCTGTGAATTGAGATTGAGCCAACTATTCTTATTGATTTGTGCATATTACGTTATATGATATATCATGTATTTTAGTAGAAACTTCATACTTCTAAATTTTAAAGAAATAAATGTATATTTTCGATAAGCTTTTTTAAGAAATAGGTATATTCTCTCTTCATAAATGTATGATAAGAGTTGTATTGAAAAATATTTAAGGAAAAAAAGTGAGGCCGTCAGTGTCTCTGGAAGTGCGATAGTTCTGGATTCGAAGTTTCGCTACACAACACGCACTGTGTGAACTGAATTCACGCACACGCGGACGCAGATAACATAGTATGTTGACTATTCTCTTTACCATACTATATACGGTAAAAAATTCTAAAGCTAAACAATATATAAATAAAGAAAGATTCAAAGATGTCGATCAGCGTTTAAATGTAATGGAATTGGTGGAATAGTAGTATGTATTTGTACAGCCAAACTAATTTATGAATGTAGCACTAAATGAATAATGACAGAAATAAATAGTTAGAGATGACATGTGAAACTATATGTAAAGATATTTGTAAATATAAATCTGTAAAAATTATATGTTCGATTTATTTATCAATAATTCAAAGAAGTAGTCAGACAACCGAGTAATGGCTCGTGACATAATCGTCTTTTAATTTGTGGTATAGCGGTGTGGTATTTAAATCCTCACAGATGATAATATAAATTAAATAATAATGAGTTTTTCTTGATTACGTATAGGTACGTAATAATTTATTTTAAGTATAAAATTATATTTTTTTCCCTATAATATAATATATTATTAATTATTATATATTAGATACATAAAACACAAGGCCACAGGTCGTGGCGCAGTGGCACAAGTATGTCACTATACGCGACGGATATGAATTTATATAATTTTAAGCACGGCGTGTAGTCCGCCACTCAGCACGTAACGCCTCGAAAAATTCGGCGGAAAATGGGAAACTGCGTGACTTAACGATAGGTTCCCCTCTGTCTACCCTGCTGTGTCCGGAATTCAGCGTCCAGCTGATTTAAATTGAGGCTGTCTGTGAGATTGTACAAGTGAAATTTAAAGAAAAAAAAAACGTTATAAATCAACCTATACTACTCATCAATATCCATGAAAATTATGCACTTTACACAGGTTATTCTGAGAAAACATATCGGAACTGACCTTAATGGCTTATTTTAACTTGCGCACGTACTCGGTTGTCTTTTAGAAGTAAATGGATGTATATTTTTGACTTTTGTACATCTGCTGCTTTTAGGAGAAGAGATCAGACACCGCAAGTGACTTGGTTCTTCGCTACATAAGTCTTAAACGTAGAAATTCACTCTCTATCCCGCATACAGCAGGGTAGGCAGAGGGAACCTAGTGTTAAGACACATCATTCCCCACTTTCCGCCGAGTTCTGGAGGCATTGCGTGTTGAGTGGCGGAACTCAACGCCGCACTTTGCCTCGACACCAAAACGAAGAAATGAAAATATAAATTGAAGTAAATATTTTATCTCCTCGAGTGGGAATCGAACCCACAACCAGTCGATTTTACAGTCACACTCTTTACCCGCTTGTGGTGGCGCAGACCACTGGCCTAGACGTAGCTAAAAACGTAGAGATTGGGATTAAACCAAATCTTCTAGAAATTATTTAATAATAAGCCCGTAAGACTGTACAGTATCTTAATGTAAACGCGACTGTTCGAGTTTCAAGTTAAAGGTCCGATTTCTAAATGAAGGAATGAAATATTTTCATTTCTTTGCTCTAGGAACCAGATCTGATGGACCAAGATACAGTTCAGGCTGTACCCTGGTGCATCAGATCTTGTCATGTCATAAGAAAAAAATCTTGTGGTGGTATTGAATTCACAACACTTGTGTTACGAAAACCCAGAAACTTTATTTACTTAAATTGAGGCCAATCTGATTTTATTTAAATACTTTGTTTAATTCATTTTACTTACAAAACTTTATACCTACTAAATATTTCTTATACGCGACACACTTTGTCATAGGATATCTCTAATCCGGCAAATAAAACTGGCCTATCTTATATTTGAACAGTCTTAATGACCGTAAAAGTAATGATAAGTATGCAGCATTATGTTAAATTCGTAGTTGTGTCATATATCTAAATAGTTTAGCACGTGATTATTTTTATTGTTTTTTTTAATATATTTATACATAATTTATGTGTTAAGACACTTCTGCTCTCCGCTTTTAAGTTAAACAAGAGTTTCATTTCTAATAGCGGAACTTAACACCGTCCGAAACGTAAATATTCCAGTTTTAAATAAATACGAACTTTTCCTCAAATAAACATCGAATCTACATTACGTGTAAACTATTGGAATCCTATCCACTATACTATGTTGGTGCTTTATGAATATACATCTTCACTCTTTTTTCATCATAACATAGGAAGACAGAGAGCTTCTAGCCCCACTTTCCAATTTTTTAAACATGGCGTATTACGTGGCGGTATTCAACGCAGTGTTTTTTCTATTGACAAATTGAAAATACTTATATATTAAATTTAAACAACCTTATGCCCATTCGGGGCAACAAACTCACAACAATCGTATTTATTTATTCAGATGTCGTCGATGGATAAATGTGGATAACATGATAAAAAATATAATATTGTTAACGAACTCGTGTAAAAGAGGGTAGATTTAGGAGAAAATAACTATAAAAGCAGTGGAATTGTGTCAATCGGGGCATTTTTCTTCAGGGGCAAGCCCGGTGCCGCTGTCAAGACCAGTCCAGGTCAACAGCAATATGTCTATTCGAAAAAAAAAGTCAATCGGGGGCAGTTGCTTGCAGGCAAGGGCCCCTATTGGAAGGGAACTAGTGTGAAGTATTGTTAGTAGTTGATACATAACACTTATTGCAATTACATAGTATCTCTTTCCAAATAGTTTAGAATCATATAGACGATATGTGTTTTTATCGTGTTTTTTTTAAAAAACGTTAACTGCTTCCGATTTCTAACAATATAATAATTTAGTAACTACTTTGAAATCAAATCTTACTATTGGTCCATATTAATAGGAAATTGACCGTGAAATAAAGCAATTTGAAAGATTCAGACTTCCCTGTTGTGTTTCAGCGAAAGTAAAACTGCTAGTGGACAGTGACGTCAAAGTATGCTGTTTCGACCTTCAACCCAAAGCCATTTTATCAGATAGTGACATGTTGTCATTTGATAGGATATGTCATAGCGGAAGTATGAAAGGTTTCCGGGTGGCCAAATAGTAACGAGTTTATAAATGAGTTTGTTGGGAGCTGTTTAGGAAGTATATTCTAATAATTTTTTAGAAGAAAAAAAATTTTGAAGATATAAATTTTGTTCACATGTTTTGATTGTTGATTGTAGGTTTATTTTTTTTTAATATGTGACATTCAAATAAAAAAATTAAAAAAGGAAATCGTAATATTTCTAGTTCTTCTTAACCCCATATTTACAATTTTTATTATGTCAGCAAATATTTAAATTAAAATTTTATTAATTTTATGACTGAAAATAAAATTGAATTAAATCAGCTTCACGCTGTATCATTCGTACAACTGGGTAGGCCGAGGGAACCTGGTGTTAAGACACTCTGTTCGTCACTTTCCGCCGTAATCTGGAAGCATTGAGCCGACTTTATTTCTTTAACTTAACATATTCATTGTATTCCCTTGTCGATTTATTAATAAATTTGCATTTGGGTCACGCGCTGGAAGAATCGAGGACAAATGTTTATTACAGTCATTCACACAATTAAATTGGGTTTTGTGGGTGCTATTATGGACAAAATCAGCAAGATTGTGAAGTGAGGCCGTCGTGGAGCAGGGACACAAAGATATGAGTGTAACGCGACGGTTGTGGTTTCGATCCCCACTCAATTATTATTTATTAATATTTTCATTACCTTGCTCTGGTACCAAGGTGAAAGTCTGGCGTTGAGTTCCGCCACTCAACATTCAATACCTCAAAAAAAAACTCAAAAAAAAATGTTTTTTTTAAGTATTAATTATTATTATATATGATTGGATTATGACACATAACCCAATCATCAGACATGCTATTGTACAGTGTATGGCATCAATAATTATTTTTCTAATTCTATGATATAATGAAGAAATATCATGTTATTTATAGTAAACTGCAAAGCATAGTCAGTGAGTAGACTATGTGAGCTTTCACATCAATTATCGCATACATTATAATTGACCAGTTTTAGTATTGAGGCCAGTCGTGGCGCACAAAGTGTTACTGTACGATCGACTGGTTGTGGGTTCGATCCCCACTCGAGGAGATGAAATATTTACTTAAATATTTCCATTTTTTGCTGCTCTGGTGTCGAGGACAAGCGCGGCGTTGAGTTCTGCCACTCAACATGCAATGCCTCAAGAATTCGGCAGAAAGTGGGGAACGGAGTGTCTTAACACTAGGTTCCCTCTGCCTACCCTGCTGTGGGCGGGATACAGCGAAGCTGATTTATTATTTATTTATTTATAATTAACCTACACTGGTCGTCGCGCGAATCTTGTTTATTGCCGTTCTCATAGGATTTCTCATAAAGATTCTCTACAGTCTCTAAACTACACGTAAACTTTTAAAGTCTACTAGTTTCCTACGTTGTCTGTCAGTCACTTAGGTCTGTATGTATAAATCACTCTCATTATTAAAATGGCATCTCAAGATCGATCTTAAGAGTTGAAAACGGCTTATAAATACGGGGCTTAATATCGGCCTTAGCTGAAATAGGATCCCTTCTGGGAATGGAACCCGCACACTTCACGTCACACACTGTCTATACATAAATTCTACAGTCCTCGCTTATCACTTTATTACTTGACACTTCTAGACATCAAAAGAAAGTAAAGAGATAAGATAATTACTAAAAGGAAGATTTAGTTCTAACATATTTGCCAAATATAAAAATTTAGGCGAAACTAAAACCGCGACCTCCAATTAATGCAATACCAGTCTAACATGTATGTGGACTCGGCACGTGTTTAAAACGTTATCAACATTTGTAATTTCCATACAAATTCGTATATAAAATCAGCTTCACGCTGTCACCGCACACAGCAGGGTAGGTAGAGGGTACAGTTCTGGCCTTCAACACGCAATGCCTCCAGAACTTGGCGGAAAGTGGAGAACGGAGTGTCTTAATACTAGGTTCCCTCTGCCTACCTTGCTGTGTCCGGGATACAGCTTGAAGCTGATTTGAATTGATTTGATGTAAATAATGTACCAGTTCATATTTTTATTACTTTTTATGGTAAATAATAATAATAATTAACAAACAAGAAAGAGTTAAATATATACTTTTCCATAAAGAATCACAATTTTTTCCATATTAAAATATTTAACCTTGTGTTCAAAATAGGTTAAATATATATAAACTAGCGACCCGCTCGCGGCTTCGCCCGCTTAACTACGGAATTATTCATGTAATGTACCTATGTTTGCAAAAAAACCCTAAAGATTACTAATGTGAAAATTATTTAAACCTTAATTCAACCCGCGTTTTCGTAGTTCCAATAAGGATGTTTCAATTGTTTGAAAAAACTCACTTAAACAAATGACACAAACAATAGAAAACTTTAACGAAAGAAATTATAAACAACAGACTACCTACTATTCTCTTACCCAAAAATACTTAAACGAAAGATGTAACCAACTATGTCGCGTTGAAATACATTATAATTATTGGATAACCCCAAAATACGTGCAATCGCTTCTAAATTAACTTTTGACGACATATGGGCGTTGACACATGGCGTATGAAATTGGAAGGATTATCAAATGCCATTTAGGCGGTCAACTCAGTCAGGAGAGACCCTCGGTTTCCTGAGAGAGGCCCGTCTTAAACGACCAAGGTTCAATGCAAGGCTCATGAGTCGGATTTGGAGGAGAATAGAAAGTCCCTCGGAAGTAGTCTTACGTCTGACCTCGGGCGGCCGGGTATGCCACGGAGTGCTGCTCCTTAGGTGCAGGTGATACATTGGCGCAGCGGAATGCGTTCGACGCGAGACGACCAATGTGTACCTCCAGGCTTTCTATTTTTATGTTGCGATGATGCGTGGTGTTCCTCACTTAGTATGGCGCCTGCGTCACTCGACGGAGGATGAGGTTCTGGACCACCTGCAGGATTTCTCGTTGAGTGATACTCGCTAGGGCGTTGTGATGTCATCAGTGTATAGTGCGTAGAGAGCAGGTGATAAAATGCTGCCCTGGGGAACAACGGCAGCGATCGAGTCGCTGCTAGACCTTGAACCCTCAACTCTCACGCAAAATGTCCTGTCACTGAGGCAGGGAGGCAAAGACATGCGCGACGTGCTGGGGGGTGCCGGCTCTGAGCACTTAATGAAGTAGGCCCGGGTGCCAACGCGGTCGAATACGCGCGCTACGTCGAAGAAGACTACTATTGCACTCTCCTTTCGGTTAATCGCTGTTGCGGCGTAGTATAACCAGAGTGGTATACCCGCTTGCCAAACTGCTCGCTTCGTGGGTGGATGTGCGACTGGAGAAGTGAGAGGAATAACTTCCCGAACAGCTTGGCGACCGCGCTAAGGAGGGTTATAGATCAGTATCCCACAGGCTGCGGGCTCTTCCCAACCTTGGGCAACATGATGAGCAGGCCTTCCTTCCATGCCCGGGGGAAAGAAGCCAGGCGGGTGCGGCGGATCCATTTTTATAAGCAAAAGGTTGCGGGTCGCAGGGGGACGCGTGGTGGGCGGCGAGTCGCTACACTGCAATATTTTTTTAGTACCGTAATTTTAAATCTGTGCTACTAATCTTCTATATAACTTATTGAAATTAAAAATAGTAAACAACATTTTATTCTATATGAAATGGCCAAAAGGTAACTATTATACTTATATATATACTGAAAGTAAGGGTTAAACATGAGTCGCTATAGCTATAGCTTTTCTCTAAAACTATTTGTAATTTCGAAATATTGTAAAGAGCAAAGTTTATCTTTGTTTAACGTAGAAAATTAAGAACTTATTTAAAAGAATAAGGATTAATATCATTATGGACACACAAAAAGAAAATATATTTAAATTACCGTCTAATTTCCGTCTCCTCTACGCTTTCATTAGTAAGACTTAAACGATTTTTATTTGCATTTCTTGTTCTACGACCTATGAACGACTTTTTCGTGGCATACTTAAATTAAAAAAGGAAATGTTTAAAAAGGTAAAAAATAATAATAAAAGAACAGAAGAAGAGTAAACAAAATAAACAACAGGATACTTAAACGAAAGAAGTGATAAACAAAAGACTACCTACTATTCTATTAATCAAAAAAGTGAAACTAAATATATCGCGCTGAAATAATACATTAAACTCTAATTATCCAATACGTACAATCGCATCTAAATCTACTTCGCTACAGAGGCAGGCGGGGAGACGGGCGCGGCGGACGCGTCGCGGGGCGCGGGGGGACGCATGGCGCGTGGTTAGCCGTTTCGCAGCAAGGATTTTTTGATATTGTAACAACTTCTAAAGTACTTATTAAAATGAAAAACAGTAAAAGACAGTTTTGATCTCCATTAAATGGTCAACGTAACTAATATACTTATTTATATGCTGAGAGTAAGGTAATAAGTGAAACTTGCGCCAAAACTGCGGTTTATAGCTGGCGTGATGTGTCAATAATTAAATGCGTTTTTCTCTAAAACTATTCGTAATTTCAAATTAGTGTAAAGAGCAAATTTTATCTTCGTTTAACGTAGAAAATTAATAAAGTATTTAAAAGGATAAGGATTGATACCATTATGGACAAACATCCCTCACAATAAAAAATATATTCAAATTACTATTTTTAGACAGAAATATACTCACTGTATGTTATCCTTAGAAGATACAAATATGCTGTCGCTGACTTTTTTGTAGATCTTATTAAAAGGAATAATACTCTAGTACATTATTTTCATGTAGGACTTACCATTAAAGCAGCGCATGCGTGAAAGTGTCTCAACGGGGATGACTTTATGCACATTTATCATATTTATGTCAAATTACAATAAAATATACATATAATAAACGATATATAAACCTTCCCTGAGAAATATTCTACCTAATGGTGAAAACCGCATCAAAATCCGTTGGGTGGTTTAGAAGAAGATCGCTTAGAAAGGCCAGACAGAGACGAAATGCGTTCTTATTTTATAAGATATAGAGATAAATACTTCCTTTCATTAATCACGAATCCAAAACGATATTTCTTGTAAAACATCTGCTATACTCATCCAAAAGACATTTATTTTGGTCATGTTTCAAGAAGCATCATATTAAATATTATTGTGTTGGTCTGTTTGCGTTTATCATCTACTTCTTTGAGTAATCTTCATATTTTTTTTATAAAATTAAATAATTATTTTATAATAGCTTCACGCTGTATCTGACTGCCGTTAAGTTTCCAAAACACCGCCTAATTATCGAGAACTGGCGTGGTGGGTATCGGGATTTACATCTTGAGCCCACTCGATCTTAGAGTGCAATTCAACACAACAATAATCTTGTAATATTGGGCGAAAAGTGAGGAACAGGTTTTTTGAAATGAGGTCTGATTCTCTTTATGCTGGAGCCTACAGTGTTAAGCCAGGAAAAGTGTATTTTTTTTAAAAGTCTTCAAATCGTAATAATTAGCATTAATGGAAAAAATCTAAAATCAAATCAAAGCAATCAAAATGATTAATAATTTTAAGTAACATACGCAAATTTTTGTAAATATATTTTTTTTATTTTAGACTGTAATATAGAACAATAGATTTGTTTTTTTTGTAATATCTCATACGTCAAAGTTAATATTTGTTACTGGTCTTTTAAAAAGGCCAGTCGTGGACTAGGGGGACAAAAGTGTGACTGTAAACCGACTGGTTGTGGGTTCTATTAAGGATTCAGGATTCCCATTTATAGTGTCGAAATGTGTGTTTTTGCGATATAAACGGCCATATCTTTTTTATAGTATATAAATAATAATTTCCAGAAAATCATGGGGCCATAGATATGAATATATCTATAAGCATTCCAGAGATAAAGGCTCATGACAGACAGACAGACAGACTGACAGATGGACCTGTAGATGAAACTTCATAGCTTATACATCAAAATATACTATAATAGAAAAATAAATTTAAGCGAAAAGCGGAAGCGGGTCTCTAGTTTTATATACTTTCACCGAATTAATTGTATACAGTAATTTAAATTATATGCTTAGCCCAGTGGACAACGTCAAAATTAAGTGTTACGCGTGTTACATTTAAATAATCTCAGTCATTATAATCTAATTAAAATATAACAAAATCATTGAAAAAGTTCGTAGTTTTTGTTTAATTTTCCTTGTCATTGTTCATTATTAAATTGAAATTAGCATCTGTTTCATGCAATATTGTGGGAATTTTGATTGTTTGAAATGTTGTTGGTGTCGTCATCATCACGAAAAGTAAATTCCTCTATTATTCAGTCATAATTAGGTTTAAATAAAATAAATCAGCTTCACACTGTATCCCGCACACAGCAGGGTAGGCAGAGGGAACCTAGTATTAAGAACACTGCCGTTCCCCACTTTCCGTGGAGTTCTGGAGGCATTGCGTGTAGAGTGGCGGAACTCAACGCCTCGACACCAGAGCGAATAAATTAAAATATAAATGATAATAAATATTTCATCTCCCCTAGTGGAGATGGAAGCCACAACCAGTCGATCTTACAGTCACGCTTTGTGCCCCTGCGCCATGACTGGCCTTAATTATTAGGCTTAACCCGCACATATCAGGATAGGTAGATCCCAGGTTCCCGGAAACCTACTACTAAGACACTCCATTCCTATTTAGACACCATCCAGTCAAATAAATCTTTCAATTAAAAGAAAAATATTAAACAATGTTAAACATAAGCTCAAAACGAACCGGATTTGAACCAAGTACCTACCGTCAGACGTAATACATAATATTGTTTACAGTGAACATGCACTAAGACAACGGCGCCGTGACGGCGTCAAGTTAACAAAGCAATTGTCTTTGTGACCATTGTAATCACCTTGAAATGCCTCTTGGTAGTTTGAACTGATATTCGCCGGTTATATAATATAAGATGGGCCTATTCTAAACTATATACTATTTTATTATGCAATTCTATAATTTTCTTATTCACTTAGAAAAAATCGTGAGCAGAGGAAATCTAGTGTTAAGACACTATTTCTCCTTTTCTGTTCAACTTTCAAAACATATTGAGTCTCACGTGTTAAGAGGCGGAACTTAACTGGTTTTCTCTGTCTGAGCGAGGAAAATAAAATTATAAGGGTTACTTTTTTCTTTAAAAGGTACGGAACCCTAATTATCACTTTCTGATGTGGAGAGCGGAGTATCTTAACGCTAGGCTCCCTCGTCCTATCCCGCAACATTCGGAATACAACGTGATACAACGTGAACAAAACTCAGTATTGAAATAAATTACCTGGGTCTTAGCACATAATAAAAGAAATTCGATGCGGTTTGAAACTTTCTTTAAATACGGGAAGATAAATATGACAAAATATATAAGATATATTACCTTTATAGAAATATAAAGGAAAAAGCTCTGTACTTACTAATGTTCACTTATCGATAACGGCTTAACTTAGTGATTTAAAAATAGATTGGCTATTTTTTTCTTGGGGAGTTTGGTGGTGATGTAAAGTAACTCTATTTACCTGAAATAAAAGGAAGAAACATTAAAATATTTATTACCTTGTGCTTGTTAATTTCAAATTTGGTTGTGGAAAGGGTGACACGTTAAAACTCCTACTACATTTGGGTCCATGTGCATATCTAAAATATTTTCTGGGAAGGACTGGATCTGAATTTTAGCTTTGAACAAAAGTTCGTGTAAAACATTTACACGAACTTTTTTAATTTTTTTTCTGGACAAATTTTTTATTAGTAAAATTTTTGGTGTGGGTGGGTACCAGACTATTTTGGAGTGGGCACTGCCCACCTGTCCCCCTTTTTTCCTACGCCCATGCATGCATACCATGCGGTCACAGGTCCCAGTTACTGCTTCGATCTCTACACCTTGGATCGCGATAGGCACTCGCACTGTGAATCCATGGAATGCAAAGTAGTTTCTTCTTATTTTATTGATATGAGAAGTAATATGCACTAAAATGTTATCGATGTTTATTATATCAAAGGTTACTGCCTGGGGTTCAATGTCACTGCAGAATTTTGACAGTTTTTTTATTATGTTTTATGTTTATAATTAAGTACTGTTATCTAATTGAGTTTTTATAGTTATTTTATCCGGTTGCCATTACAGAAAAAATTGGAAAATAATAATAAAAATTATTTAATGTTAATTATATGCATATTATATTTTTAGTTATGTATAGACAAACATTAGCTTCACGCTATTTTCCGCACAAATCAGGAGGGTCAGATAGAACTAGGGAAGCTAGTGTTAAGAAACTCCGTTCCCATTCACGTTCCGTTACCCACTTCACACCGAATCCTGCAGGCATTGCGTGCTAAGTGGCAAAACTTAACACCGCACTTTGCCTCACCACCAGGGCGAAATTATTTTATATTTTATTTCCCCGAATGGTAATCGAACTCACAACCGTCGCATCTTTGTGGTCGTTCGCTACGACGACTTCTAATTTCAATTTCTTTTCATTTTTAATAGATAAGCATTTCTCCGATATTAATAAATTTTCTTCATTTTTACTTACTCAAACCAACTGCGATGGAATATAACAAATTACATTCTTAACGAAACCTAAGTTATTAAGATGAATATTACTAACGTGGGATGTTAGATAAAATATCCAAAAGGAAGAGGATGCGCGATAAAAATATGATTGATAAATTTAATAAATATACCGGAAGTCAAAATCCTTACTTGTCTTAATATGTAAATAGCCTTGTTCCTATGAAATATTTATTACTTACAAAGTTATATCTAAGAATTAAATTAAAATTTCAATATAATTATATATTAATTTTATAATTTTATTGAAATTTTAATTTAATATTTTACATTTAGCCAGTCGTGGCGCAGGGGCACAAAGTGTGACTGTAAAACCGACTGGTTGTGGATTCGATCCCCACTCGAGGAAATGAAATATTTATTTAAATTTATATTTCCCTTTCTTCGCCCTGGTGTCGAAGCAAAGCGCGGCGTCGAGATCTCCCACTTAACAAGCTATACCATCAGAATTCGGTAGAAAGTGGGGAACAAGGTGTTTTAACACTAGGTTCCCTCTGCTATGCTATGTGCGGGTTACAGCATGAAGCGTGATTAATTTTAAAATACTTAAAAAAAATATCACTTTGATAATAATGTACGTTGTATTTAAATGTAAAACATTTAACTAGTACTAGCCATTATTGATAGCTTACCTAGGTTAAAATTTGCAAAATTTTGACAGATATACCTATCGCTCCCTCGATGTTTCAGTTCCCCGAGTGGGAAACGAACCCACAATCGTCGCGGTCATAGTGGCATGTTTGTGCCCTTGCGCCACGACTATCTTAGTTTATTTTTTACTTTAGTAATATATATATATATATATATATATATATATATATATATATATATATATATATATATATATATATATATATATATATATATATATATATATATATATATATATATTAAATAAAACAATTGACTTGTATGTGACATATCGAGATAATTTAAAGCATTCACAAGTACTATTATAGTATGACGTCTTCGAACACACGACACTCTATTTATTCAATTGGTTATTGTAAAACCACTTGATTATATAACATTTATTTTATATGGCACAGTCTTGTGGCAAAAATATTTTATAATATTTTTTTAGTTTAAATATTATTCCGTATGTACCTGATTTGAGGCCAGTGGGACAGACAGTGGCACGGGGTGACAAGCGAGTGACTGTAAACGCGACAGGTTGTAGGTTCGATTCCCATCCGAGGAAATTAAATATTTAAAGAAATTATCTTTTTCTCACAACTGGTAAATTATCCTTTTTTTCACACCCAAAAGCTATTATTTTTTAGGATACACAAATGTACAGTTTTCATATTTTTCCATAAACTAGTAATACCTGTAGATTCTAGCTGCCGAATTTCATAATTCTAGGTCAACCGGAAGTACTCTATGAATTTTGATTCTCTTGGTAGTATCGAAATACGCGATTTTTGCGATATAAACGGCCCTATCTTATTTTTAAATAAATGTAGAAATATTTTTTTTGTCAGAAAATCATGGGGCCGCAGATCTGAGTATATGGTTTGAATTTCAACTCGATATCTCCAAGCGTTCCTGAAATAAAGGGTCTTGACTGACAAACAGACGGACAGACAGACAACAAGTGATCTTATAAGGTTTCCTTTTGTCCTCAAAAAGTACGGAACCCTAAAAATAATCTAAGTTATTTTACATATAACATTTCCACTTCTATAAAAGAGAGTTATTAAGATAACAGCAATTTACCTTATTGAACTTAAATATTTTGTTTTACTATGTCAACAGCGCTATCGCTTGTACGGTTTCGTGGCCAGTATATGCACACAAAAGGATCTTTGGACGTCTCATACAAATACATACATACATATTTACATATATTTACTTGCATTTAAAATACACAATTGTATGACAATTTTCCACTCCTGGCCGTTATTTGGATGACTCATGTTTTATAAAGGGCTTCCTTATCGATTGTGATCTTTTATAAGAAATGTTTCTGTTATATTAGGAATTTCTTTGTATTGTTGTAGTTTTATTATCAGTTTCACGCTGTATCCCGCACACAGCAGGGTAGGTAGAGGAAACGTAGTGTTAAGACATTTCGTCCTCCACTTTGCGAATTCTGGAGGTATTGCGTGACAAGTGGCGGAACTCAACGTCGCGCTTGTGTGCGCTGTGTCAAGGCCGACACGAACAGACCGAAGAAATGAAAATATAAATTTAAATTCCTAGAGTGGGGATCGAACACAACCAAGTCGATTTTACAGTTAATATTTATAGTTCATTTGTATAATTACATCTTTGATGATTTTATACTATCGTGGCGCGGTGAGACAGCGTCCGACTGTAAATGCAATAGGTTTGATTCCCTCTCAAAGAAACAGAAAGTGAGGCGTTGAGGTCCGTAACTTTACGCATTTTTTTGAAAATTGGGCGGAGTATTTTAACACTAGGTTTTCTTTGCCTACTTTTCTGTATGCGAAAAAGTTTGTTCAGTGAATATTGAGTTACTTCGTTTCTGTTCAGGGAAAGTTTCACGTATAATTTACTTTCCTCATAAATGAGACAGAATACTGAGAATATATCAACAAAATAATGCTTTTTCCTTTTTAAAATGTATATGTAGGAAGAATATATGCAAAATTAATAAATAATAAAATGATAACCAAGAGGCCAGTGGTGGCGCAGGGTCACAAGCCTGCGGCTTTAACGTGACAGGTTGTGGATTTGATTCTGACTCGATGAAATTAAATATTTAAAAATTTTTAATATTCATTTCCTCGTTCTGTTAATAAGGCAAACCGTGTCGTTGAGTTCCGCAACCTAACACCCAATGTCTCCAGACTTCGGCTGAAAGTGGGCAACGGAGCTATCTTAATGGGAACGGAGTGTCTCTACACTAGGTCCCCTGGGACCAGAGGGATCCTGATCCCTCTGCCTGCCCTGATATGTAAAGCATAACACAGCGTGAAGCTACAAAAATTAGCAAAATTTATAAATAGTAAAATAATAACCGGTTTTTGTAACCACAACGTCAACAACAACACAAGGTTTTTATGCATTTGCATTAAATACGAGATAAACAATCATATTGTAAATTATAATAATAAAATGTCACCTATTCAGCTACAAAAGTCATTTCTATACAAATATAATGTATATCGGTAGCTAAAGTGCCGGTCGTGGCGCAGATGACTATGAACGCGACTTGATGTGGGTTCGAAACCCACTTGAGGAAATGATTTTTTTTATGTTTACAAAAAGGCAATCTAAAAATACCTGGACTTTCTTAGGAATTAAATATCTAGATAATTATCTCTAGTTAAAAAAAAAATAAATTAAATTAGCTTCACGCTGTATCCCGCACACAGCAGGGTAGGCAGAGGGAACCTAGTGTTAAGACACTCCGTTCCCCACTTTCTGCCGAATTCTGGAGGCATTGCGTGTTGAGTGGCAGAACTCAACGCCGCGCTTAACCTCGACACCAGAGCGAAGAAATGGAAATATAAATTTAAGTAAATATTTCGTCTCCTCGAGTGGGGATCGAACCCACAACCAGTCGGTTTTGCAGTCACACCTCGTGCCGCTGCGCCACGACCGGCCTCAAGTGGTGTCTGTAGTGATTAGTTAAAATTATATATATTAAAAAATATATATGAAATATTTATTTAAATTTATATTTTAAGTTTTCGCTTTAGTGTCGAGGCAAAACACTGCGTTGAGTTCCGCCACTCAACACGTAATGCCTCCGGAATTCGGTGGAAAATGAGGAACGGAGTTTCCATACACTACACACTAGGATCTAGGTTACCTCAGCCTACCCGGCTGTGTGTCCGCGTGACGCTAAAAATGATTATAATTTTTAACAAAATAAAACCGACTTGAACCAGAACTTTACTAAACTCTCATCTAGTTTGAAGTGCCCCTTCCAATAAAAAAAGACTCATTGATACCATTGCCAGAAATTTACCAAATTAAAATAGGACATGAGATTGGAAATTAAATTGATAACCTCCTCCTTTTACAGAAGTCGGTTAAAGACGTCACCTATCCAGCTACAAAAGAATCATTTCTATACAAATCTAATAAAATCGTCATATAAAGTAGTTGCACTCATCCGTTAGTGTTCTGATATACGAGGCATGATTTTGTAAAAAATAGGATATTTTTTATTTTGTTTTCAAAAACATGTTGTGATTATGGCTGTTTGTAATATAATATTTTGATTTAATTTTTAGTTTTGATATGTTTAACTTTTTGTACAATACGGCAGTTTTTTTGACTTACGAGCTAATTTTAATATAAATCTATGTATATTTATTATTTACTTAGGAAACGTTATGTTTTAGTTGATAGATATTTGATTTTTGAGCCAGTCGTGGCAAACGGACACAAGCGTGTAAACGGGACAGTTGATTTGCTCTAGACACGAGTTCAAACGAGACGTTGAGTTCTGCTTATCAACACGCAATGACTCCAGAAGTCGGCGAAAAGAGGAAAACGGAAGTGTTTTAAGGAACGAAATGTACACTAGGTTCCTAGATCCCCTCTACTTTCCCATGCTATGAAGCAAAAAAATACTTACTTTAAACAATTCTAAATCTAAATTAACGATGTCGAAACAGATAATGATGCACCCAAAAAAGTCACAAACAAATATACACGTGTCTCGTTTATCATTATATAAACAAAAAAATATTTGAAAAAATTACAAAGATAATGGAAAAGGACAAATTACATACAGTAAAGTACACTGCATGTCATCTATTATCACAGAATCAAGCCCATAAACTGTCAGTCCGTCTGTCACGAAAGACAATGTTTACCCCCAAAACATTTGGACCAGCGTGACTGTGTTATCTCAGAGTGACCGTTAGTAAAAAAATTAAAATTAAATCAGCTTCACGCTGTATCCCGCACACAGCAGGGTAGGCAGAGGGAACCTAGTGTTAAGACACTCCGTTCCCCACTTTCTGCCGAATTCTGGAGGCATTGCGTGTTGAGTGGCAGGACTCAACGCCGCGCTTTGCCTCGACACCAGAGCGAAGAAATGGAAATATAAATTTAAGTAAATATTTCATTTCCTCGAGTGGGGATCGAACCCACGACCGATCGGTTTTACAGTCATACTTTGTGCCACTGCGCCACGACTGGCCTTTTGTATATATTTAGTAATTAGTATATTAATTATCAAATCAAGGTTCCTTTTGATAGCCACAGTGACTAGTGTTTTTTTTCGATCTCAGGTTCAAGATCGATCAGATTGCAAGTCATTTTCTTTGAAACTTATTGTGGTTTGATGCCACTGTAATATTATTAAATGTTTAATGCATTTTAGTTATAATAATTTTACTTGAACTTGTCAAAACTTTATATCTACAATAGGCGGAGAGTTACAGGGTTCTCTCTGCCTACTATATACAATAAGAGAGATTTAGAATCAAAAAAGAATTCAAGTTTAGTGATTACAAGACTATTTGGTTATCCTGTAGGTGTAGGCCATACGTGGAACAGGGGCACAAGCGAGCGACTGTTAACGCGACAGGGTTTTGGTTTCGATTCCCACTCTGGGGAAATGAAATATTTAATATTTAGATTTTTTAGTAACGAGGCATAACGCGGCGTTGAGTTCCGCCGCACTATCCGCAATCCTTATAGATTTCGGCGAAAATTGGGGCATGAAAAGTGTCTTAATGGGAACACAGTGTCTTAATGCTAGGTTTCCAGGTTCCCTCTGCATCGTGAATTTATAATTAAAAAAATTACAAATAACTATTACTTTCGGTATTTTTTTGTATTTTCCGGTTAAAATAAAAATAATAAAAAAAAAACCGTCACAGATACATAAATGTCAAATAAAATGAGAGTGATCAGCTTAATATATTGTTATAATTCAGATTTATTTATGTTTTTTTTATTATTAAAATTATAATTTTACATTATAATTTTTTATCTCAACGGAAAATGATATTTCCAATTTATTTTCCTCTATGCTATAGAGAAAAATAAATTGAATTATATATTTTATTATTATTATTAAGTATCACAGTCCTTAGGATATGCAGAGGGAACCTGGGAACCTAGTTTTAAGACACTTTTGGTAACCACTTTCCGCCGAATTCTAGAGGCATTGCGTGTTGAGTGGCGGAACTACGCCGCAATATAGGCAATATTGTTATATTTTTGAAGAATATTAATTATTTTCCTAGAATATATTATGTAATTCTGAGACGTCATAACTTAGCTTGTGTAGGAAACTATTATTATTATTCTAGTCTTGTTCCTCAATTGTGAATAACAAGTTATTATTATATTTTGTCTCTTGGGCATTCCTTGAGGAAGAATTTAAACAAGCCAAGGTATTCGAATATATCTATCTATACTTATAATAAAATCGTATCGGATCGGTGTCTGTACATGGAAGAAATAAATTATTAACATTTAATAACGGTAATAGAGGCCAGTCGTGGCGCAGCGGCACAAAGTGTGACTGTTAAACCGACTGGTTGTGAGTTCGATCCCCACTCGAGGAGATGAAATATTTACTTAAATTTATATTTCCATTTCTTCGCTCTGGTGTCGAGGACAAGCGCGGCGTTGAGTTCTGCCACTCAACACGCAATGCCTCCAGAATTCCGCAGAAGGTGGGGAACGGAGTGTCTTAACACTAGGTCCCCTCTGCCTACCCTGCAGTGTGCGGGATACAGCGTGAAGCGGATTTATTTTATTTTTATTTATAATAACGTAATAGAACCAAAAACAATTATTTAAAAAAAAAAAAAAAAATGTCTGTGCGTTAGTTCATGCTAATTCCAGAAACGGTTTTCACTATTGCATTTTATTAAACTTCCCTGACATTTAATGTTTATTTTGGGTTCAACCGGTTTATAAATAAAAAAAAATATTTTAAAGAATGTTGTCCGACAAACTGCTATAAATAACTGTTTTATTTAATTGGCTGTAACGTTACTTTTTCAATATGGATATAGGTTTTTTTTAATTATATTATTAAACAAGCGGGCGAAGCCGCGACCTGGTCGCCAGTATTTAATGATTCTATTAGTTATTATAATTTACATAATATCTGCGCAGTTATTTTACATTGTAGCTGCTATAGTGCTATATAAACAATGAAAAAATGGGTACAATATGGGTTCTTGTGGTCACTATGGCATGGGTATTGCCTATTCTAATAGGAGGTTTACTTGTCTTGATTATAGCGTTGAATAGCATCTATATTTTCTTTTACTCGATGTTTTCTTTTTTTGGGATTTATTTGAAAAAAAATATATAAGATAATATTTTCCTTTTTGGTTATTTTTTTATATTTTTATTTTCACTTTCTGCCGAATTCTGGAGGCATTGTGTGTTGAGTGAATTTTATCTCCTCAAGTGGAGATCGAACCCACAATCAATTGGTTTTCCAATCACACTTTGTGCCACTGCGCCACGACTGGCCTCAAAACATTTTTGGTTAATTATTTGAGGAAAAACATAAGATACAGAAGGTTAATCATTTGAGGAACTGACATGTATTTTAAAAGTAAACAACTTGTTGAAGGCGCAGGGGTACAGTGCGCCACAACAGCTTCAAACAAGTCACACAGGTGTGACTGTAACGTCACGGTCATGAGTTCGATTCCCATTCGTGGGAATGAGTTATTATTTACTAATATTTTCATTTCTTAGCACTGGCACCAAGGCAAAAGCCCGGCGCTTAGTTTGATTTCAATGTTAAAGCAACGAGGATAAAATCACATTAAAAAGATTAACATTGATTCTGTTAGGCATTTAAATATTATTAGCTTATAATTAGATTGCAAATGTGACATCTTCTATTAATTACTCATTTAAAACTCCATACAAAAAGTGATTAGGTAATCTATATATATATATAAGGACATGTACCTGACTGACTGAGGTAAGACGCACGCATAGCCGTAACCGATGTGCGTAGAAACGTGAAATATGGACAGATTTTTATTTTCATTATCTGAACATCCACTAAGAAGGGATTTTGAAACATTTTAACCCTAAAGGGATGAAATAGAGGTTGAAAGTTTGTATGGATTTTTTTTTAAATCGCCACCGATTTTTATAAAATTTAAAATTCGGACTCATAAAAATATTTCATTGAACACGTGTTTTATGGTTTTTCAGAATTTACCCCCTAAGGATTCAAATAAGGGGTTGAAAGTTTATATGAAAAAATCTTTAAATCGCCACAGATTTTTATAAAAATTTAAATTCAGACTGTTAAAAATATTTTATTGAACACGTGTTTCGTGGTTTTTTTAGGATTCACCCCACCCAATAAGCGGGCGAAGCTGCGCGCGCCCACTAGTATTTAAATATGTAGAATAAGTAAAATTGTGTGTTCTTTTATTTTTGACATTTAAAATCTAATTACATAAAGCTTCGCGCTGTATCCTGCACACGACAGGGTAGGCAGAGGGAAAATAGTGTTAAGACACTCCGTTCTCCCCACTTTGTTGAGTGGCGGAACTCAACGCCGCATTTTACCCTCCAGACCAAAGATAAATGTGAAAGAGAATCAAACCTAGAATCAGCACGTGTCATTTCGTCGAATCGTCGTCGTCGATTTCGTAATATTACCAACGGCGCCGCGATTGTATCTATATATATATATATATATATATATATATATATATATATATATATATATATATATATATATATATATATATATATTTATATATATATATAATATATAGGTTGTAAATTAGAATATGGTAATGCTTAAGCGTGTTCGGTATTACATCATAGCTCCTAAGGACAATGTCAAGGATAACTAGCTCTATACCTTTAGATAACAAATATTTGTTGTTTATTAAAGATTTTTATGAGGCCAGTCGTGGCGCAGGGGCACAGAGTGTGACTCTAAAATCGACTGGTTGTGGGTTCGATCCCCACTCGATGAGATAAAATATTTGCTTACATTTATATTTTCATTTCTTCGCTCTGGTGTCCAGGCTAAGCGCGGCGTTGAGTTCCGCCACTCAACACGCAATGCCTCCAGATCCCTTGTTAAAGGTTTTAGTACATTTGACTATTTGTCAGCGTGGCGTTGAGTTAAGCTAGAACAGTTAACCTAGAATTATGAAATTTGGTAACTAGCATCTACAGCCAGTACCTTCTAGTTCAGGAAAAAATCAGAAAACTATACGTTTGTGGTTAAATCCTAAAAAAATAATAGTCATAAAAAGGGGGCAAAATTTTGTATTAAAGCCGCTAGTTCTAGTGAGGTATCAGATGAAAGGGCCCTGGCTAAGCTAAGCCTGAATGTTAGAAACAGCTCAAGACCTCCAATTTTTTACGGAACCATCGGTGGGCGAGCCCGACTCGCACTTGACCGGTTTTTTTTGTTACTAATATATTTAAAATCAACTTTTTTCTGGTAAACTTAAATTTCTTGGCCACACATTTGATTTTATCCCCTCTATCTATCTATCTATAAGCATCTTCTCGATCACGTCAATAGCACGGCAACTGAAAGCAAAGGGAACATATTGTTCACCCTACTTTCCCTATTTTTTCGCTAGAATTCAAGACATTACATGTTGAGTATCGCACAGAAAATAATTTATTCCCCCGATTGAGAATCGAACTCACGTCTTTTACTTTTAGAGTCAGACAATATAAAATATAAAGACAAATAAAGAAATATTGGCACTAAAACTAATCAGGGTTAGTAGTTAGGTGTCACCTTGTCGCGTTTTTTTTTTGTAATGTATAAGTAATCAGAAATTTAATTTTTAAATACGACAAATGACGATATTGAATTGAATATTTCAATAAATTGTTTAATTTAAATCAAATCAAATCAGCTTCACGCTGTATCCCGCACATAGCAGGGTATGCAGATGGAACCTAATGTTGGGACACTCCGTTCCCCAAATAAATGTAAATAAATATTTTATTTCCTCGAGTGAGGATCGAACCCGCAACCAGTTGGTTTTACAGCCACACTTTGTGCCCTTGTGCCACGACTGGCCTTAAATTTAATTCAAATAATACTTAAATTACTAAGACTTAAACTAAAACTACTAAAAACAAGTTTTTAAATATTCTTCTTTTGCGTACGTAAATGTTAATTATTATATTTTCTTTGTATTTTTGTGATTATACGGAAATAATATTTCGAATGGTTTTTGTATACACAGATTAAAAAAATTTTTTTTAGCTTCTCGCTAAATCTTGCACATAAAAAGGAAGCCTAGTGTTAAGACAAACCGCTCCCATTAAGACACTTCCATTCAGCATTTTCCGCCAAACTCTGGAGGCATTCCGTGTTAAGTTGCGAACCTTAACGCCGCGCTTTGCCTAGTTGTTAGAGCGAGGAAATGAAAATATTTGGTTATGTGGGTGCGATTCTCACTAGAGGGAATATCCTCTATTAGGAATTGAACCCACAACCCTCACGCGTCTACAATCACACGCTTGTGTTGTGGGTGTGGATCAAATCCATAATCATAGGTTCTTTTTATAGTTTTTTCTTCTATTCTATGCCAGCACCTAACGCCGCGCTTTTCAATATATACATATTTGACATTTTGATAATTATTTTTTTTATTTCTATAATTATTTCTTAGGTTACTAATTATATTAATGTGAATTGAATGTAGAAACTAAAACCATAAAATAGTTTAATTGCATGATAAAGAAATATTCGTATTCAGCGATAACTACTTTTCTAAATAAAAAGTAAAGAAACAAGCTTGAAAAAATATCGTTACCACATGCACTACAATAATAAAATATATTCTTTTATAATATTATTTTATAAAAATACCAATAAGGTCGTCGTGGCGCAGGTGCACAAGTGGGTCACTACTACGTAAACACGACGATTGTGGGTTCAATTCCCAGGTCTACTTAAGTTCCGCGACTCAACACGCTATACCTATTAAATTTGGCGGAGTCTTAATGGAAACGGGAGTGTCTTGACACTATGTTCTCTCTACCTATACTGCTATATGCTAGATATAGCGACATAGTAACACTGTATCATTATTCACACATATAACATATGTATATTATTTAAATTTATATTTAAAAAAAAATCTAAATTTTAGCGACTAAAATAAAATACGAGAATATATAAAATATTTTACACTCTAATCACCAATCGCACTATGCAATGTTGTATACGAAAATATTTTTTAGTTTCATTTATAACATCCAAAAAAACTATTGTTTTAATGAAATTTACTAACCAGCTCTAGACGAAATCCTTTTCCTTCGCCTATTTAATATATATATAAATATATGCACTGCACAAAAACTTTTATTTATTATATTTAAATTTAATTTTTAACTCAATAAATCAAGTATCGACCGCACGTTGTACCGACGCGCGGCGTGAATGCGGACTGAAATGTGTAGCGTATAGGAGTGTGCACAACAGCTCACTTTTGTGAACGAGAACAAACGATGTGTTCAGTTTAAAGAACATGTTCAGTTTTACGTTCAGTTCTCTTTATATGTTCAGTATTGCGGGCGTCGTGGCGCAGGGGAGGGGGGCTACAAGCGTGTACAAAATATCATTAGAATACAAACGTATATTTCGCCGGCTAAAATGTGGCTGTGATAGCTTGAGTGGTAAGTCGGTCGAATCCTTAACTAGAAGACCTTAGTTCGAGTCCGGATGTTATCAGCCTATTTTTTTTTTTTTTAATATATAATTTATATCTAAATATAAATTTCAAAAGACAATTAAAAAAGATCGATCGTCTATTATCCGCGTACTATTTATTAAAAGTAAAGAAGGTCAATTAAGGCATTCATAATAATAATATAAAATCTTTATTTCTAGAATAAAACTCCAATTAAAGTTAAATTACAATTAACAATTAATATAGACTACAAATAAAATGGACACACAAATACATAGCTGTGGAGTCGATCCCCATTCGAGGGAATGAATTGTTATTTATTAATATTTTTATTTTATACGCAATGTCTTAAAAAATTTGGAGCGTCTTAACACTAGGTTCCCTCTGCCTACCCTGCTGTACGTGGGTTAGAGCTTATTATTGGTGAAGCTTATTATTATCAACATATACACAGAGATAATTTAATGTTCCGCAATATTGAAATACTTCCACATTTGCCCTCTTCGTGGCATTTTTAAGAAAAGAAATATAAATCTAAACTAATTAAATCTAAAATAAGATTACACTAACGTAAAACTAACACTTATTTACACTTTCGTAATTAAATATAAACAAATAAAAGCAAAAGAAAGCGAAAAAAAAGAACAAAAACTTCTAGCGTCCTTCTAATTAATACATATAATACGTCATTAACCATTAAAAGTGTACAATACGTCATTAACCATTAAAATCCATAATAACACCTAAATTTATTTTTTCCCAAATACTCAAATACTAATAAGAAAAAAAAAATTTGCTTCACGCTGTATCCCGCACACAGCAGGGTAGGCAGAGGGAACCTAGTGTTAAGACACTCCGTTCCCCACTTTCTGCCGAATTCTGGAGGCATTGCGTGTTGAGTGGTAGAACTCAACACCGCGCTTAACCTCGACACCAGAGCGAAGAAATGGAAATATAAATTAAAGTAAATATTTCATCTCCTCGAGTGAGGATCGAACCCACAACCAGTCGGTTTTGCAGTCACACATCGTGCCGCTGCGCCACGACCGGCCTCTATCCTAATAAGAATTTTGAAATTATCATAAAAAAATCTAACGTTTAAGTGTAATAAATGTAAGTACTCATTACTATTATAGTTCTTATTAAATGGTATTAGAGCATCATTTAGAATGTGAAAAATATTCACCAATTACGACTTACTATCATCGCTACCAAAGGATTCCAATTTTCAAATTCGAGATTAAGAGTGCGTGTGAGCGAGATGTCGCTATACCTCTCTCTTGTGACGCGAATGATCGCAGTCGGACGGAGCGATCGTTTAAAGAGTCAATGAAAATGAACGCGACAAAAAATGAACGCAAAGTTGTTCTGAAATTGAACGGATCAAATATTCTTTTTAGAGATCGGTTCTTTTGTTCAGTTATATAATAAAACGAACACCTCTAGTAGCGTATATATTTTTTTTTTTTAGTATTCCCGCGCTGCCACTTGGGACGCGTTGTTTTTGACGTATTTTGTTTTTAATGTTTTTTTTTTTCATCTACGCGTGAACCTGTTGTATACAGCCACAAGATGAAAGGTTTGTTATTAATGTTATCTATGTAGAATTGATTATTTCTATTTTTGTTTATATTTTATGTTTTGCTTTAAGGTTATGTTTTATAAATAGGTTGTGCTAGCCATGCTTGTTGATTAAATTGAAATGTTTCTCGCTGAAAAGCTGTTGTTACATCACTATTTGTGATTGTTGCGATTTCTTAGAATTGCTGTGCTGATTGCTAGATAGCTAGTTTAACTATATGCATGGCCTAGGAATTATGATGCAAGATTAGACTTTATCTAGATCACAGACAATTTTTTTGTATTTATGTAAATAATTACATAGTTTTTACTACGTTTTAAATCACATGCTAAAGAAATGTTGTATATAATATGTTTATAGGTTAATAGGTGACTATTATAATACCGTTGCAGAATATCTTTGAATGGATGGTTTCATTTGTAGTCGAAGTTTGTGGCATCGTATGATCTTTTTTTTTTCTTGTCTTTATTTCAATAATTATAGTAAATTTATTCTATTTCGTTTGGAGGACACGTCTCCGTGACGTTAGTGCTGAAGTACCTAATGTTAAAAAATTAAATATAAATTTTATACTTCCTTGTTTTTATAAATATTCACTATCCACGGTGTTGTATAATAATGTTGATTGTTTTTGATGAGGTTAGGTTTTAGCTTAATCTAGTGTTTAGACACTCCGTTCCTATTAGGACACTTGTTTTTTTAGCTTCACGATGTATCCCGCACACATTGTGGTAGCTAGAGGGAAACTAGTGTTGAAGCACTACGTTTTCCACTTGCTGCCGAATTCTAAAATTCTACCACCCAATACGCGATACCACCAAATTTAGGCTGAAAATGGGGAACGGAGTGTTTTAACACTAGGTTCCTGCTGCCTATCCAGCTATGTGCGGGATACAGCGTGAAGCTAAAAAAAAATCATGTACATTAAACCGTTACATTTGTATCTTAATATACATACAAATTAAACATAATATTAAGAATGTTAAATTTTTCTTCAATCGAGTTCAATGGCCGCAGTGCGTTGACTCTTAATCCGAAAGCCCTTTTAAGGAAGTTCAAACACTATTGTGTAATCAAATATTGAAGATCTATATTACTTATATTTTATATTTATATATCTACATACATTATACGTATAATTTAACCTCAATTGTTAAATAAAATGTTATAACTTCTAAATTTGGTGACACAATACTTCGCATATATAATTAAAAAAAATATAATTATAAAAAATCCCAGGATTTTTTTTTAAGTATTGGCAAAGCGGCATAGTGGTTAACTGTAAAGGCGACGGTTGGGGATTCTATTCGCACTCGGTAAACGAATTATTCTTATGACGCTCTGGTAACAATACAGATATTAAAAAAAATCCAATTTAGCAGTATAAAGAAAGTACCTATTTTTATTTTATTTGCTTTTTTTTAAGTAAAATTTATATAAAAACAAAACAAGCTTATAAGAACCGTTGATACTGATAGAAGCATATATATTATTATAGGCACTTATAGTCTGTTAAATTCGAGCGTCAGTAATTTATAAAAGTTCCCCTACAGTTAACGGCTTGCACCATAAAAGAACCATGGGCTTGGACCAATAGCAGGAAAGTGACGTCACTCTCTAATGCAACGGGAGTAAGCGTGGGGTCGCTAATATGGGGATCGAAGTTTCGATCTGACATGAATTTAAATATATTATTGATCTTTTAAAAGGTTAAATATAAACTTTTGTGATGTATAAGAAACTCGTTTTAATCAGTGGCTTTGCTCGCGTGGTATACTTAAATTATATGTACAGTGGGTTTGTGAATTTTTCAATTATAGCCAAAAGTTCCAGAGATTAGTGCGTTCAACGAAACAAACTCTTCAGTTTTATGGCATTAGTATAGAAGTATAGATGCTGATTAAATATTATTCTTTTGAATTGGACCAAAATATTACCGTTTTTGACAATTTTCGTAATGGATGGTGGAAGTCCTCGGCGTACTTTGCCCACAACACCTGAAATTATATTTTTTATTCGTACTTTTATATAGTAGCAGACAAATCTTCGATTTAAAAAAATATTGCGTGTTGAGTTATGAATTAGTTTTACCAAACAATATCATTATTTTTTTTAGATAGATTACCAAAGAGCTAAATGAAAAATCTTTTCATTTTTCTCCAGAATATTAGTGATTTTGTGTAAATAATGATTTTATCGTACGAATTTGAATAACATCACTGCATAAACCACGCCCAGGGCGCTGCTGATGGTAAAAAATCTATGTAAGTTTACATTTCAAAGAAATAGAATTGTTAAATAAGTAGTGTATAAAAAAAACCACAAAAACAGCTAATTAATTTCAAATTTAAAAAATCATTTAAAAACTATTCAAAACTACTACGCAAGGTTACGTTGTTTTTCACATAATAAATACATGTATATATTTTTTACATTATGACACAACATTGTACGTATCATGATTCGAGTAAACTTTACCAAGTTTAATTATGTTCTAAGAAAATGGGTCGTGTTTATTGGAGGTTAAACTTACTACTAAGGAACCGTTCAAATATTACGTAAGCACTGTAGGGGGCGGGGGGTTCTTGTATTTGCTTATTTTTGACGTGTTCAATAAAATATTTTTAAGAGGATTGCTTATTTTTGATGACATAGGTGAGGGGGGGGGGGGGGTCAATAAATGCAAAAAAAACTGCTTACGTAATACTTGAACCGCCCCTAACTCGTGACAAACAAACCGTTTACTACTAAGCCACAATGGACCCACGAGTTTATTCATACTTCAAAATTAACTCGAGTTAACTCGATATGTGAAGATATAAACAAAAATATTTTATGATATTCACATGATCAACGAGTAATACCGAATAATTCAAAATGAAAAAATAGATTTTTATAAATAAATAAAATTGCGGAAGCGAATCTTGTTGGCATTGGCGCTGTCCGTGTTTACCATAACGCTGGTTATCCACGGTGACGCAAAAGTGAAATGATTTTATCGATTTTATTAGGATTTTTGTTTAGCTTCACGCTGTATCTCGCATATAGTAAGTTAGGCAGAGGGATGCAAGTGCTAAGACACTCCGACCCCACTTTCCGTCGAGGATTGAGTGGCGGAAACTCAATGCCGTCCTTTTTTGTCTTGATACCATAATAACTCATTCCCCCGAGTGGTAATCGAATCTATAATCGTAATGTTACAGTCATACGCTTGTGCTTCTGAGTCACGACGGTCTTAATTTCAGAAAAAATATATATGTAACTGTAAATTAATGTTAACTAAAGAAATCATCGAACATGCGACCTAGAGTTCCGTCACTCAAACTGCAGTGCCTCAGAATTCGGTAGAAAATGGAAAAAGAGTGTCTTTATGGGAGCGGTGCGTCCTAGCACTAGGTTTTCAGGTTCCCTCTGCTTACCCTGCTACATTCATGATACAGCGTGTAACTACAAAAAAAAATAATTACATGATTAATTTTTTTGAACATCAAAGTAACTTCCATTATATTTCACTGCATTTCTCTTTATATTATACTTTAAAAAATAAAATAAATAAATCAGCTTCACGCTGTATCCCGCACACAGCAAGAACCTAGTGTTAAGACACCCCATTCCCCATTTTCCCCCAAATTCTGGAGATATTACGTGCTGAGTGGCGGGACTCAACGCCGCGCTTTGCCTCGACTCCATATACTTAATTTATCTTGTCCAGTAATAAGTTGTCGAAAGAAGGTAAGTAAATGCCAAAACTTTGATTATATCCTCACGTTTTCTTCGTTAGTCAGTTTCTCTAATATAAAACACGTCCCTAACACTTCATCGCTAAGTGATAGAAGTGAAAAGGCAAACATATTGCGGAAATAATGTTTTAAAACGTTATTATGTTATATTGAAAAGTACTGCTTTGGAGCGGAATTTTACTATTTTCTCGGTTTGTTTTAGCTTCACGCTGTATCCCGAACATAGCAGGGTAGGAAGAGGGATTTGAGAACCTATTAAGACCCTCTGTTCCCATTAAGATACTTCCGTTCCTCTCTGCGCCGAATTCTGAAGCGCATTGCGCGTTGATTGTCGGAACTCAACGCCGCGCTATGCCTCGTTACCAGAGCGATGAAATGTAAATATTAAATATTTTATGTCCTGTAGTGGGAACTGAACCCACAACCCGTCGCATTTACAATCGCACGCTTTTGTCCCCACGACTCGCATCATTATCAATTTTAAGATGTTCTCCGAATGTTCTTTTTAAATTTCTTTTTTTTATATTTTACGATATGGGTGGAGCTTCACGCTCCATATCATCTTCACGCTGTATCCTGCATTTAGCAGGGTAGACAGGGGAACCTAATATTCAGACATTCCGTTCCCACTTTCCCAAAAATTCTGGAGGCATTGTGTTTTGAGTAGTGGAACTCAACTCCACGCTTTGCCGTGTTCCCAGAGCGAAGAAATGAAAATATTAAATATTTCATTTCCTCGAATGGTAATCGAACCCACAATCTGTCGCGTTTATAGTCACGCCTGTGCCACGCCACGACTGGCCTCAAATATATCAATATAATTTTTTTAAAGTAATTTTATTTACCAGATCATTTTTTTGTCACGTTCTATCCATATAGGTACATACATACTTAAGTGTGTATGACCTCTGCACTGATCCTAATTTTGATGGGCCGATTATGATGAAACATCAATTACTATTGCGCTACTACGACACGCTTTCTATGGTACGCGTTCCTTTTAAATATTTCAGAATGGGTTTTTTTTTTATTAAGGAGCAGAAGTTGCGTGGTGACAGGTCACTACACTACATAACTCTCTTGCTAATTTTGGATTCTTGTTGTTCTTTTAGAAGTCAGTCGGAAGTGATTCCGTGGACTAATTAGATAGGTTAATTAAATTTAATTTCGCTAAATTCATACGGAAACGCATTTTTTTTTAATATTTTATGTCTTAAAGCCTTATGTAAATAAAATAAAATTATTGTATGTATATAGGTAAGACCGTAAACTCTACAGATACCAGGCGCGGTATGTGAGTATGAACAAAAAAGTCAACAAAGTCAAAAAGACATTGCGTGTTGAGTGGCGGAATTCAATACCGCGCTTTGCCTCGATACAAGAGCAAGGAAATGAAAATATAAATTTTAATAAATATTTCATTTCCTCGAGCGGGAATCGAACCGTTGCGTTACAGTGACACCATTGTGAACCTGCGCCACGACGGCCTCTTCTTCTTTTTTTTGTTTCACTGTATCCAAAAATCAGTATTAGAGCCGTCGATAGTACAGGTCGTCTTGGCACAGCATCTAAGTTTAAACCGGTTGTGAATTCGAATCCCACTCGGGGAAACGAATTATTTTAATTTACTCTTTATGGTAACAAAATAAAACACTGCGTTGAGTCTCGCAAATCAAAACGTAACGTCTCGAACACTGCGAGGTGTATGTGGAACGAAGTTTCTAACACTATATTTCTAATGCCTTCTGAAATAATAAACAACATTTAAAGTTTCTTAGAGGCCAGTCATGGCGCAGAGGCACAAAGTGTGACTGTAAAATCGACTGGTTGTGGATTCGATCCCCACTCGAGGAAGTGAAATATTTATTTACATTTATATTTTCATGTCTTCGCTCTGGTGTCGAGGCAAAGCGCGGCGCTGAGTTCTGCCACTCAACATACAATGCCTCCAGAATTCGGTGGAGAGTGGAGAACGGAGTGTCTTAACACTAGATTCCCTTTGCCTACCCTGCTGTGTGCGGGATACAGCGTGAAGCTGATTTATTTATTTATTTTTTAAAGTTTCTTCTTAAAATTGAATCTAGGACGTCCGATATTCAAGTACTTAACTTTTCAAGCTTATAATTTAATTAAGCTAGCTCTATAATTTCTTCTTCAAAAGGTCAAAAGATAATTGCACATTCAATATAGGTTACAAACGTGGTCTAGATATCCTAGGATCAAGGTCCTATTGTAAATTATTCTATAGTATAATGAATAATGAATTTTCATTATCGTTATAATTTATGAGGCCAGTCGTGGCGCAGGGGCGCAAAGTGTGACTGTAAAATCTACTGGTTGGGGGTTCGATGCCCACTCGAGGGGATGATATATTTGTTTAAATTAATATTTCCATTTCTTCGCTTTTGTGTCGAGGCAAAGCACTCAACACACACAAGTTCACACAAGTGGGGAACGGAATGTCTTATCACTAGGTTCCCTCTGCCTTCCCTGCTGCGTGCGCTGCAGCGTGAAGCTGATTTATTTTAATTTTTTATTATAATTTATAAAGTTCATACTTTCTCGCTGTATCCCGCACATATTGTAGTGTAGGCAATGGGAACCTAGTATTATGACATTCCGTTATCCATTAGGACATTTCCGCTCCCTACTTCCCGCCGAATTCTTAAAACGATGAATGTTGAGAATTGGAACTCACCTGGACGAAGAAATTATAATATGAAATATTTAATTCCCCCAGGCAATGTATGCTGGTGTACATGAGAGAAAAGCTCAACCTGTATTTCCCATATATTAAAATGAAAATAGCGTCTAGTACAGCCGATTTTCAAGATATTATTTAGTGAGTGGCGGAACTAAACGCCGCGTCCTAAAGCGTAATTTTATAAAGATAATAATCGTAACGAAAATCTTAGACAATAGATAGCGCTGGGGTAGCATATATTATAAAAACAATATTTAAATTTCTATCTATATTCCAATAAATATAATAAATAACCAATCTATCTATCTATATATCTATCTATGTAATTATCTATCTTTGCTAGTCAGCCAGTAGTCACCCCATACAATGATTTAACGCACGAGTGCCGTCAGTGTAAATTGTTCTCAATTACACTTCGCTCTGGTGAATTAACACCTGACCCTGATATCTTACACTATCTGGGATACTGTGACACTATTGATTATGTGACCGGCGGCGTCTTGCTCAAGAATTTGATATAAGATGGTGCAATATTTTTTATATAAATAAAAAATAAATAAATCAGCTTCACGCTGTATCCCGCACATAGTAGCTTAGGCAGAGGGAACCTTGTGTTAAGACACCCCGTTCCCCACTTTTTGGAGAGTTCTGGAGGCATTGCTGTTGAGTGGCGGAACGCAACGCTGTATTTTGCCTCGACACCAGAGCGAAGAAATAAATATATAAATGTAAATAAATATTTCATTTCCTTACACACATACTGGCACAAAGTGTGGCAGCAATATTTTATATATTTATATAAATTAAATAGATGGTAAAAATCATTTTCCTTTGTTTTTCCGTATGGCAAGTTTGGAAAGCACCAAGTGAAGACGAAGAGTGTTCCCCACGCGCCGCCCGATTTTCGAGACATTGACTGTTGAGTGGCGGGAAGTGAAAATAATAAATTTTACCGTGTGGGAATCGAACCCACGAACATCGCGTTTACAGTTAGATTCTACACCACTGTTCAACGACAATGGCTTCAATTTTGAATATTGAAACAAAATAAAATAATACTTTTTATTCGTAAAAATATACGATTTGATTCTAGTTAAAAGGAAAAAATATATGAGTGCATTTCAGAAAAAAATACCCTAGCTAAATTTGACAACTTTAAAAACTTATTTTTATTTTATTATACCGATCATGTGCAAATGAGATTTTATATCGTTAAAGTAAATGTTTTAATGTTGGCTTAAATTAAAAAGTACCATAATAAAAAAATATTATATTTATAAACAAAAACCTCGACTGCATAAAACTAGAAAGGGTGGGACCTCTTTAATTTATGTGAGGTTCCCAGTAAAGATTTTATCGATTGAAAAAATACTTATAGGTCCCGACTGTTAATCCTGATAAACTATTGGGCTTGTTTAATTTCTTTCTAGTTTTATGCAGTCGGGGTTTTTGTTTTTATAAATATTTTTTTATTTTCCATTTTTTTGTTAGGATTCATTATGGTAATGATAATCATGATATACCGTTTTGAAATTCTCGTATTGAACTCTTGAATTTGATACCCATATTGGTATTCGAAACGAAAAATTATTTTTTTTACTAAGTCCAATGGCGTCCCTCAGCCGCCATGATTGTTTTTTGTAACATCACTTATGCAAGAACACTTGGGCTGCTAATACGAATCTAATGATACCTCAATTATGTAAATCAGTTCAGCTGTTTTGGAGATATGAAGTAATACATACAAGATAATGCGCGAAAGACATAAAACCCTTCCTTAGCAGTCGGGAAACAGCGGATTATTATTTTTATATTTAAAAGAAAGCGAAACACTACCTAAAGATTTCGACTGTCCCACTGTGCTCTAGCCGATTTGAAATACGTCTCACTAGTAATATATGAAACTCTGAATATGTTTTAGTATTTAAATATGTTATCAGATATTTTTTTAAATGTTTTTTAGTTCTTATGTGATAAATTTACAGTTATTTTAAGTAATATCACTATTTTAATATTGGTCTACGAAAACTATAGTACCGGAAAATCCTGATTAGTCACGGTGAATTTGATAAATTATCCAAATAAAAACTACTAATTTATATGTGTTCTGTCTTCCTGGCGCTTCGTGATATCACGTGTGAAAAACGTGCAGAAAAACTTTTCCGAATAGTGACGATGTTTTAATGATAAATAAACTCGTTTTCTATTTAACCGACTTCTGTAAGAAAAGGAGGTTATCAATTTGACTGATTTTTTTTAATTGTTTGTTACCTCAGAACTTTCACCTGTGTTAACCGTTTTTGATGTTTTTTTTTTTGAAAGCTAGTGTTTCCCGTGTGCTCCCATTTTTTTTTTGGTCCATTTCTGACAATGGTATCTATGAGAAAATCACATAAGTCTTAAATTTGCATTAGATACGTGCGCGGCAAATGGACGAATAACTCAATATCACGCCAACCGATTCCGATGAATCTTTGTCGTCATATCGAGGTTGACTTTTTATTGGAAAGGATACACTTCAAGGACAGTTTGGTGTAAGTTTGGTTAGGTTCTGATTATGGGATCCGGTTAAAATTGAACAGGTAATTTTTTTTTTGTAAAAAATATAATGATACTGTAATAGTTACAAGGAGAAACATTGTTAAAATGTTTGTCAGAAGTGAGTTTCCTCATAGTTGTATTTTTTTTTCAACCAACCCGAAAAAAGAGGATTTCACCCGAATATTTTTTTATGTATGTTCTTGTCAATATGCCAGAATGTTAGTATAATAATAATAATAATTATTATTATCTGTCACGTCGCCTTGATGTGACATCCAAATGCCCAAGGCACTACGCCGCTTTGTGGGGGCCCATCTAGTGGGAGGCGAGTCACCGTCCGCCAACCATTCAATTTGAGACTATTGTAAAGGCGGACGTCCGTTAGTCTCACTCAATAGCCCAGTAGCAGTCCATCCAAATTCCATTCCATAGTCCTAGTTTAGATTTCCACATTTTCCATAGTTCCTACGCATTAACCGGCGACCATCTCCGGGGGAAATACCTGTGGTTACCCAGAGATGGATCCCGGCTGTTGCGTCACAGTAAAACATTTTTATATTCTCTAAGGGGCCTCTACGTGTTGGACCTGTGTCCCCACGCAAGCCTTCCAAAGGACCGGGTTCTTTTGAACCCGTGAATTCTAAATGAGAAACATAATAATAATAATAATCATTTATTGGAAATCAATAGAGTGATACATAGTTAAAGTTCGATAATGACTACTTAAGTTAAAAACTGTGTTGTAATCATTAACGCCCCTCTCCAGAAATAGTACAAAATTAGTTCCAAAAAAACAATAATTACATCAAATATTATATTTATATATTAAAAATAAAATGTTGTGTGTATTAGTATGCACAATAATACGTAATTAAGTTTGAAGTTTTACATAGGACAACCACCAACTTGAGAAGCATCCTTTTAAAATCTTGGCTGTAACGTAAAAAGTTCTTTACGGTTTTGTGAACTTAAACATACATTTTACTGGATTGTGAGAATTAAATTATCCCGGTACAAGGTGAGTGATCTCTTGCTCCAAGCTATAAAGTCTCTTTAAAGAGATCACTCAGCCTTTATGGGTGCACGATCTGGCATGTCGCCTTGATTTGACATCCAATCGAGAGCTAAACAAGGCTGCGTTATGTCATGTTGGTTGTTCCAATTGTATTTGGACAGCTGCCTCCAAGGAGAGTAAACAGTGACATGAGGGATAAAGTCTTTATTGATAATGGTGAAACGTCAGCATATCTCCACACACTGGAGTTCTGGTACCGACTGGAAGTAGTATATCCCTGTGCCCAAACCGAGCACGTCGAGAGAACGAGTGATGATGGAATGGCAAAAAAATTGAAGAAGAAGAAGAGCAGCAATTGGTAAGACAGGCAGACGAAAACCTTCAAAAATACAGCATCGATAATACTGGAAAAAAGTCACGAAAAAGCATGAGGATCCCCTGGAGAGTAGATATGAACAGGGTAATGACAGTGGGCAAGGCCAAAGAAGTAAAAAAATAACGCTTTATACTTTGTGATCTTACTTTCAAACTGACATTGTGGATATTGCTTAAATTTTTCCTTTTCATCACGAAGTTTTCAAATTAATCACTGTCTCACATTCTAAATTGCACAATTTTTTTTTAATACGCATTTTTATTTTGCATTTTATAGTATTTATTGAATATTTTTTTGGTTTGTAATACGTTTAGTAAGTAATGAATATTTTTCTACTGTGATTTGTCCAAAAAGTGACGAACAAGAATTTATTTCGCTGATTATTTCTTAATGTGATAAAATTAAGCTACTTTTTTGTTATTTTGGGAAAGAATTTAAGCACTCCTGTTATCTAACAGGAGTTGATTTTGTTTTAATACCTGTTTTTATTAGTTCTGATAGATCATATTCTGTAACGTAATGGAATACTTTTCGCCATATGTTGAGAGAAAACTTGAAATATATAAATTTCTTATATTTATGGTATAATTTCAATTTCAATAGAACATTTAGGTAGTTAATAATATACTCTTTAATATCCGAGTAAATATAAACAATTTTATGATATACTAAAATAATATTTCTTATTAGTCACAGGTTCATTTTTTTTAATATACACATAAAGGATTTATGTAAAATAAGTTAGTAATTAAATTAAACTGAATTAGTTAACCTCTCTGACGTTAGTCATGGACTGACCTACTGTCCTAGTATACGTACTGCGTGCAATTGTTTAGAGACTGCATTCTATTAAATCTTTTCCTTCATATTATGTACATTTTTTGCGTAACGGCGGCGGAACCCATCGCCGCAATTTATCCTTATAAATTAAGGGAAAACTTATATATGTATGTAGTTTAGATGGGTAACATTAACATATTTTCGAGATATCGCTCTCCTCTTGAATATGTCATCTCAAGATTCTTTGAAATATATTTTGCAAAACAATCAGCTTGCTTTTGCTCGCAGAGCAAGGTCGGCGGAGAGCCTAGTGTTAAAACACTCCGTTCCACATTTACAGCCTTTTTTCCAGACATTGTACATTGATAGACAGCACTAAACGTCGCGATAAGAAAAATAAAACTAATTTATTCTCCTGAAAATCAATCGTCACGTTTACGGTCATACGCCGTGCCGCCGCACAACGAAGGCCGAAATATAAAACTGTAATATGATATTAATATCAAACTTAATAATTTTAATATAATTTGGCAAAAGTTCACACTAACCCTTCCAATAACCATATATAGAAAATATCTACATAACGTTTATACAAAAATACACCATACACATAAAAATACGTACGAAATTTATTTTCATCTTCCAGGTTGAGGCCAGTCGTGGCGTAGGCACAAGCGTATGGCTGTAAACGCGACAGGTTGTGGGTTCGATTCCCACTCGATAAAATGATATATTTATTTTTTTAATTTCTTCACTCTGGTCAAAGCGCGGAAAATGGGAAACGGAGAGCCTTAACATTAGATTCCCATGTTCCTTCTGCCTATCCCGCTACGTTGCGGGATGCAGCGTGAAGCTAGTAGTTGAAAAAAAAAACAGCGACAAATATACCTACTACGCACCTAAGGTTGATATTACAAACTTTGTTTAATAAACACGGGTTCATTGTCAATTCGAGCGAGTGGGAGTGTAAACACAGCTCACATTACTATTGAAAGTGCGCCATTCTTCGAGATGTTTTGCGTCATTATAAGAAACAATTTTGTTACAATTGCTGAAGTATCTGTGGAAGATTTTTTTTTTAGGTTCACGCTGTATCCCGCACACAGCAGGGTAGGCAGAGGGAACCTAGTATTAAAGCACTCCGTTTCCCATTTTCCGCGCCTTGCCAGTACACCAGAGCGAGAAAATGAAATTATTAAATATTTTATTTTCTCGACTCGGAATCGAACCCGCAAACTGTCGCGTTTACAGTCACACGCTTGTGCCCCTGTGACAGAATGGCCTAAGTTTATAAGAAAAATTATTTTTTTTTAACATCTTTTAAAGTATTATTTTACACTTAGAAGTGTTATTTTAAAATTTGAACATAGCGGGACTCGAACCCGCGCCTCCTGGAAACCTGGTGGTTTTCTAAATAAGTAGAATTTAAATTATTTAACATCTTACGGATTAACTCTCCTCCACTTTCCTTTATGGTTTTAGTCAAAAAAGTACGCTATTTTAACAACGATAGCCAGTTTACTGAGTTACTGACCGATACTACGTATCAGAGATAACAATTTGCGTGACTAAATTTAATTATTTCAGTTCATAATGAATTCTTGCATTTGTTTACTTACTATATCATACAATAATATTTGTTTTAGCCTCACGCTGTATCCCGCTTACAACAGGGTAGACAGAGGGAGCCTAGTGTTACAACAATCTGTTAGCAAATACAGCATAATAAAAATATTATGGGTGGTGTGCGGGCGAAGCCGCGAGTGGGCCGCTAGTAGTAGTAGTATCTATAAACCAAGGTAGCCAGAGAGAGCTGGCTGTTTCGTGCGTCGCGTCCATTTTCCACAGAGTTACTTCACGGGCACTTGGATTGTATCTCACTTATTTCTATTTTACCAAGCCGACAAAGCCGTAGAAACTTCTACCAACATATTATATCAACTTCACACTGTATCCCGCACACAGCAGGGTAGGCAGAGGGAACCTAGAGTTAAGACACTCCGTTCCCCACTTTCTGCCGAATTTTGGAGGCATTGCGTGTTGAGTGGCAGAACTTAACGCCGCGCTTTGCCTCGACACCAGAGCGAAGAAATGGAAATATAAACGTAAATAAATATTTCATTTCCTCGAGTGGGGATCGAACCCACAGTCAGTCGGTTTTACAGTCACACTGTGTACCCCTGCGCTACGACTGGTCTCATATATTATATAATAGTATATTTTACGGATGTACAACAAGTATGTAACATTACAATATGTCCATACATCAGTGAGACCGTCGTTGTGCCTATGATGGTTTCTGCTGTCGGTTTAACAGCGAAAAACCTAACCCAACATCTTAGAGATCATCGCTTAGCTGCTGCATCAAGAACCGGATGCAGAAGGCAGTACTACATAAGATAAGGTCGTGAGGAGGTTCCTCACTCTGGAGCCCTGGTCACCAATAGCCTGGACCCTTGTCCAGAGTATTTTAATTTTTTTTAATAAAACTTAAAATTAATTATATTTTAAAATAGAAAATTTTGCTTCCTACTAAAATAAAAATTATACAACATCATACAAACTGTTTTGCAAATACTATAGTTGTTTCACATAAATGATATAAAAATTGCACGTTTCTTATAATGACTTATGTTTATACATACAGACATTTTGAAGTAAGTTTAAATAGGAACTAAATAAGCGCTAAATGAACAAAATATTTCGTATATGTATATTATATGAAGGCTTCTTTTACGCGTGTTTTTGTGGGGTTTTAAATAACGAGGCCAGTTCTGATTATAAATGCGACAGGTTATGGGTTCCATTCCCACTCTAGGAAATGAAATTTTTAATAATTTTTTTTTTCGCTTTGATATCGAGATTAAGCGCGCCGTTCAGTTCCGCCACTCGAAACGCAATGCTTCCAAAATTTGACGAAAAGCAGGGAACATCAGTGCCTTAACACTAGGTTCCCAGGTTGCCTACCCTGCTATGTGCGCGATATTAAGCTAAAAACATTATATTATTTGATACTAAGCATATAAGGAAGTATACCATTTTCAACTTAATTAATTTCAGGAACTGCAAATACAAAAAAATATATATTAAATCTATTTTCCTCGTCCAAATGTTGAGTGGCGGATCAACATTGCGTGTTAAGTGGCGGAACTCAACACCGCGCTTTATTACAGAGCCAAAAGATTGTATAAAAATTAATCTATCAATTCATTTGTTTCAGAGTCTAACCGCATGTGGGCGAGCGCTTCGTTCGTGGGCGTTCTTTTCATAATAGGCGTACCCCTCTGGTGGAAGACGACGGAAGTATACAGGTGCTTCATTTTTTTTTTATTTTAACTGCCAAAAATCATTAATATTGCTATATTAGAGTAGCACTCCATTTTAATATCATAAAATATTTTACAATAAATTGGCGCGAAACTAAGAAAACACAATGAACAATAATATAACAATGACAGATTCTAAATTCAAAAGTTATATTTTGTTTATTTTTAATTATAATAAATAGCATTTATGGCCAGATTAACTATATATAACTGGTGATAATTAATTGATTATTTATCAACTAAAATTCGAACTTATTTGAGGAAAAACTAGACTTCATATTGAGGATAAAACTAAAATAAGGAAAACCATGCAAACTATATGGTATTTCATAAAATGATTGTTTTTATCATACAATAAAACATAGAATAACAGTGTAAAAGTTGATCGATTGTAAAACCAAAGGTCACCTTTGATTCATCATTTCATCCAGAATTAGTGGAAAGTGGAGAGCGGAGTATCTTAACACGAGGCTCCCTCAGCCTATGCTATATGCGGGATACAGCGTGAAAAAAACAAATCAAAATCAGCTTCACGCTGTACCCCGCACGCAGCAGGCAGAGGAAACCTAGTGTTAAGACACTCCGTTCCCCACTTTCTGCCGAATTCTGGAGGCATTGCGTGTTGAGTGGCAGAACTCCTCCTCGAGTGGGAATCGAACCCACAACCAGTCGCGTGTGTACTATAAAGTCACACTTTGTGCCCCTACGCCACGACTGGTCTCATACAGCGTGAAGCTTACATAAAATTGTATATTATTTTATTCAGCCATATCTTCATTTTACCCGTATTAAGTTTCTGATAAAATAATAAGAGATATTGTACAGTAGGCAAATTCTGTTTAAATTAATGGCGATAGCCGTTTGTCATTTGTGGAATATAGTTTTAAAAGTAAATATTTAGTCAACAAAGAGAATCAGCATAAAATTTTATTTAGACTAGGCATGTCTCTCTCTCTCTTTTACTGTCTCAGAATCACGCTGTATCCCGCGTATAGCACGGGAGGCCTAGTGCTTAGGCCGATATTCCGGCAAATTCTGGAGGCATTGCGTGTTGATTGGCGGAACTTAACGCCACGCTTTGTAGATTAGGCATATTACATACATTACATAATTTTGACGTTACGATCACATCCGCTCACTTTATTTTCTAATTAGGTACTTAATTACTGGAGAATTATAATTTAGTAGTTGACCATCGCCTCAATATTTAATTGACCGTCTAAATATGCTAATATACATAGCTGTTATTAACGTTTTTAAATTAACAGTTTCACGCTTTCCCCCGCGAAGCCTGCAAAAACGTGAACTGTGAATAGTTTTAAGACACTCATTTCTCCGTTTTTCAAATGAAATGGAGACATTTGAATTTACTGTTGAGAGAGTCGGTATTCAACGCCGCGCTTTGTTTATCGTAGCTACATAATGAAAATAATTAAATATAGGTCCTTAATCTTTACCCCGGGATGCAAATATTTACACTTTATAGTAAACTCTGTGCTATTTTTCGAGAATTACTTGTTAGGTGGCATTTCGACGACTCGATTGGTCTTATAAGAACGGGAAATATAAGGCAATTTAAAATATTTTATAATAATTGTTTCGAATGATAATCGAACCAACAAACATTATGTTTACTGTCATACGCTTTCTTACTGCCTTACCTTACTACGTTATTATATTAGAATTTTTACCATTTTTAAACCCCGACGAATATCGTGGTGTGTTATGAGCACAGAACACATATACCCAAAGAGAAGAATGTTCATATCATAATAAAAAATGGTTATGAGTATGGAGTGTCTGTGTAGGTGTGTGTGTGTGTGTGTATATTTGTATTTCTGGCTGTGGCGTCATATCTCCCAAACGGATGAACCGATTTATTATCAGCTATCTTCTAGTAGCTGATTAATTTATAAGAAAATTTTGTGGTTTTAAATATCAATTATTAATTTTACAGAGTGTCGTTGCCATACGCTAAAATCAACGATTTTAACACGGAGAGCCATTACATAACAACGGAACTGACGATCCTAGCTAACGATGATAAGACTGCTGCCGACCTCGCCAGGGAGATTGAGATAGCGTTTAAAGAATCTGGTAAGTGAGGATATTTTTGTTAGCTTCGCGCTGTATCCTGCCATACAGCAGGGTAGGCAGAGGGAACCTGGAAACCTAGTGTTAAAACTCCCCATCGAACTTCCCAAGACGTTGCGGATAAAGTGGCCGGTTTGCCTCTGCCTCTTAGCTAGTGCGAAGGAATGGAAAATATTAAATATTTTATTTCCCCGAGTTGAAATCGAACCCACCACCGATATTTTTACCTCGATGGGCTATCGTTAAGTTATATACGATAAAAAAGATGCTTCTTCTCAATTTTTTTTTCTTTTACGGATCGGAGTTGCGTCTAAGTATGTGGTAGATAAAGAGGTTCCAAATAATTTACCTTCCCACCATTAAAGTTATTGCTTAGTAGAAAGCCCTGATGATCGTCGAATTAGAAAATCATAATATTTTAATTACTCACGTTAGATATTCTAAATTAAATCAAACCCACAACTCCCATACAGCCAGATAGTTTACCCTTGTGCCAAAATAGGATCAATTATAAGTATATTTTTACAGATTTACACTGTAGCCCGCAAATAACAGAGTAGGCAGAGACTAAAATAAGTGTCCAGATACTCCGTTACTCCGTAAAATTATATTGGTTCAAATATTAGCTTAGAAAGATTGTTGTACTTCGAACAAACTTAAAGTTCTAATAAAATTATAATTTATTACTTCAATTCGCATTTTAAATACTACTAACTTTTAATTTAATTCAAAAATCTTTTTAATTTCTTTAACTTAGTCTTTTTTACTTATTTCAGATGTAATAAAACTGAAAATAAATCACAAAATCTTGTCAGCCGATCTCCAGCACTCTTTGAACTCAGTGGCCGAGGAACAAGAGGTTCTAGAGGAATTAGATTCGAAGATCGATATTAAGAAACCTAATACTTTTTATGTCGTTCAAAGGAAGCCATTGTTCCGAGATGTGTGGGTTGGCAGTGAGAGGGTTGCCTTCTTTAGAGATGTTAAAGGTAATTTACAGTAGGTTTGGCGAGTTGTGGCCGCCCTGAAGTTGAAAAATAACAAAAATTCTGTAATCAAATCTGCGCAGCCATCTATGTTCAGGCGGGCCACGATTCGTCGACCTTTCTATAAATCTAGCTTTAGTATTATATTAATGTACACAAAACTAAAATTATATTTTCAGTAATTCTTTAGGTTTCAGTATCTCAAAATGTAAAAACCCTTATAGGATCCCTTATAGGATCAGTTTCTTTTCCTTCTGTCGAGATCGTTTATCTCGAGATTGCTTAGAGGTTCGCGTAAAGATTGAAGTTTATATGAAATATTAATGTTATTATTCATTATCTCTATGGTCCTTCGAAGAAACTTTTATAAGACCCTATGTATAAAGTAGATAATGATAACATAATATTGTTAATTAAATCTGCCGTAATGTAGAGGCGTCGTCGTGCCCCGATGGGACAAGGGCGCGACTGTAAACCAGACGGTTATGGGTTCGATTCCTACTCAAAGAAGAGTAATATTTAATATTTTCATTACTTCGCTCTGGTAACGAGGCAAACTACAGCGTTGAGTTTTGTCACTCAACATGCAATGCCTCAGCTTAATATTTATATAAATCAGCTTCATGCTGCTTGCTCCGTCTCCCACTTACCACCAAATTCTGGAGGCATTGCGTGTTGAGTAGCGGAACTCAACGTCACATTTTGTCTCGACACCAGAGCGAAGAAATAAACACATACATCTAAATAAATATTTCATTTCCTCGAATGGGGATCGAACCCACAACCAGTCGCCTTTACAGTCACACTTTGTGCGCACTGCGCCACGATTTGCTCCTCAATATTTTTATTATTTGACGAAAAGTGGATAACAAAGCATCTAAAAGTAGGTCTGTTCTCTTAGATATTTTCTCTGCCTACACTGCCATATGCGTGATACAGCGTGAAAGTTAAATAAAATATATCAATAAAAATGCACAAAATATGTGCTCAGTTATCATAGTTATCAAATTCGAATACACTATTATCGGAACAATAAAATATAATCTTTTTCAAAACTGAGCTCTCGTAAAAAATATCGATTCAAAATATTTATATTTAAAGTGCGACATTGACCAACAATGTTTATGTAAATTTTAAACTGATAGCTAATTTTTAGATACTCAGGTCTTAACCGGTCAGAACTAAATAGTACTGTTTAACCAGAGAGCTGATAAAAGTGACGAGAATATGGTATAACACTAAAATGTCTAATCGTTATTAAGAAATAACAAAAAAAAATTGTTATTATCTCACGTTAAAATATTTGAGACCAGTCGTAGCGCAGAGGCACAAAGTGTGACTGTAAACGCCTCTGGTGTCGAGGCAAAATACAGCGTTGAGTTCCGCCACTCAACACGCAATGCCTCCAGGATTCGGCAAAATTGGGGAACGAAGTGTCTTAACACTAGGGCCCTCTGCCTACCCTGCTGTGTGCAATAACATATACTTAATTAATATAATTATAAATTCCAAATTCCAGCATTACCAACGCTAATCGAAGCACTCCAAAACTGGATATATGAACCCTCAGTGCTCACCGGATCTCGGTCTGAGCTGCCGGATTCAGCGCGACAGGTTCGATTCCCGCCCGGGGAGTACCACGTGGTATTGTCCGTGGTACATCCGACCCCGCATCTGTTGAAAGTGGAGTTCGACGCTAAGGAGGCGGTTGAGGGTTAGTTTTTTTAATACTGAAATATGTAGTTTTAAGTTAAAAAATAGATCTCATGTATTTGGTAGGGTTTTTTTTATATAAATTGAATAAGGCAATATGGAAAGTGCTGGATTGTCGTAAGAATTTAATACCTATAGGAATGTCTAGTTTTAAGTCTAATTTGGGTAACAGACAAACAAAAATGGATTATTGAGGCTAGTAATTTTAAATATTTATTTAAAGTTATATTTTCATTTCTTCGCTTTACCGAGGCGCGGCGTTGAGTTTCATAACACACGCAATGCCTCCAGAATTCGGCGTAAAATGGGGACCGGACACACCGTTTCACATTTTCCCCCACACTAGGTTCCCTATGCCTACCCGGCCCTGTGTGGGATACAACGTGAAACTGATTAAATATATTTTTGAAAAGTTTAAAAAATGTACGTGGTTACCAGACTACGTTTCTGTACCATTTATATACATAGCATTTACTACAATACACTTATATATAAAAAAAAGTTTGCAAATATAACATTTATTTGCGCTCGGTACATTTTTTTCTATTTTAATGTTTTCCTACAGATTATATCGGATCGTTTGTAGATGAGCTCTCTGAATTACACAACTTCACGCTGAAGTCGCAGTGGCTCTACCAGCTGGACTTCGACTTTGAAGTTAAAGATGTAAGTTTAATATTTTTAGAAAACTTCTAAAAAAATTTGAGACGTTTATAATAAGTTACATCAAAATACTTTTGCCCGTTTGTGCTGTCTTTTTTGTTGTTTTCTCAAAATATATTTTTTTGTCCTCAGTGTAGAGTAACATTTTAAAATGTTATAAGACATCAGTTATTAATAACTTTTAACATTCATTTACATTATTTTAATTTTGGTTATATATTCTTAGATGCTTGCATTTTCGGTTTATAGTAAAACACATATTTTGATTAATTATGTTTGTTTTTGTATTTTTTTAAATAAAAAAAAATGGTGGTGTATGAGGAAGAACTATCGCAAGTGTATTATTAAAATAAAAAAGTGGCGGCCATAAAGTTAGTTGTATTTATTTTTCTTACTGTTATTTTCTCCCGCCTCTTCTATTAGTGATCAATAGATATAAGTTCAGAACACATAAATCCAGGGCAGTCACGACTCGTCAAACGTATTATACTTGTGTTTCTTATATTCTAAATATATAAAACTAGCGACTCGCTCTCGGTTTCGTACGATAGAACTACATCATTTTTTATCTTATAATCTGAATTACTTCCGTTTTCTAATAACGCACATCAAAAACTTTAATTTCAACCAAATATTAATTTTTTGTAGCAGTTTTGGCGAACCTTATATTGATATTACTTTTTTATTTATTATAAACATTTAAACGAAACGTTTATTAAATGTTAAAGGACGCTTGGGAAAATACAATATTGATAGCATTTAAATCGGTTAAACCGATTCTAAGATTAGCGTGAACAAACGCGCATACATACAGATAATTTTTTTAAAAGAACTAAAGCTGCAAACCAAATTTTCATATCTATAATTACATAATGTTTGCAGGTGGCAGGCCCGCGCCCCTCCCGGTCGGTGTCGGCGGCGCGCCTGCCGCTGCTGCTCACGCGGCTGGAGGCGCGCGCGGCGCACGTGGGCGAGCGCGCCGCCGTGCACGCGGCGCTCTACGCCGCGCCCTGCCACGTGGCGCCCCTCGTCGTGGAACATGGTGTGTAAGAGTGGCTGGAATCGACACCATTCGAGAATCGATTCGTTTAGGAAAAAAAAACATTATTATAATCTCTTTGCTTTTCTTCTATAATGTAATTGTAATTATATGTTTAAATATACAAATATTTTTTTGTTCTTACAAGGTTCAATTCTTCTTTAGCTTATACAGAGAAAATCTGATGTCAAGACATTCTGTTCTTTCTTCACGCATGGGCCGGATAACCGTGAGCGGCGGAACTCAACGCCGCAGTTTCTTTTGCCAGAGCAGGGAAATGAAAATAATGAATACCGTCTCATAGACATCGAGTCTACATTAATGGCATTTACATAAAACGCTATCGTAGTCACACTGGCATCTTTTTTTTTTAGCTTCTCTTTGTATCTCGCAGCACAGTAGAGTAGACAGAGGAAATCTGGAAACGTAGTGTTAAAACACTTCTTTCCCATTAAGACACTTCCGTACCCCACTTTTCGCCGAATTCTGTAAGCACTGTGTGTTGAGTGATGAAACCAAAGCGTGGAAAATTTTTAATAATAAATATTTCATTTCCCCAAGTGGGAACTGAACCCACGGCCGTTGAATTTACACGCGTTCAACACGCTTGTGACCCTTAGGCACGGTGGCCTGTTCACGGGGTCATGGGCGGGAGTTATCACTTATCATCAGGGGACCCGTACACTCATTCATCTTCTCTTTTTCCAGAAAAGAAAATATTGACTGTAATATTCTATATATACACTAAAAAACATTAAAATATCTTTCTGTTTCATATACCATTTATTGTCTGACATATTCGTATATCAATAACAACAGTCGCTGAGCAACCCGAAAAATCCTAATATATTCTATACATTACAACGAAAATATTATATATTTTCACAGATAACAAAATACAGTCTCCTGTCCAAGCGTTTATTTCTCCAAAATGGGGGGCAGTCATATTGGGGAACCCCACTAAAGAGGAATGTGAAGAAAAAATATATAAACCTGATGTTAATGTTATAATGGGCACATTTGTGGCACAGCTGAGGAAGTTGCTTGGTATTACTGATAAGGTAGGCTTTTTGTGGAAACGTTTAAGATTTGATTGAGAATTGGCACAGCGTCTCTCTGTTAACGCGACGATTTTGGATTCGATTTCCATTTTGCGGAATGTCTAATTTTTATTTCTTCGCTCTTATAACAAGACAAAGCGTTGCGTTGATTTCTGCCATTTAAGCAATGTCTGGAAAATTGAGCAGAAAGTGAAACGTAAGGTGTGTCACGTAATATCTTAACATTGGGTTGTCTCTGCCTATTCTGTTATATGCGGAGTATAGTGTGAGTGTAAAAAAAATCAAGCAGAATAATGAAATACAAAATTTTATATCTTTTTTTGTGTAAGATGGCGTAACTAGAAAACTTAGTTTAATTTTAAAGTATTAACAAATTCTAAGTAAACTTTAGATTCAGTCTCAATTCCTACTTTAATTTAAATTTGCAGAATGCCGAACTCAACGCCGCGTTTTGTCTTTTACCAGAACTAGGAAAAGAAAATATTAAATATTACTATTTCTCTGAATGGGAATCGAACCCACAACCGTCGCGTTTAGTCACATAGGCAGCTTCGCCACGACGGCCTCAATAACGCACCAGTACTAGTGCACATGCACTCTGTGCATTAAATTAAAAACTTAGTGTCAACGCTCTCTTAAAGATCACTACATTTTCCGCCCTAATCCGATTGAATCCATTGATTGACAGCTCCACTTTCAAAACAAAACAAAAAAATATAAAGTAATAAAAATCGTAACCCCCCATCGTAAACAATAAATCTTTTTTATTCTCTTTTCTCAGGAACCTATACAGAAAGCGCATTTAGAAGCCCTCCGTTCAGTGTCTCCGCGTGCCTGGGAAGTCGATTCTCTCCTCCGCATCAGGACGTTGGAGCAAGTGACCTCAGCTGAACGGAGTCTTAAGTCACTGTCGAAGTTACTTGGTATCTACTTGTATATTTAATTTGAACCTAGGACTACACTACATACTCTGATAAGTCAACCTCGAGCCAAGATTCTTTACAAATAGTAATTTTAATAGGATACTTTCCTGGTATTTGGAAGCTATAATCTTAGCCACAAAAAGATACCCCCGACTGGGACTCGAACCTATGACTGTTGCGTTTTTGTCACAAGCTTGTGTAAAACCAAATTAAATTAATATACATTTTATATTAAATATTTCAGGTGAAATATCAAACATAGTCATCAACGATGAAGTCGGCGCTTCCATAAACCAAGCTGTCATCAGCATAGAGAAGGCCACTAAACTGATGGAGAGCGGAGACCTGCTCTCCGCTCAGAGACGCTCCAAGGAAGCCTTCTTAGCGGCGGAAAGCGCTTTTATGGAGCCAAGTTTACTAGCTTTGTTGTATTTTCCTGATGATCAGAAGTAAGTTTTTATTATTTTATTTTTTTTTTCTTAATTTTTACGAGGCCATTGTAAAGCAGTGGCACACGCGTGTTAACTGTAAACGCGACCGTTGTGGGTTCGATTCCCACTCGAAGGAATTAAATATTAATATTTTCATTTCCTCGCCCTGGTCAACGGCGGAATTCAACGCTGCGCTTTACCTCATTGGTAAAGCGCAGCGTTGAATTCCGCCACTCAGCGTACAATATCTCAAGAATTCGGCGGAAAGTGGGGGAGACGAATTGTCTTAATGGGAACGGAATGTTTTAACACTATGTTCTCAAGTTCCCTCTGCCTACCCTACTATCTGCGGAATATTCTTCTAAACACAAAACATATCGAACCATTTCTTTTTGCTATCTTTAAATACATATAGTGCATTGGGTGGGGGCTCTGTGGCAATTTATTGTGTAACTGAAAGAGAAAACATTTTTTTATAATTATCTAAAAATGTTATGCACATCTGCCGCCCAATTTTTATCAACGTCAATAATTTTATATATATATTTTTAGAAACATCATATAATATTCGACGATTCCCCTCAAATTTGAATCGAACCCACAACCATCGCACATAAAGCTGTCTTATATTAACTAACTAACATTTCCTATTACAGATACGCAATCTACATTCCTCTATTCCTGCCCATAATGTTCCCAGTAGTGTTGTCCATGAAGAACCTCTACAAGTGGTTCCGCGGAAAGCCGGTGCATAAGGAAAAGACTGAATAAGTTATGCTTGTAATAAATTGTAATAGTCACTGAATGTTGGTTTTTTTATTTGAATACCTTTTTTTAGATCTTTACCAAGTTATTTTATAATATATCTTTAAACAACTTATTTTTTTTTCACATATTTTAAGTGTTGAACTCAATTCCACACAGGAATAGGGGGGATGGGCGGTCTGTGCCCATCCCATAAGAGTCTGGTGCTCGCCCAAAAATTTTACTAACAAAAAATTTATATCATTCTAAATAATTTAAAAAGCCCTATAAAATTATTAATAATTAAAAAACATAACGCAAATAATTTAAAAAAACAACGTTTACACGAACACATCTGTACAAATATCAATCTACATACGCCCATGATTATAGGACTAGTGTCCGACCGAAACAAGGTGTTCAGCCGAAACCGAAATCGGTTATCCTCTCTGGTTCGGCCGAAACCGATTTTTTTAATATACAGTGTAATTAAATACTAACTGAAAGAGTGCACCTTTAGGTGGTCATTTCTAACTATTTTACCCTATATTACGTGGTCCGTAGTGTTCCTATTTTCGAGATCTAAGCCATACAAAATTATTTTTATTAATTATAATGTTTGAGCAATAAAACGGTAAAGAAAATATATGTTACGGGATTTCTTTATTCTCTGATGGGTTTTTGACAAATTGTAGTTATGTTTGATTTATGTATGTTTTTATGTTTCAAACACCACGGAACAAAAAAAACTGGCGTTTTTTAATTATTTTTGAAAACATACACAATGTATGCATATAGCATATACTCTATATGCTTTTTGTCTTAAAATTATGTTGAGTTATTGTAACATCACCCAACACTTCAGGTTATTGGCAAATTTTGCCTATAACCTATCAAGCATACCTTGGCATAGAAGAATAAATTGGATGCCCAGTATTGTCTGTAAACCTAGTGTAAAATCTTTGTGGTGATGTGTGGACGTAAAGGGCAATTTTGAGGGACTGGGCCTACTGAGACCTGATAAGACTGGGGCTGTCGTAAATAAATATATCAAAAATTTCCAGTCATGAGTATGGAAAAATTAAAAATTATGGAAAAATTAACAAATTGAATATAAAGCATAGCTATCTTTTGTTTTAGTAGTCAAACGTTTTTTGAAAATAATGAAGTACCAGACTACTCTCTACACTCTATTCGAGGAGATGAAATATTTACTTAAATTTATATTTCCATTTCTTCGCTCTAATGTCTAGCGGCGCGGCCTTGAGTTCTGCCACTCAACACGCAATGCCTCCAGACTTCGGCGGAAAGTGGGGAATGGAGTGTCTTAACACTACGTTCCCTCTGCCTACCCTGCTGTGTGCGGGATACAGCGTGAAGCTGATTTAAACAAATCAATTTTAAAGTTTTTTTGGGGTACAGATGATACTCAACTTTCCACGCAAGATTGCATGCATTTGTTATAAATAATTTTATTTTTAAATTAGAATCAATAAACCGTTTTTATAACTCATGGACCACAATAATTAGCAGAGTGACGCCTTACAAGTACATAGTTTCGGTTTGGCCGAAGATTCGGCCATATTTTGGCCGAAACCGAAAGTTTGGCTAAAACTGGCCGAAACCGAATCTTATTTATTATATTCGAATCTTGGGTCGGTCACTATATAGAACACATTTAAAAGACATTATTTTTATATAAAAGGTTAATTTTATAATTAGATAATTATTACTTTGGAAAGAGATGGAGATGATAGTTATAGATTTCTCTGATACATTTTTAACTACTGTTTTTTTTATTAAATATTAAAATAAAAACTAAAGAAGCTTCGGCCGAAAGTGGCGAGAAGCGAGCGAAGGCCCTTAAAAGAAAAGGAGTGTCTTGACACTACATTCCAACTTTCTAGATTCCCTCTGCCTAGCTTGCTATGTCCGCTATATAACGTGAAACTAAAAAAAACGGTTTTAAGTAAAAAATACAACTCATACATGCTTCACATTACTATATTTATATTGAGGTACTTTGTCACGATACATTAATATAATGTTGTTATACTATTATAATATTATATATTTTTAATCTTATATTAATAAGCTTGCCAAATTAACAACACCATGTATAGAAAATAAAGAAAGAGAACCTTTCATCTTTTGCATCAATTCCCAGTCAATTCCTTTGAAATATTGAATTTGTATCATATTGTGGTATAATTTATAAGTACTACAATTTGACTATTTACAAAAAAAAATACTTAAAAAAATTAGAATTTAAAAGAAAATTAATAAGGATCTAAGTGTGGCGCAGGGGCACAAGCGTGTGACTGTAAACGATAGGCTGTGGATTCGATTCCCACTCGAGAAAATTATAAAAATATATATATATTTTTTTTCATTTCTTCCTTCAAGTGTCTGAACACTGACTCTCTGTACCTAACCTGCTACAATAAAATAATAAAATTTTGAGTAGCAAGTGCTTCTGAAAAATATAAAAACAAAAAAAGATTATTATAATTATTAAAATATTGTCTAAGCATATAATGTACTAAAACATGGTGCTTGAAAGCATTATATAAATTAAAATTAAATATTTGATATAATATATACATATTTGTTTGTTCGTTTCATTCATTTAGTATGTATGTATGATGGAATGATATGTTACCATACATCAGTCTCACAAACTTTAACATGATTGATTATCTTTAATGTATTATAAGTTTAAAAAAAAAACTGAAAATAAAAAAGATAAAAAATATTAAAATAATGTTTCGTTACGTTCTATTATTACAATTTCATTTATAAAATTTCATAAGACAACAGAACGAAATTGCAATTTATCTCATAACATTATACAGCGTGTCCCTAAAAAATAGGCATGATGACAGTTAATAAAAAAATTATTAAAATTATGTATTTAATTAATGAAACAATATTAATTGATATAAAAACATGCAATAATTTTATTATTAAGAAATAGAATTAATAAACATTTAAAAAAAAATACGGTTAGCTACCATGATATGTTGAACGCCAATCAGAGCGGTTTACGTCACGGCTTGGTAAACAAACGAATTGATGTTTTATAGTGTATTGACAGATTGCTCAGAGTTGACGTCATAGCGACGCTATGACACATGTCCTGACATTTTTCAAATTTATAAATTAAAATTTATTTTACTTTTAATAGTAAATCTTTATTTTCTGCCGAAATATGAAATACAATATAATTGTAATATATTTCTCAACATTTTAGAATATTATCTCAAAATCTGTCATCATGCCTTTTATAATAATATATCAGTTAAAATACATATTATAGACAAAGTCAGGTCACAAAGCTTACACTAACTATATAACATATGGTGCGGTATATGTTTCATTTAGATTTTTTTTAAGCTAACCTTTGTAAATATAAATTTTGATTATATGTACGAAATAAAACTACTTTTATATTATACATTTTCAATAATTTATAAGAATTTATGTTATATTGTTATTAAAGGTTTCATTCATAATATTTATATTATATTTAAAAAAAACGGTTTTTTTCTGGAATAATGCAATGTATGTAGAAGGATGAGTTTAAAAATAATATACTGCCATATCAATCTGTATAAAAGTAGTTTTATTTTTTACCTGTGTATGCTTTAGTAGTTCGTTGTATATTTTTATAATTAAGATGTTGATCTCAGGGAAAATTATAATACTTTACTAATAATAATTATAATCAGAAAATTAATCATGATCTTAAATCATAAATGTTCTTTATTAATTTTATAAGTCTAGTTTTATTTCTTTAAAAAACAAATAAATAATTTTTAAATATTTAAAAATATATACATAAGTTTACCATTCCAGTTCACCCGAGACCAACATTACGGAGCTAGCTATGTGCTATAAATTGTAATTACCAATATCTACCAAGAGAGTGCAGTTTGTAAATTTTATATCAATATATAGACAGGTCGTTCTGGAGCCATCCATTAATTACGTCACATTCATTACATTATTCTGATGCTTATTCTTACAACAAAATTTGCCCCAAAAAATTAAAAAAAAAACAACATTTACATGAACATATCTGTTCTAAACTCCAAGCCCTCCGAGAAAATATCTTTAGATATGCGAATGCCCCTCCCCTGTCATTGCCACAGGATATATTTGTAAGATACCCTTCTGTCATCATCAAATATTTTGCTATTTTACACTTAGAAAAATTAAAATGAACACAATTTCGAATTTATCTTTAAGTATTATACAGGGTGGAAGTGTTAGCGCTCCTTTTACGGGAACAGCATATAAGGTAAAATATTTTAAACCCATACCTAAAAAAAATATCAAAACAACTCAATAGTTTAGACGAAGGATTTTTTTTCATTTTTTCATTTCACGATGTTTATTCATACCTGCATTTCGCGTGAAGCAGTTACGCATAGATACCAATAACGTAAACACATACTACTACAAAAACACTACTAAAGGTTAATCAACTTTGAACTTTGCCGCCAACACTTACGACTCGATTTTGGAATGGGGCGTATGCGGTGGTTTCCCTTTGATAGGTTTATGTGTACGTGCGTCGTTTTATATTACAATAATAATTTTATTATTTATTTTGTTTAAAAAAATCAGAAAGTGTTTTTTTTAAACAAAATAAATAATAATCATTTTTGGGATATTTTTTTAAATGTTATTAGGCTTTTATAGAATAGTTAAAACTGTCTTTTCTTTTAAAGTGGTGCTAACACTTCCACCCTGTATATTGAAATAAAATATATTAAAAGCTAAGTTGTTATACTATGTCACATATCAACCACTCCCCTTAAAATAGTATCATAGTTTATGAATGGCCCCCATATATAAAACGATTCTAACATTAAGTTTCAACCCAATCAGTTTCAGTGATCATGGCCATGTTTTCCCCTTTCCCAGGCAAATAAGTCAGTTCCCATAGAGAATTACTGAGAACTAGGGTTTCCCCTTCATTCAGTTGAACATTCAACATATAACATATGTCTGCACAGGGTGCTCTAGGTTTCAATTGTATATAAGTTTTGCCTTTCAATTGAGACATAATTATTAAACCTATATCTAATTCTAAATACTTGAATCTATTTGTATCATAATTTTTAGATAGAATTAACCAATTAAAATGTGATGGAGGGATATGTGGAGAGAGGAAATAGGGTCTGGGCGCTAAAATTCTGAACGATTTAACCGCTCTGATGTCACAGTTTTGAAAATGTACAAACCAACTGGGTATATCAGTGTTGGTGATTCGAGACACAATTTCCTCTAAATCCATGGGTTGTTTACCGATTCTTATGTTAGTTAGTATCCTGCATGGCACAGAGTCACGTAGTCTGTCATCATTACTTATTAGGGTAGTGAGGTTCAATTCTGATACAGACCAATCATAGTAAGCATCTGTCACAATTACTGGTGCTCCACGTAGAAGATGATGGTTGAAAACTTCATTGTAATTGGTATCTGATATACGGGCGATATCCTCTGTAAATAATAAAATATGAAAATTGTTTGTAATAAATAATGCTTTAGTTACAGTCAAGAGCAGGTGAGGCCATAAGATAGCATGGCTGTAATATGATGATTATAGGTTCGACCCCCCACCCAGTACAATATATTTAAATAATTTTCATTTCTCCAGCAAAAATAGTGGTATATTCAGTTCCACTACTCAACTTGTCTTGATAATTAAGCAGAAAAGTGAGGAGTAAAGTGTCACATTCCCTACTTAGTAAGGAGGTAACAACATGAAACAGTTTTCATGAAAAACTGTTTAAATGTATTTAATACTTTTTGCTAAATTGAAAGTAATTATATATGCACATATATTTAAAATTATTTGCGTAAAGAATAATATGTAAGCACAAGCAATATGTATGGCATATTGTTATTACATTGTTTTGAGCACATTAAAAATATTTACTTACTGACAGCTTCACATGTAATACAATCAGCTAAGGAAACAACTTCACTATCCAAATTCTGCGGTTGTGATCTATCAATTAAACATTTATTGTAATATAAGGGCGTCCAGTCCCATATAGGTAGCAATTTAATCAATGTTAATCTAGCAACAGCTGTTGCGTGCCATTGAAATGTATCGGTTTGGCTAACAGTGTAACCGATTGCTAGTACCATGACTAGCAGCAAAAAAGCCCTGGTCCATCTTTTAATAGACGCCTTTCGTACAGCGTTCGTCAAAGGGCGACATATAATATCCATTTCCTCATCACTCATTCCAGCTTCTTTGCAATATTCATAGAAAGATCGCACTTCTGAGTTTATTAAATCGAATTTCTCACGCTGAGACATATTTGGCGCGGATTTAACACTCATTTTCGCTGTGACCTATAAATTTACGTGGAGCGAACGATCAATATTAATGTCGTAGCCACGACGGCTTATCAATACATATACAAAATTCGCGCGCGCGCGTGAAAGCTTATTCCATAGACAAAACAAGCTTTTCATTTTTGCATTATTAACTGTAATCAATTTAAAATATTTTATGTAGAAATTAAATAAAATTTGTAAGTAAATAAATTTTAAATAATTAAAAGCATTTTTTTGTATTAAATAAAATTTTCAAATTAAATATAAATAAGTTCAAAATTCTAAGCTATTACTGAAACCATCAAAAATGATTATCATGTTTATTTTAATATATTTAACAACGAGGTACTAAATTTCTTTTACAGGACATTTTTAAATTATTATACTGATAAATCTCTTTTAAAAGTTGAGAAATATTAAACAAATGTAAAAATATTCTTTCTTATCGTAATTGACAATGGATAAAAAATATGTATCATAGATAAATAAAGTATAAAAACTTCATATTGTGTTTTATTTCACTGCTTGCAACACTTTCTCTCGCCATATTGAAATATCCCGAGTGGAAGTTGGTCAATCATTGATCTTAATTATTATCGTTTCGTGCAAACAAGTGATAAACATTATAAAAGTGCTTAAAATATTAATTTTATTTATACTACAAATTTTCACAGTGAAAGTTGATTAATATAAGATAAAATTATTTTTTTGCAATACTTTTGATGAATACGTCACAGCGCCATGTTGTATTCCTGCGCTGATTGCAGGCACGAGAAATCTGCCAACCCGTTTATTTTTTGGGATTAAAGCCCAAGAATAAATCGATCTGCGATTTTGTACTCAAATATATTTTAATTTATATTTGTTAGCAAATGTCAAACAACTTTAGTGAATTCGATGCATCCCTGTTGTCGCATTTCGAGTGCTAACTCTTAATTTCAACTGCAGTTTTGTGCATCCGCGAAAGTTGATAGGACTGTGTTGTAAAAGAAAGAAGTGATAATTAGCCAAAATTCCGGTCCCTACGCGCAGACGAGAAGGTGCCTACCCGCCAGGGCAGTCGGGTGACGGAGATATGAACAACAAACGAAAAAATCGCCAAGGGCCGCCAAGGTAATGCCAGTTTATGTTCACCAACTTTCAGCGTTCATTTGACATGTCTTTGTTATTTAGGCCATTGTCTCTCGTCTAGCGTAATTTAGAGAATATTATTATATTGTCAAGTTTTCAGTGGCGTGGTTACATAGGAGGTGTAAACAAACGTTTCGAATAAGCAAATTCATGCGGCGTAAGGTTCGGTGCGGCGGCCGTGCGCGTTCGCTCTAATCGAGATGTTTGGCCTACTTTTGCAGTGTACTAACGTCGATTAATATAGCCGTGTGCGAACAGCTGATCCCCGTGCTTATAATAATACCAGTTAATACTAGCTCATTTTAATTAGTCCTTTACTCCCTAGCCATATAGTTTCAGTGCAAGGTAGGATTGGTGTTTCGACTTTTAGTGTTACAAGTGAGGTTACCTCTAAGATTGCAACAATCGTTTAGGTATGGACAATAAAAGATTTTTGCTTCTATCGCCTTTTAAAATACATTAACATTATAACCACAAATTTAATAGTTATTGGCATATGTCCAGTTTGTTAATTAACCAATTTTTCTCCATTCCCCGAGACAATGATTGAAAAAATATTTACTAAACACTTTGTTAATTATAAACAGTTGTCAGAAATTAAGATTGTTATCTTCTTTATGTTGATGTGATGTAGAAATTAGATTGTGAACTAAAAATAATACAATGTCATTCAAATCTAGATAATTTATAATTATAATAATAAAAATATTATAAACATTATAATAATATAATTTATATTAATATAAAGTAATATCACTCAATAATGTCAATTGATAACATCTGTTCATTTTTAACAATCATCCTTTCTATGAAAATTTGTTTTTGCAATGTCGCAAAAGAAAGAATTTGCTTTAACTTTTAAACTTATATAATTAGTTACACTAAAGTTACTGCCATGATATAAGCTTAGAGGCCATTGTGGTGCAATGGGACATTGTCTGATTGTAAATGTGGTGATGTTGTTGTAGTTTCAATCCTCACTCTAGGGAATAAATTATTTAATTCTCTGTCAAGAAATTTTACTTTTCAACGTTAAAGTACTTGAAATTGGAGAGGAAAGTTGAAAATGAAGTGTATTCACATTAGATATTTATTCTAAGCTGAAAAAAAATAAATTAATAAGTTATTTTAAAGTATATTTAAGGTTTAAATACAAACAACGGGAAAAAGTACTTACTGTAGTATACAGTATACTAGTAGTAATTTAATTTATTTTATCAACATCATTTTCTATATGATAACTAAAACTAAACCGAGATGTACTTACATTTTATTTTCAAGTAAAGTTCCTTTAGTTACAAAAATAATTGTTTTTAAGCATTAATATAGGTACAGTAAAACTAAAAAAAATAGAGATATTATACCTTGCATTCAAATTTTTAATACCTTTAGCTTTGACACTATTTTTTTAATGTACTTATTTGCTTAAAAGTAGAATTTTAGATATTTTCATATTTATTTAATTTACATTTAATACAACGTTTTTAGGACAAATAACTTAAAATCTGTAATTTAATAAACAATATAGGCTGTTTGGCGATGAGTTCCACCACTCAACAGGCAAAGCCTCCGGATTTCGGCTGAAATTGGGGAATGGACTGTCTTAACACTAGGTTACCTCTGCCTACCTGGCTGTGTGAGGGATATACAGCGTGAAGCGGATTTGATTTCATTTTATTATCTTCTTCTCTTAGTAGTGTAATATGAAGTAAAATTATCATCAGTTACTTATAGCCCTTAATGATCACCATGGTAACTAATATAGAATATAGCTCTGTTGTAAATCTTACTAGTCAATTAATGGTTTTAAAAGTCTATGATTCAACCAAAAATACAAAACTGGGCATCTCCTAAAAATTTAATAGTATTTATTATAATTAATAATAAACTTTTTTTTTATTTTCATATTGTATCCTGCACTTAACAGGATAGTCAGAGTAAACCTGGGAACCTAGTGTTAAGACGCACTGTTCTAATTAAGACTCTTCTGGAGCCCTCTTTTTGCCCAAATCTGGAGGCATTGCTTGTTGAGTAGTAGAACTCAATATCTAGTTACCATAGGGAGGAAATTAAAATATCCTCTTGAACTTGATATCATTTATATATGCTTGTATTGTGCAAAAAGACTGGCCTCAAAGGTCTTAAAAGATTTAAAATGTAATTAATTGTATCATGTCAATCACATGATAATTAGGTTAATGAACTTAATAACAAATTTAAAATATAATATTGAGGTATCTACTAATATCTCAGATTATCTATTGTTTACCTTTAGAACCATAAGTTATTAGCTTTAAAGTGATTTAAAATTAAAAAAAAAAAAGATTATTTAAAAGAAAAATATCTGACAATTTTTATTTATACCTACATTAGATTTATCTATTTTCGTTATTAAAAAAAATATTTATAATTACATTGAATTTTATCCATGATTTTTAAAAATTATATTTAAAATTAATGCAGCTTTTTTAAGCTGTATGATGCAATCTTACTCCCTATGTCTTCACATAGTCTATTACAGCTTACTTTTTAAATTAATCTCCATTCTTTTTTACCCTTATAGCAGAACATTCAGAGGGTACATAGTGTTGAGACACTCCATTTCCCAATTTCAACCATTTTTTGAAACATTGAATTTTTGAAGCCACAACTATCACATTCAATTGTTAAGCCTTCTGATCCATGACAACCTTTTTAATAAATATTACAGTTATTAATAAATATAACAGTATTTCTTTAATTCCATACAATTACTCATAACAGAGAAAATTTTTATCTAATCTATTGTTCAGTGTTGCTATTGTGTAACAAACTAATAATATATTTTTATTATTAAATCATTAATAAAAAAAACTTTATGTTGAATATAATAAACATTTACAATTTGCATATATATAGTAAAAATACAACTTTTTATAGATATTATATAACCTTTTAAGGCTAATTGCGTTTATACTATAGTTAATTTTTAACTGCATGTTATTAAATTGTTCTTTAGCTTCGCTCATCTCTTGAGGCTATCATGGCATGGTGGCATTGCATTTGATTTCAATTGGTTATGGGTTTGATTCCCTTTACTTATTATATTTCAATTAATAACATTTTTCCATTTTTTAATATTTGAATTATTCATATATAATTTTTTGGCACAATGTGACATTGAGTTCTGATATTCACTAACTCAATGTCACACAAAAATTTGTGTTTGTTGCAAATATCATGAGATGTTCTCCTCTCGTGATGCAATTTTAATACATTGCATGATGAGTTGCGGATCTTAACGCCGCCCTTAATGTTCAAAAATGAAAATATTTAATAAAAAATATTTTTTTACCTCCAATAAGAAATCAAACCAACAACCAATGCATGTACAGTCAGACACTGCCCAACTGCACCTCAGTGATCTCATTGAATATTGTTTGTTTATATTGAAATGAAGTCAATGTTTTTAATTTGTGTGATATTATTGTTTATTATTTACACTTTGTTGCATATGTATGTGCCACACACTGTGTATTGTTGTTTTCGATTGATTGAAAGATTTTTTTTTTTTATAAAATAGGATTAGGTGAAGAGGTGATAAATATAAAAAAAATAAGCTAAGCCTCTTTTATATTTGTTGTTAATAAAACTCTCACCAAATGTTTAATTATTTCAAAAATGGATATACTATTAAATGTAATATAATTTCCTTTTCTTTGATATATGTAGATTTGATAATAAACAATAACTAAAAAAGCCAAACCACCACAAAAAATATATATTGTTAGAATACAGATATATCATAACAATAAAATATTAATAATTTGAAATTTTATACAACAATTCCCAGTTTTGTGCAAAAAAAAATTTATATTACTGGATATCTTTTTATATGTATTCTATAATTGTGTACAGTTTTCTTTTTTTCTTATCAATTTGTTCATATATTTTCCATACAATGCATAATTTTATTAATTTAGCACAAATTTTTAATTTGATTTCATTTAAGAAGTATGTGAAATGTGTGTGCGTGACCCTAGAGTAAGATCATGTAAAAAGTAAGAAAAACCTTAGAGGCTAATCATAGACCGGTTGATGATATAAAATTAGCAAAATCCACATATTATCTGACTAGATGTATTTTTTTTTAGATAGATAATTAGGCAAAGAGGATTTGATTAAAACATTTCATTCTCATTATCACTACTAAATACAACATTATATTACTTCATATAGCAGACGGGGAAAGAGAGGTATATAGAGAGAACCTAGTGTTAAGACACTATTCTGTTCATAAAGTACAGGAGTTCTTTTATATGTAATTAATACATGTCATTAGACATTTCACACACATAAATTTTAATTTCAAATGAAGATCTCAATTAACAGTATCCTATACGCATAATAACTTCATTGTCTTTAAAAAACTAAATTGAATATCTTTGTATTTTAATTTATATGGTGTGTAAGTGAGATCCAGCCAACTGTTAACTTTGTAACATAACAGATACAATATGTAAATATAATCTGTATAGCGGGCAGGTTTTTTTTAATCTGTGGCCAATAATTTAAAAGATTTTGCTTCTAAATTAATTTATAGTCATTTACAACCATTTCTTGTTTGTTTTGTAATTCTGTGATGGAAAATATAACTTTTGAAATATGACTAACACTTACATTTTTCGTAATGAAACAGTGAAAAGCTTTTTTTTTTCAATTTAAAATAATTTAATTGAATGAATTCACAATTTCAGCTTCACGCTGTATCCCACACACAACACGGTAGGCAGATGGACCCTAGTGTTAAGACACTCCGTTCCCCATTTTCTGCCGAATTCTGGAGGCATTGCGTCTTGAGTGGCAGAACTCAACGCCGCGCTTTGCCTCGACACCAGAGCGAAGTAATGGAAATATAATATTTAAATTAATATTTCATCTCCTCGTGTGGGGATCGCACCCACCACCAGACGGTTTTACAGTCACACTTTGTGCCACTGCGCCACGACTGGCGCTCTACAACTCAATTCACAATTGACCATGAAAAATATTCATTTTTATATTTTAATTCTTCATTTTATTTTCAAAATGCATTCATTCAACAGCAATGATATGACGTTCGAATTGCACTTACACACGTATCCTACAATTTTCGAACAATAGACGTTTCTTTCCTACGCAGGAAGTAACCGCCATATCACTTGTATCCTATTCATACGTAATATTCTAATAAATCTATTTAATAACTAAGGAAATATGTTTTTTTTTCTGTATGTTTCAGTGTGATAGAGAAAGAGTAGGATGAGAATCTAAATAATCATAATTTCTTTATACAGTCAGACTATTATAAGCAATTTTGAAAGCAAGTTATATCAAAATGTCAGTACCGTCAGTCGTATAGGAAGCTTCGTAATAAAACAGTACGCTGCGTTGAGTTCCACCACTTAATACACATTGTGTAATGTCATCAACGCTCATTTTTATGATTTTATCGAAGATAATAAAGAATTGTTTCTTTTGAAGTGTTAACTTTTCACTTTTTGTTTAAATACAGAATTCGGCGAAATGTGGTGAGCGGAGTCTCTTAACACTAGGCTTCCCCTGCTTATCCAGCTACACGCATTCTGCGTGAATCTAACATGGGTACAAACGCCATTTTTAATTGTTGTAATTATATTTTGTTATAAAAATATGATAATTAAACCTAAAATATTAAGTATCTAGTAGTGATCAATAATGTATGAAGTTTTATGATTTTTAACTAATATAAATGTGGCAGTGTTGAGTTTCGCCACTCAACACGCAAATGCCTCGAGAATTTCGCGGTAAATGGGGAACAGAAGTGTCTTAACACTAGGTTCCCTATATCTGCTGCCCTAAAAAAAAAATAACTTCAGATAGAGGAGTCTTACTTAAATAAAAAAAAACTACACCCAATAAAGATAACTAAGTGAAGAAAGATATGCATGTGTGGTCTGAAACAAAAACATTTCCGTTTCCGGTACACCACGTTTGACAGTTAAAAATAGGTGACATTTCGAACGGTATTTATAGATTATACTTTGTATATATTAATAGAAATGCCGAAACGGGATTTTCTTTGATGTTAATAGATAATTAATATTATATAGGCTTTTTATTTCAAGTCTTAGGCTAGTCGTGGGCACAAAGTGTGTGGATTCCATTCTCACTCGAGCAAATGAATTGTTATTTATTAATATTTTTGTTTCTTCTCTCTGGCGTCAAGTCAAAGCGCGGCGTTGAGTTTCGCTACTCTACACGCAATTTCTTCAGAATTCGGCGGTAAATGAGGAACGGAATGTCGCAACAACATTAGGTTCCCTGCTGTGTGAGGGATACAGAGAATCTCTTAGAAATCTCTTAGAATTTATTGTCTGGTTGTATGTAAATCCGTTGATTGTTGCTTTTACCTCCAGTCGTCTTAATGATAATAATTATTAATTTAATTATCATTTTTCCGCTTTTGAATTGAATAACACACAATGTATCAAAGATTAGGAGAGTGGAGGAGACGGACGGAGAGACTTGACACTAGGTCTTCTTCTGCATATGCCACAAAAAATGTGAAGCTTAGGTTTTTTTTTAAGTAAACGAGAAAGTATCTTTTAGGTTTGATCCTTCCAGAAATAATATCTTTTATGTTTTTGAAAGTGATGATGAAATCTTGACGACATCATAATACAGTAAGCCAATGTCTGACACCACATACAAAAGATTGGGTACGATTCCAACCCAAAACCTTTAATTGTTTTCGTCACCCCGAATGATTAGACAGAATACGGCGTTGGGCGCTGTGTCGAGGAATTTGCGTGTTGAGTGGCGCACGTAGTGTATTGACGCACTAAAAAAAACCACAACAATGATTCTACAAGAGTTCCTATATTTTTTGAGACATTGTAGTAAGACATTTGGGAAAATAGTTATTACAATAATAAGCTAACATTTCGAATTTAAATAAGAACTATACAAAAGACCGTGTTAAATTGTATTTAACGCTCCAAAGGTAATCAGTTATGACCCGTAATTAGGGATTCTTGAATGTTTAACATTAAACTAATTGGTCAAGGTTCGTTTCTCGGTCTATACATGTGATAAAAAAAATGCTCATTGCTTCTGTTTGTTTGTATTAGGGAAATATACGAGAATAGTATGGTTTTTTTTATAATTTTTGTTTGTGCGTTTGTGCACGCTAATCTCAGTAACGGCTTACCAATCTGTTAAGCCTGTTAAGTAAATAGATCTGTTAAGTAAAAAGTTGTGATTTTATTTTTTGACTTCCTTTCACAGTGCTTATTTTAATTCAACTAGTTCATAAACAAAAAAGTATAAAATTAAAATACATAATTAAAGTATATATCATATTAAAGTACAATACGGTTAACAAATACTATGTTTGAACTAGGTTTTAACAAAAAAATCTATAATTTATAAAACAATATAAATTCTTAAGTATCGATATTCGAATACCCTATTTTACTATGCGTTATTTCAAACTACAATTATTTTTTAATTTTCATAGAGCAGAAGTATATTAAGATTTTAATTTTAGACCATTTAGCTTAATAATCGGTTCTATATTACGTTTTTTTTTTTTCTTATATTTGTCGATAATTATATGAGCATTATAATGAAATCACAAAAAGTTCCAAAATCTAATTTCCGATTTTGTTATTTATATTGGATGTGTTTAATATTTTTTCTCTCATTTTGTTGACATTTTTAAATTTGACAAGTCTTGTCAAGGTGTGATTTGCGCCCCTATTGCTTAAAATAATACCAGTACCCCCTGTAATGTTCTTCGTGGTACGCATAGTCCTGTTTTACAGTTAATCTCATCCGGTTTATGTTATAAATTTAAATAAATATTTCATTTCCTCGAGTTGGGATCGAACCCACAACCACGTTTACAGTCACACTTTGTGTTTACAGTCAAACTTGAAATTAATTGATGACGATGAAGGATACTGACAAATCTGAACCTAATGCTCTCATTTTCTCAAAAATACTAAATATATGTTGAAAAAAGCGGAATTAAATTAGAAATTTGTATTGTATTGTTTTTGAAATAAAATAAAAAAAATATATATTAATTCTGAGATTTTTACAGGTGTTACCAATTTTCCCTTCTTTTGTTACTTTTTCCTGGTTTCGTTTTCCATTTTTTATATTTCTTATTTAATAAAAGTCCTAGAAATTGATTCTGAACCTAATAGTAAAAATTTTAATAAAAATTATTTGCATTCGCTTATATTTGCAATTGTTTGATGTAATCCAAACACTGAGTTTCTTTTTGGTAAAAGAAAATGAGTTTGTTGATATTTTTATTTTGGACGAAGTTTTGAAACTGGCAAAAAAACACGCAATTATGTCTCCAGATTTAGACGGAAAGTGGGGAATGGAATGTCTTAACACTAGGTTCCCTCTGTCTACCCTGCTGTGTGCGGGATACAGCGTGAAGCTGATTTGATTTTCGGCAAAAAAAAAAGAAAATTGCTCATATAATGTATAGATTACACGTGCACTCACAGATCCATCTTATCGCCGTTGACTAGAGGTTAATTTTAACTGTTTCAAAGACTTGGAACGTGTCTGACTCATAATGGTGGTCGTACGTGATGATAGTAGTAGATTCGAATCTCTTGATAGGTTCATAAACTTTGTATTTACAATGTTTACAATTGTAATTTTAAATTGTCACCTAATTATGTAATGTCTATATTTAGACGGAGAGAAGGAAAATATAAAATAGAGAATTTGTACAGCTGTTGAGTGATGTTTTTCTTTTTCATTCCGAAAATTTGTGAAAGAAATCGGTTTTTAGAATGATATATTGATGATGATGTCATATTTTATTTTGGGAAAAACCTCCCTTTTTTATAAGATTTTTTTAAATGCTTAAAGTTAAAATATTTCGGGATTCTTTCGCCGAAAGTGGGATATATGAAAAAAAAAACATAATCCGTACTTTTTATTTTTTATTCATCTGTTACGTGACAAATTGAAGTATAATATACTTTTTTATATATTTTTTTTTGTAAAAACGTCACTATACTAAAAACAATGTCATATCTGGCCTATCTATATATCTGAAATTATTACTAAATGAATTAAAATTAAATTTATTAAAATAAATCTCACAGTGTGTGGAATCATTCAAGAAAAGCGGGATAGTCCCGTCTGTCCCGTTTGGAACATATAGTTTCGGACAATAAATTGGGATATCCCGCCAAAATCGTGACTTCTGGCAACACTTTTCTATATAGATCAGGGGTTCCTAACCTTTTCTTGACCAAGGACCACTTTTATATCATAATTGGTAGCAGGGACCACTAAGCATGTAGGTATAATAAAAATTAACTGTGATAATTAAACAGAATCTTCGCGTCACCATCTCCAATCATAAAATTTAAAATCGTTCGCGGACCACATTTAGGCTTCTGCGGACCACTGGTGGTCCGCGGACCACTGGTTGGGAACCACTGATATAGATCCCAAATGTTTTTTTTTTAAATATAATTTAACAGTTTCCTCGATCAAATTAAACAGCCGAATTATTTTGTTATTTGGAAATTCTTTCATTCCAGTTCCACTATTCCATCGGCTTTATTATATGCCGTCGAATACTTGAATGAATAGATTTCTATCCGCCTAGATGACATGGTTTTACGATCAGTTTACACTGAAACACATTTTATTTCACTATAGACTTATATATATATAAAAAACAACTAAAGTTGAGCTTTTTAAACTGTATTTCGCATGTAATGCTCCGTTCTCCCCTTTTCCACCCGAATTAGAAATATTACGTTTCGAGTGACGGAACTTAACGCCACATTTAATCTTATTAGTTTGGGGAAATGCAAATATCTTATTACCGTGAACGGGAATAGAACATACAACCATCGTGTTTATAGTCGGAAGCTGTTACACTGCGTCACGCTTATCTTATATCTATTATATATTATTAATATTTTTTTGCTTTACGCTGCTATGTGCCGGGAACATAGTAGGAAAGGTGGAGGGAACCTAGTGTTAAGACATTTTCGTTCCCCACTTTTCACCGAATTCTGAAGGCATTGCGTCTGGAGGCACCGCCGCGTCTTGCCGTGTCACTAGATCGAGGAAATATTTATATTTTTTTTTCATTCCCCGAGTGGGATTCGAACTCACGACCGTCGCGTTTACAGTCTTCTGCCCCATCGCCACGTCGGCCTCAATAGTATTAAATCAAAATAAAAAAAATCAGCTTCACGCTGTATCCCGCACACTGCAGGGCAGGCAAAGGGAACCTAATGTTAAGACACTCCGTTCCCCACTTTCTGCCGAATTCTGGAGGCATTGTGTGTTAGTGGCAGAATTCAACGCCGCGCTTATCCTCGACACCAGAGCGAAGAAATGGAAATATAAATTTAAGTAAATATTTCATCTTCTCGAGTGGTGATCGAACCACAACCAGTCGATTTTACAGTCACACTTTTTGCCTCTGCGCCATGACTGGTCTTAATAGTATTAATAAACATATATAAATTACAGTTATCATAAGAATAATGTTTAATTTATATTCAGTTACGCCCAAGTAGTTTATGGTACTGGGTACACACAGGTCTTACCAACTCGAACAAAAAATATATATTTTTTAATTATCTTCATATATTATTTGCTTAGTTAGTTTTAGCTTTTATTGAATGCATTGCCTTTATTTTTCTTTTTGCCATGTTTTTATGCTATGTTAATATTAGAAAACCAACTTATTTATATATATATATTACAACTTATTTATATTTATAGAAGCTAATCTTGCATATGTATACTGTAAAGTAGGGTACTAGGTGGAGGGAACCTTGTGTTTTTTCGACACATTGTGCGTTGAGCTTAGGTGGCAGATCTCAACTCCTCACTGTCTTATACTTATTAAGAAAATATATAAAAACTCTCTAAGACGGTTTTCAAAGAGGGCACGGGTTCAAATCTCGCTACGTTCAAATTTTTATACGTTTTCTTAGTATTTTCTTTCTTAAGGGGCCGTTCAAGTATTACGTAAGCACTGTAGGGGGGCGGGGGGGGTGGTCTTGGGTTTGCTTATTTTTGACATTTTCAATGAAATATTTGTAAGAGGATTGCTTATTTTTGATGACATAGGGAAGGGGGGGGGGGGGTCAATAATTGCAAAAAAAACTGCTTACGTAATACTTGAACGGCCCCTAAGTGTGGAATAACACTTTAAAAATGTTTAAAAGTGCACTGCAACGGCCTCTAACATGTGTGTTTATTTAAAGAAATAGAAAAATATAATAAAACACTGCATAATGCTCGTCAACACCTATGTATAAGCTGTTAAATCTTCTAGAAGGCCAGTAACTTTATTGACTGTATTAATATTTAATCTAATATTTCTAGAAATAGTTGCAGCTGATTTGCGCTCATTTTTTTATTCGAAACCTTTCGTATTGACTTTGTATTAGTAGTCTTCCACCCTAACATCTAGGTTCCCTAGGCAGTGTTTGTGAACCTTCTAATCACATGAGTTCCCTATTAAACACTTCTTGGTATCTCGTTTTTTTTGGCATCAATCACCGAAGCATATAGTTTTTTTGTGTGATTCTGTATTCCGCACACAGCAGAGTAGGTAGGGGGCACCTAGTGTTAACACATTCCGTTCCTCCGCCGCCAGTATTGCTTGTTTAGTTGCGAAACTCCACGAAATATTAAATATTTTATTTTGTCTAGTGGGAATGGAACCCACAACCTGCTGCGTTTACATTCACACATTGTGCCCCTGCGCCACGACTGGCCGACTAAAAACTGATTACTTTAAAATATTATCATAACTTTATGAATAAATCAGACAGAGATACACATAAATAAATTGTAACAAGCGCATAAGAATGTCGACGAAGCTTGTTAAGAACATATGGCTTAGTGGTCGTTTAAAGCGCTTGGACGGTTTACAAGACGCGCGGGTTCAGATTCCGTTGCGTTAAAGTTTTTACCTATATGCATTCTAAATAAGTATTTTACTTTTTCTTGTAAAAATATAACAACCGTATAAGATTTGCGAATAAGTGGAAAAGAAAAAGACATGTGGTTTGCCTTTGAACTTCTATTGGATTCTAAATGTTCGAATTTGATTTATCTAAAGTTTTCTAAGAAATTATAGCATTTTAAATTATTATTTTTAATTTAATTATTAATATTGATATTGAAAAGAGCAACTCTTCAGTTTCTTGCTCTTATCATTTGAATTTAAATATAGAACTTCAAACTTTTGTATAGTTATTACAAAGGAAACTCGAAAAAAAAGCATATACCCTAAAAAATATTTGAATTCCAGATCCCCCCGAGGCCGCGTCGTGGCGGAGGGGGTCTACAATAATGCTCACTTCATGCACGCGGCGACGTCCCATGTAGGTGACATCGTCCAGGTCCTCACGCAGTCCGGCAGCCTCTGGGAGGGCGTGTTCAAGACCTTCAGTGCTCAATTTGAGGTTGGTGACTGTTTGTTTGTTTTTTTTTTAATTTCAGGAGAGAATTACTAGTGTTAAAACTCTCCGTTCAAGTTTTCAGGTATTTTTGTGTTTACTGCTTGTTATGTTTATGCTTTTGCGATATTTGCTTTTTATGTTTATAATTTTTTTACTAGTTCTTAGAGTATATTATTCTGGATTCGTTTATCAAGAAATAGTGGATGCATTTTTTTTTTCATTTTTTTTTATTTACTTAATACATTTAGAAGAATATTAATATTAAAAAAAACACAAAAGTACTTTTGTTAAGATTTTTAAATTAAATAGATTATACTAAGAAGAAGAGCAAAAGGGTAGGGTGGAGTGATTTATCTAGTTGGTTGTTTTCTTTTGAATGCTATCCGGAAGGGCAAGGGTTAGAAATATAATAATGATATTAGGAAAAATTGAGGCAGTCATGGTGCAGCGGCGTAACGTGTAGGTTCGATACTCACTTGGGAAAAATTAATTTTATATTATTTTCTCGCTTTGGTAATAAGAAAAGTATTGTTAAGTCTGCCACGCAATGTGTTGAAAATATGGCGGTGCGAGGGGAACCGAGTGTTTAAAAAACTAGGTTCCTCCCCTGTTTGCCTCCCCTGCCATATGCAGGATACAGCGTTAAGCTCTATTTAAAGGAATAATAATTTAAAAAATACATACATAACCTTTGTTCACTTCATTTGCATATAAATTATGACGATTATTTATTGCTTAGATCGCCCGCATCGCGACTCGTAACAAGTACGCGATGTAAATGTTCCTGGTTGAGTTTAGTCTTTGTGAATTCTAATATATACATATTTCTTTAAGATAATCGTGGCGCAAAGGCACAAGTGTGTGATGTTGTGGGTTCGATTCCCACTCGAGGAAATTAAATATTAAATTTTTTTTATTATCTCGCTCTGGTGTCGAGGCAAACCGGGGGCGGTAAGTTCCACCGCAAAGAAAAACTGAAAAAAATATTGTATACTTTATTTCCACTAAAAGTTTATGGAGTTCATCCCATGTCTTGAACTATGTAAAGAAAATAAATGATTACTTCTTTGTTTAGACGAAAGAAATATGAATTATATAAACAGAGCTATTATGGTGTCATACATAATAAGCAGATTTTTTTGGTGGGGAGAGTGATAGGTCACTAGACTTTCTGTTTCTCTCAATGTACGAAAACACTTTAATATTTTTTTTTATAGCTTTGCACTGAATCTCACACATATCAGTGTAGGCCGACGGTACTCGGAAACCTAAGACCACCATTCTACACTTTCTGACAAATACTTGAGACGTACGTTGCGTGTAATTGGCGGAACTCAACGCCACAACTTGCCTGCCTTGTTACTCGATCAAAGAAATAAAAATATTAAATATTTAATTTCCACGAGTGGAAATCGAATTTGCAATCGTCGCGTTTACACATACACACGCTTGTGTCCCTGCGCCACGTCGGCCTCTTTAATATTTAATTTAAATTTTATATATTAAAAATATATATTCCCCACCAAAGCTAAAACTCCTTAACAGACACCGACCTTCATCGTGAAATTCCTTAATCGGCCGCTCCGTCGTCCACCGCACCGGTAGCGGGCGATGTCATGACTCACAACCAAATGTAATACGAACAGCCAGACAGTTATATGTACTTTATAGTTGTTCTCAAATTAGTAGGATAATATCATTAGGAGCCAGCCGTGGCGCAAGGGCAGAAAGGTGTGGCTGTAAACGCGACAGCTTGTGGATTCGATTACCACTTGAGGAAGTTGAAATTTTTAATATTTAAATTATCTTCGCTGTGGTAACGACGCAAAGAACAGCGTTGGGTTCCGCAATTCAAGGTGCAACGTTTCAAGAATTCGGCAAAAACTGAGGAAGGGAGTAGTGAGTGATATGGTACGAACAGCCAGACAGTTATATAACGGTCAGTCGTGGTGCAAGGGCACAATGTGTGTCTGTAAACGCGACAGGTTGCCAGTTCGGTTGCCATTCGGGAAAACGCTGTTTAATATTTTCATTTATTCGCTCTAGTGTTGCGCCGAAGCGCGGCGTTGAGTTCCATCACTCAAAGCGTAACGCCTCAAGGATTCGGCAGTGGGAAATGTAGTGAGATAAATATATATATTCATTTATGTTCTTTTATGCACTATGCATTGATTGGCCACAAAGATCAAGGCTTTGCTATTTATTAGTTGTATGAAAAATAGTCGATATTTATAATTTCCGGTAATTCCCCTTGTATAAATTGTTAACTTTTATGTCTATTTATCTAAGACAGAAGTGAGATTTGATAAATGCTTATGATTAGTCATTCAAGATCAGTTAGTTTTTTGTTATGTCAATAAAGTGTAAGTGTATTTAGAATGAACCTGGAAATCCAATGTTAAGACACTCCGTTCCCATTAAGGCACTTTCTTTCTCCACTCTCCGCCGAATCCTGAAGGCATTGCGTGTCACGTGGCGGAACTCAATGTCGCTTTGTCTCGTTATCAGAGCGGAGAAATGAAAATATTAAGCATTTCATTTCCTCGAATGGGAATCGAACCCACAATCAGTCGCGTTCACAATCACACGCTTGTGCCCCTGCGCCATGTCTACGGTTGGGAACCTAAAAAAAAACAATTTATGAGAAACTGAAGTAGGTATGTGGAAAAATAAGTATAATAAATAAGTTTTAAGTTCCATTTACATTGTAATTACACAAACACGTTGTTTTATTCGTCATGGTCGAAAATAATGTGAATAAAACAAGTTAAATATACACAATTTACAATAGTTGATTACTTATATAATGTTATATCAGTTTGTGACACCGTTTTGATTTAAAGTATTTTTTAAATATTTTTTTACACGTCAAAATCGTGTTTATGTAAAATATTTTAATGAAATGAGCTGGGAACGGACATATGTCAGGCCAATCTTGGCGCAGGGGTACGAAGTGTGACTGTAAAACCGACTGGTTGTGGTTTCGATCCCCACTCGAGGAGATGAAATATTTACTTAAATTCATCTTTATTTGCCCTGGTGTCGAGGTTAAGCGCGGCGTTGAGTTCTGCCACTCAATACACAATGCCTCCAGAGTTCGGCAGAAAGTGGGGAACGGAGTGTCTTAACACTAGGTTCTCTCTAGCTACGCTGCTGTGTACGGGATACAGTGTGAAGCTGATTTTTTTTTTTTATTTAATTTTAATGAAATCGAACCAAAAACGCGACAGTTGCGGGTTCGATCCCATTCGGAAGGAATGAATTGTTCGTTTCCTCGTTCTGGCTGGCTGGCAATCTTTGCAATAAATAATGTTTCGAAAATTGGACAGTGCGTGGGGTACGTAGTGTCTTAACACTAGTTCTCTTCTGCTGACCATGCTATATGCGGGATACAGCGTGAAGTTAAAACAAAATTGTACTAAGATAATTAGGTCAATCTTAGAGATAAAAAAATGTTTTGAAATATATGGTAAAACCCTAAAAATATCACTCATTATAACGTTACGTACAAGGTCCTGGGAGATTGTTGCCTAATAGTGTATAATAGTATATAATTAAATTTAAATAATTAACATATGTATTTCTTACAAATTTCAGTTAAATTTATATGTATATATGCTTATTCTAATCTGGTCAATGCTTGTCAACTTCATTCAAAACGCAATGTTTCATTGAAACATAATTAAAGAGGGAAATGTCACTACCGAATTTGAAAATGAATAGTGCGACGTTTGTCTCGATAGAATAGAAAGGAAAGTAGAGTTATGTCAGTTATTTCAAAGACAACATTCTAGCCAGTGATTTATGGTACAGTGCTGTTAAAGAGTCGTGGCCCCCTTTAAGGTGAGGTTTTCTGAATTGTTCCGCATTGTTCATTGAATAGTAAGATACCATCCTAAAATAAAATCTGCGAAGCCATCTGCAGCTAATTTCAAGGCGGTCACGACTTGTTAACCGTGCTGTATGTCACACAACACAAACAAGATTTTTTTTACCGTCCGATAAGAGGAATTAAAGGTCACTCCACGAGTTTATAATCGGCTTAACTTAGTTTTTGTTTTTTGTAACGTTACCTTTTCTAATAAATAAATATATAGAAATCTTTCAATAATTAACTAATATATCGAGGTCGTTGAAACAGTGGCACAGCATGTGAATGTAAATGCGACGGCTGTGCGGTCGATTCCCGCTCTGAGAAATGATTTTTTAAAATATTTTTATTCCCTTGCTCTGGTTACAATCAAAGCACGGCGTTTAGTTCTGCCGTACAACATGAAATGTCTTGAGACTTCTCTAGAGAGCTGCGAACGAAGATATCTCAAGCCAGGCGTGGCGCAGGGGCACAGGCATGCGATTATAAACGCGACAGGTTGTGGGTTTGATATTCTTACAAGAGGGAATGAACTATTTAATGAGGCAAAGCGTGGCGTCGAGTTCCGCCACTCAAGTCATCACGCAGCCTCTAGAATTCGGCGGAAAGTGGGGAACAGAAGTGTCTTAACACTAAAATCCCAGGTTCTCTCTGCCTACCCTGCTATGTATACGATGAATGTATATAGACCATTCACGTTAAGTTAAAAGTATTAAAATCTCCATTTGATCCTGTCAAATGCGTGTATCGATCCGCCCCAGTTCGGTTCGGTCGCGACAGAAGATAGCTGTGCACCGCAACTGCTCCTTGTCAGTCAACACTGACGCAGTATACACCTTTTCTAGTTACTATATATGGAATACTTAGATTTTTTTTAATGAATTGATGGGGGTGGCTTTTTTGCAGTGGATTGGAGTGTTTTTTTTATATTTTAATTTTAGAGGTCGTCGTGGCGCAGTGACACTACTAAGGTTTGACTGTTACGCGACAGTTGTGAGTTCTCACTTGGGGGAAATTAATTATTATTTATTAATATTTTAATGTGTTGTAATAAAAATTCGGAAAAAGTCTTCTAAATGCGGGATACAACGTAAAGCTGTTTTTTTTTATTTTCTTTTTTGTATTTTCGGTCGCTGTTATATCACTGTGCGGCGTTTAGTTATATTACCGTTGTGGTATATGGTGCATATTTCAAAAATGGGAAGGGAATAAAAAACGGAGAAATGTTACTCTACGTTTTCTCCCCTTACTTCACAGCGTGTAACAGATGCGTGGATAAAACAATCGAACTTGACAAAAAAATACACGTGTTCAAAAATATAATGACTGCTTATTAACTGTGTATTTATTCAAGGTTTTACTATTCAATAACGTTGGAACTTTATATTAATTATTTATCAGTTTCATGATGTATCCCGCACACAGCAGGCTAGGCAAATCCAGTGTTAAGACACTCTGTTCCCTATTTGGAACTTAAAATAAATTAGCTTCACGTTGTATCCCGCATATAGCAGCGTCGGCAGATGGAACGCAGTGTCGAGACACTCCGTTCCCCCCTTTCCGCCGAATGTTTTGAGGTTGAGAGGCGGAACTCAAAAGCTTGGTGTTGAGTTCCGCCTCAACATTACGTTTTGAGAACTGCGGAACTCAACGCCAAGCTTTTGAATTGATGCCAGAATGAAGAAATTAAAATATTAATAAATAATAATTCATTCCTCCGAGGGGGAACCGAACCCACTCTTGTGCCCCTGCGCCACGACGGCCTCTCGGAACTTTATAAAGACATGTAAAGCCTCTTACATTAATTATGTCCATATTTCAATGCAAACTCGATATGAATCCGCCATTGAAATCAATAAAGTGCACACAGAAATAGATATAAACAACTAAGAAGTTTGCAACTCCACCAAGGAGGTATCTATTAAAAGTTTTATAGAAAACCTTCTATCGGCTAGGATGACCGATTCTTTTGTACTTTCTGAGAAGTGTCCCACTTTTTTTTTATTAAATGGACGAATGTGCTTCTATTCAGTTGAATCATTTCACCAGCAGAATTGAAGCGGCACTCTTTATAAAGTAAAATAATTTTAACGATAATTTACTTTTAAAATATTTAATAAATATTATTTTTGTTTTGTCTTGTTTTATAAGATTTTTATTTCAAAAAGTAAGTCGATAAGAAAGAATAGATTGGCTGACTGTTTGAGTTTTGAGTTCCGTTTTTAAATGTGTTCATTCCCTTAATTTGCGAATAACACTTTAAAATTTGTTAATAATCTTAAGACTACTATTATTCCCGACTGCTAAGGAAGGGTTATGTTTTTCGCGCGTAACTTGTATGTATGTAATATTCTTTATTACCTCGTATCTCCAGAACTGCTGAACGGATTTACATATTTGAGGTATCGTTAGATTCGTATTAGCAGCCCAAGTGTTCTTAGATAGGTGACAGTTAAAAGAAACAATCATGGCGGCTGCGGGGCGCCATTGGACTTAGTGAAAAAATTTTTTTTCGTTTCGAATACCACAATATGGATATCAAATCCAAGAGCTCAATATGAGGATTTCAAAAAGGTATATCATGACTATCATTACCATAATGAATTCTAACAAAAAAGTGAAAAATAAAAATATATTTGTAAAAACAAAAACCCCGACTGCAGAAATTTAAAAAGAAAATAAACAAGCCCAATAGTTTATTAGGATTAACAGTCGGGACCTATAAGTAATTCTTCATTCAATAAAATCTTTACGAGGAACCTCGCATAATTTAAAGAGGTTCCGACTGTTAATCCTAATAAACTATTGGGCTTGTTTATTTTCTTTTTAGATTTCTGCAGTCGGGGTTTTCGTTTTTACAAATATATATTTTTTGCCTTTTTATTTTCATGAAACTTCCGAATTTTGCTGTATGGATAGAATATTATGAGTCGTATATCCGTCGCACCTTAAATTAAAAGAAAAATATTTATTTCTTATTTAAAAACGTTGTTGTATGCTGCGGTCGAATCTACAACTACAGTCAGAGATATTCAACCATGCCACGGTAGCGTTAATAACTGGTTATTCAGCTTCACGGTTTTTACTGCAAATCGCTGGATAGGCTGAGAAAGCCTATGGTCTAGGAAACTGTCCTCCAATCTCCAGCCAAATTCAGGACATTGCGTGTTCAGTGGCAGAGTTCAACGCCGCACTTTGCCTCCCAGAATGCAGAAATAAAACTATTGATTTACTTATTTTCCGCATTATTTTATCGAACGCCACTAAGCGTACCTGATAGTAATTAGTACGAAGACGTGAATACAATTGTTACAGATTGCATAGTCTATTAATATTGTGAATATCTAATGATATAACTCGACGCAGAGAGGCACCGCTCTGACCTACATCCTACACGCGGTGGCGGATCGTGGGGCATGGTGTGAATATCTGTCACGAGCGTTAACTTCTCTTGTGTTGGCCATTTGAGGTTTAGTTTGTCTGTTTTTTTTTGTTTGAATTTTGTTTTAAAATATTTATTATCTGTATATTCTAAATGTTGTTTTTTTTTATTTTATTTTAATTATTAATGAAGTCAGCTTCACGCTGTGGACACACAGCAGGGTAGGCAGATGGAACCTAGTGTTAAGACACATTGTTCCCCACTTTCGGCTGAGTTCCGGAGGCATTGCGTGTTGAGTTGCTCGACACCTGAGCAAAGAAATGAAAATATACATTTAAATAAATATTTAATTACCTCGTGGGGGGATCGAACCCACAACCAGTCACATTTACAGTCACACTTTGTGCCCCTGAATTACGACTAAACGATACTATAAAATCACACGGGAGAAACAAATACATATATCGTGAATTGGCACTCATGCTTGACTGAAAAAAAAATCTAAGTTAATTAACTTCTTTATTTTAACTAAAAATTATAATTTCTATATAATAATAATAACAGTTGACATAAAAGAAATTCCTTAAAAAAAATAAACAAACATTGTAGGCAGAGAAACCTAGTGTTAAGACACTACGTTCCCGACTTTTAGCCCAATTTTCGACATATTGCGTGTTGACTGTTGGAACTCAAGCATTGTTTTTTGCTATAACCAGGAAATGAAATTAATACATTCCCTCGAATGTTAATCGAACCTACAACCGTCGCGTTTACAATTATACGCACACTCCTCACTTTAAGTTCATAGTAGTTATAATAAAATATAATAGTAGTATACAAATTTAATATTTTATTTGTAATCCCAAATTTTCAAAACAATATGGTTCGCGTACTTACGTTTACGGAACGGTGACGCTAGGGCGAAGCTTGCATTCTGAATAATATTGAGTTGTTGATCACATAATATTTAGGTTATGACTTACTTGGCTTTGTCATACATTCAAATGTATCAAGTTGTATAATTGAGAAGAATACACTTTGAGGTCAGTCCTGGCGCAGCGGCACGAAGTGTGACTGTAAAACAGACTGGTTGTGGGTTCGATCCCCACTCGAGGAGATGAAATATTCACTTAAATTTATATTTCCATTTCTTCGCTCTGTTGTCGAGGTTAAGCGCGGCGTTGAGTTCTGCCACTCAATACGCAATGCCTCCAGAATTCTGCAGAAAGAATAAATAGTGGTAATGTCCTACTGTAAATGCTATGGTTGTGGGTTCAATTTCTACTGAATTCCGCCATTCAACATACATTGTCTTGAATTCGTGCTGAAGGCAGAGAATGGAAAAGTGTTTCGATAGCGCGGATATTGTCTGCACACTTTGTTATATGCGGGATTAAGCGTGAAGCCAGAAAAAATCTGTAGAAAACATTTATGTAACAGCAATAAAAAGTAAAGTGGAGAGAAACAGTTTACACATTTTTTTTTATTTTTTAGTAAACTAAAAAGTCTCCCATATTTATTATACTGCAATACGACAGAACGTTATAGTACGGAGTCATTTGGCGCTCCATTCGGCCATTCTGCCCACAAGATGTGCTTGATGGTGGATATCAAAAATGGATAAATTAAATATTCCGTTATATTTAAGGCGGGGGGTGTAAACGCGACAGGTTGCGGGTTCGATTTTCTCTCAAGGAATGGATATATTTAATATTTATATTTCTTCGCTCTAGTGTCGAAGCAAAACGCGGGATTGAGTTCGGCTACTCAATATACAATGCCTACAGAATTCGTCGGAAAAAGATAGTGGAGTGTTTTAACACTAGTCCTCTCTGCCTACTCATGAATCTGGAAAAAAATTGTCTGCCAAATGGAAGTAAGCACTTCAACTGATCTTTCTCTTCCACTTGATCTTTTAACATTAGTCTTATTGTGTACAAGTCGTTACATAAAAAGGATGAGATAACTTCGATTTCGACTTCCTCTCGTATGTTGTTATCTATTTTATAGCCTAACAAGCAAATAATGTGACAGATGTGTGTCATTTGTATATTTTCTATCATATATTTTTTACAATTTTTTTTTGAGGCCAGTTATGGCGTAGGAGCACAAAGTGTGATTGTAAAATCGACTGGTTGTGGGTTCGATCGCCAATCGAAGAGATGAAATATTTGTTTACGTTTATATTTTCATTTCTTCGCTCTGGTGTCGAAGCAAAGCCATTAAGTTCCGCCATTCAACACGCAATGCCCCCAGAACTCGTGGAGAAAAATGGAGAACGGAGTGTCTTAACACTAGGATCCCTCCGCCTACCCTGCTGTGTGCAGGATTCATTCGTGAAGCTGATTTGATTTACATCAAATCTCACACATCGAATACTTTTGCCATCCACACTTCTATTCTCAATCTGCAAAAATATAAAAGCTTTCAAAGAAATACAAAAAAAATGGTACGAGGATACCACGAGAAGTGACAGACGAATATAATTTTTGATATATAATTTTTTAAGTCTTCGCGAATGTATCCAAAATATTGAAATCTATGGTGATGAGTCATCACTGATGACACTCGATGTACGCTTATATGTTAAAAAATAAAAATCAGTTTTTAATGCAGTTTAAGTAAATTATTCAAGAACAATTTATATTTATGTATATGCATTATTTTATTAATGTACTTCAAGCGGACAAGCTGCGAGCGGAACACTAGTTGTTAATTTTTAGGGTTTAAGATAAAGGGGGTTCCCTTTTTTCTTAAAATGTACGGAACTCTACTATAACCCTATGAGATCACTTTGCTGTCCGTCTGTCTGTCGAGACCTCCAATTTTTGTATGGAACCTCGGGAGAGCCCGACTCGCGCCTCTTTATTAGTTAGTACAAAGTAAACACGTCGGTTGTGGATTCGATTCCTATATGGGAGAATGCGTTATTTTCATTTCTTTTCTCTGATAACAAAAAAGAACACCGCATTGAGTTTCTGCCACTCAACGTCTCCTAAATTATGCAGAGTGTAGAGTACCGAGTGTCTTAACACTATGTTCCCCATATACGAGATTCACATCCTGAACTAAAAAACAAGTGATTAGTATAAACTGCATCAAGTCATTTGTCAAAACATACTCCCATATACTATGTCACAAATTACTTCTCAGTAAAACAACTTCATAGTTCTTCTAGGAACTTTGAAATGGAATAATCGTATTATAAACATAGTACATGGAATAATTTAAGAAATATTCAAACAATGGCTTCCTTTTACACATAATATTTATATAATTTTTTTAGCCCTACGCTTTGACTCACGCAGAGCGCGGTGTTAAGTTGCGCCACTCGTCACGCACTGCATCTAAAATTCGACGGAAAGTGGGGAACGGAAATGTCTTTATGGGTACGGAGTGTCTTAATATTGATTGGTTAGGTTCCCTCTGCCTACATTGTTATGTTTGGGGTTCAGCGTGGAGCTTTATATCTAAAAAGCTAGAGACAAAGGGAACCTAGTGTACTTCGATTTTTTCATTCATGCAACATTTAACAAGGCAGGCAGAGGAAACCTGGGAATCTAGTGGTATTAAGACACATGGTTCCCATTTAGACGCTTCCATTCGCCACTTTCTGCCTAATTCCGGAGGCATTATGTGTTGACTGGCGGAACACAACGCCGCGACTGAGGAAATGAAAATCGCCTCGTTAACAGAGCGAGGAAATGAAAATATTAAATATTTCATTTCCTCAAAGGGGAATCGAACCTACAACCTGTCGGGCTTACAGTCGCCTTTTCCCCCGGCATCACGACTGACCTCTAAATCCAATCGTTTTTCAAACCAATTAAGCACTTTTGTGGTCGATATTAATTTTTGTATTTTAAACATTGTCTCCGCGTCACATGGTTAGTCATTGACTGGTTCTGGAGGTCACAACTCAGGTTAACAAACTAAATACACTTTGGGTGCACGTACCTATAAATGTGTGGCGAGGTAACCTTTGGGAGACACTCGCGTAAAATTACTTATTTATTTAAATTTATAGAAGAGAGACATTCTCTTGAGTTAAGTTGCATATATTGGCAATTTGTCACAGAGTCCCAAGTTATGTTGCGATGGCTTAATAAAGTTTGGTAAAGTAAGATTTTAATCTTAATTTACTGCTTGATAAAAATTCTGATTCAAAATATTTTTTATTTAAATAGATTTTTGTTGGCTTAGAAAACTGTTTCTGCTGACATATCGCTTATTTTGTGCAACAGCGACGTAATTGCTTTGTGTGTGTGTGTGTGTTTTTTTTAAACAAAGTTCAAATTGTACGTTGTTGTTGCACCCAACGAGTGATATAATGTAAACAATATATTTCGAAACTACTTTTCACATGCTGCTTTTTGCTGCCTTGATCCAATGGCAACAAATAAAATTTGTCTAGATTAAATAAGGAATTCTGAATACAAGTAAGTATTATGAGTTCCATCTAAACAATTAATGAGACGTAAGTCTTCTTCAACGAATGGTATATCTAACGCAAAACGATTTATTCAGTTTGAACCAGTAGTTCCTGAGATTAGCGCTTTCCACTACAAACAAACTCTTCAGCTTTTCAATATAAAGAAAAAAAACCAGTCAAATGCGAGTGGAACTCGCATACCGAGGGTTCCGTACCAATTTCTGCATTGTATGGCAACGGGAAATACAATTTATAAAAAGGAACAAACATTATTTTGTGGTGCTGTATTGGAATATGCACACCAAGCCCTTTCATCTGATACCTTACTTAAGCGGCTTTAATAAAAAATGCCCCCCTTTTAAGTATTATTATTTTATTATTTTTAGAATTTAACGACAAACGTATAGTATTCAGATTTTTTCCTAAACTAGTACTACCTGCAAACGCTAGGTGCCAAATTTCATAATCCTAGGTCAACCGGAAGTACCCTATTAATTTTGATCCTCTTCATAGCATCGAAATACGCGTTATTTGCGATATAAACGGCATTATCTTTTTTAAGTAAATGTAGAATTTTTTTTTCTGGAAATCAAGGGACCGTTGGTCTGAGTTTAGAGGTTTAAATTTTTTATCCTCGATATCTTCTCTTCTCTTATAAACGTTTTTGAAATAAAGGCTCTTAACAGACACACCGAGAGAAGGGCGGACAGAAAACAAAGTAATCTTATAAGGGTTAATTTTTCCCTTAAAAAAGCACGGAACCCTAAAAATTACCAGCAAATCGTTTGTTTTCGAATCAATTCAATAAAACGAGGCCGTCGTGGCGCGTCAAATTAGATCCCAACTCGAGAGATTAAATTACTATTTATTAATTCTATCATTTCTTCGCTCTGGCACATAGGCAAAAGCCCGGCGTTGAGTTTTGACACTTAACCCGCAATGACCCGAAAAATTCGGCGACAAGTGGGGGACGGAGTGTCTTAACACTATATTTCCTCAGTCTATCCTGCTGTATACAGCGTGAAGCTGATTTTTTTCATTTCAATGAAATGTCTTATAATGGAACTCAAGTTTAGTATTATTTATCGACAATAAACGTCGTCTAAACCCTTGACTTTTTTAGTAACAGTTGTGGAGTGCCCCGCGGACTGAGCTGAACTACGAGAGCACTCACAGTTTTTTTTTTATATAACAACGTCGACAAAGATCTCTAAGGGCTTTAACGCTTTACTAATTACGAGGACCACTTTTGTTTGAGTTAAGTCTGGCTTACCTTTTTTTTTTGTTAAACGAGACCTGGTATAGTTTCAGTGATTTCACTTTATATGTATATTAGGATTCCGTACTCAAATGGTAAAACTAGACCTATATATTACTAAGAGTCCGCTGTCCCTTTGTCTGTCTGTCTGTCCGTCTCTCACCAGTCTATGTCTCATGAACCGTAATAGATTATTTGTGATTTGTTAAGTACAGGAGCCAGTCGTAACGCAGGGGCGCAAAATGTGACTATCAACACGACTGGTTGAGGGTTTGGTCCCCACTCGAGAGAGTGAAATATATATTTAAATCTCCATTTCTTCGCCAGAATTTGGAGGAAAGTGGTGAGAAAAGTGAAAGTCGGGCTGTGTGCGGGGGATACTGGGTGGAGCTGATAAAAAATAAAAACATACCGGAGCAAAGAAATGAAAGTAATTATTACAGTCAAGAATCGAACCTACGACCGTCGCGCTTACAGACAAACGCTATGCCGCTGCACCACTACAGTCTCCTATAATTATAAGCTTTAAAACATGTGGATTGATGTCAACACCCCTATTCATACATTCATAGAGTAAAAGCTGTATTTGATTGTATTGAATAGTTTGAATTTTTAATCAGAAAGTGTCTGGTGATAACGGTTCTTCAGAAAATGATAATTCCTCGTGATTTATAGGCAAATGAGTATGTATTGGCTTCTTACGAAATAATCATAAAAATTAATATAGTGTTTTTTTTTTTCTCTTCAGCTTCACGCTGTATCCCGCACACAGCATGGTAGGCAGAGTGAACCTAGTATTAAGACACTCCGTTCTCCACTTTCCGCCATTTTCTGGAGGCACTGCGTGTTGAGTGGCGTAACTAAACGCCGCGCTTTCCTCTCGACACCAGAGATTCGATTCTAACTGCTGATTTTTTTTATTACAAATTGCTGCATTAAGTTCCGCTACTCAATATGCAATTTCTCGGAAATTCAGTGTCTTAACTGTGAGTTTTTCTGCCTACTCTACTATATATGGGATATAATGATAAAAATATAAATAATTTATAAAGGAATACCTACTAATATAAAAAAAATATATGTTCTTTACTTCATTCTTTCGTATCGTCTACCTCCAAACAATATAATATAGGTTTTTGAACTTGTTTTTTTGTGTATCTTTATCTAGAAATCATTTCTTGCAATAGAAAAAAAATTGCAAGACTAGAATTTTATCTTTATCTCAACGATGCATGTTACACAGCAATAATACGATTCACCGTCTGGTGTAAAAGATTCACAAAAGATAGAAAAAGTCTAGATTGCAGCGGCGGCGAGTGCGTTGATCTTATAGGACATTATCCGACCCAAGGGTACGAAGTACGATTTTTAGCGACGGTTACGTCTCTATTCAATTACCATTTTACTACGTGGATGCTGTTTCTTTATTTATTTTAGCTTCACGCCTTTCTCGCACATCATAGCAGGGTAGACAGAGGGAACCTGGGAACCTAGTGTAAAGACATTCCTTTCCGATTAAGACACTTTGCGCTGAATTCTGGAGGCATTGCGTATTGAGTAGCGGAACTCAACGACGCAATATTATTGTTCGAATATTGTAGCCATTTTTATTAGATTTTTTTCAAAACGTCCTCCATTTTATGCTATTTTAATAGACATCTATGTATTTTGGGTATTTTTGTAGATTGACCTTATCCCTAGCGGAGTAGCCTGATAGAGCATCTGTCATCAACTCCGACATTCACGCCCTCCGGGTGGCCTCGTACCTTTTACGTGACCTTCACCCAGTATCATCGATCACGTGGTTCCAAAGGTCAACGGAGGTCTCCTTCCGCCTCTCCTCCCACTCACACTAGCTTCGTAAATATTCTTTGCTGTTCTCGCGTCACTCATTCTCTACTTGCTCAAAACATCTGAGCACGTTCTTTATCACTCTCACTTGTACATATTTGTCATTGTCTAATTTTTTTAAACCTATGATAGCTGCTTAAACTTTATTTATATAATTATAAAAATCAAAAATAAATCAGCTGTATCCCGCACACAGCAGAGTAGGCAGAGGAAACCTAGTGTTAAGAGACTCCGTTCCCCACTTTCTGCCGAATTCTGGAGGCATTGCGTGTTGAGTGGCAGGACTCAACGTCGCGCTTTGCCTCGACACCATGATGCCGGAAATATAAATTTAAATAAATATTTCATCTCCTCGAGTTGACATCGAACCGACAACCAGTCGATTTTACAGTCACGCTTTCTGCCCCTGCGCCACGACTGGCCTCAATAAATATTAAAAGTTTACATAAGTAATTAGAAATCTTTCAATGTTTCAATAAACACCCGTTTCCCTAATCCCGAGGCCGTCGAGCGGGTGACGGCTGACGAGGTGACGAGGCGGAGGCCAATTTCGGTGTTGTTCACCCTGGACCAATGTCACGCGGGTTTATCGCACTCTGGTTTCGTAGACACGATGTAATCGTACGTTCGGCCATCGTTTGTTTATTTGTCCTTTTCTTTTTATGTGTGTAGATTGTACAGACAGACAGATTTATTATTTGTTTTTTGTCTAAAAAATTTTTTTATAAATGACAATATATGTCATCTATTTATATATAGATTTATTTTGAGAGCACAAAGTGTAACTGTAAAATCAACTGGTTGTGGGTTCGATCCCACTCGAGGAAATTAAATATTTATTTTAGTTTATATTTTCACATTTCTTAGCACTGGGAACGATGCAAAGCGTGGCGTTGAGTTTTGCCACGCAAAGCCTCGAAAAAATCTGTGGAAATTGGGGAACGTAGTGTAACTTAGCACTAGGTTCCCTCTGCCTATTCCGCTGTGTGAGGGATACAGCGTGAAGCTGATTTTTTAATATAACGACATGTATAATTTTATTCGAGTCATAATTCGCACTCTGTCGTGTTATCTATCGTCAATATGAATAAGTTCATCGTAATTCTCTTATCGCCACGTTTCCCAACACAGGGATAACGAACTAACAGTTTCGATACATACTAGCGACCCGCTCGCGGCTTCGCCCGCTTGTACTACATTATTAATGATTTATTATATAATCTGTATCAATTTCGTTTTCTAAAATAGTCATTTAATGCAATTTTGTCGGACAACATATTTTATTTATAAAATGTAAACTAAATGTCAAGGGAACCTTCCCAAAAATACCATAGTGAAAACTGCAATTAAATTGATTAAGCCGTTTCTTAGATTTGTGTGGACAAACACACAGGCAAACAAAAATAAGTTTTAATTAAAATAATTGTTTTTGGTCCTATTACGTTACTAAATGCCGCCAATATATTTTTTCCATACATATCTTCCATCTACACGTACAGACACCGATCGTTACGATTTTATTATATATATAGATATTATATGGGTATTATTAGTTTTTACAAATGTTCATTCATGCTGAACTTCGTGATAAAGCTATATATTAATTGTATGTGATTATTTGCTGTTCTTTTTTTTGGAAGATAATACCTACTATAGAAGTTTTAATATATGTTTTTTTAATATGGCTGAATGTGAGCTTCACGCTGTATCCCGCACACAGCAGGGTAGGCAGAGGGAACCTAGTCTTAACACACGCCGTTCCCCACTTTCTGACGAATTCTGGAGGCATTTCGTGTTGAGTGGCAGAACTCAACGCCGCGCTTTGCCTCGACGCCAGAGCGAAGAAATAGAAATATAATTTAAGTAATTATTTCATCTCCTCGAGTGGGGATCGAACCCACAGCTAGTCGGTTTTACAGTCACACTTTGGGCCGCTGCGCCACGACTGGCCTGAATGTAAGCGTATAGCTTATTAATTAATTATAGTATCTAAGTAGTGTGAAAGCTACTGGGTTCAAATCTTATTACATTGTAAGTGGTTTATGATATTTTAGCATCTTTGTAAACTTTCTATAGGGCTTCCGCAGTTAGGACATACGTAGTGGCGCGGCGGCCTAGCATCTAACGCGATAGTTGTGAATTCGATACCCGCTCGTTTGCGTTTTGCTACTTTAGTTAATTATTTACTAGTTCATTACGTAATGTAAATAAAGCTCATTTTAGAAGAACAAACAATAATGTATAATAATACATCAAATTATGCCATATAAAAAAAATATCAACAATATAAGATTTAAGATTATTTTTGTTAACTAAAATGAGTGACTAACTTTATTTAACATATAGTTGTGTTTTCTTAACAAAAAGTTGGAAAAAATGTTGCGTTGAGTTCCTTCACTCAACACGAGTGGATTTTTATTTTATTTCTAATATTTAGCTTCACGTCAATGCTAAGAAGACACTTCCGTTCCCCACATTCAGCCGAATTTTGGAGGCATTGCACATTGAGTGGCGGAACTCAACGCCGTTCCTCGTAACAAGAGCGAGGAAATGAAATATTTACTATATGCTCTGGTTACGAGGCACGGCGTTGAGCCTCAACCTGTCGCGTTTACAGCACACTTGCGTCCCTGCGTCACGACTGGCCTCTTATAATTTTCAATATATATTTTTTTATTTTATTTATAATATTTAATATAATACACCTGTTACCTGTAGTTTGCATATAGGGGAATCCTCCTGTTATTAGAACAGGGGATTCCCCTTTTATAGCATACAAAGATGTAGATATATTTTGTATCAGAATGATTAATATCACTACAATTTTATCTCGAGATATAAAACTTGTTCCTAATTGCTTCCGTTTTCTGTACTCCTCCCATTTGAAGATATTATTATGACACTGCAAACATTAACATATCTTAAACCTTTTTTGTTAGCGTAACGTTGTATCCCTAACCGGAACCTAGTTTTAAGACACTCCGTTCCCCATTTTCCGTCGTCTTCTAGAGCCATTGCGTGTTGAGTAGCGGAACTCAACGCTGCGCTATGCCTCGACGCCAGGACAAAGAACATGGAAATAATAAATATTTCATTTCCTCGAGTTGATTTCGAATTCGGAACCTATCGCGTTTACACACAGTATGATACCTGTAAAAATGAAAATAAATTTGTAATGTTATTGGAGTAGCCTAAGTATTACAATATATAGATTAAATACAGTTAGAGAGGCAGGAGGAGACCTCTGATAATCGAACCCGCAATCGCCGCGTTGACACTCAAGAAACGATAATATTTCAATATATAAATATTCTGTCGAATAATAAAACAACCCGCAACCATCGTGTGTATAATTTTAAAATTATCATAACTATATAGTATGAAAAATGTCCTGAATTTTGCACTAGATGTTCTTTTTTTTTAATATAGAATGTGATGTAAATTTCACTGAAAGTACGCATAATTAAAAAATCTATGACGTCAAAAATCATATCGTCCAAACGCGAAACGTATAATTATACAGGGTGGAAGTGTCAGCACCACATTAAATGAAACCACAGTTTTAACTACTCTATAAAAGCCTAATATAATTCAGAAAAAAATAAATTCCCAAAAATGAAAAAGTTTTTTTTTCAAACAAAACAAATAATAAAATTGTCATTTTAAAACAAAACGCCATTTGTAAGGATGACGCACGCACACATAAACCTATCAAAGGAACACCGCCGCACACGCCTCATTTCGAAATCGAGTCGTATGTATTGGCGATAAAGTTCAAACTTGTTTAACCTTTAGTAGTATTTCTGTAATAGTAAGTGTTTACGTTATTGGGATCTATACGTAATCGCGTCACACGGAATACAGGTATGGATAAAAATCGTGAAATGAAAAAAAAATCCTACGTCCAAACTGTTGATGCATCTTGATTTATTTCTTTAGGTATAGGTTTGAAATATTTTACCCTATATGCTGTTTCCGTAAATGGAGCGCTGCCTCTTCCACCCTGTATATTAATTATAAATAAAATCAATAACCAAAGCAATCATATTAATTTTTTATATTTGTTCGACAGGTTGTATTAGAAGTCGCGCACAGAGTGGACCAGGAGGGCGTGGTCGCCGTCGACTCAGTGGTGGAGAAGTTGATCTTCAAGCCGCAGGACATAGTGTCGATCCGGGCGAAGGACTCGGACCTTGAGTACGCGACCCACGACGTGTTTCAGACTGATAGTGCTATATCTAACAAGTTTAATGGTGAATTTTTTATTGTTTTCATTTGGTTTTTTTTTTAATATTATTCGAACTGAGAACGTATGTATTAGTTGTCAGATCGCTTGGACGGTTTCCAAAGAGGCACGGGTTCAAATCTCCTTACGTTCAAATTTTTATATGTTTTCTATAGAGTTTTTTGTATTTTTGGTCTTATTTTTTTTTAAACGAATGTATTTTTTTTTCTAATCAATATTATAAATGTCAAACTTTGTGAAGATTAATGTTTATTCCACTTTCACGCAAAAACTACTGAACCGATTAAGATAAAACTTTACAGTAATATAGCTTATACATCAGAATAATACATAGACGATAATTTATGTAAAAAATTTGTATATAACAATAAGTGTTAGCAAGCGAAGCCGCGTTTTTTGCCGCTAGTAATTTATAAGTAGAAAGATATTTTATGCCCTAAAATTTTAACGTAAGTAAGGTCTACTCAAACTTGACTCTTTATTGCGGTCTGTCATTGACATGTCGGAGGTCGAGAAGTTTGCACTGGAGGTCATGAGTTCAAATCTGGCCAATAAACTTGCATATAAATATTTATATTGCAAATTTAAAATAACGTGATAGTACAGATAAAAGAAGATTAGTTTCAATTATAATTATTATTTGTTACTTTTCTCTTGTTTGTAAGTTAAAATACTAATATCTTATATTAAACTTTTAATTTCTCCATCAATCTTAATATTAGGAGCTATATCTTCTAGGTAACGGTAGATCAGCAGAGGATCGCCACCTGGAGCCGTGGGACGGTTGCGAGGGTGAAACCAGCGAAACGCCGTCCCTGAACGGCGACGCGCGTCTCGAGGACCTGGAGCTCGACCACCGCGCCAACGGCTGGGACGCCAACGACATGTTCCGCAAGAACGAGGAGGTGTACGGTGTCCACAGTACGTACGATCACTCGTTGGCCGGTTATACGTTGCCGTTGCAACGGAAGGATACTCAGGATTATAGGTGAGTGTTTTTTGTCGTATTATGTCATTATTATTATATAATTCTTTTAGAATTTTTAGAAATTCACTTTACGTTACTAAAGTAATATTTTTTTAGCTTTAAATTTCTTTTACAATGAGCATAAAGGAATAATAATATATAAAATTAAAAAATATATACTTTCAAGTTAAGAGTCTATCGTGACGCAAGGGGCACATGCTTGTAACTGTAAACACGACAGGTTGTGGGTTCGGTTGCCGCTAAAGAAAATTAAATATTCAATATTTTCATTTCTTCGCTCTGGTGTTGCGGGATAATAAATAAAATAAGGTTAAGCGCGGCTTTGAGTTCTGCCACTCAACACGCAATGCCTCCAGAATTCGGCAGAAAGTGGGGAACAGAGTGTCTTAACACTAGGTTCCCTCTGCCTACCCTGTTGTGTGCGGGATACAGCGTGAAGCTAATTTAATTTTTATTTTTTTTTAATAAAATAAAAATCAGTATCACGCTGTATCCCTCACACAGCAGAGTAGGCAGAGAGCACCTAGCGTTAAGACACTTCGTTCCCCACTCCCCTCCAGAATACGGCAGGAAGTGGAGAACGAAGTGTACTTCTACTACTCTAGTAAATTATACGTATATTTATACAAAACAGGGACGCAGAAGCGAAAGCGGAAGAAATAGCTGCCGAAATAGAAAGCACGCCATCATACAAGGCGCGCATCGAGCTGGAGAACGGTGATGAGGAGGAGCGCTTCGCGGCGGTGGTGCGCCCCGCCGACACCGGGAAGTACGTCATACCCAACAAGAGGAAGAACATGCAGGTGCGTGGAGGTGGGGGTGGAGCTTGGTGGTTTTTGGTTTTTGGTTTTTTTGTGTACTTTGTTTCATAATTATTCAATTAATTAGTTATATTGATTTTCTATTACATAAGTTACAAGAATTGAACTTTATAAAATTGGGTAGGTATTTTTAATATTTTGGTAGTGAATAAAAGTAATGAAAAGAATAAATTGAGGCCAGTCGTGGCGCAGCGGCACAAAGTGTGACTGTAAAACCGACTGGTTGTGGGTTCGATCCCCACTCGAGGAGATGAAATATTTACTTAAATTTATTTCCTTCGCTCTGGTGTCGAGGTTAAGCGCAGCGTTGAGATGTGCCACTTAACACGCAATGCCTCCAGAATTTCGGCAGAAAGTGGGGAACGGAGTGTCTTAACACTAGGTTCCCTCTGCCTACCCTGCTGTGTGCGGGATACAGCTTGAAGTTGATAAAAAAAAAATTGATTGAATTGAGCAAATGAAAATATTTTTTTTAATGGCAACACTCCTGAGTGGATATTGAACATACGATTTATTATAATATCTTGATATATTTGACTAAACCTGAGTAACTATGGCTTAGTTGAATTCTAACTTTGTGATGGTTAGGTTCGACGCCCACTTGGAAGTATTAATTATTTTCATTTACTCTTTCTGGTAATAAGACAAAGCGCGGCGTTGAGTTCCACACTATAAGCAAAAAAATTATATAATATTCCCTGGGCAAAAAATCTTATATTATTATATTAATTATTTTAATGTTTATTTCCAGACGGGTAAACTAGTGAAACCAAACAACAACAACGGTGGGTCGTCACCAGCCTCCAGCGGCAAGCCGGCCTTCACGCATGCCCCGCCCAAGGACAAGGAGCACCGCCCCCCGAGACACCACCTTACCCCGCCCTCGGAGAGACAGGACACTACGGTATATATGTGGTTCTTTTAGTTGCTAAGTTAATTGTGGTAAAAAAAAAAAGGAAATCTTGTTTTTAGTACAGTGTAATCACTTTATGGTGATGGTGGCATGCAATATTATAATAAGGTTGGAAATATGAATAAATATTATTTTGGGAAAATATGATTTTTTTTCTGAAATTTATTTTTCCAGTACATATTATAAATTACAATCAATTAGATATTCAGTAGTTTCGATACGCAATATTAGTACTCCGACATGTACAAACAATATATTAACATAATTAAGAGAAAAAATAACATATTAACTAATAATATATTATTTATTAAAATAATATATTAAATATTTTATTAATTTAAAAAATAATTAATTAAGAGATATTTGAATAGTTCTATATTTTTTTTCCTCAGGCTGGCAGTCCAGTATCAAATCCAGCAAGTGCGCCCTCAAACAAGAGCTACGCGCAACAAGCTGGAGCCTATCACGCGCCACCACCCTTCCCTCATCACCATCATCAACATCAGCAGTAAGGGTCTTTCACTATTATTACATACCAGTTTTTGTCGGTGGCTTCGTGGTCAAATGAAAGTAAGAAAGAAATGACTGTGTCACTACATGCCACTCAACATGCAATGCCTCGAAAATTCGTTGGAAAATGGGTAACAGAGTGTCTTAAGAGGTAACACTAGGTTCTCTCTGCATGCCCTGCTAAATGCGGGAAACTGCGTAAAGCTAAAAATACAAATCAATTTTCAAAATTGTAAATACCTTCTGATGATACAGAATTACTCATAGGTTTTTTTTTAAAAAAAAAGTACCTCCTGGGAATTTGTTTAAAAGGCTGTTAGCTGATTTACACTCTAACTCTTTACACTCTAATCTGACGATATATTATACACAACTTTCATATATACACCATGTGAGTTGCTAGTAGAAGAATCTAGCATAATTATTCATTATATATTTTTTTCTTTTTCTATTAGACAAGCAAGCGGCAAAATGAATGGAGAGCCGCGTGCAGCTCAGCTACCTCGTCAGGGATTCCCACCGCACCACCACCACGTAAGGATTTCTTCTTTTTTTAGCTTCACGCTGTTTCCCGCATAAAATGAACAGGTTAGGCAGAAAGAACCCAGTGTTAAGACTGAAATAAATAAAATTGAAAAAAATACGTGTTGATTGGCGAAAGTTAACGCCACGCTTTGTCCTGCCAGATATGTGTAGATAATTCGTTTGGATGAATAGTGTTGAATCTAAAACTTTTGTGTTTACACTAAGTCACTGTTCCACTGTACCATAATAGTCTTTTCATGATATAAGAGTGGTCACCGAGGGGCACTTGGGCACAGCAACGAGCGGCTGAATACGCGACAAACACGGCTTCGATTCCCGATGAAATAGTTAATATTTTAAATTCGATAACATATTCAGGGCTGGATAGGTAGAGCACACCCGTACGCATTGAGTGTTCACGCCGTTGAGTGGCGGAATTCAACGCCGCGCTTTGTCTAGTTGGCAGAGCGAAAATGTAATTAATTCCCACAGTCCTCGCGTTTGCAGTCAGAAGCCTGGCTAGCCTATGTATTTTATTAATTTGTATATTTTTTTATTATAACAATACATATTTCTATGTATGTGTACATAGAACCCTCCCCCGGGCGCCGAGGGGCACACGAGACCGCCGCGCCATCACGCGCCGCCGCCAGAGCCTCGCAGGCAGGATGAAGTGCAGGTTCGATTTAAATTTGTACATTATGAAATTTATCAATATATAAAAATAATCGTTTGTAAATTTAGGAAAGTAAAATGGTTTAGCACATGTGGTATTTTTGGAGGTTAATGTTTATTTCAATTTATTACTTTTGTGTATTAATAAACATTTAAAGTCTTAATTCTAGTCATAAAAGTGACATTCACAAAGGTTTATATGTTTGATTATAACATTTCAGGCCGGTCGTGGCGCAGCGGCACGAGGTGTGACTGCAAAACCGACTGGTTGTGGGTTCGATTCCCACTCGAGGAGATGAAATATTTACTTAAATTTATATTTCCATTTCTTCGCTCTGGTGTCGAGGTTAAGCGCGGCGTTGAGTTCTGCCACTCAACACGCAATGCCTCCAGAATTCGGCAGAAAGTGGGGAACGGAGTGTCTTAACACTAGGTTCCCTCTGCCTACCCTGCTGTGTGCGGGATATAGCGTGAAGCTAATTTTTAATTTTTATAACATTTCAATTTTTTGCTTCGCGCTGTGGGTAGGCAGAGGGAACCTAGAAACCTATTGTTTAGATACTCCATTCTTAATTAAGACACTTCCTTTCCTTACTATTCGCCTTGTAAAGTGTCGGAGCCCAACGCGTGTTGCCTCGTTACCATAGCGAGGAAATGAAAATATTAAATATTTGATTGTTTTCATCATTGTTAAAATAATCTATGTATTTCTTTTCATTATCATTTTCTATTAACGTTTACATATTATATGTATAAATGAATACTATATAAACCCATAAATGTAGGAGCTTCGTAAATTCGGTCAAGAGTTCAAGCTAGTGACATCCCCCGCGCCCAGCGCTCCGCCCTCGCAGCCCCAACCCCAGTCTCAGCCGCCGCCCCAGGCGCAGCCCCAACCACAGCCCCAGCCCCAGCCGCCTGTTGTCAGTGTGCCAGCACCGGTATGTACTATATGTTTATACAGTACGATCGACGAGTCGTTGCTGCCCGCTTTAACTTATTTTGATATTACAGCCAATTTACAAACATTCACACAACTCACATTTATATTATCAGTAGAGTAAGACAGCTGCGCAGATTTGATTTTAGGAATTTTCTCAATTTTGATTTCTTTCGTGATTAAAATTCAGGGTTGTCATGTCTAACAACTTCTTGTTGTCTGTGTGTGTCTAACTTCAGGGTTGTCATGATCCATCGACCTTTGCAAACACTTTGAATTGTAAAGAAACATAAAATATTAGTACTGTCAGAACTGCAGAAGGCTTCAACCGATTCGGAGAATTGAGAAACTTAACAGGTTATTCTACTCATTTTTTTTTGTGTTAAATGATGGTACTAACGTCGAATTCTATCATATTACCACAGCACCTAAATTAAAATTCTTCACTTCCTATACATTTTTATAAATTATTGTATGACACTTATAAAATTAAAATAAAACCACCTATCACTATTTTCAGCAGCAGCAGCAACAACCACAACAACAACAGCCACCACCCCAACAACAACAACAACCCCAACCACAGCAACAACACACCTCCGGCACCTCCAGCCCTCCCGAAGTCTCAGCAAACGTCGGCGCCCCGTCATCGCCTCCCAAGCGAGAACCACCACGTGCCCACAAACACGAACAGCCCCACGCCCCACACACGCCCCCCGGGCAACATGTGCACGCGCATGTGCCCATGCAACACGTGCATGCGGTGCCGCCGGCGCATGTGCAGCACCAGCACGGTCAGCATGTGCAACATGCGCACGCGCCGCCTGTTACGCATCATAAGGTGTGTAAAGAGGAGTTTTTTTTTATTTTAGCTTCATAAATTGAGCAGAGGGAAACTAGGGTTAAAACACTTCGGTCCCATTGCACCACCCAATTTTCGAGACAGTCCGTATTGAGTTGCGAAACTTCAATGCCGCGTTTGTGTACTTCTTTTAACAACTAAAATTCAGCAATATTATTTATGATTTTCTTAAGTGAACAATAATTGGAATATTTATTGTACTATTGTTAGAAATCGGAAGTGGTAATGTTCTTTAAAATCAAGATATTTAATGTAGAACACATATCGTCTAAATTATTCAGAAAGAGATACTATGTAATTGCAATAAGTGATATGTATCACCTACTAACAATACTACACACTTGTTCCCTTCCAATAAGGGTCGTTGCATACAAGCAACTGCCCCTATAGATTTTTTTTTCGAATGGACTTTATTGCTGTTGACCTGGACTGGTCTTGACAGCATCACCAGGCAGGCCCCTATTGATACAATTCTATTGCTTTTGTAGTCTTTTTTACCTATATCTACCCTCTTTTTCACGAGTTTGATAACACTATACAATTTTATTTAAAAAAATCATATCTTTAAAATATTTTTCCCACATTAACAAACAGAGAAGTCTTAAAAGATTGAGAAATAAAAGAGAAAATTATATTTCACTTATTATTAATTAATTTTATATTTATTTTATCCACTCACAGCCGCCGCCAGCCCCCAAACCAGAAGAACAGCCCCAGGAAGACCGTTCACCAGCCTCCAGCTCGCCTCCATCTTCAGCGTCATCGTCGTCGCCCGGTGCTGATAGAGCAGCTGTCACCCTCAAAAAATCAACCCTCAATCCTAATGCTAAAGAGTTCAATCCTAGCGCTAAACCATTCACGCCCAGGAGTCCCACCACACCGAGTCACAGCAGGTGAGTTCTTACTAAGAAGACTGTCTTTCAACCTTCGAATCCTCGTCGGCTGATAACACAACTTTCAATGGAATCGAACCCACAACCTTTCCTATTTACAGTCGCACGCTTATGCCCCACGACTGACATTCATCTTCAACATTAACAATAATTATAAATCATATCTAAATATATAGATGATATTACTATACTTGGCTAAGTTTTATAAATAATAAGGTTACTATTTATAAATATCTACGTGGCATTATTGTATCTAATGAATGTTATTTATGCTACAGGCCGCACACGCCGGGTACACCGGTGGGCGTGGGTATGGGCATGGGCGGCGTGGGAGTGGGCGTGGGGTTGGGCGGCGTGGGAGTGGTTGGCGCTGGCGTCAGCTACGTGCCCGCGCCGCCACCGCCTACTATGGTATGTGGTTTTTTTAGTTTCACGTCGTGTCCCGCATATCAAGTTTTCTTGTACAGACAATTTTTTAAGACATAGCGTTTTCAGTAGCGGAACTCATCGCCGCGCTTTGTCTTGTTACTGGAGCTAACAAATGAAAATACTTAAACCCCCAAGTGGGAATCCAAACTACAACCGTCGTGTTTACAGTTAGAAATTGTGCAACTGCGCCACGATATCCTTTACGGCATATTTATTTATATTGCCAAAGTTGTTAATGAAATCATGAGACATTCTAAGTGAGTCTAACTGCAGGTATAGTGGGTTACATTGAACCACTTAACGTGCCATACTTTGTTAGTCTATAGCCTTCTTCGATAAGTAAACAATCAAATACATAAGATTTTTTTAATCTAAACAAATAGTTCCTGAGATTAGAGCTTTTAATCAAACAAACTGTTCAGATGGATTTGAATCCGCGCCTCTATGAAACCGTCTAAGTGCTCTGACTACCAAGCCATATGTTCTCATCTAGCTACGTCGAAATTTTTATTATCTCACTAGGGAGATTTTTACAAATTGCCGCTACACAAAGATAAAGTTTGGCAAGAGAGAGTGCTGTTTATTTAATATTTTTGACAAATTTCAAGCGTTATTTCACACTTTTTTTTCAAGATTTTTTTATTCTAAAACAAAAATAATAATAATTCAAAAAGGTGTGGAATACACTTTAAGAATTTCTAAAACTATTTAGCTTTACTATATTATCATAGATTACTTTAGATTTAAAATGTATTCTCGTTCCCTAGGTGGCAGTGTCTCCTCATACGTACATGGTGGCCGCGGCGGCGGCGCAGCAACCGCCGGCGTATATACCACACCCCCATCCGGTAAGTACGCGAGTGGGTTCTAATTTTTGTAAGGGGATCGTAACTTTTTTTAGTTGAAAGCAGAATATTGATTTGTTATTTTTTACAGTATTTTGGATTAGATTGTTTTTTTTTTTTGTTTTTTTTTATATCACTTTTATTGATAGTGAAATTGTTAGTTGTGAACAGTTATCGTATTTTTATTAGTTCTCTTTTTTAACGCATATAATATATAAGTAAATAAGTAAAAAACATTGAATTTTTATGATTTGTTGAAATTTGAAAGCCATTTTTTCTACGTAGGTTTTTCAAGTTATGTTACTTAAGTACATTTTTTTTTAATATAAATAGCATTTGTTACTTAATTTTAATTTATATTATTGTTTTCTATTTAAATTTAAATATATATAAATGGGTATAAATAGATGGAGGTGGCCTGTGAGTGTCGCCAGTACGCGCCGATTCTAGTTCTGGACAAGCGTGAGCGTGACGCGGTGAGATTGTTTGAACGGTTTTGATGCGATTTCTTATATTAATGTACATATTTACTTGAAAAAATTATATTTTATTAGATTATTGTTTTTTTTTTGAGAAATTTATATGTATTTTTGTAGGTTAATAATCCTATATTAGGAAGTAAAACGATCGTTTTAATATTTAGTTTTTTTTTTACTTTCGTTTTGACTATTGTATCTTCATTGTAATAATTAAATTAAAAAATAATAGCTTAGTCTAGTCATTATTTTTAATGTAATATTAATTATAATTATATAACTTAACTATCAGATCAAAGTTCTAAAGTCAATGAATGTTATGTCGAGATATATTTTCTTATATAATTTATAATGTGATTTCAATGTATATAGAATTAGAAAATTACTTCTTTTTTTTGTTAGGCAAGAGATCGCTACATCAAAACCGTTATATTTAATGTGTGTTTGTATTATTAATACGTTGATGCGTTTCTACTAAACCCGAGTAAGCTATTTTGACACTTCCTAAATAGTTTTTAAATATCCTCATTTTTACCTAAAATTCATTAATAAGAGATTTTCTTGTCACTAATATGTGAGTGATTTTTTTTTTTAATAATATGCTAGTGTGATTTTGCTAAACTTAGATTAATATCCCCAAATCCTTTTAATATGTCGAAATAAGAAAAAGATTTATAGATTATTTAATATATTTATAAAAGAATATTCGTTATAAGCTTGTTTCCCCAAAACATTTTTCCATTTCCTCCTTTGATAATTTGACAAGTTCTTGAGATTTTGTCCATAACTTGGCTGCCGCTTCTTCATCATCACACTTCCAAGACGCTTTCACTTCCCTGCAATCTTCGAAATACTTCCCACTTATCTGATCGCATTCATGAGAAACCGCCAAATAAACAGACGTCTGAGCACCTTCAGTGGGCGTTTTAAAGAACGCATACAATAAAATACTACGGATTTTCTCCAAAATCGTCGAGCTTCTATACAATGATGTGTTAACCTGTCCAGGGTTCAAACTATTCACGTCGATTCCGGTTCCTTTCAATTTTCTCGCTAATTCCTTGCTAAATAATACGTTACACAGTTTACTGTTCGCATACGATTGTACATATCCATGTCTGCTGCTGTCCAGGTCTTCAATAGTTCCATATTTGTGCCAGGATGCTGACACAACGACTATACGACTTGGCGCTGCCCCTCTTAACATAGGCAGTAGTAGTATGGTCAGTAAATACGGTGCGAAGTAGTTGATTTGCATATCTTTTAATAACCCATCGGTGGTACGCTCCCTGTTGGTGCAAATGGCACCAGCGTTGTTTATAAGAACGTCCAATTTTGATTCGGTTTCTTGTAATTTTGCAACGAATTTTCTAACTGAAGCTAGTGACGTCAGATCTAAGTGGACGAAGCGGACGCGTTTGTTTTTCGTCGTGCTGACAATTTTTCTTACTGCCTTTTCGCCTTTTTGGATGTTTCTACAAGCGATTATCAGTTTAGCTCCTCGTCTGGCTAGTTCTAGAGCGGTTTCGAATCCAATACCACCGCTGGCGCCGGTCACTACGACCACTTTGCCGCTCATCACAGTGTCTGCGTAGCATCGTCCGGTGGATAGTTTATTGAAAATCTTTATCGATACTAATAAAACTACTGTCCATATTATAAAAAGTAGCCACATGATGGTCTATTGTATTTTTTTTTTAAACGAGATGACATCTGAAAAATAAATATAAATATGTATTCAAAAATAAATATAAATATTAGTGTGATAAGATAGTAAATAGGAAGCCTGTAACTTCACGCTTTATCCCGCATATATCAAGGCAGGCAGAGAGAACACGGTGTTAAGACATTGAGTTAAGTGGGAAACCAAAAAGTGGTATAAAATAGTTTGTTACGTCCGACATTCGTTTTTTTTAATTTTCTTCTTCTGTAAGGAAAGGAGGTTATATATTCGACTGTATTTTTTTTTTATGTTTGTGACTTCAGAACTTCTGTCTGGGTGAACCGATTTTGATGATTTTTTTTAAATTTCAAAGCTAGTGCTTCCCATGTGGTCCAGCTAATGCTACAACAGCCTTACTACAATATCGTATTACTTGGCACCGACTTCAAAATTATAAAATCTTGTTTTAATTTATTTTTGTTTAACAAAATCCAAAGTACGTTTTTCATTATGTTAAATTATTTTTTTACTTGTTAGTTCGTTGTTTAAAGTCGGTTTTTTTTGTTAAAATTTATTTTATATAGGACCTTGTGTAAGGACACTCAGTTCCCCAAGTACTGTTAAATTCATAAGTATTTCATTTTTAACATATTATCACATCTCATACCTTCATGCATATAGCCCATTCTGGGGAAAAACGTAGATAACATTATAACTATATATTACAATTTACTTTTTCTTATAAAATTATATGACTATGTAAATATAAACGTTACCCAAATTAATTTCGAATCCACACCCATCTCGTAACATACCATCAATAATTGCTTATTGTATACTATATCAATTAAAAGCTGGCCGTGTGGCGCAAGGACGAACAAAATGCGACGGTTGTGGGTTCGATTCTCACTCGGAGGATTAAATTATTTTATATTTTCACTTCCTCGCTCTGAATTCCGCCACTCAACACGCAATCCCGCAAGAATTCAGTAGAAAATATAGAAGGGACGTTTTTTAACACTAGATTCCCAGGTTCCCTCAGCTTACCCTGTTATATATAGCGTGAAGCTAAATAAAAAGCTATATCATACCAATATCCAAGAACTTATAAGAAATAATTAACTCGTATCGTTCCACTCTCCTTACTTTGATAATGTATGAATAAATTAATATTAAAAAAAACTAGTACTGTTGATCACGAAACGTTACTACATTACTGTGTATTTAATACGACTGTCAGATTTAATAAAAAAAATATTATATAAATATATATAATCTATTATTTACATCTGACTTTACTTGTTGTTTTTTTTATATAATATTTTTTATTGATTCTCGCCAATTAATAGGCAAAGAATTGGCTGAAATAATGAATAAGTGAGAGTTAACTAGATGATAAGTCACTCTCTTTATCACTTTTCTTTTTTTTTAGATACTTTGCACACCGTAATTGAAAACAACAATAATATTAGTTTGTCCAATTAAAGAGGAAATAATATTGATCTTTATGAGCGGGATTTGAATTCATTACCGTCATGTTTAATTAAATATTTGAGATATTAAAAAGTCGTTTGTTAACCGTTTTTTTTTTAATGATGCCTATTTGAAAAAGCAAAATGTTTTATAATTATTGCAAATACATATTTTTTTTTTCAGCCAGTCGTGGCGCAGGGGCTGTGTGACAAACACAACTATGTGTGACTGTAAAATCGACTGGTTATAGATTCTATCTCTACTCAAGGAAATGAAATATTTATTTATATTTACATTTTCATTTCTTCGCTCTGGTGTCCAGGCAAAGCACGGCGTTTAGTTCCGCCACTCAACACGCAATGTCTCTAGAATTCGGTGGAAAGTGGGGAACGGAGTGTTTTAACACTAGGTTCCCTCTGTCTACCCTACTGTGTTTGGAATATATAGCTAATTTAATTGAATTTTATATATATTTTTAGTTGACCAAGTACTTGATCACCAAATATGCAATTTAAATAAATAATTTCAATGAACGTATAGACAAGTTATTATCGATATCTATTGTACATATATGACATATCTATCAATTACTGTTATCAAGTTGTGTAAACAGTTAATAAATATCAGTAATTCCACATGTGACCATTTAATTCCATCGTGGTTGGGTACACGTATACGTTAATATACCTATATTACTTATTATTTTGGGTGTTAGCCAGAAAAAGTAGAGTATCGTCACTCTCTCTTCCCTAAATTCATTTTGGATATCTTATGTGTTTAATTACATAGCTCGAAGCATTTCTTATGAATCCAAATCAAATATATAAAATATGTATATTAAAATATTCGGTGACCTTGTTTTTTGATTTATTATTATTTATTTTTTTATTTTTACAATTGAAGCTAATAATAAACGGCTTCACCTTATATCCCGTACACAGCAGGGTAGACAACCTAGTGTTAAGACTCTCCGTTGCCCATTTTCCGCCGAATTCTGGAGGCGTTGCGTGTTGAGCGTCAGAACTCAACGCCGCGATATGCCTCGACACCAGAGCGAAGAAATGAAAATATATATTTAAATATTATTGTTTTCATTTCTTCGAGTAGAGATCAAACCCATAACTAGCCACTTCTACAGTCATACACTTGTGCCGTTGCGCCACTACTGGCCTCATTTACATAAATTATGCATATTAAAATATTCTATGACCTTGTTTTTTTTTACTTATTACTTTTTTTTGTACCTTTGACATTTGAAGCTAATTTTGTTATTAATGATTGATAATTAAGCTTTTTTTTTTAATTATTTTAGTTTTTTATTCTCGTGTGTATTTGTTATGTATAATTTGTAGTCACTTTTTTTATAATCATTGGCCATCTAAAAGAAAAAATATATTTTAAGTCGTGACGCAGAGGCTCAAAGTGTGAGTGTAAACGCGCTTGGTTGTAGATTCGATCCCCACTCGAGGAAATATTTACTTAAAATGTATATTTCCATTTCTTTGCTCTGGTATTCAGGTAAAGCGCGACGTTGAGTTCCGCCACTGAATACGCAATGCTTCCAAAATTGGTGGGGAACGGATTGCTTAACACTAGGTTTCCTGTATCTACCCTTCTACGTGCGGGATACAGCGTGAAGCTGATTTTTTTTAAATATATTTAATGTCATTGCAGGACTGAGGTTAAGATAAATATTAATACTTTATTACTTATTTAGAAAACGTATAAAAATTTGAACGTAGCGGGGGGGTTTTATACGTTTTCAAAATAAGTATTTTTCTTACCTAAGTGTGGAATGACACTTTGTTGTCAATGTAAAAAAATAATACATTATTATTTAAAAACATTTCACAAGTAAAATTTCTGTTATATTTACTCATTTGAGTGACTGTTTTCGTTTATAATTGTTGATGACTGTAGATATTGAAACCAATAAGATATCCTTTTGTCGTTTGATATTATAAACACCTACGCTATTAACTCTATCTAGATCTAGAACATTTTACAGCTACAGCTATTTTACCTTTGTGTACATAAATGTTTATATGTTTAGTTTATATAAATTTAACTATATTTATATAATATTTATGCTATTTTAGCAGCTGTATACAATGGGTGGTGGTGGCGCTGCTGTAGCTGGCGGCGGTCAACACGCGTCCTTGCCGACTCAACCTCAAAGAAACTTTAGGAAAGGTAAGTATTATTTGTATATGGTTTTTGTTATTTCTATGTAGATCTCTTTCAGTTCTCATTTTCATTCTTCTTTTTTTACTTTTACATTTTTATTCTTCTTTTACACTCTTAGTGTAGCTTCAATATAAATAATACAATGTATTTGCTAATTAATATTTGTCTTTTTTTAAACTATTAAATTTCTTACTAGCAACTTTGAAAGCAATAATTAAAATGACATTTGTGTAGTAGGCTCAAATCCCTTATGCAGAAATATTTAAATTGTCCAGATATATGTCAAGATTCATTGCTTGTAAGCCAAGCAAAATTTTTTTAGTAAGAAAATCGATGAAAGACTTATATATTATTGCCGCTAGCTTACCTATACACAATATCTTATAATAGAAAAATACAATAATTTAACTTTAATTCTTTATTTAATTCATGTCTTGATACTTACTCTGTCAATACACCAGGGCCGCAGTTTATGTTGTGATTTAAAATGACCATATAGTAAAGTCTAATACCAGACTTCAATCTCCGTTAAAAATGTTAATCAACATATTTAATTTTTTCCAATTTTTTTCCTTCAGGTTCAGGCGTGCAGGTGGCGGCGGCGACGGGGCAGCCGCTGCTGGCGCCGGCGCCCATGCAGCCCTTCGTGCCGTACCCGCACCCGCACCCCGCGCACCCGCACCCCTCGCAGCCCGCCATACAGTACCAGCATATGGTGCGTTCAAATACTGCATGTTTTTGTTTTTATTACACTTTAGTTGGTACTTTTGGAATGTAAGAGGGAGGAGGGGCTTTGATAGTCAGTTCTCTCTTTTTATTTGACCTGAAAACCTCATGTTTAGACATTCCGTTCCCATTAAGACACTTCCGTCCCCACTTCTCGCTGTAGTGGAGGAAGTCAACACCGCGCATTGGCGTATTTAGAGATATTTTCCCAAGGGACCTGACCCCCCCTGGTCTTTTAGAAACGATGATCATTTTAGCAAAGTTGAGTTAATGCGTTATGTACGAAATGTTTTTAGAGGTTACGATGACGCAATAAAGACAATAAAGTCTGAAAGTAAAGAAATATATTAGACTAATTTATTTCAAAGAAATGTCCACAAGAAAATGCAAAATGCAAAAAAAGCAAAATATTTTTTTTTTAAATGTAAATAGATCGAAAAGTTTTCTAAAAACATATATTATGACATTCCTTTAGTCTACAAAAAATATTCTTCTCTGGACATCCACAAGTCAAGCGGGCCGGATGGAATCTGTTCGTCAGTTCATGTGATCCTGAACTGAGATAGGTGCTAGCGCGTTTTTTTCGACACCTTAGCCAATTGGAGTAGTCACAGATTCGTGGAAGAGCGATCTTATCCACCCTATTCCGAAGAAAGGCGACGGTTCCACTGAGTTGCGTCTATTGAAAGCAAAAGACAGCAGCATCAATCAGCTGACAACGGTTTCTCGGATTATTGATTATTTCTAAATACTTAAAAATTATACATATGCTTCTTTATTGTGACACTCTATTTATATTTGCGTTTTAACATAACCTTGGCATGAGAATATTTTTTGTTGTGGGTTTGGTAGTTGGTTTGGGTTCCCCACTCGAGGAAATGAAATATTTTACTTTTACATAAAATGTATATTTCCATTTCTTCGCTCTGGTGTCCAGGCAAGGCGCGGCGTTGATTTCCACCACTCAACACGCAATGCCTTCAGAATTCTTCTGAAAGTGAGGATCGGAGTGTCTTAACACTATGTTGCCGCTGCCCCTAACCTGCTGTGTGCGAGATACAGCGTGAAATAACAATACCGGACCATTCTAGCAAAACTGGGACTTTTTATTTTGACTTGAGATAAATTCCGGAATTCCGGAAATACCAGGAGATATTTTCGAGATTCGAATAGAGATATAATATGTTTAATTAGACTTATTTCGCGTGAGACAATTTCTTTAAAGACAATTTTAATTCGACTCTCCGCGCACTTCTGTAATAAATGTTTTCTGTTCTACGAGGAGATATTCCTGGCTTTTAATGCCAAGGTCTGCCTCTCTGGCTTCGACATTTTGCTTTCTCCTTCAATGTCCTCGGTGGTGATTTCATTGATTATTATGTCTTGCAACACGATATCGAGGTATTGGGACGCCTAAAAAACATTTCTAGCACTTTGCATTATTAACTCAACTTTGATAAAACTGTCATCGCTTCTAAAAGGCCACTGGGTCCCTCCTGGAAACTAGACACACTTTATGTTCAAATTGGCTTGGATTTAGCATTCGGACCTGGTCTAGAACTAATAAAGCCAAGAACATGGATATGTGTTACATTTTGTTAATTGTATTAAACTCCTAGGAAATAAAGCAAATGTTATCACGGGCACGGGCCAATCCCCAACTCCCTATGCGCATGACCAGAGCGAAAGAAATGAAAATATTAAATATTTCACTTTCTCGAGTTTGAATCGAACCCACAACCTGCCGCGTTATTAGCAGCACGCTTGTGTCCCTGCGCCACGACTGTCCTCATATACTAATCTAAGATTTAAACTTTAAGGTCTCTTTTTTCTGTGACTTTTTTTTTTTTGACTTTTACTAATGTATCTTTTTGCCACAGGTCCGCATGTACCACCACAGTGGCGGCGGCGGCGTGGGCGTGGGTGGCGGCGGTGTGGGCGTGGGCGTCGGTATGGGTGTGGGCGTGGGCGAGTACGCGCCCCCCGCACAGTCGCCGGTGGCGCCCTCGCAGCTGTACCCGCCGCCCTCGCCCGCGCACACTCCCCACCCGCACCCACATCCTCATCCGCATCCCCATCATCATTACCAGCAGCCGCCGTTTCAGGTATTGTAATAATAATCTTTATATTATATTTACATGTAAGGTCATCGAGTCGTGGTCTCCTGATGTAAAATTTTCTGACTTTGTGACAGTTTTGTGTACTCTGAAAGTAAATAATGAAAAGTAAGAACAGTTATTAAAGTTAAATCTGCGCAGCAAGAGTTAAATAAATTAAGTATGGTTAAATTTAGGGCATGACTCGCCTACCGAAGGGTACTAAAGGGCTCCACTCATTGTAACAGTTCAATTATGTAATTTTATAAATATTTTTTTTATATAATAAAAAGAAAATATCAGTGAAAAACACTCATTCTGCCACAAAAATACCTATAGTACATTTCATTAGATACATTTAAAGTGCAAAGGGTCACCATGGTTGAGAGTTATATCCCCACTCCGAAGAATGTATAGAAATATTTGAATAATGTTTTTATCTGACTCTGATAAGACAAACATGTTAAGTAAAGCTACTTAAGATCTTAAAAATAAATAAATCAGCTTCACGCTGTATCCCGCACACAGCAGGGTAGGCAGAGGGAACCTAGTGTTAAGACACTCCGTTCCCCACTTTCTGCCGAATTCTGGAGGCATTGCGTGTTGAGTGGCAGAACTCAACGCCGCGCTTAACCTCGGCACCAGAGCGAAGAAATGGAAATATAAATTTAAGTAAATATTTCATCTCCTCGAGTGGCGATCAACCAGTCGGTTTTACAGTCACACCTCGTGCCGCTGCGCCACGAATGGGCTCTTACTTAAGATCTTAATAATGTAATTAATCAATTACATAAATTGAATGACACATAAATATTTTTTTCGTTCCAGGTGCTATGTCCCCTGATGGGTCCGGCGGGCTCCCACCACCACCACCACCACCCGCACGTGGCGTACCTCAACCACGCGCCACCCACCGCCAGCCCGCCGCACCACCCGCACCAGGTGCAGGTTGGTTTAATATGTTTTTTTTAAATTATTCATATAAATAATATCATTATTTTTTTCTAAACAAAGTTCAGTTCAAAACAACTATAAATAGTAGTCTATTCATCAAAATAACTACTATGTGACATATGTTTGATGCTGTCACTACATATTCATAAGATTTCTTTAGTCTGATAATACGATTTATTAATAACAATATGAAATATATATTTTGGTTGTGGGTTCGATCCCCACTCGAGGAGATGAAATATTTACTTAAATTTATATTTCCATTTCTTCGCTCTATTGTCGAGGTTATGCGCGGCGTTGAGTTCCGCCACTCAACACGCAATGCCTCCAGAATTCAGCAGAAAGTGGGGAATGGAGTGTCTTAACCTAGGTTCCCTCTGCCTACCCTGCTGTGTGCGGAATACAGCGTGAAGCTAATTAATTTTTTTTTTAATTTAATTTAATTTTAATATATATTTTAGAATACTAATCTCCTAGTTTATTTTCTATTCCAGCAAGTGCTCCTCCCCCCACAACACCAGTCCACCGGCGGTTCCACTACTCCGGGCGTGCACTCGACGCACCCCTAACGCCGCCCCTAGCCCTACATATGCGTGCTGCATTTAGAGTGGCTGTACGTCGCCACCCGCGCTCAGTGACACAGTGACACCGCCCGCAGTGACTCGTAGTGACCCCTAGTGACCCGTAGTGACCCGTAGGGACACGGTGATTAGTGATGTGACTGTGGCTATCGTTGGTGACTTGTTCTGTTTTAAATTATTTCTCACCAGTAAACAAAAAATTATCGTCAGTTTTGAATTTAATTTTTTTTTTATATTTTCAAATTGGAGTTAATTTGTTATCTGTACTACCTATTGTAACAAACCTAACGATAGTCCAAGTGTTTATTATCACAATATTGACATTCTAAATGCAGTCGAACTTGTGTTAAAAAAATGTTAATATATAATAGATAGAGCTAATATATTCATTTTATTTAAGATTTAAATTAAATAAAAAAACAACAACAACATCTTACTCTATGGCAGGCATAGATTAAAAATGTAGAAAAAGTTATTATTGTATATACGATAATTGTTTTCTATGAAACTGTTTTTGGAAGTATTAGCTCTGTCGGTGGTTAAGTATAATGCCTTACAGCAGTTATACTTAGATATCTAATGAAGATTTTTTTTTTATTTGCATATGGCAACACTGTGTATAAATTATATTATTATGTCTAAAGTTATTATTACATTATCGTATTATTTTTAATAGTTGATTGCAAACATAATTTGTTTTTTAGTGTATAACAATGGTTTTAATTTTCGTTTTAAACTGATATATTATTTAAAGCTTTTTTTTTAATATAGCTTTTTTAATATAGGAAAAGATTGCGTTATAGCTATCTTTTTCTTAACACATAATCTATTTATCTTAAATTTATTGTCCGTAACATACGTAAAAATTTTATATCTAAAGTAATTTATATATTTATTTTAACAATATGATAATGTAATAATAGTTTTATGTCAGACATTAGTGTTGCAAGCTTACCAGTGTAATATAGGTAGCTTAGCGGCGGGTTCGTGAGTTTGTGTGTATGAACGTGTGTCTGTCTGTCTGCTTGTTTCGTATGAACGGTGGTAATGTATTATAGGTAGATAATTTACCCAATAGATTGATGAGATTTGTTAAATATTATAATATAAAGACTATAAATTTTATTGCTAATATGTATCTCAATTGAAAGAAACGCGGGGCGTCTTCAACTATCTTTTTTATTATCTCCAACAGTTTGCTAAGAAATTTTCGTTTGATCAATATTATTAGTCTGTTTTCGTATTATTATTAATAGTTGACAAATCTCATCTATCATATTTTATTTCTTGCGCTGGTCCTTCGAGCGGGACCGCCATATTTATTTAGATATACGTTAGCGTTGTATTGATATGGTATTATATTAACGCGAATGTCAATTACGCGCGATGTTTTCACGTTATATTTGGACTTAGTTGATTCTTTCCTGTTTCATCTGTGCCAGAGTTTGAGTGTTGCCAGTTTTAACTTCCTTTTTTTTTGTAATAAGTGCGACAACATTTTTGAAATTTGAACACTATTATTGTCTATCTCAAATAAAAAAAAACAGGTGGGGGACATATTTTTAAATGACTAAAGTTTAATATATTATACAGTTAAAATAATAGTAGAAATAATTATGTTATAATAAATATGAATTAGTGTGTAAGTTGAGGAGATGATATATATTTGTGACTGGCAACACTTCGAACCCACATAATCTCTTGTTTTCAATGAAAGTAGACCTTGAAACCCACAAATAGCGGTGAACTGTAATATATTTATAAATATTTGTTTGTACTGTTACTGCCTTTGAAGTTGTGCTCACGTTTCATGTCTATAAGGGCGCAAGTAGAATTGACAATAAAAAACAAATTGATAGATTGATAGATAGGATAGGCGGTTCTAATTTCGCGATTTTAAACCGTATTGTCATATAGAATACGGCTCAGAACGCGAAAAACGTGGCAACTACTATGTTTGTATATATAGGTATCGGGATTTTATATTTAAAAGTAACGCTCGCTTCGATGTCAGTCCTGTACTTCTATTCCCATCGGAAATATTTTTTATGTTGCACAATTTCGCTGTTAGATGTTTAAAAGTAAAATTAGATTTACATATAAGATGTCTAGAGAATTTGGTAATTTTTGACTAATTTGATACGGAATAGGCGTTTGGCCAAAGGTTTTGTATGAAAGCGATAACCCTCTAATGTTCGTTGGGTGCCTAACGGACCGCGTCCGGTAGTTACGAGACAGGGTACGGTTGGACTTGCATGGATGAATGTTTGTTTGTTTGTTTGTTCGTTTAATTGTATCAAGGGGGGCTCGTCCATGACCTCCGCGCGGTGCTCCCTGGGTCGCGCCAAACGTGGACACACGTGATAACTAACGACCGCTAGAAATACTAACTGTTATTATACTCGAAATACTATTATATTGTAATTACACTTTTTTTTTGGTTTCGATAAGCGCGAAAGTTCATCCTTTTTTATTTCAAAAACGGTTTAGATTATTTATTTTTAAAATCATCAATATTAGTCGTTGTAAATGGGAGCATCCGCTTTTTGTTTGCATATTTTCTCCGAATTTGATAACATGTTAATAATTCTAGATGAGTCGACGACTCTAGGGTTACCTTTACCCTACGGTGTTTAGGATCATTTTACTTTTTTTATATATAATTATTATAATACGACTAGACAGCAATGATACATACGACACTTGACAAACTAAACGATAACTGACTACAATATGTTTAATTAGAATTTCAATTTTATTGCGACAAAAATGTAAATGATGAACTAATTATACCTATATAGACGTCTATACAATTCTATTAAATATATAATAATAGAAAGGATCGCGTTTCAAAATAATATGTATAAAAAAAACTTTCCTAAGTCCGTATGTAAATTAAGACGACTGTACATATATGTATATAAGAAGTATATATAGTAAGGCAATCGAGTCCTTTCCCGACGTAGCCTTGATTTTTTTTCATTTGTGATCTATACATACATTAAAGATTCAAAAAAAATCACAAAAAAAAGAAGCAAACGGAAAGGGCCTACTAGACCCGTGCCACGGTATTTACGTGTTAGCTATTAAGTATCATTTACTCGAAAACGTGGTATGGATCTTACACTATTATTAATATTATTATGTTTTTTTTTTTCTCTTTTGTTTTTTTTTTATTAAATTTTATTACGTGCGTTCCGCCGCGTATGTTTGTTGCTAGTGACCGTGAGTGAGAGAAACAAATTCTAAGTGCGTCTGTTGTTTGTTGTGCGCCATAAGTAAATAAATGATTTTATAAATAAATAAATAAATAAGATGTCGCAACACTAGTTTGTTTTGCGATTCGTGTTTAGCGTTAAGTGAGTGTGATAGGGATGTGCGTGATGTTTTTCTTTTTGAGAAAAATCAATTAATTATATTAATAATAATCTGTGCGTTGGAGGGTGTATTCACCGTTACGTTACACGGTTGTGCTAACATTGTAACTAAATATTTTGTATATTTACCGGGGCGGGCTCTCTCTGTGCCGCAAATTTTTATCGGAAATTAAAAAAAAATGAGTTCTCTTTATTTCGATGATAAATTTGATGGTATTGTCACACATATAGAGCTCGTCGACACGTGCAACGATTATATCAACGTTTTGTAACTATGATTTGAACTGACTGACGCCTTGCAGTACGTTTATAATGTGTAGATATAATGGAACACACTGTATAGTGTATATATGTATGTATATATTTATATATTATGCCAATTTTTCTATCGTTTTTTCTATTAGCTTTTTTTTTACTTATACATTATAAAGTTACAAAATGCCCAGACCGTGACACCAATGTTTATATATACACTATACATACAATATATACATTTTATGTATGTAATATTAAAAAAAAAATCTGTTTTTTTTCTGTATTCGTTATACATATTATATGATATATACATATTTATATAAAACGAGAAGGCGCTAAATTAAAAATGTTAGATAATGTAAGATGAACAGGTCTATCTTAAAATTGTGACCCTACTCCGTAATATTGAAATTCGTCTTTGAATTAATATGTAAAAAGTATATCAAGATGGCCGCCAGTGATTCGCGGTAATTCCCCCCACGAATATTGGATTCAAATAAATTATTTATATTATTATTATCTGTGCCTTGATCGATCGCAATATTTGTAGGAGCCAAGTGCGACTCTGAAATCACAATTTATGTTTGAACGATACAGCTTTTTATGTTTTGTACCTGAAATATGGCACTTATATGATGCGTATATGTAAATATTCGTGCGGCTGCGATACGATGTGTGTGGAGGAGATATATGCCTTAGTGAGCGGCGGGGGAGCCCCGGCTAGCTGAAGCTGGCGTGGAAGCAGGGGGGAGGCCTAGGGAGATTAGGCAGTAGGGCTACGGGGCTTCCCCGACGGCGCGCAAAGACTGAAGTGGACGCCAGGCTTGGTGAGAGCCGCGTACTGTTGAATGACGCGTACAGCTGTGTCGATGGATATTTTTCAATAAAAAATGATAAAAAATGTGTTTTAAACACAACACTTGGGTCTTTTATTTTTGTTTCCTTATTCTTAAACTAAATGAATGAATATATTTTGAGAATTAAATTAAAAAATAAGCCATGGTTTCGTTTAAATATTTATTTATTATACATTTATTTTTACATCACAGAACTAAAATTAGCATAATAATAAATTACAAGTAAATAGTTCATTAAGTTATACATTTATAATACATATTAAAACATACAATCTTTATAGCAATTGTAGGTGTGGAATGTAATTTAATTGAAACATTATCAACACCTACCTAGCCTCCAATCGATATAAAAAAATAAATAAATCAGTTTCACGCTGTATCCCGCACACAGCAGGGTAGGCAGAGGGAACTTAGGGAACTCCAATCGATATAGATATAATTTTCATACATAATCGATTTATATAAAAAAAAAATGCTTACATTGAATATTTAAATAGTGTTGTGTCTCAACACTAGGGGTCCCAGGTTCCCTCTGCCTACCCTGCCATTACTATGTGTGAGATATAAAAAAATTGTGTGTGTATATAAGACCAAGATCCTCACACTCATATTTTGATACTAAGATTCGCACTCAGAATAAAAGTGAGTTACTAACCTAACTAAAGACATATACAAAAACTATATATCATTATATTTTTTTTATTGATTGACGCCAAATTTGAAAGATCCAGGTCGATTCTGGATTTCACAAATTCAAGAACTTCTGTATTCTGTCACTTTTAAGACTAAGTAACAATTCTTCTAAATGAAACATCCTATATATTTCTAATATGTCTAGTATGCGTCCTATGCACACCTTGCATAGCATGTTTCACTTCTTCCAGGAACGAAGTCGAATTGTGAACAGTTGTACCCCCCAAGACCACGTGTACCCCCGGATGGCTTTGGTTAATTTGATGCACGCACAACGCCTCCTCATACGTGGTACCTCCAACTATAAACACTATGACGTCCTGAGGTCTCCTTCCTGAAGGATCGTCCCCCAGGGTTGGGTATTGGCTTTCGTTCAGTTTGCCTTTGAGAACGTCTTCTAATGTGTCTTTGAGGAGTGGCGTGTGTTGTGTGTAGATGTTCTCCACACCGCTTAGACCCTGTAAGAATGTAGTGACATCACCATATGAGTAAATAAGAGAATGTAATGCGTGATATTGGAGTGATAAGAAATATTTATATTAGCTCCGGCGTACGATTATTAAGGAATATCTTTCTTTTTAGCTTCATTCTGTATCCTGCACACAACTGGGTAAGCTAAGGGAACCTAGTGTTAAGAGACTCCCTTCCTCATTTCCCCCCTATTCGTGGAGGCATTGAGTGTTAAGTGAAGAAACTCAACGCCGAAGTATATGACTGATGAAAATATTTTTTTCGATCTGGTTATATAAAACAGTGTTTACAGAGAAAGTAGTAATAACAGCTTGGATAGCTGTTTTTTGCTGATTTGTAGTATTCTAAGAAAACAAAAATGAAGAAACTAAATTATTAAAAAGAAACAAACAATTATAAAAAAAATACACAGTATAATATGCATACTGTGTATTTTTATAAGGGCCTATGTAAGAGCTTACCTTAAATAATCTCTTAGTTATCTTAGCGGCATCCTGCAAACCGAACAGATCGCTCTGTCTAGCGTGGGCCCCACCGTACTCCACCGTTAGTACCGCCGCCACCGGTCCACCGGAACTCCCACCTGTACCCCCCGAACCCCCACTTGTACCCCCTGTACCCGAGTCTGCCATTCGTTTCTTTAGTGATTCTACAAGCGTGGCGAGTGCGTTTCCGGCGTGCTTTTCATAGCGGAGTGCGTAGAGCGCGACGAGGCGGGTCAGGTCGTCGGGACGAATGGATTCGTCCGCGAGGAGGGCTTTGAGACGCTGTTACAAAATATTAGTATATACAGACATACAAGATTAAACTTATAATGGAGATGCCGTCGTAGCCCAGGGGCACAAAGGTGTGACTGTAACGCGACGGTTGTGGGTTCGATCACCAGTCGAGGATTCATATTTTCTTTTCGCTCTGACACCAAAGCAAAAGCCTGGCTTGGGTGCCGCCACTCCATGGGAAGTGGGAAAGGAAGTGTCTAACACTAGATTTACATTTTAAGCACAGCATAAAACTGCTGCGGATTTTAGAGATCCAGATATATAAATGCTTCGACCTGATTATCCTGGTACGTGACAAATGAGACGACCAAACAGCTATCTACCTATTGTTTTCCAAGTTTTATTTAGTCATATATTTTAGCTTCACGCTGTATGACGCATAAAAGAGTGAATGGAGGGAAAGTAGTGTTAAGGCACTTAGTTTCGGCGCAGTTTCCATTCCGGCATTTTGTTCAACAGAACGGCCTTTATCTTGTTACCAGAGCAAGGAAATGAAGATAACTCATTTCCTCGACTTTTCATCGAACCCATTAGTATCAAATCATTTGATTTGAGGTGAGTCGCGGCGCAGGGGCACAGGTTGTAGGTTCGATCCCGACTCGAAAAAATCACATAGCCTACACTAGACTCCATCAGACTACCCTGCTACGTGCCGGAATACAGTATGAATCTGAAATTAAAAAAAAATAAAACAGCAAGTGAACTGACCTGCAAATGTTTATTGTGATCGGACTGGCAGACCAGCTCCTGCTCCAGCTCCGACACCGCGAGCAGCGAGCGCGCCCCCACGGCCGCCGACAGCTCGCCCACCACCGTTATGTGCTTGCTCACTGTGCCTGACATTTTCTAAGGGAAAATATATTATTATAATAGATATAATATGCTAAGAAAAGAAAAATATTTAGGAACATATTAAAAGTTGAACGTAGCATTTGAACACGCGTCTCTTGGAAACGCGCTTTGTCCATACGTTCTGACGACTAAGCCATACGTTAGTTTGATATAATAATTATGACAACTGACAGACGAATGTCACCTCAGTCTACCACCGCGTGTGACCACGGACTACTGTAAAGTGTTCGAAACGTCGGGTTTCCAAAAATGTATAAAAATACTAAATATACGCGATTAATCCGGTTAAAAGAGTTTAATTTAAAACCATACGTTCTTATCAACTGTAGGGATTTTTTTACAAATTTCCGACACAGACAGTTTATTGCTAAGAATCATTCCACATTGCGTGGCGAGTGGCGGAGCTCCACAACGCACTTTGTCCTGTAACTAAAGTAAGGAAATGAAAATAATAAATTCTTATGAGATTGAGTTGAACTCACAAGTCATAATAGTAAGACGGCCGCATTTGTCAATATGCTTTAAAATTATTTTTTTTATCTATAGTACAAACCTTGAACAAGGGATAACTTTCCACAAAGTTCTTCATATCGGCAATGCTCTCCACTTTCTGGTGACTCTTCGCTTTCTTTTGGAACTCATCCATTAAAGATTTCATTGTTTGACCAATTTCACCGAAATTAGAATATAGGTTCTAGAAAAGTTTAATTGTTTAAAAAAAAATATATTTATTAGTATATTTAAAAATTTCTAGCCTAACACTCCCTCGTAACCGCTTCGCGCAGTTCCGACCCATCCGTTCCAATCACCACATAGTCTTAATTTTTCATTCCTTCTAGCACTACCTAGAACGTCCCTGACACTCTCCCAAAACTCCTCGAGTTCGCCTAATGGAGCTGAGGATACTGGCGCATACGCCGCTAACAAGAATACCTTAAGATCTTGTTATCCCCAGCTTGAAGCGAACCCAAAGCAGTCTCGGGTTGATCGCCTTGTATTCAACCGCCGCACTAACCAATCGAGAGGACAATAACACACCTACACCTTGACAGCCCCGCTCGCTCTCTGGTACGCCGGCCCAGAAGGCGACCCTACTGCCCGGTAGATCGGTCGTGTCACATTGCAGTATACCGCACACAACAGAGTAGGCAGAGGGAAACTGGTAACATAGTGCCCACACTCCGTTCCCATTAAGACACTTCCGTTCCCTACTTTCCGCTGAAGCTCCTTGAGCATTGCATGTTGAGTGACAGAACTCTAGGTAATAAGATTTTTGCATTTAAATAACTATATAACTTACTTTAGCGTAAAACTCGTCTTGCTCCGGCGCTAAGACCACTTCCTTGAAATCTTTGTTCACGTTGGGCAAGTGTGCCAAGTTCACTCTGTTATTATTTATTGTTAGTATCTCGTGCACCATCGCCTGGTAGGTCCACTGTGAATAAATATTTAAATAAAATAAATTCCAATATTATTTATTTAATTAAATTTAGAGCACATTTGAATTATTAAGTTAATTAAAAATGTCAGAAGTGTCAGCCGTACAGGAAGATACTACTGGTGAGGAAGGCAGTTCTGCTGATAAGAATCAAAGAAACTGAACATTGCCCTTTTTAAAGTGAACATCAAAATTAAAAAAAAATGTAATGTAAAGGAACATATAAATAAAAATGAATTAGCTTCAAGCAGTTTCCCGCAGCAGGAAGAGGGACCCTAAAAAACACTTAAGTTTCCCACTTTCCGCCGAATTTATAGGCATTGCATCTTGAGTGGCGGAACTCAACGCTACGCTTTGCCTTGAAAAAAATAAAAATATTATATCCTCCTAATTAAAATATTAATTTTCGAGTAGAATCAAATCCAGAACCTGTCGCGTAGTTTAAAAGTAAACATTAAACTAGTAAAAGAGTAATTAAATGTTAAACATATTCAACAGATATAAACAAAAAATATATTTTTGTGTTTTTTTTTTCTTCACTCTATTATAATATCGACACTATAATTAACAAAAAAATCTCACACGATACCAACAAACACACAAAAACATCAAACCCACACAAACACCCACCTGACTCAGCAGCGGCGTCACCGGATCGTCCCGTCTGTCCAATATAAGCAACAAAGGCTGTGGTAAATCACCATTGAAAGGTATATTATTATCCATTAAAACGGCCTCCTTCCTCATCAACTCCCTGACCTTCTCCGCTAGTCTGACGCAGGGATCAGAACCGCCCTGGTAACGGATGACGGGACGCCGTTTTAGGGAGAGAAGTAGGGAGAAGATGCCTTGGGAACAGCGTTGTAAGTGTTGTTGGTTCCAGTAACGACCTGGATTATTGAAAAAAAAATGATATTGTTAAGAATTAAGAGTATTTAATAGAACGTAATTTTAAGACGCCATATTCTACAGAAGAATACAATTAGGCTGGGCAGCATACGGAAAACTTCGTCACATCTTCGATTCGCCACTACCTCAATGCCTGAAATCTCGGGCATTCGACCAGTGCGTTCTTCCGGTCATGACGTACGGGGCTGAGACATGGACTCTAACAAAAGGCCTCGTCCACAAATTTCAAGTCGCTCAGCGAGCCATGGAGCGGGCTATGCTCGGTGTATCTCTAAAGGATAGAATCCGAAATGAGGAAATCCGGAGGAGAACCAGAGTTACCGACATAGCTCAAAGAATTGGTAAGCTGAAGTGGAAATGGGCGGGGCATATCTGTCGGAGAGCCGACGGCCGTTGGGGCAGACGGGTCTTAGAGTGGAGACCCCGTACAAAACGTCCGGTGGGACGACCCCCTGCTAGATGGACCGACGACCTAAAGAGGATGGCAGGAAGCGGATGGATTCGAAGAGCTGAAGATCGAGTGTGGTGGCGAGAATTGGGAAAGGCCTATGTCCAACAGTGGATGATTGACGGCTGTCGATGATGATGATGATGATGATATTCTACAATTTCTACCCATTTACAACTAAGCGACAGAACCCACCATGTTAGATTTGTTACTTATTTATAAGCTTAAATCACATTCAACCAAGGAATAATTAAATTAAGTATACATAAAAACTAAGTCTCAACTGTTGAGGTATCTTGATTTATTTATTTAGGTATGGGTTTGAAATATTTTACCCTATATGCTGTTCCCGTAAAGGAGCGCTGACGCGTCCACCCTGTATACCCAATCAGACACAAAATTAAACAAAATAAGATATATTATAATAAAACATGGAAGTGATGTATCACTATTTTTTCCTGCCTAGATCACAAAATGTGATTCATGTTCTTAGAACTCACCGTGCAAACAACCCACTATATTAAAAGAGAACAGATGTCGATCAACGGCTAAATAATCTGCAAAAACTTCTTGTACTTCCCTCACTGTTTCCTGCTCATCACACTCAGCCAACGTCTTTATATCTGCTTTGGATACTACATTACTGAAATCTGGAAGGATTTTGATTGTTATATATGTAATTTATTTATTTGTTTTTATATTTTATCCTGTATAGTCATGTGGTATATAGATATATTTTTTGGGGAGCGGCATGGAGGGATTACCTTTGAACATACATATATGTTTGTGTAAATGCCATTTCTTCAGGTAAATTTTTTGTTGGTGAAATTTTCGAGGTGTGCACAAGATAAGTCAACAAAGAAATTAAAAATATTTCTAAATAATAAATCATTCCCCCAAATGAGGATCACACCCACAATCACTATGACTCAATCATAGATTAGATATTACTTAGAATATAGTTTTCTCTTTTTAAATACTCTCCACACCTAGATACTTTATAATGTTAATAATATTAAATTTCGCACTTTATTTCAACTTTGTTTTTTCACATTTTGTGGATTTTTGTAAAGTTTTGTGTTCGCTGAGCAGCTTATTCCTATCTTCCAGAGCAGGGAAGTAAAAATAATGTAATTATAATTATTCTCCAGAGTGGGACGCAAACCAATCACAGATAGTATTCTTTTTTACAATTTTAAAGTGTTATCCCACATTTAGGAAAGAAAAATACTTTTTAGAAAACATAAAAATTTTAAATTAGTGGGATTTGAACCTGCACCCTCTTAGAAACCGTCTGACCACTAAGCCATACATTCTCTCTAAGATTTTTACAAATTTCCACTACGCAAAGATAATTAAACTAAGAATCATTTAGCAAATGATAATCTTAGTAGTTTTAATGTAGCAAGAACTAGGATAGTATTAATTAAATGTTTATTTAACTATAATACTAAAATTATTACTTAAAATGTATCTCAATTTTGATTTTATATATTATTTTAAGTATCAATGTTGTAAACTATTTAATTAATATTAACAATAAAAAATAACCACCTACATTTGTGAAAACTACTTACAAATAAAATATACTCCATATTTAGGACATTTCAACTCCCGAGATAACAATGCAATATTTTCAGAAGTAGGCCTCAAGAACACAATACATTTCATATGCTTTAAGTTGTCCCATTTAGTATGACTGTCTATTCTTTCAAATAGATATACTTCCTTTTGTAAAATTTCCGAGTGACTGAACACCATGCTGACAATACTTGTCTAGAATTAAAAGAGTAAATAAATATATTTTTTTATTAAATTATGAAAATCATAATTTTAGCTTTTAGCTTTTTTTCAGGCTGTTGTGGAGCAGGGTTGTGAATTCAATCTCTATTTAAAGAAATAATGATTTATTTCTTAATATTTTTTTGTCTTCGCTCTGACACCAAGAAAAAAGTTTGAACCACTCAACACACAATTCATCAAGAAATCTGGTAGAAAGTGGAGGACGGAGTGTCTAAACACTAAGTCCTCTCTGCCTATCTTACTGTATGGTGATAGAATACAGCGTGAAGCTGATTTCATTTAATTTGATTTAATTTTAGTTTTATGCATATAGCAGGATATATTAGTGTTAGGATAATCCATTCACCACCAAATTTTTGCAATAACGCTGCGCTTTGTTTTCTTTACAGAACAAGAAAATAAGAATAATTCATTTCTCTCGGTAAAAATTAAACCCACTACCACAGCTCATACAGAGCGACATTGGGCCGCTGCGCCAAGACGGCCTCTTAATTAATAAATGATATATATTTATATCTTATCATTACCGTATCTTTATCCATAAGAATGACTTTCATGCCAGGGCCACTCTCTTCAGTCATTTTAGTTATATACATTTTAACAGCTTGTATCACATTCATTTTGATTATCGTTTAAATGTTTTTTAAAAACAAATAGTGAACAATCTACGTTCCAGGTCACTTATATATTTTCAAAGTTTTATTTAATTAAGAACGGTATAAAAGTGGGTGTACACAACACTTTTTGTAACTAATCTGTGGGATATGTTGTAAATGTTTCCTTTGAAGACCTTTATTTTTTTGAAAATATAATGAGAATTACATTAAATAATCAATACTCTGATTATCGGAGAAATATTTATTTATAAATGTAAAAATCAACACAGTTATAGTTTTCTCGATACACGACATTGACATTTGATGATAGTTCTGAAATCTGAAGTCTTCACATAAAATATTTCAAATATTTATAAATATTTTAAAATAAGCTTTTTTTAATATAAATAATATAATTTATATAGTAAACTTAATCTTATTTAATATTTAAAATTGTATTTTTTTTAAATGATGTATCTTGACTTATAATCATCGACATAAATTATTATCAAACAGATAACAATGACATATAGCTAATGACGTTAATGACGTGAGTTACATCACTAACCAGTTATCTAAAGGTCGGCCGGGTCGAGAGGTCCGCTGTGTAGATTGTATTTGAATTAGAATTTGAAACCTCCAGCGTAAAAGACAAAATGTTCTCCCGCGCAGCAAAACCAGTAGCCACAGTCGCCCAAAATGGCATCAAAAACTTCTCTACAACATCACAGGTAAACCTTGAAATTGCTTGAAGGACACGTTTACATTTCTACCCTTAATTTCATTTATATTGCACTTAATTTACTTATTTAACAGTGAACGATGCTATATTTTTTAGAAAAACTTCAAAGTTGTGGTGGCGGGAGCCGCTGGAGGTATCGGTCAGCCCTTAGCCCTATTATTAAAGCAAAATAAGCTTGTAACTAGGCTGGCTTTATACGATATCGCTCCAGTAACCCCTGGAGTAGCCGTGGACCTCTCGCACATGGACACCGCAGCCAAGGTATCTGGGCACCAGGGCCCAGACCAACTGGGTGATGCCATTAAAGGTAACAATAGTAATTTTTACAATTTTGCTTATACACCTTTTTTGCACATTACATAACACTTACTGTGTGTATAACCTATATTTCAACATAGGCAGATTTCCAAGGTCAAGTACAATTAATTCTGGAACTATATTTATGAATGATTGAGTAAAACATGCAGATGATTTGTATACTTTCCACACTAAGGATTATGTATTTGTTAACATATTAATAATATAATATTGTTAATTAAAACTAAGATAATATTGCAAAGTAATTAAACTGTATATTTAAATTTATTACATTCAATAGTCCCAAGTTATTATTAGTTATTATATCGTAGTTAGTTAAATCTTTAAATTTATTTAATTTTAAATCTATGTATCTGTATCTGATAATAATGACATAAAGTTTACAGCGTAAAACAAGTCAAGGTCAATGATAACTACAGTAGTAGTGATCATGTTACATTAAATTTTCCTTTTGTTGCAAGATAAGCTGAACTGTGAATTGTTTTTTTTTTATGTTTAGAGAAGATTTCTATTTAAGTTGAAGTTGAAGTGAAGACATAAAAATCATGGCATTAATGTAATTTAAGGTGGAAAATATATACAATATAGCTACTTTAGATAATAAAATATGTATATCTCAATATTACATTATAAATTCAAAAACTTTGTTTTTTCTTTTGACATTTAATATAATACAAAATTTTTTATAAATTTATCTCTCATTTCCTCCATTCATTTTATAACATTTTTTATGTAATCCCTTAAATGAGGGCTCACAACTATCTATTTTATTATAAAACTTCATCAAAATTTATAAAATATATAGGCCCACCCAATACAGAATGTAAGGCATTCTGCTAAATCCAGCTGCTATTGATAGCAGTTATTATTTAATATTTAATCAATTTATAGCTAAAAATGTAATAATTTTAAAGAGGCATGGGTTCAATTTCCATTTAGGTGAATGAAATATTTTGCTTTCTTATATCTAACCCTTTACATAAGCATAGTAAAAATAGTGTATTTAATTTTTTTTAAACATATTGATATTTTCTCCAGGCTCCGACGTAGTAGTAATCCCAGCCGGCGTACCCCGCAAGCCGGGCATGACCCGCGACGACCTGTTCAACACAAACGCCTCAATTGTCAGAGACATTGCTGCCAGTATCGCCAAGAACTCTCCGAAGGCCATCGTGGCCATTATAACTAACCCAGTTAACTCCATGGTGCCCATTGCTTCTGAAGTGTTGAAGAAGGTTAGTTAATGTGTTTTTTTTTTATTTTCTTGGTAATTTTAGTTTTCTATATACATATATACTTTTTGCTTCACACTGTATCCCACATACAGCAGGATATGAGCAACCAAGTGTTAATATACTCCGTTTTCCGCCCGATTTTATTAGACATTGCCTGTTGGACAGCGGAACTCAACGCCGCGCTTTGTCTTGATACCAGAGCAAGGAAATGAAAATAATTCATTCATCGAATAGGAACTCACTACCATTATTCTTACTTATTAGTCAAAGTGCCGCTTCAGTGTACTTGGGAATGTAATATCTTTTTCCTATCATAATCAGCTTGAAGTATACAAAAAAATGTGTTTTTGTTAAAAAGTATAAATAGTTGATATAAAATAAAGTGGTGTTTGTGTCAGTCACTACAGAAGAACTTCTGTGTGATAAAATAATTGTATGTAGAACAACAACATATAAACATTATTTTAATATAATATAATAATAATAAATAATATTCTTTATTAAATTAATTATTATTAATTATTTTTTTTAATGTAAAACCTATGGAGAGAAAAAATCTATGTTGCAAATGAAAAAATGTCATAAAAAATAACTAATTCTATGAAAAATATATGAATATTACTAAAATTATAAAAAAAAAAAAATTAGCTTCACGCTGTATCCCGCACACAGCAGGGTAGGCAGAGGGAACCTAGTGTTAAGACACTCCGTTCCCCAGTTTCTGCCGAATTCTGGAGGCATTGCGTGTTGAGTGGCAGAACTCAACGCCGCGCTTAACCTCGACACCAGAGCGAAGAAATGGAAATATAAATTTAAGTAAATATTTCATCTCCTCGAGTGGGGATCGAACCCACAACCAGTCGGTTTTGCAGTCACACCTCGTGCCGCTGCGCCACGACCGGCCTCATGAATATTACTAGAATTTATAAATTATTCTATCTTTAAATAAATGTGATTATTTTCTGTTTTTGTTTTATATATTTTATTAACTATTCACCTTTTTATTAAATAAAATAAACAAACCCCTCACAGGCAGGAGTATATGATGCAAACAGGGTCCTCGGTGTCACCACCCTAGATGTAGTCCGAGCAGCCGCCTTCATTGGAGAAATCAATGGGGTCGACCCCCAGTCCGTGTCCATCCCAGTGATCGGAGGTCACTCCGGGGTCACTATCATCCCTGTCCTGAGCCAGAGCAAGCCAGCGGTCAAGTTGTCAGAGCAGGCCAAGATTGATGCGTTGACACAGAGGATTCAGGAGGCTGGTACTGAGGTACGGTATTTCAAGATTATTTTTAATAAGATTTTTTTTATATTCCAGGAGGCGCGGGGGGTTCAAATCCCGTTACGTTAAAATTTTTATGTTTTCAAAAAATATATGTTTTCTAAATAAGTAATTTTCTTTTATAAGTGTGGAATAACACTTTAAAAATATTTAATATCTCTTGCCAGACGATAATTCTTAGTAATTAATTTTCTTTGGGTAGCGGAAATTTGTAAAAATCTTCTTACAGAGATGCTAACAACATATATAAGATGTAACAACCGTATAAAAATTTCGACGTAGCTTGATGAGAACGTATGGCTTAGCGGTCAGAGCGCCTGGTCGGTTTCCAGGAGGCGCGGGTTCGAGTCCCGCTACGTTCAAATTTTTATACGTTATCTAAATATGTATTTTTCTTTCCTAAGTGTGGAATAACATTAAAAATGTTAAAAAAAGATAATTTTTTGTCGTTTTTAATTTATCTTTTTATTTATTCTAGTGAGATTGTTTATACAAATCATCAAGATGGCTATTATTTTTGATTTAATTTTAATAAAATTTTGATGTAAATAAAATTTCCATGTTTATTTAAGACTAAATAATTATATTTACTGTAATTATATTATATTTTTACAATTTTTATCATCTTCATTTACTTGATGAGCTTGGGATTCAGTGTCAATTGTATGAATTGTATGAATGAAAGTGAATGTTTTTTTTTAATTATATTTAACAAAAAAATCAAATTTTAGAATCGTTTATCTCAAATGCTAAAATATCTAATTTTCTTAGTTTCGCATTATTCATTTATATAAAAAAATATTAAAATATGATATATATAAATTTTGTTTTCTTTTACAGGTAGTAAAGGCGAAGGCTGGTGGCGGTTCCGCCACTCTGTCAATGGCGTACGCCGGAGCCAGGCTCGTGGGTTCAGTCCTCAGAGGACTTAACGTGAGTTAAACTTTTAATTGATATTATAATGGACTTTTTATGTTAACATATTGATATTAATATGTAACTTTATAAATTAGGTTTAATATAGAAAAGAAATTTCTATTATGTATATGATGCGATAAACAATATGGAGATTGTTGGTTCAAATCTCTGAGTTGATTTTTTTTATAATATACAGAGTGTAACGCGATCTACTTATCAATCGTTGTCTATGAGCTATATTGAGAAAAAAAATCACGAGCGCACCTGTATAAACATATATATAAAAGTCCCCAATTTTGGGTTAAAAAGTAAAGAAAAATCTAGTTTTTTTCTATATATTTTAAAAAAAATATAAACAAAGCTTTTTAACCATTTTCATTTACTTCCAGGGTGAATCCAACGTAGTAGAATGTGCATACATCAAGTCCAGCCTAACCGACGCATCATACTTTGCAAACCCGGTGGTGCTCGGCAAGAACGGAGTCGAGAAGAACCTCGGATTCGGTGCCCTCAACGACTATGAAAAGAAACTTCTCCAAGCCGCCATCCCTGAACTGCAAAAGAATATTAAAACTGGAGAAGTATTCGCACAGAAATCTTAATTTTATATATAATTAAAGGAAAAGTAGTGAAGAAACCAAAATTATCACCATAAATAAATATATTGTTTTAAAAATTTATTAAATAGTTGAATACTCTAAGCGTAAAGTGTGAATGTGAATGTAAAATATTTTTTTTTAACATTTTTTTTGTTTGTTATTTATTTGTTGTGGTACCAACAAGTGTTTAGACAATGCTGCCATCATGTTAATAAAATTTAAACGATTTTATTATTGTGTTTAATTTTTTTTTTTAGTAAATATTACCCCTATTTAGTTTGTTTATAATTTTTTTTAATTCACACACTGAGGAAGATAAAATATCAACTAAACACATTGAGGCCAGTCGTAGTGCAGTGGCACGAGCGTGCGACTGTAAAGACGACAGGTTGTGGGTTCGATGCCCAGAGAAAGTGGGAAACGGAAGTCTCTTAATGGGAAAAGTCTCTTAACATTAGTTTCCCAGGTTTCCCTCTGCCAATCCTGTTTTGTGTGGGATACAAGGTGAAGATATAAAGAAATATTTCTACAAAAAAAATCTAAATGAACATAAATTAATACCAACCTTTCCGAAATTATACACAAGATTTATTTATTTATTTATTTATATAAGGTCCACTAACAGAATAAAGACATTACGTGAAAAAATACACAAGTTAAAAATTCTGGAGGCATTGCTTGTTGAGTGGCAGAACTCAACGCCGCGCTTAGCCTCGACTCCAGAACAGACTCGAAGAAGAAATGGAAATATAAATTTAAGTAAATATTTCATCTCCTCGAGTGGGGATCGAACCCACAACCAGTCGGTTTTACAGTCACACTTTGTGCCACTGCGCCACGACTGGCCTCATTCCTAGCTTAGTTTTGTAAAATTTTAAGTTGAAATATTGCTTTGGTCCGCGAGGTATACTATTGGGTATATACAGTTCAAGTTGGCTGACTAGATATTCTGAGTCTACTTTGTGGTTAAACAACTTGTGTAAAAATAGCAAATTCAACAGAGTTCGTCGATCTTCCAGTGGAGTCAATCCAATCTTTTTTAAAAGTACAGTATAGGTGAGAGATTTAGGGAGTTTCATTTTATTTTAAACATTTTTTTAAAATGTTAATCCACACTTAGGAAAGAAAAATATTTATTTAGAAAACGTATAAAAAATTGAACGCGGGACGGGAATAGCGGGACACCCACCCAACCCACGCCACCTGGAAACCGACATAAGTAGTGTTATTTTATATTTGCGATGTTTAGCAAATTTTTTAAACACTTTCAATTCTAAGCCTTTGATTATTATGATGAGGTGACCAAACTGCAGAACAGTATTCCAGCTTACAGCACACCAGGTGATTATAGAGGGATGAGGGAGGGATAATACTAAGGTTAGAGGATTTTTGAGTTCCCTGGAACATCTCAATATAAATCCTAAAGAAGATGTAGCAGAACTTACTATAGCATTTACATGATTTGAAAAAGTCAACCTAGTATCAACGGTAACGCCAAGATCACTCCTGACTCTCTTCTCACTGACTTCCTTTAAGGCTATACCTGCAACTTTGTATGTAGTCTCAAATATAGTCCCGGCATTTAAAACCGGCGTGAACTAGTGGCTTTATGCCGCTGCGTTTCGCATCAGGTAATGCCGGGCTCCGGAGCCCATCCCACCTTACAGGCAGGCAACGCACCTGTAGCTCCTCTGGTGTTGCACGGAGTCGTGGGCGGTGGTGATCACTTACCATCAGGTGATCTGAACACTCGTTTGCCTTGACCTTTTCCATAAAAAAAAAATGTTTTGTTCTCGTCAGCTTCATACGACAACATTTACTTACATTTAGTTCCATGCGGTTATGCTTACACCATTTTACAATAGCGTCAACATCACTTTGAATTAAATCCACATCTTGTTTAGTCTTAATTGGATACAAAAGCTTAAAGTCACCAGCAAAAAAAAAATTTTTTATTGTTTTATGTGTTGGCAAATATCAATAATAAATATATATAAAAAAATATTGAAGAAGAACGAAATACTTTAACTCTAGCTTCTATATTTCTGTTCTTTTTCTTCTACAGTTCTATATTTTAACTCCACATTGCCAATAGTTGTATCACAATTAGAACAAACCAATAGAATTCAAAACATCACATATTTTCCTATAAACGCGCAAATGCGATTGTTTCTCGTAAAACTCTATATATATTTCCATCATGAGGAGCACTAAGTAAGCGGAGAAAACGGTCACTCCCGTCCAAGAACGGTTCTTGGGGTTTGCGTAAGTAATGCGCGCACTCTCCGTCATTTTATTTATATTTAAGTTGGCGTTGTGTCAAATGTAATTTTAGATTAATTTCGTTTGTTTTGATGATATTATAGTGAAGTAGTTGAGTAATGAAATACAATGGTTGTAGGTTCGATTTAGAGCACAAGTTATATATAAAATGGAGGGATTTATATGGTTTGGGCGAGCAAGTGTGTCCATCTCAAAATATGTATATTTTTTTATTCACAACACTTTCTTTTAAATTTCATTGCGGAGATTGGCGCAGCCTCTATACCAGAATACCTGTATGCAGTCCATTTGATATAGATTTAGGTAAACTTATATGTTTTCTATTTTAAGCCTAATGTTTATTACAGTGTACTTAACAAATAGTGTGTAAATTTAATAAAGTTTTTTTTATTATAATTTTATTATTAATATATTTTTTTTTATAAAAAAAATAAAGCAAACAAATATTAAAAATAAGTAAGAGCTACACGCTGTATCCCGCACACAGCAGGGTACCTAGTGTTAAGACACTTCGCTAACCCCCTTTCCGCCGAAGTTTTTGAGGCATTGTGTGTTGAGTGGTAGTGGTAGTGGTAACTCTGCCTGCTCGCCTGGTATCAAAATGAAGAAGTGAAAATATCAATAAATAATAATCATTCCCTCAAGTGGGTTCGAACCCACAACCGTCGCGTAATAGTCACACCCTTCTGCCCCTGCGTCACGTCTGCCTTAGCTTTTTTTAAAATAGAAATATAGTAAAGATTATTTATGTAGGTTTAATATAAAAGAAAACGTTGAAACGATGAAAGACATTATAGTAGGTATATATTATATTTAATTCAAGTCCAGGGTTTGTAACCGGCTCCAAATTTTTTTTTGGTTATTCTATAAGGTATACCGGTCCGAGGAACCCGAATAGGATTAGTAAATGTCCCTCGATTTTTTTTTTTCGAATGGACTTTAATGCTGTTGATCTGGGCTGGTCTTAAAAGCGTCACCGGGCTGGGAGGAGCGAGAGTAGCTCGCCCCTGAAGAAAAATTACGTTAAGTCCCTAGATACAGGTACACATCTTAAATACCTGTACTGGACTCAAAAATTACAGGTACGTTGCCACTCCGCTTAGTGTCGTTGCGCATTGATTGACATACGGTCAATATGCTGGCGGTCTAAATTATTATCTTACTGCTTAAATATCTAATTGCCACCTCTATTTTAAATACTTTTAGGTCTTTAAAATAGAGGTTTTTCACAATTTTTAACATAAATATTTTTAATCATTTTATCATAATTACAACTTAAACCTACATTTTAAATGAAACTGAACATATTTTATTTGGTAAAAGAAAACTGTATATAGAAGGCAAAAACCTTAAAAAAAAATTAAAATACAAAAACCCTGACTGGATAAAACTAAAAAGTAATTTTTAGTTTTTAGTTTTATGCAGTTGGAGTTTGTTTTTTAAATTATAATTTTTATTTTACACTTTTTTTAAGATTTATTAGGACCATGAAAAGAAAAATTTCGCATTTCTATTTTGGCTAATGGGCATGTAAATATTCGGTACTTTTTTTGTTTTCCCGGTCGTTTCGCATTGGAACTCCACCGGTTTTATTTCAGAAAGTGAAAGAGCAAAGCCCATATTTTTAAACTTTCTCATTGTTTTATTTTTATTAGAATTACGGTAATAATAATCATAATATACTTTTTTGAAATCCTTCTTTTGAATTTGATACTTTCGATTTTTTTTTCACTAAGTGCAAAAGCGTCTCACAGCCAGCATGATATTTTTTTTATATATTCTTATCTAAGAACACTTGGGCTACTGAGACGAATCTAACGTTACCTCAATTATGTAAATCCGTTCAGCGGTTCAGGAAATATGAAGTAATAAAGAATATTATATACATACATACAAGATACGCGTGAAAAACATAACCCTCCATTAGCAGTCGGGAATTACAGGTAAAACACTGGTAATTTTAAGGTACCGTCAATAATACCGGTATGTTCAATACTGGTATTATAATAATACCTGTATTTTTCAATGTCAGTATTATCCATACTCGAAAAATACCGGTATTACAAACCTTGTATTCAACACTTAATTGTCTAATATCAAAGAAGAATAATCTTGTTTAATTAAATTATTTTTTAATGAAAGCTATAGTGGAGACTAGAACGTCTTAACACTAGACTCTCTCTGCCTACCCCGCTATATGCTGGATACAGCGTGAAACTAAAAAAAAAAAAGAATTACAAATGAAACACAAGATAGATTTGCATCTTATTTATTGATCTGTCCTCCCAAAACTTTGTTTCTGCTTCAATTGGACATACATGATTATTTCTTCGACTACTTAATACGTTACCATTATATAAAGAAATCACAATGTGAGGCGCCGGCCGGGAATAAATTTAATCAGTCGTTTTTACACAGTGTCCCGTTAGTGTCACCGAGAGTGTCACAATGTCACAGAGAGTGTCACGGAGTGTCACCGAGAGTGTCACAATAAATACGATATTCACTTACCCCGTCCGTAATTACATTATATACATTTTACATCATAAAAAATATGCATGATTCTTTATTATATATATATATATGTATAAAAAAAAACCACGTCTCATCGGGCCGTCACAACACAACACAGTCTAGGCGGGCCGCGGGCGGGCCCCGCGCCGGATGACGGAGGCGCGGGGCGGCGCGCGCTAGGCGGGCGCGGGGGGCGGCGCGGGGGGCGGCGCGGGCGCGGCGGGCGCGGGCGGCGGGCGGCGTCATTCCTCGTCGGACAGCGGCTCGTACTGCGCGGACATGAGCGGCGCGGGCTCGGGCTGCCCCACGCCGCCCGCCCCCGCGCCCGCCCCGCCGCCGCCGCCCGACGACACCGGCGTGGAGCCTGCGGACAGAACTACTATCAAATTAGAGGTCCAATGGGAGAGCATCTGACAGGGTTCGATCACACAAGTATAATAAATACATTTTTATAACAATAGATAAACATGACGGTTGCGATTCCATTATCATTCGGCGAAATAATTATATACGCCCGACAAAATGCGGCGTTAAACTCCGCAACTCAACATGTAAAGTCTTGAATATTGGACGAACCTGGCCGACCGGACTGTCTTAACACTAGGTTCCCTCTGTTTAAACCTGTCGCATATGGAACACAACGTGAAACTAAAAACATAAACTAAACCACCCCATAATTACCATCGGAGGCCGGCGTGGCGACGTTGAGCGCCGAGTAGGGGTAGGCGTAGGAGGTGGGGAAGGGCAGCGGCTTGGCGCGCTCGTCCGCGTCGTTGCGCATCACCTCCACGATGCGCGTCTTCACGTAGTCGTAGGCGGTGAACCCGCCGCCCAGCTCGCTGTAGCGCCGCCCCGCGCCGCCCACACCGCCGCCCCCGCCCGCGCTCGGGGCGCCCGAGCTGCGGCTGGAATGGGAACTAATAAGTTAATACAACAGTTTGATTTAAAAAAGAATTTTAAAAAAATAAACGACAACTTTTTATTTAAATTATTTTTTTTTTCACTTTGTCAAAAAGACACATGCATAGTGTTTGGAATTGATGCCGCGAGATGGCGCTGTTTGGCTGTGCGCATGCGCGGGCAAAATTGTTACCAACGCGACAGCGACTTACAATTGCACTTGAATGTCGGGCGTCGCAATCATACCGAATTTTATTTTATTAAATATTCTTTATTAAACGCCTATATCAAATCAAGAGCACTAACCCACTACACTGGTTATCGGGCGGCGACACGGGCTCCAGGTAGGGCGCGTGTTTGGGCGTGTCTCTGCGCCAGTCGTCGCCCTCGGAGCCCGCGCCCACCACGCCGCCCACCCCGCCGCCCACGCTGCCCACGCCGCCCACCACGCCGCCCACGCCGCCCGCCACGCTGCTGGCCACGTACGTATCCGCATTCGACACAGCGAAGCGGCTGTAGAAAACAAATTATTAGAAATGTATGAATAAATTGTTTCTTATAGGACCACTAAAACAATATGCCAAAAATAAAACTCACTTATGATGCATCAATGAGTTAGTATTCGGACTGTTGAAGTCCCTAACAATAATCTTTGACGCCAACTCCCCAAGTTTGATACTGGTTTTATGCGTCATATTGTCATCTCTTTCCCGTTCCCTTTCACGTTCCCGTTCCCGTTCTCGGTCCCGTTCCGCCTCACGTTCCCGGTCTCGTGCGTGGTCGATGGTTATCACGCGGTCAGGTTGCTGTTGGACGGGCTCACCTTCTCGAATGATCTGAAAATTTTATATTAATATTGTTATTTACCTTGCAAATATAAAAAATAAAGTATGTATAAATATATTATAATAAATAAAGATTAGTTTAAAACTTTAAATGTGTAACATTATAAATGATGTTAGGAGTGAACAATATTAACAAAGAAACAATCAAACCAAAAACATTTACAAGCTCAAAGTTCCAATTACTAACAATTATGATGAATGAACCCAATTATTGAATGGAACGAATGAACTAAATATCTAATTAAAAATAATATTAGACCAAAAACGATCAAAATCTACGAACTAAAAACCAAATCTCAAAAATAAGTAAATGCACAATACACTCACAGGTGGAAATCGCTGATCACACGTCTGATTGATCTGATGTGTTATTATCGCATTAATCAAAGAGGCGGCTGTCAGTTTACTGCTGTCACCAGGCCTTGCCCGCTCCGCCCCCGTTGGCGGGACACCACCTCCGGGCACGGGAACAGCCCCCGAGGGCGGCCCGGCTACGGGAGTATTTGACATAGATATGGTTCCTACTGATGTCGCTACGCTCACTGGTGGTCGTCTGTGAAAGAAAAAAAATTACAAACAATTATAGTATGTAATTTTAGAGATGTGACCGAGCAGATGAACAAAATATGATATTGGTTTGAATGATGAACGGAGTGTCTTAACACTAGGTTCCCTCTGTATCGTATCGTAACAGCACGGTCTATTACTGTAAACACAACAGTTGTGGGTTCAATACCCACTCGGACGATCGACTGAATCACTTTCTCGTTCTAGTAATAAGACAAAAATTGACGGTGAGTTTCGAAATTTGAGCGGATAGTGGGAAACGAGGTGTCTAACAACTAGGTTTCTTCTGCTTACTTATATATGGGATACAATGTGACCATAAAATTAATAAAATTAAAATTAATATACAAAACTAAAGAAACCTACCCATCTTTCCTATCGATAGTATGCAACGTTCGCTTCCCAGCGGGACTGTAGGCGGTGGACACTCCCACACTGCCCACACTACCTACACTGCCAGCTGACCGACGGTCCTCGTTTTGCTGGAAAGAAATTTATAGTAATACAATTTTAGTAATAATATGTTATATTTTATCGTCTAATTAATAGATAATTCATATTTCCAATAATTTATTTTTAAAATTTCTCTCTATCTAATAAAAAAACAAACATAAGCTCATATGATAAACATAAATTAAAAACATTGTAGTAATATGACAGTGAAATGATAGAAAAACAACATTAATATAAATAGTGACTTAACAAACAACACCAACCTGTCCATGCTGCATATTATGCCGTTCAATCATCTGCTGATGTTGCTGATGCTGCTGATGCTGTTGGTGTTGCTGATGTTGCTGATGCTGTTGATGTTGTTGATGTTGTTGATGCTGTTGATGTTGCTGGTGTTGCTGGTGCTGTTGATGCTGCATATGCAGAGGTCGTGGCTCTATGACGTAGTGACGTTCCGCCATTGGTACTGTGAAGCGTTCTCTGTGCATGCTGGAATGTTAATTAAAAAATCTTTAGTTTATTCTTTATATGTTTTGTAATGATAAAAAATTATAACAGATTTAAGATAAATTCGACTAAAATTCTTCAAGAATATCTTACCCATCTCTCGGTTGCTGTGAGGGCGCGCGTCTGTCGTTGCTTGTGTATTGCGCGTACTTTTGAGATAGAGCAAACTCTCGAGAACCCCTGTTTTGAAAAAAGTATTATTATTATTATTTTATAAATTTCGTTTGCGTGCACTATATCCCTGTTTTTTCTATTCTCGTAAAAATTTCGAGATATCTTTTAGTTTTAAGGATATCCTAAAACAATAAAGATTTGCAAATGTTCCGGCAGTGCGTTGTCTGTCTGTCTCTCAGTTGATAATGGAAAAGTTTCAATATATTATATAACTAAGTTATAATGTCACAATTTTGGTTGCATATCGTGTGTTCCATTTTCCGTAACAACCTCAGGGAATCCTCTGTACTCCCTATCGGTTCTCAACAAAAAAAAAGTTTTCGTTAAAAAATTGAAGCATGTAACTTATTACTATAAATAAAATTATTTGACTTCGATATTTTTTGACTTTGATTTTAACTTGATTTTTCAAATCAAAGCTTGATTTTTGACCTTGAAAAAGTCGAAAATATTTGACTGTCCTTGATTATACTCACTTGATCTCGTGCATGTTGTGGTGGTGGTGGTCGGCGGGCTCGTCCCTCGCTCGCGGTACTGGCAGTGCGGGGGCCGCTGATGCTGCATTTACTAAAGAGGTGAATGCTTCGTGACCTATGGAGGTATAAAACATTTAGGAAACCAGTTTGTATTTTACATATTAATAAAAAAATCTATTTTATTGTCTGTTCAATAATGTATAAAATCAAAAAAAAAACTCGATACTTTCACTAAATGAATTTTTTAATAAAAGGATTGAGTAGAGAAGAATATTAGTACTTTTTTAAGGTCCATGCTATATAGAGGGCTCAATTTCCCCCTAGCCGCTCATTGTTCAAATTATTGCATGTTGAGAGCAGGAACCCAACGCCACGTATTGTCTGGTTACCAGACCATAGAAATGAAAATAATAAATAATTCATTCCCCTAAATGTGTATACGTATCATAAGAACGCATAAGTATCATAAAAATCAGCTTCACGCTGTATGCCGCACATAGCAGGGTAGGCAGGGGGAACCTAGTGTTAAGACACTCCGTTCCCCACTTTCTGCCGAATTCTGGAGGCATTACGTGTTGAGTGGCAGAACTCAACGCCGCGCTGAGTCTCGATACCAGAGTGAAGAAATAGAAACATAAATTTAAGTAAATATTTCATCTCCTAGAGTGGGGATCGAACCCATAACCAGTCGCTTTTAAAGTCACACTTCGTGCCGCTGCGCCACGACTGGCCTCAAATCAAATAAGTATCATAATGTTACAAAAATAAAAAAAAATAAAAATTCTGAGTAGGCAGAATATTTTTTGCTACCTGCGAGATACAGCGTGAAACTAAAAAATATGAATACGAATAAAACTCACCTGGAGGCGGATGTTGATGTGAATACGCGTGCGTATTATGTCTCTGTATCACTGACACTGTGTCCCTGTCCCTCCTTATCTGGGGGTGTTGGGGGTGTTGCGGGTGCTGGGGATGCTGGGGGTGTTGGGGGTGTTGAGGATGTTGGGGATGTTGTTCCCGTTCCCGCCGCGTGTTCCCGTGCATTTGTTGAGAGGTGATGAAGTCGGTTAGCATGATCTGTCTCCGCTCTAAGCCGGTGTATGGGCCTCGGGATACTGCTGCTGTCGCCTGGGATTGGATAAATAATAATTAGTTATTATTCATTAAGTAATCATTATCTTTAACAGTCATAAGCAAATGTTTGTATTTTTTTTTAATATTAAGAAATATATATATCTTTTTATTTTCAAAATTAACACTAAAAAATATGTATACAAAATGTAAAGAGATAAGAAATATTTTAATTAATTTTAATAAACTTTACATTTAGAAAATCACATTTAATTGAGAATCAAAATTGATAGAAACTAAAATTACCGTAGAATACGACGACGGTGACTGCGGTCTGGGCTGATTGCTGGTCCCATAATACGCGCCTCCTGGACTTCTCCGTCTATGATAATCCAAATTCCTCTTCTCCGGCAGATGATGGGGCCCATGGACTGGGGTACCCGCAGTTATGGACCCAGATTTAGTATCAGATGGGATCCTCTCAAATCTAGTCTCGACTGGGGTTCCTAGTGTTATGGACCCCTTGGGGTTGGGCAGTTTGATCGCGGGTCGGGGGGAAGCAACAGGTTTGGGTTTTGTATTAGTCGGGGATTCCCGTTCTGATTGTGTACGGTAGAAAGCGTATTCGGCGTTGCGGTGTTGCTGTAATGGAATATTTTGTCAGTGATTTTTAGTTTGTTTTGTTAGATTTATTAAAAATTAGTTTCATATGAACATATTAAAGTCACAACAGTGACAGCATGTCACATAAAAAAAATCTATGATGTCACAAATGTCACAATTACATATTTAGGTTTAAAAAATATAATATTTTTTATTATTAAAGTAAACCAAATAAATACTTACAGGCTTAGGCACATCATGCCTTGGCCGTTTGACACTCAGGTCCAAAAGAGGTTCAGCAGAATGTTGGGCGGGATGTCCACCATGTTGGGCGGAGTGACCACCGTGTTGGGCGGAATGTCCTCCATGTTGGGCGGAATGTCCACCATGTTGGGCGGGACGAGGCTCTATATGTAATAACATGACGTCCTTGTCTGGCGGTATCGGTGTTATAGTGGCTCCTCGATGTGGGGAACGAGGGGAGTGGGGTGAGTTGGCATGTCCTGGCCCGCTTACTACTGTGAGTGTTGCTAGCGATTCGTGTGTTGATACCTGTAAATTTTTCATATTAAATTGTAAATTATACAGTAAATTAGAACTATAATATTTATAGTAGGCTCTTAAGTACCTTAAAAATCCACATTATATAAAATATCGTAAATATAATGAATCAACAAAATATTGTGAAGTAGTATAGTTAATTATAATAGTTATTTAAATTAAATTATTTTTTTTATATAGAAAAAATGTATGAGAAAGTTATTTTAGGAATAATAATAATTAGAATAATAGAGAAAATTATCATTATCATCATAAATCTAAAAGAAAATAGTTTTTGAAATCATAGTGAAGACAAATTTATTTTGACCGAGTGAGAAAAACGTTATTAAAAACATACGTAAATAAATGTAATTTTACGATTATTGTCATAGCATGTAGATTTATATTAAAATAATATGAAAAATATTTCTAAGTTTTGCAATAAAATTCACCTTTGGAGGCTGATGCTGAATTTGCGGCAATGGGGGAGGTCGCGCGTTCTTCAATAAGCTGACTTCGATCATATTGAGCACCACGTCACGCACTGTGAGCTGCGTCGTTGGCCCAGATCCCGACCCCATGCCACCCGACCCCGACCCTGAGCCCGACCCCATGCTTCCCGGTCCCGAGCCCATGCTGCCCGACCCAGGTCCCATAGTACCCAATGTTATACTGGGGGCGCTGGGAGTTGAACACGGTACGGGGATTGGTGTTGGGGCTACAGTCTGGAATAAATAAATATGAAAAGTGAAAAACGAGACCAATAATTTGCTTATTGCCAACTGAATCACAGCTGTTGAGATAATGTATTTTAAATATACATTTAATAAAAAAAATCAAATAAAAAAATCTGAGAATTAAATTTAAAGCAGCAGTCAGGTTCTGAGTGTAAATGCAATGTTGTCTGTTCGATTCCCATTGAAGCGAAAGAAAAACGCGGCGTTGAGTTTTACCGCTCAACATATTTATATAGCTTCTGACTAACCCTTTTATGCGGGAAAAACGTAAAGCTGCTAAGAAAAATAATAACTTACCTTCGCACTAGGTGCATCATTCTCTTCATCAGCAGTCTCCGTGGCGGAGGAGTCGTACTCTTCCCGCCGATGTCTCCTCGGGGCCACGGCGTCCGTTCTCGGCCCAGGCAAAGGCGGCGGTCTTGGTGAGTCCGCACTTGCCGTATCCGTGTCCCCTGAACTGAGTATACTGTCATCTGTATCACTGCCCCTAGAGGGCTGCCGTTCACTTAACAACGAATCCAATTTAAGTTTTTTCCTATACGTAAAGTAAAACGCTTTTAAGCTGGCAGGAGTTCTTCCGCTCGCGGTAGACATTCTGTCCCAGGCGGTGCCGTGTTCGTGTAATAGCGTACGGAACCTCGCGGCCTCGTCCTCGGTGGGTTCAGGGGCGGAACCCCCCTCCCCTATCGTGTCTAGCCGTCGAGTTATCCTCTTGAAACACGTTAAGCAACACTTGCTGAGGTCACTTGGGATTTCTGCGGAGCGAAGGATGAATCGTATAAGACGCGGTTAAGTAATATTTTTGCTTATACAATAAGGACAAAACAAAATAAAATCCATTGCAATTAGCACAAAACAAGAAAGCCATTTCAAATTATAAAATACAAACAATAAAATAAAGGTAACTTACGAAACTCATCCATTAAAGGAGTCTTCAATTCTATAGGCAGATCGTGCCAACGAGGCGGTAGATGCCTAAGCCTCTTCGCCCTTGGTCCTGCACACGAAGGCACTGAACACCTGCTCCGTCTCGCCCTGACACACCTACAGTGGCATGCTTCACAGACCCTGGCACCAGCTATCGAAGGATCCAGGCCATATTGAGCAGCTCTGGAAGGTGCCACTGCGCGCGTCGCTCCCGTCGCTGAGCACACCGCACAAGAACTGGTCGTAGCATTGGTAGTTGTCGTGGATGGTGGCACGATTGAGGAAGGCGTGCTCGTTCTTTCTGTGACCGCTAAAACAAAACAAAATACCCATTTTATATAATATAGACCGACTTAATTATCAACAGATTATATATATTTGTATAACACTGTAACGAAACGTCACAAATTTTCAAGTTTTTAACCACCAAACAAATATCAGCTCCAAATATATACAATAAACACAAAAACCATATTACAGCTAAATCCACAAATTATACAATTAATCCGATATCAAAACCGTATAGTGCTATTCAATTAAACATTCAGATTTAAATCAGAACAGGGTTTCCTAAATCAGGTTGCATCAGACGGATGCAATATTCAGGCCCACGTTGGGCGCCAATTTGCAAAGCGGAGCAGATTAGGGGCGGTCTCATAATCCTCTATACATTATTTAACGTTCTGTACAACTGGTGACTGTTATCACTTCGATCGGTCCAACTTTATTTGGAACAAATAAATATTAAATGTTAATAGCAGCGGTTGTTGTGGAGTTTTATCCAAATGGTCCAATACTATTTTAAAGTGGGTTTGGAGTGTTTTTGGATAGGTTTGCGTTGGGTTTGCAAAATAATGATGTTTAAATTCATAGGAAAGTCAAAAACAGATAGATTAGCTACATATCAGACTATTTCACAAAATGTTAAGGGTTGAAACTAACTAATTATCTGCTCATTTCCAATTAAGTGTAAAAAACTCTTTCAATCAATACATAACATTTTTGTAAATAAAGCAGCTCCACTTTTTTTTCACGCATAGCAGAATAGGCAGAGTTGCGGAGTTCAACGCCACGCTTTGTCATCTTAACAGAGCGAAGAAACACCCAATTGGAAATTGAACCCAAAACCGTCGCGTTTACAGCCAGACACCATACTGTTGGCCACGAAGACCTCCATAAACTTTGAAATATATATAATACAAAATTAAGTAAATATTACATAATAATGCTATTATTAACGTTCTGTTAGTTGAACTGAGAGTTTTAGAACTAACAAACAGTTAAATGCAGTTTCTGTGGATAATTTAACGTGCAAATTGCACTATCAAACTAAACTGTGCGCTTCAATTATTATGAAAGACAAAGATTTATTAATAAAGGTAATGTTATTATTAATATTTATTTTGTAATGTTTGTTATTAAGTTAAAAAATTGTTCTCAATGTCTTAAAGTTTTATGTAAATTAGAGAAATATCTAGGGGGTTACTCATTTTTTTTGGATCGTTACATTTATTATAATAAAATATTCTACGTTTAAATTAAATTTCATATTTAATATTTTTGTTTTTTATGTAATATTTAAATACAAATTGTTTTTTACATTTTGTCAACTTTATTTTTTTTAAAATATCCGTTTATTTTTCAGCGTCTAGATGTATCCCGCACATAGCAGTGTAGGCAGAGGGAACCTAGTGTTAAGACACTACGCCCCCGTATATTTGAAGTGGAAATGTAGTCAAGGATCACACCATTCTTAGCTTTAAATTCAAAAACAAAGTAATGGAATTTTTTACTAAACAGTCCAGGAAAATATGATCTAAGGTAACATTATTCTAGAGAAATCGAACTCTTGTGAATTAGATAGAATAGCCCGTCACTTTATATCAGGTCTGTTATCAAAAAAAAAAATGAATATTACGATTCAAATAAACCAATTAAACCGCAGAAAAATATCAAAATCATCTTTTATACATCAAACACAGGCAAAAGGCCGCTCCAGCTAAATCCGAGCACTGTCGATTAATACACACCAATTACTGATATTTGCACAAGAACTAATTGGATCCGACTCCACGATTTATTCTGTGTAATTAAACTCAGCATAATTCGGCGTTCATTAGCGGCGGGAACGGTGGCGCCCGACGTGGGACTCGCTTTGGACTGTTTGGCAAACATTAATTATATGAAGTACCCGCAGATTAAAACTAAGTTACTTGTTTAAATTTTAAAATAAATAATAATTAAGCTTCACGCTGTATCCGCTGTATGTAGGATAGGCGGAGGAGATCTAGTGTTAAGACACTTCGTTAACCACTTTCAGCCGAAATTTTTGACGCATGTTAAGTGGCGGAACTAAACGCCGAAAATGTTATGGAAATGTTGTAATATTGTAATAAAATATTACAACTCCTATAGATTTATAATCAATTATAAGAAAAAACACAAATATTTTTATACCATGGTAAACCTTGCAAAAAAAAAACATCAAAATTCTAATTTCGCACAAACGAACAAACAAACATCCATATAAATAAACAGTATCGGTATCGCAAGCAATCACAGCCGCAACGTGAAACATCACGCGCAGAAACGATTCGGCTGTTGCGTGTCGCGTGTTTGCCGTGATACCGAGCGTGACATTTTAACGAGCTGACAACCGTATTTGGTCAGCAAACACGGGGGAGACATCTTGCAGATTAAACGAGATCGGGGCGGCGGTGCTGGAATTGATTCGAATACTGTTCTAACATTGATGTGTGTTTAATAAAATATAGAAATATTTTGTTGAACTAACATTTTTATTGAAAAAAACTGCGGTTGATATAAAAATTATATAATAGATTTGTCTATTTTTTAGAGATATAAAACACCGAGTGAGGCCAGTCGTGGCGCGCAGAGGTCCAAGTGTTGACGTGACAGGTTGTGGGTTCGATTCTCACTCGATGAAATGAAATAGTTTATATTATCATTTCCTCGTTCTGGCAACAAAGATCAGTGTAGCGTTGAGTTGAAGAGAACGTGAGAAATTCCACTAGAAAACGGAGGATCCCAACATTAGGTTCCATATATAAACACATTCGCTTAACACCTTAGATCTAAGTAAAATTTTGTAAAATAATGTAAAGTTAAAAATAACATTTTCTTATTATAGTTATTAATTGTATGTAAACAATAATGTAATTAATATATATGATAAGGAAACTAGATATAATAATAATAAAAAAAAAACATTAGGTTCCCAGACTCCATCTCCGATATATAGCGTGAAGCTAAAAAAGCTTCAATATGCTTATATTTCGAAGGCAGCTAGGTTCAAAAACGACTAATCCTTAAGTGTGAGATTGCCCATTTATCTATCTAAAATTTCGAACCGTTTCTAAATCCGGAGCTAAAAGCTAAAACCAAAAAAATTATCTACTCCTAAAAACAATACAATCAAACTTAAAACAAAAGAAATAATGTGAATTGTAATAACATTTAAAAGTCAGCAATACGGGAGAGTAACAGCACATATCCCCTTCAAAGCGCCACAGGGTTGATTTGGTATTCCGTGTGAACGTGGACGCCGTGACAGTGGAGCCAGGATTACGCGTGACGGGTCTAAGCCGTCGGACATGTTAATTTTGGTGATGGAACTGTCCAAAAATCGTATAAAACGAACCGAGTTTTCTATTATATCGATTGGTCATTATTTTTTTTTTTTGGTAGAGAAGAAGAGCTGATGACGTTTGGATGAGTTGGGCTAGCTGTACGTGTGATAGTGGATTCGATTACTGACAGCCGTATTGATTCCTTGGACTGAATATGTATCAAAGTTATAAATAACATGGAAGATATTATATGAAAATAAAAAAAAATAGAGGAAAAAACGTATTTTGGTAACATTATTATAAAATTTATATTTGACAATCCAATACAAAGAGTCTCCTTGACATCTTTTATTTATATATTAATTGAATATAAAAAAAAATGAAAGAAAGAACTCTACCTTAGGGAAATAATAGCTTTGAATAATAAAGTAGTCATTGTAGAGAGAAACTCTTGGATTTTATACGACAATTGTTCGTTCCTTTTGTTGACTAACTGACAATTCAATCTTTTCAGATTGATTATGACATGTAGCACAAATATTAATACTATTTTTGTGAAATTTTATTTTTTTTATGTCTCCACGATGTATCTCACACATAGGAAAGTAAACAGAGAACTTAGTGTTCAGACACTATTCCCCAAACAGCATCCAATTTTCGAATCTTTGGAAATCATTACCATAGAAAATGAAAATAATTCATTCTACTATGAGAATCGAATCCACAACCGTAGCGTTTTCAAACCTACTTGACCTCAACGTCATTTTCATGTACTCGTATATTAACGAATTTCTCTGTAACATAATGCAAGCAAAATTAAACGCAACCGCAATGTCTATAAAGACCTTAACCAGACATAAAATATTCCACCTTCACAATACCCCTCGACTGGGGAGAACTTTCACGTTTCTCCAGCAAGAGCCTAATTTTCCTAAAATCTCAAGTAGCCGGTAACAAAAGACAGTTATGAATGCCAGTTACGTTCGGTGTTTAACTCTCAATGGGGCGGTGTTGAACAAGGTCCGCCGGCCCCGGGGACCTCCGCTAAGTGAATTAAGTGTTTGCCGACTCACAGACACTCGCCGGTTATTATGCTGAGAGGAATATTTTATACGGCGCCGTGGCCCGAGATCCGCGAAATAAAAAAAAACCTGTCAAATGCTTTGTCGAGTCGAGCTCTCGTATTTACATATTTTTTTCGAAATGTGCCAGCGAATATTTCGAATTAAAGTATCGGTGGTTGGCGGTTTTGTGTGTTATTGAATAGGCCACTCCTGTGATGAGATAGTGAGACGGGGACCCTCTATCGGGCGCGTCCATTTTTAATTGCGAATTTAAAATTCATAAGACGTTTAACATTTTCGGTGCAAAGTTAATGGAGACGGTGTGTATATAAAGCGGGGTCGGCGGGCGCGCGCTCAGTCGGCTTTGAGAGGCGGCGCTAGGATGTTGTCGCTGTACCGCGCCTGGCTGGGGCCGAGTCCGTGCGTGGCGCGCCCGGCGCCGCCGCCAGGTGCTCACCGACCTGTGCCGAGGCGGGCTAGGGCACCTTCGCCCCCTGCATCGCCACCACCACCATCACCCTCGTCTACCACATCGAGCGAGCTGGACGTGGAACGCATCGAGCCAGAGACACCACAGCGTCCGAACAACACAGTACTGGACATAGCCTCGTGCGACGGCCCGGTGCGCTTCAGCCGAGTCCTGAACGTGGCGTGGCGGGAACCCTCGCCGGAGCGGGAATGGCCGTGTCGCCACCGCAAGACGCAAACACGTACGACGATACACTACTACCCTTGCAAGACCTGCGGCTCCAAGTTCCCATCGTACTATTTCGTCCACAAGCACAGGAAGAGGTGTCACGCGGAGGAGACCACCGGGCAGAACTCCCCCGAGCCGTCCACGTCCAGTGCGTGAACGTTCAAGTGGGTAACATATCAGTATTATATGCGGGTGTGATCGAGCGAGCTTACGCGGTTAGGTTAATGCAATTTAGTTATGGTTGTTTAAATAAATGTTTATGAATTAATGATTGAATGAGCGTTTTATTTTAGATACGTCCTAATATTATTAATTTTATTATTCACAAGATTTAATTTTTAAAGATAGTATAGTTAAATATGTTGTTATTATTATTTGACGTCACTTATAACAATATAAGTTATCTAAAAAAATCACATAGGCTTTTTCTTTTTTAAATATTTTTGATATTATTACATAAAATTAGCGATAATGCCTAACAAAAAAATATTATTAACCGTACTTTCAAATATAATGAAATATCCCATATGTGTACGAAACGTGTGAAATATTTATAATTAAAGTAAAATTTTAAATAAAATCTAAATCAATGATCCAACACAACAAAAATTAACGTTACTTTACTGTTTTATATAATATCTCAACAAAGGTAACTTTTGCAATACACATATATTTTTTTAATATTTTTTTTTATAATATTTTTTTGTATCAAAATAAGATATAGCCCACAATCATCATATTAATCATAAATCATAATAATTATAAATTGAACATAGAAAACAGATTATAATTTATATTGTGTTTTCATTTTTCTTCAATGTCACGCTTTCTCCACAAAAACGGGGTATTTTGTGACTTAACGTATTGACTACTTAACTAAATAATTGGACAAAATTCCAATTGGTGAACTGTCTTTGAAAAAAATAAATTTATTTAAATATTTTCTGAGTGGGGTCAAACCCAACATGTATATTATAATAATGTGCAAGCCTCTCTTAATCTGAAGCCTTTGCGACAGTTTTTAACTTCACACATTCTTTAGAAATCTAAAATGAATAAGTGATAAGTGATACAACATGAGGCTGATTTGCCCTGCTTTATGGGAAATACAGCGTGAAAGTGACCTACCCCACTGTATGCGGGATAGAGCGTGAAGTTAAAAGTAACGTTAACATACCTGGTTCGGGCGTGGGCGGCTGGTGCGTGGGCGTGGGCGGGTGCGCCGGCTGCGGCGTGGGGGGCGCGCTGTTCGACGACGACGTCGACACAGCACCGCCACCACCGCCGCTCGACACTGATGTCGTCTGGTTTACGGGTTGAAGAAGGAATTATTATATAGATAATATGTATATAAATATTTTGTTAAAAGGCAAGTAGATAGTGATAGAAACTTTCAAGTATAATTTTCTTTATTTTATATTATATGTTTTAGCCAGTCGTCGTATGACGCATATAGTATGGTAGGCAGAGGGGACCTTATTTGTAACCCACTCGATATCCCACTTTCCCCACACTATTCGAGGCATTGTAAAATACTTCATTTCTCCGAGTGAGAAACGAACCTACTCAGGCTGACTTCTAGCGTGAGGTTGCGCTACGACGGCATAAGCCTTTTTTTTTTATCTTCAAAAAGTATCCCCATCACGGGAACCAAACCGAAATAATTTTATATCACAACGGGTTCAGGTTGAGTGATGTTTCTTAAATTGTGGTTAAAGTCGCCGTAAAACATCTTAAATTATTTATATAAACTAAAAAAATAAACAATATTAATATTTAACATTAATTACAATTTAACTCTTTACTTTTTAATGAATTCCTTTAAAGTTATTCCTGCTGAACAAAACAAATATAACAATATCTAAAGAATAATTTAGTTACTTTGATTTTAAGTGTATAACTATTAACTAATTATAAGAAACGTATCAACTGCGAAGTCTATATATAATTAACAAAAAACATTTTTTTATCTATCTATCATCACATAACTCATTAATACAAAATAAACAAAGAAAAACTCACAGTAATCACAGTAGGAGTGCTCGTTGTAACCGTAGGGGGCTGGGGCGAGGGCGCGGGCGGCAGCGGAGTCTCCGACACCGGGGGCGTCGGCGCCGGGGCCGGACTGCCCACCGGGACACTAGGTATACTCGGCACATTCAACACACTTACACTGACACTGACACCACTAGTACTTGTCAACACACTGGTCACTGAACTATTGGGGACAATAGGGTTACTAGAACCACTGGAGCAGCTCATAGAGCTGGGGCTGGGAACGCTTAAGCTAGTCGTGGTGATGGCCACCGGTGGTGCTGATGACGCTGGTGGCGGGGAAGGAGGTAATGGCGGCGTTCTGTTCAACTCCGACCTGTGAGAAAAGAATGAGAAAAGTATGATAAGAATTTGTTTATACATATTATGTATGTGAGAAATGTAATGTTTCTAAAAGTAATTAATATCATGTTTAATGTATGTAGTGATTATCGTTTCTCGTCACATTCGCCAAATGAAGTCATTAAAAATCCAAAGAGAAAAAGTAGAAAACAAAAAAAGTTTAGATACGTTCAGAATAAGGTAAAGTTCATCTTTAAAGTTTTATATATTTTACCCTGTACTTTATTTTATATATTTTATATAGTAAACTAAAAATGTTAACAATATAAGTAGAATATAGAGATTAAATATAGAGTAGAAAGTCAACAGTATAGTTGATGCTGGATGTAAGTTATGATCAAGAGCAAAAGGCGATGCCATAATCTAGAAAAAATGTGTTTTAACATATATATATAACAGTTGTTTCTGTCATATCTTCCAAAATTATATTATTTTAGCCCAATTCTTATTACCTTAACCCAATCTTAAACTCAAACGCAGAAAAAATCGCAAGACAAAACTAGTATCCCACATAAATATTTAAAATAAAAAATAAATCAGCTTCACCTCGTATCCCGCACACAGCAGGATAGACAGAGGGAACCTAGTGTTAAGACACTTCGTTCCCTACTATCTGCCGAATTCTTGAGGCATAAATATTTAACATACTTAATTAAAAAGAAAATATATACCTACATACACATACATATATGCTAAGAAGTAATTGTATTTAATTCGTGCCCAAGTGCTTTATTAATGCGGGCCGCGACCGTGGAGCCGCGGGGTAAATGGGTAATATAAAGAGTGGCGAATTGCGCTAATTATGTTTACCGTTGCCCCTCTCCGCCCGCACCTCCCCACCCTCCGCCCGTTTCGTGTTTGCGTTTGTGTAATATCGCATTAATCAGCTCAAATGTATGTTGATTTTGATGTTTTTTTTTATTTTATTTTATTTTTAAAATATATATAAGGTCTCGTTCTATTATATTGACATGGGGAAATTAAACATTCTTATTTAATAAATATTGCTGATAGCTGCTAACTAAATAAAATTAAAACCTTACAAATAGGTAATTATGGAAGACATTTTTTAGTTTCACGCTGTATCTCGCATATTGCAGAGTAGGCAGAACCTAGAGTTCTTAAAACTTTGGTTACCTCAGTTCGTCACTAGCTCCATTCCCTACTTTCAGCCCAGTTTTCGAGGCATTGCGTGTTTAGTGATATAACTTAACGTCGCGCTTTTTGCCTTATATTATAGAAGTTTAGCGAAACATTTTAAAATTAATCATAAAAAAGTCAATCAAAGTTCTAATTGAAGCTTATGCTTAGTAAAGATTTTATAAAATATTAATCTTTGATTTTGTTATACATATAATTTCATAGCGTTACGATAATGTAATATCTTTAAACAGATGAAAAGCTTCACAGACAAATATACAACTAGGTTCTCTCTACCCAAAAAATTAACCACATATTTAAAAAAAAAATAAAGTCTTCATATTTAATTTATAGCATACAAAAAAAAAAAAAAAAATAGCTTCACGCTGTATCCCGCACACAGCAGGGTAGGCAGAGGGAACATAGTGTTAAGACACGCCGTTCCCCACTTTCTGCCGAATTCTGGAGGCATTGCGTGTTGAGTGGCAGAACTCGACGCCGCGCTTAACCTCGACACCAGAGCGAAGAAATGGAAATATAAATTTAAGTAAATATTTCATCTCCTCGAGTGGGATTCGAACCCACAACCAGTCGGTTTTGCAGTCACACCTCGTGCCGCTGCGCCACGACCGGCATAGCATACAAGCGTAATATTAAAAATTCGGGTAATTATACTCGAGTTTAATCAACGTTTAAGCAAACAGGGACGCCGCATCGGATTATACAGAGCTTTACTCGTACACTACCATTTGTCTTCACGTGAGGATATAACTAATTATATGATAATATTTAAAAACTACAACATTATTTTTTTTAGCTTCACGCTGTATTGTGTATATAGCATGGTAGGCAGAGAGATTTTGGGAATCTAGTGTTAAGACACTCCGTTCCCATTAACACATTAACGTCCCCCATTTTCAGTTGAATTCTTGATGTATATAGCGTGTTAAGCAGCAGAACTCAATGACGAAATTTTATTAATCATAATTATTTATTTATACATATATTTTGTAAGCGTTTTAAATTGTTAAAACTCAAACGAAGTTACAATTTAAATTTCATTATAATGCTCTTAAAACTTCCTATACGATTGAATCCACAGTCTTAAATATCTTACACGCTAACAAGCAATCACTCTTCTAAAAGTTTATTTATTATGGATACTACTAATTTTTATTCTATGATAAAAATTTACATACAGCATCACGCTGTACCCCGCACACAGCAGGATAGGCAGAGGGAACCTAGTAGACACACTGTTCCCCACTTACCGCTGAGTTCTGGAGGCGTTGCGTGTTGTGTGGCGGAACTCAAGGCCGCGCTTTGCCTCGAGACCTATATTTCATTTCGTCGAGTGGGGATCGAACCCACAAGCAGCAGTCGATTTTACAGTCACACTCACATTGTACCCCTGCGCCACGACTGGCCTCAATAATTATGATACTATTTAACTCTTACTCTATGAAAATAATTAATATACTGTATTTATATTTATCAAATACACTATAATATCAACAGAATCCAGAATCGCAAAAAAATAAACTTTTCCATTGCCTTGTGTTTCGTTTTCTCGATTGGCGGGCGCTTTTAATTAAGGCAATTAGAAAGATGGGCGCTGTGTTTGCGTAAAAATCTAAACAACCATCGGGAGACGAGCAGTGATGGTTTTGTGTCGATATTTCTTTTAACCGCAATCGATAGAAATGTGAATAGAAAAATTTTGAATAATATAAAATCATTGTAATTTTCAAATCCCATAGTGAAAGAAGAAATATTAAGAAGTTTTATAATCTTAGCAGAAGTACGGTAGTTAAAATTAATTATTTTTTTTATTTTAAATAAACAATAACACATAAACATAAAAAAAAAACAATTTAACACACCAAAACCTACAAACCATGACTAATATTGAAAAATATATATATATAAATATATGAAAAATAAAAAAACAAAACATCGATATCGACAACCGCCTCCACCCAGCATCCTTCACGTATCCCGCGGGATCCTCCGCAAATAACAGCGGGAGTGATTGTCAACACACGCACGAATATTCGCATTATTATTCCTCTATCTCTATTGACAACCGGGCCGAGCCTCCCCTCCCTTGGGAGAAGTCAAATTGGGTATGTTATTTGATTTATTGATGAAAATACAGTACTGTGATTGAGTAAAAATGTGAAAGATGTTCACTGGTAATAGTGATAACATTTTTTTTTGTAATACCATTTTATTTTAGTATTAAAAATCAAATGCAATTAACATTATTACAATTAATTATTTGACGCCAGTCGTGGCGCAGGGGCATAAAGTGTGACTGTAAAATCGACTGGTTGTGAGTTCGATTCCCACTCGAGGAAATGACATATTTATTTTCAGTTCTTCGCTCTGGTATCAAGGGAAAGCGCGCCGCTAACTTCCGCCACTCAGCATGCAATGCCTCCAGAATTCGGCGGAAGGCGGGTAGTTAACATTAGGTTCCCTCTGCCTACCCTGCGGGATACAGCGTGAAGCTGATTCATTATTATAATTAAGACATCGTAATAGAATAACAGGGTTTGAACGCCATCAAACTTAATAACTCGAGCATTTTCTTCTGATAAATCAAGATAATATTCGCGTTTAGTTGTGTTATTCAGGCACTTAATAAATCCAATTGAAAGGATAGTACAGATGAAGGAACACAATTATAATACAAGTCCAAGAAACCAGCAAAAAGAAAATTAATAAAAGAAATTGTTCTTAAAAAAGAACAAAAAAGTAATAAGTTTCTAAAGGAAAGACTCAAATTGAAATTAAATGTCAACACACCAATGTGATACAAGCGTTTATCTGATATCTTAAGACTTAAGTGATTGGACGAAGAATATGAATTTTAAAAGGTTTAACGTTAAGACACAAAGAGAAATAACGGAATTTGATAATGGAGAGTGGAGGGCAAACATGGAGAGTCCGGAACCCGTTTCTCCATTGACTTTTTAACATTTTATGAAGATTACATTTTCATAGGGCGGGCACAGTGAACTATGTTGAAATTTAAATCGTTTCTTTTCATATAAGGATGGGGGAAGTATTTGCTGAATTTATGGTTTGAATATGATTAATTTTTATAATATGTTGAGCGGTTGTTGTGTGTTTAATATATGCGATAACAAAATAGTATATATTGTATTTATTTTTTTTTAGTTTGTGGAGTTTCTAATGATAAGTTATAACTTTTAGCATTATTTCTAAGCATAGATTTTTGTAATTTTTAGCAAAATAATCGTAATTGTGTATGGATTGTTGTTTACTGATTTGGTAAGTAGTAGTTTTAGATTGTTTTTTACGTATTTCGATACATTATATAGGTGAAAATGTGATTGGTTCTAGAGTATTTTATGCTGAAAAAATTTAATAGTTAAATGTAGTATTAATAATAATAAAAAAATAAAAATAAAAAAAATATCTCCTACATAATATTAATAAATAGATTTCTTATACAAATATAATTTAATTTGTAATTAAATATTTAATATTTGCCTTAATCTGGTAGCGATGGTCGAGTTCCACCACTCAACACGCAATGCCACTAGAATTCAGCGGAAAGCGGAGAAACCGAAGTATCTTAACGAGAACGGAACGAACTAACCCAAGGTTCCTAAGTTCCCTACGCCATGGCATAAATCCTATACATAAAAAGACAGACAAATTTTGCATAATATATATATATTTCAACGGGTTCCAATCAAACGCCAGAGGGACCCTGCACCGTCTCATCGCCGGTGAATAATACATAGAGCAGTGTTGACCTGGCGTAATTAAAAAGCTGCCGGCTGCCAGCCCTCTCTATTGATAAAACTTCTGTTTGACCAAAAATGTAAATCTGGTATTGTTATTGAATTGCTTGCTGTCGGGTACTATTTTTTTTTGTTTCGTAGTTATTTGTTTTTTTTTAATTAAAAAAAAAGTAATTGTCTAGTTTTTTTTGTTCGGGTTTTTGTTATAGTGAGCGCAATTTCAGCGTAATTGTGATTGGAAATAAAATTGTGACAGGTTTATGTTTTTCTCGATGAGGATAGGGAGGGAGAGGCTAGTATTAAGACACTCCATTACCCAATTTATCGCCAATTTTGGATTTATGGCCCACTCCGCGTTTTGCCTACCAGAGCGAAAAAATTAAAATAATTCAAATATATCTAATCATTTCACCGAATGGTAATCGGACCTACAATCATAGCATTTCCAGACAGACTCATCTGTAAACAGATTTGACATATGTAATAATAGCGTTTGTTATTGTTTTAAAAATAATAAAAAAATTGAGGAAATTATTAATTTACTAGCGGCGTTGAGTTCTGCCACTCAACACGCAAGGCCTCAAGAATTCGGCAGAAAGTGGGGAATGGAGTGTCTTAACACTAGGTTCCCTCTGCCTACCCTGCAGTGTGCGGGATACAGCGTGAAACTGTTTTTTTTTTATTAATTTACTAACGGCCCGCTCGCGGTTTCGCCTGCTTGATTCACATAACAATTTGTTAACTAATCTAAATTAGTTTAGTGTTCTAATAACTTTTAAGACAATATCTATGTAAATTTACAATTATTGTTTCACTCAATTTAATAAAATAGTTTTTTTTTGTCCGACAAAATATAACTTTTTTATTTATGAACCGATTTAAATTAAATAAACACTAAATCGTAAGGGAAGCTTCAAATAGTGAGCTACGAAATCTGCAATTAAAACGGTTAATCCTATATTAAAATTAGCATGAACAAACGTTCAGACAAACAGACAAAAAAATTTAAATCCTATTATGGGTCCTATTACACATTGATAGATGGCGTACATAACGGATTTTCACATATATCATCTATGTACAGACAGCTTTCAGTTTCTATGTTATTATATAGGTTAAAATAACATGTTGTTTGACGACACCGCTACATATGTCAAGATTTTAATTTTAACTAGAGAATTTAAATTGAAGAAAGGTTTTTGTTTAAAAATTATCTATGTTAATACTTGTTGTTCTTTTTTATTTTGGAGCCCCATAATAAAGTTCAAATGATAAGGATTTCAAATGTGTATTCATTTCTTTAATAATATCACATTTCGTCTCATTTTATTATTTCACATTATAATAAAGATTCTTCGAAGCTCGAAATGTTGCACAGTAAAGAAACAGTAAGAAGAATCTTTAACTTGCTTAAAATATTATTAACCTTCATCAAAAACTTTATTTTTATTTGAAGTTTCCCAAATTTACTGAACAAAAGCTACAATCTTTTTCTTTGTTCTTTTTAGCATCGCACTGTATCCCGTATATAGCAGGGTAGTCAGAGAGAACTTATCGTACAAACACTCCGTTCCCACTAAGACATTTCCATTTCTCCACTTACCGTCCAATTCTGTTAGCATTGTGTGTTGAGTGGCGGAACTCAACGCCGCGCTTCGTTTCGTTACCAAAGAGAGGAAATGAAAATATGAACTAAAATACAAAAATATAAGCAAATATTTTTACGACCTCAAAATCCTTTTAATCTTTTTCATCAACAATAGCGCCACCACCATCCGCAAAATTTTGCGGGTATTTTTGACACTATGCCGTAGGTAATATCAATTGAAAGGGGTTGTAACATCAACCAACCCTTTTTAATAAAACGCTGTAGAACGTGTATAGATGGCGTTTAAGAAAAGTTATATTTAATAATTTAAGATAGATGGCGCTGTGATTTAAATGCTAGCAAATATATTGTTTCTAAAAAATGTATGCTAAAATAATATATACTTTTTTTTTCTTTAACAAATAATAAAATATGATAGATTAATAAAATATTTAAAAAATAGAGTGTGTCGCCAAAATTTTAAAATAATGTTCTTATTCTTGTTTTCAAGCAAAAATACAAATAACCTCTATGTGTATCTTATTAATTCATATTACATTAACAGCACATACCAAAAAGTTATTACAATTTTTCACTATAAAAAGTTTAAAATAGTTTTTTTTGTATTTGATTAATGTAAGTTAAAGTTTTTTAATTATTTGAATCAAAGAAATCAAATGATTAATAAAATGGTATAAATGAAAAATTTTATTGTAAAGTATTGTCTTTGCAAGATTACTGGTTCAAGTTCAGGAGACAAATATATGTGTTTTATACTTTTGCCAAAAACAATTATAACTATCAAAAAACTTGTTTATATCTTTTAAAGCGAAAAAAAAAATTTTTCTTATCTTTCAAAGAAAATATGCAATATTTCAAATATCCCAGGTTCAAATCCTGCTACATTTACACATCTACACTAGTTATAAAGCTGCCGAGTTTGTTTGGTTGCACACATTAACCTCAGCAACTATTTAAAAAGAATTCAAAATTTCTTTTTGTTGGATAGTTCATTTATTGAGAAAGGTTGTAGTATTTAAAAGGGGTTTTGACTATATTGAAATAATTCCAGTATGGCCGATGAGTCGTGGCCGTACTGAATTTATCTGAAGACAACTGCTTATTCTTGATTGTTCCAATTAAATTATTTAGCAGCCACGACACACCGACCGTACTATATATAGTATTAGTATTTCCTTACCTGGCAGGATGCGCGGGCGCGGCGGGCGGCACCGGTATGCAGTTGACGGGGGTCTGCTCCGGCATCTCTTCTAAGCTCGGCTCCTTATCCGTTGTTCGAGCTGAACCTGGGTGGCGAATTGGTCATCGGTAAGTAACATATATTAACATATTTAGTATGTTGACACATACTACTATATACAAAAATATTTAGAAAATGTACAACAGAGCTTAGCCGGAGCCCTTTCATCTGATACCTCACTTGAACTAGCGGCCTTAATACCAAATTTTGCCCCATTTTGAGGCTATCATTTTTTTTAATTTAACCACAAATGGATAGATTTTTGATTAATTCTGTCTACAGAATATAGCTGCCATCTATGGCAGCTACCAAATTTTACAATTCTAGGTTAACCGGAAGTACTCCAATAAATTTGATTCCCTTTATAGTGTTGAAGTAGTGATCTAGGTATATGGTTTGAATTACAACTCAATATCTCCAAGCGTTCCTGAGATAAAGGCTCTCACCAAAGTGATATTATAAAGATTCCTTTTTTCCCTAAAACGGTACTGAACCCTAAAAATAGGTTTTTAACAATTTGCCTCCTTAAAGTTCTGAAGAAAATATATTAAAATGAGCCTATAAACAGTATTGTTCAGTTTATATTTCAGTTCAGTTTTTAATATTACATACATAACCAGACTAGACCAACTCCACCAAATAGAGCACTATTGGAGGACTTGGAGTCGGTATAGTCTGGTCCATTTATTAATGTAATAGAACCCAAACCATTGGTTTTATTAAATATTTTGACTGTTTGTCTACGCGTTTGAACACGCCAGGCACAGAAATGTATTAACCAATTTAAATGCATTTTGGCAAACTTTCCTTAACATTTAGTTAATTCATTTTCATTTTCATTTACTTATATCAATTTAAACTATTTTCTTCGACAATATTGTTACACAGATAACTGTGTTATTGAATTAGCTGAAACTTTAGTTTTCAACGTATAGTCTTTAAAATGATCATGCTACAAGATTCACAACATACCTTGCGACCGCTGCAACCGCGTGGTGACTCCGGCCGGCAGCTCGGGCTCCGGCGGCGGCCTCGGCCTCGCGTGCCGTCTCGGCCGGGGCTTCCGTAGTAATTGTTTATAGTTCTCCGCCTTTTTGGATAAGTAGTAGAACCTGTTGGAGTAAAGATTATTAATGTACACGAAATCATTTTGTTTATTATTTTATAGTTATAGAATAACTTTATTATAAAAATCAAACCAAAAAATAAATCAGCAATCACGCTGTATCTCGCACACAGTAGGGTAGGCAGAAGGAATCTAGTGTTAAGATATTCCATTCTCCATTTTGTGCCGAATTTTTCGAGCCGTTGCGTGTTAAGTGGCGGAACTGGACGCTGGGCTTTTGCCTTGGTGCCAGATCGAAGAAATAAAAATATTATTAAATAATAATTCATTCCCTCGAGTGGGAAGTAACACCTTTGGGTACGACGGCCTCATATTTTGTTAATACATAATGCTGTAGATCTACAAAGTTGTAGTTTGCTAAATGTGTATACCTATATATCTATACTAATATTATGCAGTTGAAATTCTTCTTCACTTCTAATCTCAGGAATGAGTGGTTTAATTTGAAAACCTTTTTATGATGGATGGATATATATTAAAAGAAATAGACTAACCATCCTATTAAAACGTTTTAGTATTTTTCTTAAATAGTATTTTTCTAATCTGTTTTGTAGTAGTCAGTCTAACTTAAATTTTGTTTTGTTTATTAAAATTGCAAGCGAACTAAAAGAATTAAAATCGTACAATTTGTTGTTTTTGTATAATACATTATATACTATATCCACTATAAAGGGCGGTACACTAAATGGTCTTAAGTTTATATTTTGAATTTCTTGTATTTGTCACCATGTCATTTTATCATCACTTGTGGATCTTATAAATAAATAAGCAAATATCAATCGCTTCCGTGTAACCCACTATACCTGCCCAGGGTCCCTGCCCTAGTCAGATTTATCTCTCGCACTTAAAATATTTCCTATATACAGTTCTTAGTTATTGCCATATAACCGATCCACACGCGTCTTCGCCATAGGTAAAAGGTATTCATACATAAAACAAAAAAAAATCTAACCTAACACAATCCCTAACACTCTTCCTGGGCAGGAAGGAGGCGATGGTGCCGAAGTTCTTGGGGTGCTGCAGGTACTTATCCCGGAACACCTCCCGCTCGGCCGTCGACCACACGTTGCGGAGCTGCAGCGCCTTGTGCGAGCACTCCATGTCTATACAACGCTCTGGAACAATAGAGAAAATTAAATTAAATCAGCTTCACGCTGTATCCCGCACATAGCAGGGTAGGCAGAGGGAACCTAGTGTTAAGACACTCCGTTCCCCACTTTCTGCCGATTTCTGGAGGCATTGCGTGTTGAGTGGCAGAACTAAACGCCGCGCTTAACCTCGACACCAGAGCGAAGAAATGGAAATATAAATTTAAGTAAATATTTCTCGTAAATATATCTCCTCGAGTGGGGATCGAACCCACAACCAGTCGGTTTTACAGTCACACCTCGTGCCACTGCGCCACCAGTGGCCTCACAATAGAGGACACGTCATAATTAATTAAAAATCTAAATTCAATGTCAAAATTACAGTTAAAATCAAAATTAATCAAGATTTATAAACGCGACAGTTGATGGATGGATATTTGTGGGTTCGATTCCTGCTCAGGGGAATGTATTATTTCTATTTCTTTGCCTCTGGCAAGGCAAATTACAATTAGTTCCACTCAACTCAACACTTAATATTTCTATCTCTAGTGTATCTTAGGTTAAAGTTCTCTTTGTCTATCCAACTATATTATAAAAATCAGCTTCACCCCGCATCCCCCACACAGCAGGCTAGGAAGAGGGAACCTAGCGTTAAGACACTCCGTTACCCACTTATAACCGAATTCTGGAGGCATTACGTGCTGAGTGTCGGAACTCAACGCCGCGTTTGTGCCTCGACACCAGAGTGAAGAAATGGAAGAAATATAAATTTAAATATATATTTCATTTCATTGAGTGGGCATCGAACCCACAACCATTCACGTTTAGTCATACTTTGTGCCACTTTGCGGTACCGGCCTCTTCTAACTATAAGGCTGAAGAAAACGAAACAAGTAAGGTCATTACCAAATAATTTAAAAATTAAAGTAGTTAAATATAGTATAAAACTAAACAAAACACGAAACTATTTTAAACACTTTTAAAGTGTTATTCGACGCTTAGAAAATAAAAATACTTTTTTATGGATTTAGAAACCGCGCCTCTTGAAAACCGTCCGAACGGACTGACCGCTAAGCCATACGTTCACGAGTGGACTATTGCCAAGGACCACAGGATGAAATCTATCTTCAAATTTTATACTTAAAAAAAATAGAATAATAAATTTTACTATTACATTACAAAAACTCACTATTAGTATCTAAATGCAAAGGCCTGGCTTCCCTCGGGTCCCTCAGTAACGGAGGCACCACGGTCAGCGACCTCATCTTCTTATCCTCATGCTCCTGCTCGTGGAGTCCATCAGCTATCTCTTCTAATTCAGCTTCAGACTTCACTCTGGCACCGAGACGGTTGAATCTCTCACGTTCTTCACGCTGTTTTCTTAATTCTGGGAATACCTGGTTAAGGGGAGTTAAAATGTTAATAAAATATTTTTTACAAAATAAAAGAATTTAGAAAATATAGAAAAAATGTTTTTTTTTAGATTAGGATTCGAGTCTCCTTTTTTATATTTTAGATATAAACCACGACTTTTATTAACCAAGTAAGTAATTAATATTAAATGAAATTTTGTAAAAATGTTGTGCAGTGGCACAAAGTGTGACTGTAAAACCGACTAGTTGTGGGTTAGATCTCCACTCAAGGAGATGAAAATTTTACTTAAATTTATATTTCCATTTCTGGTGTCGAGGACAAGCGCGGCGTTGAGTTCTGCCACTCAACACACAATGTGTCCAGAATTCGGCAGAAAGTGGGGAACGGAGTGTGTTAACACAAGGTTCCCCCTGCCTACACTGCAGTGTGCGAGATACAGCGTGAAATCGATTTATTTTTATTTATTTTATTTGATTAAATTACTATTTTTCATTGTGCTACAGTGTATTTTCCCTTGCCTACTGAGCTATATATAAAATACAGTATGAAAGTAAACATTTTTCTTTATTCAATGTGGCATAACACCATAATATATTTAAAGAATTCACAAAATATTTACAATATATTACTTTTATAAGAACTTCTATGATATACATCTCCTTTTTAATGTTTTAAACGTGGTTGGACCATACAAAAGGAGTACTAATTCGAATCCCTCTAAATTTTTGTATTTTTCCTAAGCATTTAAAATAAACATATCTTGACTTAATTGATCATATATATTGACAACATAAATAAATTTTATAACTATTAACCTATAACCAACAAAATATCAAAATTATAAGTTTTGTGGCATTCTTTTACAACATTTCTTTTAATGAAGCCGTCGTGGCGCATATGCGCAAGGGTGTGACTGTCACGCATCGGGTGTGGGTTCAATCCCCACTCGGATGAATGAATCATTATTTATGTTTCGCTCTGGCACCAAGGCAAATGCCCGGCGTTGAGTTCCGCTACTCAATACGCAATGTCCCGAAAACTTCAGCTGAAAGTGGGGAACAGAGTGTCTGAACAGTAGGTTTCCTCTGCCTACTCTGATTTATGCTGGATACAGTGTGACTATAATGCTGATGCTGATGATGAGCTGATAATAACATTTAATCCATGTCCATCATATAAAACAAAATATCACAATACATACTTTCTCAAAGAACTCGCGGTTCCTCGCGTCCTTCGCTTTCCTCTTCTGTCCCTGTTCTATTCTCTCCACTCTCCGCATCCAATCCGCGGCGCGTCGACTGTACTCCTCTGTTAGCGCGTCTTCACGCTGCAAAATGTATTGAAATATTGAATTGTTTGTATGGTTTAAGTGATATTATGTTTATATAGAAATAAAGTTTAATGATTATTAGGTAAAAAGACTGAAATACAGGCTATATAATAACAATTACTAAATAATTATACATTTTGATTTATCTCATATTAATTTGTGACAATATAAAGGAAACTGACAACGACGCGAAATTTAAACATGAAATGACATTTCTTTTAATTCTTGTGACATTTTTAAAATAATGTAATTTTTACACACTTTAAAGGTATCAATGACCTAACACTATGCGGCCATATAAAAAAAATATATATAAGCTAAATATAAAATATACATCCAATAAAAAAAAAAACTTACACTATATTTATTTACACTACTCTTCTAGAGCCCTACTTGATATAGTGTAGTGTAATCTAAGTATATTATTTGTTTACGTATTACTTTATAAAAAAAAATGTTATTTCAATTACAGAATATCTATAAAAAAGAGACCGTCGTGGCGCAGTGTTTGACTGTAAACGACAATTGCGGAGTTGCTCGAATCTACTCGCAATGTCTTGAAAATTGGACGAAATTTGGGGAACGAAGTATAATACACACTAACTTCCCTCCACCAACCCTATCATATGCGGAGATACAGACAGAACAAAAAAAAACATATAAACAATCCTTACGTTCTCCGCTTCAACGCGAAGTCTCCGTAAATGTTCGGAGAGTCGTTTCCGGAAGGCGCGGTGTTTCCTAATGTTCTCGTGGTAGACGAGCGTGTCCTGGGGCTGGTTGTATAGCGGGTACAGTATCGTAGGCCCCAGGTGGGAGAGGACAGCGTGGGCTGCTGCAGCCTGGAATTAAATATATAGATTTATTGTCTTTATCAATAGGTCGAGTAGATCGATTTTTTGCTATCTAATAGAAATTAAAGAGAATATACCTAAGAATATAGCAAAATAAAGAGAAATATAATATATATGTCAGCATTTGAGGCCAGTCCTGGTGCATGAGTGCAAGCGTGTAACTGTGAACGCGATAGGTTGTGGGTTCGATTACCACTCGAGGAAATTAAATATTTATAAATATAATAATATTATTTAAGAAATGGAAATCCATTTCTTCGATCTAGTAACGAGAAAACAGGCAACACTTTTAGAATTCGGCGGAAAGTGGGGAGCGGAGTATCTTAACATAAGTCTGCCTCTGCATACCCTGCTACACGCGGGATACAGCGTGAAGCTGAAATATAAACACTCTCATTTTCCCACTCTATTAACATAAACAGCGGCGTTGAACACGTAACACGGACAAATTTACCAAAACTAAAAAAAGGAGTATCTTAACACGTTCATCCTACTTACCCGTTTTCTATTATCAGCATATATACATTGCGCTAAGCTTCTATGTCGCGGCGGGGCCTCCTCAGGTTCCTCCGCCCGCGCCGGTTTCGATGCGGTTTGCTCTAATTCCTCTTGTTTCTTCTTTAACTTCTGCAGCGTCGTCTCCGATAACGCCATCTCTCTATCCACCTGGAATTTGAGATGGAGATTTGTTTATATTTTATGTTTTATTTTAAGTAATAATTTATTTTATTAGTTGAAAATTTTATTTAAATTTTGAACTCTTTAAAAATGTTAACTTATTAATAGTAAAACAAAAGTTAGTTAGTAAAGTTTTTAAGTAAAGTCAATTTTAGAAAACAAGAAAAAAAAACAATTTTGATGGATATAAAAAAATATACATAAATTTATAATATATTTTACATATTCTTAAGTATAAAACCAACATATACCTTAGATATTTGCTGTAAAAGATCATCTTTTGTGGTGCGGAAGCTCTGTTCATCGATTGTAGGCTCGGAAGGTGTGTGTGGAGATAGGACCTCCACGGTATGTGAATTCATAACTGGCTCCTGGAAAACAAAAATAAACATGTCAAGTTTATTGTGCTGGTCAACATTTTGTTATAGCAATGGACATTAAATCATTTTAAATTATTTACTTTATTCATTCCAATATTAACAAAATTATTACCAAAGTAATTTTTACTTTGGTGAACACCAAACTCCAATTGAAAAAAAAATTTTTTGTTGGACTGACTATATTTATTAGAAGGCTGGCTATATCACATCACGTTAATCATTTCAATGAAACCCCAACACGTACCATCGTAAGCAAATCTTTGGTATTTCCATTTGGCCAAAGCCGTAGGTAAAAGCTAGTACGGCTGACGAGCCATGACCACCCTGAAGTAAAATTTTCTGATCTTTTACACATTGCTTCACTCGGGACCAAAATAATAAAAAAATAACAAATATCCTTAAATCAAATCTGCACATCCATCTCTCTAACTGAACTCACCCTAGTGTCAACCCTGAGCTGCTGGTGCGGGGCGGGCCGCTCGGCGGTGAGGCGTATCTTCTTGAAAGGCGGGGGGTCCGCGGGCGGCGGGTGGTGGGCGGGCGGCGCGGGCGGCGGCAGGTACGAGCCCAGCAGCGACATGCGCGTGCCGCGGTACTCCCCCGCGCCGCCACCACCACCACCACCGCCGCCGCCGCCACCGCCACCGCCGCCGCCGCCTGCGCCGCGGCTGTAGCTGTCCCTGCTAAGGAAGAAAGTTGACTTTTAATACAGAGTTGGAATAGATAATAGAAAATAATAGAAAAAATAGAATAGAAATAGAAAAAAATAATAGAAAATAATATTGTTATCTTAGATAAGGGTAGGTCTGTAGATGAGTAAAAGATAAAAAAACTATATTGGCAATGACACAAAAATTCAATATTAAAAATAATAATATTATCAATCGAATTTGAATCTTGGACTATTAGATCAGCATTAAGACACTTCGTTCCCGCATTACTTCGAAATTCGAGATTGCGTGTTGTAGTGGCCGAACCCAACGCCGCAGTTTATTTAGTTACCATACCCGGAAATAAAAATCAATCATTTCTCCGAGTGAAGAACGAACCCACACCCAACGCTTTTACAGACCGACTCTGTCACTGTGCCACTACGACCGCTCAGGAATTTTAATGACCACTTTAATAACGAGGCTTGTCGTTGATAACATCTCATATCATGAGGCGGTGTACGGACAGACTGACATGTGTTATAACTACTAAATAGAACTAGCCTGTAAGTAGTTGGAATGAGTCAATCGTTTTAATGTAGCTATACTAATATTACAAGAGGCCGGTCGTGGCGCAGCGGCACGAGGTGTGACTGTAAAACCGACTGGTTGTGGGTTCGATCCACACTCGAGGAGATGAAATATTTACTTAAATTTATATTTCCATTTCTTCGCTCTGGTGTCGAGGTTAAGCGCGGCGTTGAGTTCTGCCACTCAACACGCAATGCCTCCAGAATTCGGCAGAAAGTGGGGAACGGAGTGTCTTAACACTAGGTTCCCTCTGCCTACCCTGCTGTGTGCGGGATACAGCGTGAAGCTGATTTATTTATTTATTTTTTAATATTAGAATAAAGCTGAAGAAAGCCTCCAGGAAAGAGGGGAACGGAGGGTCTTAACACTGAGTACCCAGGGTCCCTCTGCTTACCCTATTTTGTACGGTATACTGTTTACATCGTAAATTTAAAAAGAACCCAAAATTGAAAATATATTTTTGTGTTGGATAATCTGTAAATGACAGAAAAAGTTGTATAGGCTATATTATATGATATTAGTTATTTCGTTGTAGCCTTTTGTACCAACTACTGAATAAAACTACCACCGGTACTTAAAATACAGTGTAACTTATATACACTATTAGTTATAGGCCAGTCAGTAGCCAACCGACTGATTGTGGGTTCGCTCCCCACTCGAGGAGATGAAATATTTACTTTATGTTTCCATTTCTTCGCTCTAGTGTCGAGGACAAGCGCGGCGTTGAGTTCTGCCACTCAACACGCAATGCCTCCAGAATTCGGCAGAAAGTGGGGAACGGAATATCTTAACACTAGGTTCCCTCTGCTTACCCTGCAGTGTGCGGGATACAGCGTGAAGTTGATTTATTTATTTTTACTATTAGTTATTTCTAATTGACCCAAAGTCAAAGACTCCTGCGTCTTTGACTAGCTAGTACTAGTTATATAAATAAATGACTAAGCTCATAATAATGACTTCAAGGAATTAAGACAGATAATAGATTGTATAACTTCCTTGAAGTAAATAGTTGTCATGTCGGTATTTGTGGCGCGACTGATTGAACGTGGTTGTAGTAAGTATAAGTGTTAGGTCAAGGTTCATATTTGTATGTTACTGGCGAGGCCGTCGTGGCGCAGGGGCTCTAGGGTGTGGCTGTAACGCGACGGTTGTGGGTTCGATTCCGGGAGCGAATTTTATTTATTAAAATTTTCATTGCTTCGTTCTGGCACGACGACATAGTATCGTACTATACCTAACTATATTATATATTTGTATAATCAGCTTCACGATGTAACCCGCACACAGCCGAGTAGGCAGAGGGAACCTAGTGTTAAGACACTCCGTTCCCCACTTTCTGCCTAATTCTGGAGGCCTTGCGTGTTGAGTGGCAGAACTCAACGCCGCGCTTGGCCTCAACACCAGAGCGAAGAAATGGAAATATAAATTTTAAGTAAATATTTCATCTCTTGGAGTGGGGATCGAACCCACAACCAATCGGTTTTACAGTCATACTTCATGCCGCTGCGCCACGACTGGCCTCATATATTTGTTATACATAAATAATACCAAAAATAAGTCTGTCTGGCAGGTTGTTACGCTCCATCATATCAATGTTCGTCAAACGCAATAGAAAAAGACATATTTGAGGTTTAATATAAACTCGAAGGAATTTTAATATAGATATTGTATATTTTACCATAAATTTAGAATCTTGTACTTATGTATGCGATGTCGATAATCGTAGTGACATTAGAAATACGCCTGACTGGCTCTGTATATTATAACGGTGTTCATTGGTTCAAGCTAGAAGAAAATCGAATATTCTTAAGTATGCTACCTTACTGGACTAACTCGTATTCGGTTGGTAAGTGGGGAACGGGGAGAGTTGATATTTACTTATCAACTTTACGGGGAAAATAATAAAAAATACATTAAATAAAAAATATATTTGTCGCACGCGACTTTGTTTGCGTAGACTTATAGACGAAAACTGGAAAATTCCACATTTTCCCGTTCCCGTAGGAATTTCGGGAAATACTGCTGCTACCTTCCTCCATACTTCCCTACTCTCCCTGACCTACCTAACCTATATGGCAAATTTTAACTTTCGAAGTCTAGCATGCGTTTTGTCTGTCAGTTACTCCGTAACGGAGAAGTTTTATATTTTATATTTAAGAATATAATTATCGCAAGTATTTCGATAAGGTAATGATTACAAAATGTCTGTTTAATGATTATTATTGATATAAATCATATTTATTATCATTATGAAAATGACCAACCATTTTTCTCCTTTGTCTTCCTTTCTCATAGGAGTTTTGACAAATCATAGAGAATTTGTCAAAACTCCTGTTCCCCTACACTTTCTAACCTACATACATTTTCAGCAAATATTTATTATCTATTAATTACAAAAAGAAACAAACATTAAAACCAACCTATTATACTCACAAACGTACAAAACCATACATAAACGCCAAACACACGAACCCACTTCTCGACAAACAGTTAAAAAATCCACAACTAAAATAAAACAACCACAATATCCCTACAACGAGTTAAAAAAAAACCCACTGTACTACCTACAGAAAGAAACAGGTTAAAAATAATCTAAATTAGGAGCATCACACGTGATTTCACATTTCATCTCGAGACGTGGCGGGAGGTGGGTGGAGGGAAGGAGGAGGAGGACGTGGTGGGGAGGGGGAGAGGGGGGAAGGCCAAGGTTGCGGGGGGTAACACAACGGTAGCGCAGGCTGAATTTTTATTGTAATTCCTCGCCCGCACCGGCCACGTGCTCGAAAATACATCGCTGAATGGATTTAAGCATTGTATTTAGTGCGTAACGTTATTATTACATAGTATCACATGCATGTGACTATAAAAGCAACAGGTTGTGGGTTTGGTTCCCGGTCGAGGAAATTAAGTATTTAATATTTTCATTTTCATTTCTACGCTTCTTGCTCCTGGTAACTATTGCCTCGTTTAAGCGCGGCATTGAGTTCCGTCGCTGAACAGGCAGCGCTAACAAAATTTAACCAAAAGTGGACAACGAAAGTGTCTTTATGAGAATGGAGTGTCTTAACACTAGTTTCTCTCTGCCTACCGTGCTATGTATGGAATACAGCGTGGAGCAAATAAAATATTACAAAGTAAATTGTTTCATCTTAAATCATTTCTTTAAAATGGGCATATCTTGAAGTTTACTGAAGTAGCGTATTTTTTTCCCCTCATTTGACAGTTTGACAAAAAACCTACTAATATATCAATCAGTTTACTTCTTTTGATATAAATCAAAATTTTTCTCCGATGAAATTGGAGTACTACATTTAACACCAATAAAGAAAGAATTTATGTTGATATGTATAAATATAAGAGAAAAAAAAACGTTAAGCGTAACACCCCCGTGACTCAGTGGTATAAGGGAAAGGCATACAACACAAAACCCTAGGTCCCAAATACAATGCAGCATCTAGAAGCTGCCAAAGCGCCACCAGTCCGAGTGGAGTAGACAATGCAAATAAAAACAAAAGCTGGCGCGGAGCCAACCGGAGCAGTTGCGAAAGAGGATGTCCATAGTTAGTTTTGTGTATTTAGATGATTATATTTACGTTTCTTGGGATATTTGTGTTAGATTTAAAAAACATAGTAGTAAGACACTCCGTTCTCCACTTTCCGTTTATATATTGTAGGCGGAACACAGCGCTGCAGTTCATTTGAACAATTAAAATTGGTGTAGACGACGTTTATACGATAATAACCTCAATTCTGAATTTGAGGCCAGTGGCGCAGGAGCGTGTGACTGTTAACGGATTCAATTTCAACTCGAAGAAAAATAAAATAAAAAAATGAAATGAATAATTTAAATATGTTTCAATCACTTGCTCTGGTAACGATGCAAAGCGCGGCGTTGAGTTTCGCCAACCAAAACGCAATGCCTCCACAAGAGGAGGAAAGTGCAGAACAAAGTGTAATAATAACTACGAACAATAAATAATGCCAAGTAATACTAGGTTCCCAGGTTCCCTTACCCCCTACTCTGCTATGTGCGGGATACAGTATGAAAGTAAAAAGAAAATCATAAATATAATTACGCTTAGGTACCCACTTAAGATTCATAAAATTATAAACATAACATGACATTCAGCAACGTCCAAAATTAAAGAAAAAAACAGTTGTTTGTTATCTGTGCCTACATTCCGCCATTTTTATAAAAAAAAAACACAATAAATCTTCTATATAAAGGAAAACCACATCAAAAAAAAAAGCACAGTATATGAGCATTATCTTATTTCGCACGTAACAAAATCTGTTTCATCTTACATACCACAGACCCCGGATACGAAGCCGTGTGCGGTTGTATAGACATATTTTTACCTGATTAACTAGAAAGGAGGTTATGTGTTTACCTGTACATGTTTGTGCTTTTAGGTGTAGATAGAAAACTTGGGTGATATATATATATATTGAAGTGTAGACATAATTTAAAAGAAAAATAAGAATATTGTTTATTAGAACATTACCAGCACCTTTGAATCGTCAACATACATAGTGGCGCAGTGGCACAAAGTATGACTGTAAACGCGACAGGTCGTGGACTCGATTTTGATTCGAAGAAATAAAATATTTAGTATTTTCATTTCTTCGCTCTAGTGTCACACACAATGCCTTTTGAATTCGGCGGACAAAAATAGAAATGTTAAAAGTGTCAGTCTTAGAGGAAGCTACTAATGTCTCGGAAGGCAGTTCTCCTTCATTATTATAATCTAGTTATAACAAGCCATACTCTTAATAGTAGGTAGGTGGTACGTAGGTGGTGGTGGTGGTGGTAGAGTAGAGTGGAAATATCTCTAGAATACATTAAAAACGCCATCAAATCTTATAATCGATACTTAAAAGGAGAGACGGTAGCGATTCCCTTATCAGCGACGACAACAGACGCTGCTTTGGACTAATAAGATAAAAGTTATTTTACCTTTTCTCTCTTTTTTACTTTTCGTTTTTGGCCATTTTGTTCTTTGTAAAGGTTAATAGTTATATGGCAACGAGAGCCCTTAACGTTAGTGTTGCTTCTAATCCTTGGTATCACCATTGACTCTAAATTGCAGTGGGGACCTCATATCGATGGATTGGCGAATAGACTTAGCTCAGCAGCTTTTGCGGTTAAAAAAATCAGACGATTAACGGATGTGGAAACGGCTCGCCTTGTTTACTTTAGCTACTTTCATAGTATTATGTCCTACGGCATTCTACTTTGGGGTAATGCAGCCGGTATTAAATCAATTTTTGTCTTGCAGAAGCGAGCTATTCGCGCAATCTATAATTTAGGCCCTAAAGAATCGTTAAGGCAAAAATTTAAAGAAATAAATATTTTGACAGTTGCATCTCAATACATTTTTGAAAATGTTATGTATATTAAGAAGAATATTAAAGATTTTGCCAAAATTAGTGATGTACATAATATCAATACTAGAAATAAGAGTAAACTTATTGCACCGGTGACCCGATTACATCGGGTCCGTAATTCTTTTATGGGACAATGTGTACGCTTTTACAATAGGATCCCAGAAAACGTCCGAGAATGTTCTATATCACAATTTAAAAGAGTTGTGAAAAGACGTTTGTGTGTTAAAGGTTATTACCAAATTAATGATTATATAAATGATAACACGCCTTGGGAATGAAATGCTCGCTCCAGTCTGTTTCAAAGTATCATTGTCAGAAATTTTAAAATGTGATTTTGTATAATTGAGTTTAAAAAAATGAGTCCCGCCTCGTTTCTTGCGCCGGTTCTTCTCAGGTCTGAGGCACTAATTTTAGTGAACTGGTGGTAAATTATTTGACGTTCAAAAAGTGAAGCATGTAACTTCTTATTTTGAATAAAATTATTTGACTTTGACTTTAGGTCAAATATGGCTTTTTTTATTATTTGATATATCTATAAGTGTAATTAATTAAATTTAATAGAATAAACGTAATAAATGTAGATGTGATCTCCTTTCTTGTGAATATTTAAATTATGTTAATTTCCTCCAACTCAACACACAGTTTCAATAATTAGACGGAATGTGGAGAACGGAGTGTCTTTACACTAGGTTCTTTCTGCTTAACCTACAGTAGCTACACTCCTTTCCCATTAAGACACTTTCATTCCCCACTTTGCACCGATTTCTATATTGCGTGTGGAGTGACGGAACTTAAAGGCCACGTTCCTTTTTTTACAGAACGAGGAATCAAACCCACGACCATCGCTTTTACAGTCCCACCTTTGCGGCCCTGCGCCACGACTGGCCTCAACTATTTTTTTTATCTTCGATAAATATAATGGATTGTTTATGTATTCGAGCACAGACGAGAGCAATAAGCTTTAATTGTTGGACATGACATTTTTATTGATAAAAAACAATGAACTAATAGAGACGCCCTTGTCGCTAGTGGAGTGGATTTTTAATTAAAATATTTTATTAATATTAATTTGTTTTGTTAATATAACTAAATAAATTCAAATAAGTACCATGAAAAGGCTTGAGAGGCCGTGGTGTAGTGGGGCAGCGTCTGATTGTAAGGACGATGGTTGTGGGTTCAATTGTCACTCAGTATACTTAATTATATTTAAATTAGTTTCTTTTCCCTGCTCAGTTTTCAGTGATTTGAAAAATGAGTTTGAAGTAGAGAATGGAGTCTTAAAACTAGAAAAGCAAGATGTTACTATATGAAATGCGTATAATATATGTATTCGAGGTGCAATTACGACTTTTATTATTCAATGGTTACAGATTCAAATTTCTTGTAAGGAGTGGTCATAGACATTTTACAATTTTATTAAATCAGCTTCACGCTGTATCCCGCATACTGCAGGGTAGGCAGAGGGAACCCAGTAATAAGACATTTGATAAAATATTTAACACCCAATGTTCCTATCCTAAACAAACGATTACACACAAACAAACAGACAAACATACAAAACCCATATGTATGTATGTATGTATAGAACAAACGACGTTAATTATTTCCCGGGACATTGTAGCGCGTGGGTAAAACGTCAACGTAAACAACTTCACAGTATTCATTATGCTTATCAGATATTCCCACGTGTATTGTAATGTACAGTAGATATAGTTGTACAGTCGTACATACATCTTTTTATATATACATAATATATGTGTGTGGACTGGGATTTTACTTAGTACTTAGTTTACAATCGTGAAGGAAAGTAAGGGAAACGGCGTCCCTCATACAGCAGGGTAGAGGGAACGTGATGTTAAGACACTCCGTTCTCAATTTCCGTAGAATTTTCGAAACATTGTGTGTTGACTGGCTGAACTCAACGCTGCGATTTATCTTTTTACCAGAGTGAGGATACGAAAATAATTTATCCACCTGAGTGACTAATGATGATGTTCCATCTTGTATTACAAAAACGAATAAAAACAAAAGACGTCAAGGCGGAATGCCTAAGCGTCTAGACCGTAAACGCGATGGTTGTGAGATCGATTCCCAATAAGGGGAATAAATTAATTTTATTTCTTGGTACTTAGACTAATCGCAGCATTGAGTTCCAGCTCTCAACAAGCACAAAAGCTGGTCTGGCGGTATGAAGTGTCTTAACTCTTAACACTCTAGCCTAGAGCCTCCACCAAATTTAAATATATATATATATATATATAAAAATGAACAAACAAACCTATAAGACAACGCCGCCGATCCATACCCGGGCTGCAGCCGCAGCGCGGGCGAGAAGGGCGCGGCGTAGGGCGCGGCGGGTCGCGCCGGCGCCACGCCCGCCTGCTTGCCGCCGTACGCCAGCGCCCCGTGCCCGTGTTCCGTTTGCCCGGGCCTGGTGGGGAAACAACATAGAAATTAGTCGCCGCAACATAGTTGTTAGAATAAAATCATGATGATCATGATGATCAAATGTTAGAATAAAAGCTTCACGCTGTATCCCGGAGCGAAGAGCGAAGAAATGAATTTTGTTTTTTTTAAGTTTCACGCTGCATCCCGCACACAGCAGGGTAGGCAGAGGGAACCTAGTGGTAAGACACTCCCCGTTCTCCACTTTTTGCCGAATTCTGGAGGCATTGCGTGTTGAGTGGCAGAACTCAACGCCGCGCTTAACCTCGACACCAGAGCGAAGAAATGGAAATATAAATTTAAGTAAATATTTCATCTCCTCGAGTGGGGATCGAACCCACAACCAGTCGGTTTTACAGTCACACCTCGTGCCGCTGCGCCACGACTGGCCTCAATGTTGTTAGAAACTACATATTTAAAAAATATATATGTAGATAATCTATATTAAATATTCGAAATGGATGTCCGATCCTAACTTGGGATGATGATTTATTTTCATTTCCTCGACCTGGTAAGCATTTATGTCTTAGACCCTAACCTGACCTGCTGTATTCCGTATTCAGCTCAAAAGAACTGTACGTCCACAGATAGTCTGGATGACTGCGACATCACAGAATCCAGTTGATAACCATTCCGCACTATAAGATTATAATCCAAAATGACGTTTTGTGAGTACGTATTAGTATTCAAAATGTCAACTTCCTCGATTTATATTTAATATCACAATTATCTTGCGAGAGACACATCACGGATGAAGATGATAATAAATAAATAAATGTACATTTTAATCGATAGCTTATGGCGAAACTTGAAAAAGTAGAAAACACAAAAAAAATATCTTTCTCCCTTTTATTACTATATACGAAACTTAGACAAATTCTGAAAAAGAAAACAATATAAACTAAAGCAATAACATATGACAACAACCTATGGAAGCTAGTCCAGATTAAGTAACAACGTATACCTGTTTCTTTATCAACGACAAGTTATAATTACAACAGTTCTTTTTTTTAATACGGTTCTAGCTGTATCCTGCATACTGCAAGGTAGGCAAAGGGGAACCTAGTGTAAAGACACTCCGTTCCCCACTTTCCACCGATTTTTTCTACGCATAGCGTGCTGAGTGGCGGAACTTAACGCCAAATTTTTGCCTTGGTGCCAGAGCGAAGAAATGAATATATTAAGAAATAGTAACTCATTTGTATCGAGTGGGGAAACAGTTGCTTTTTCAGGTTCCAAATAGAACCATAAATACTTAATAGCAATTACGTGTCAAACTGTTCGAGGTCAAGATCGTAAGCCGATCGGCAATTATGAAGTTAATGGACTAATAATTTAGGCTAAAAATAGACTATACGATAAGCCAGGGTTAGCTCGAACTATCGCTGCTTACTTAAGAATAAATAAAAAAAATAAATCAGCTTCACGCTGTATCCCGCACACAGCAGGGTAGGCAGAGGGAACCTAGTGTTAAGACACTCCGTTCCTCACTTTCTGCCGAATTCTGGAGGCATTGCGTGTTGAGTGGCCTAACTCAACGCCGCGGTTTGCCTCGACACCAGAGCGAAGAAATGGAAATATAAATTTAAGTAAATATTTCATCTCCTCGAGTGGGGATCGAACCCACAACCAGTCGGTTTCACAGCCACACTTTGTGCCGCTGCGCCACGACTGGCCTCAGCTCATATATATATATATATATATATATATATATATTATTATAAAAAAAATATTTATTATTTATAAAAGTCATGTTGTGGGGTCGTGGGTCAGATTTATATTCTATAGTATAATCTACGAAACAGAAAAAAGTAGGTTTGCATCGGAAATAACCTAACCTAATTCAATTTAAGCTGAGATTTCAACCCACAACCATCGTCAAAACTCCTGCACCAAAAACCCTGTCAAACCCAAATTATAAGAAACTACTAAAACATGTTTTAACAACCCTAAACTATCAGTTTTATTACAGCTTATCTCAAATCAGTATAGCCTGTATTATCAAATGTCATAAAAGTAACAAACGCAATCACTGGCACTTGCTCGATGCGGATGTTAGGCGATTGAACGTCACCGACAGACCGACAGTATACGAAATTACTTAACTACTACTGTATACATATACACCTATAGCGTCACGCTATATTCTATACATAGTAGGGTGGACAGAGGGAACCTAATACATTCCGTTTCCTACTTTTACCCATTTTGCAAGATATGACGCGCTGAAAAGCAGAACTTAACGCCGCACATTGTCTTGCCAAAGGTGGGAAATGAACCCATGAACCTACTAGTCAGACTATGCCTCTGTGATCAGTAGTGGGCTTAAATTTTAAAATATTACTTATAATTTGTGATGTACGTGAACAAACGGACAGACCAACAATTTTATTATAAATATGTATAGATTGGTTTAAGATGACTAACAATACTATTTGCGTTGCACCTGACTGGTGGTGAATCATTACTTAACAGCCGTTATTTTCCTTGTCACGACTAACCTTAGGTCACTTTAAGATTAAAACGCAATATTTATATAATTTTTAATAAATAAGTCGGGGCGCAGGTAAACTGTGCGGTTTTCAACACGTAAATCCAAACCTCCAAATTCGGCGGAAAGTGGGGAAAGGGAATATCTTAACACTAGCCTCCCAGGTATTCTCTTACTATCCTGTTATGTGCGGGATACAGCGTGAAGCTACAAAAAAAAGAAATAAGTAGGATATTTTTGGCAATTAACGAAAAAAAACAAAGCAACGTTACGTTCCAACGTTTAACATTCAATTGAATTCAACATATTTAACTAGTTTTTTTTTTTTAATTAAGAAATGTTTATAATAATTAGAAAGATATTACAAATGAAATCATTATCAAAAATTCTTTTATCATAATATCTTTATCATTATATAATTTTACATTAAATTTGACATTGACCTCTTCTATTGATATATGTCTGTCTGTGTATTTGCATAGATAATACTAACTTAATTTAAATTGCGATTCACGGTAATTCCCCAGCAGGAAATAATGAAAATAAACAATACGTATAATTTAATATCGTTATATCCTTATTATTCAGCATAAATATGTAATTATTTACTGCGTAGTACTGTATGTTTGTTTACATTCATCTTTTTTAGGGCAGGGCATAAGAACTACAATTATTTTTATTGGAAAATTTATTTTATTTTATAAATAGAAATATATAATATTTCATATTATTTCAATTAGCGGCGTTAAGTTTCGCCATTCAGCACTCGGCGTCCCGAATATCGACGGGAAGACGAGAACATATTGTCTAAACACTACATCTTCTCTGCTTACTCCGCTATGTATATGCGGGAAACAGTGTGAAATAAAAAAAAACTATTTAGGTTTAAAAACTACCTTAAAACTTTTATATTTTTAACTTAATTATTCGAGCAACAAAAAAACCGTTTAAAAGTCACTTTGACAAGTTAAAAAAATCATTTTAACAAGTATTTTTTCAAATAACTAACTATCATATATAGAAAGCACAAAATATAAAATCAAAATCTCTTTAACTATCTGACGTTTAATTATCCCACGAAAGTCAATCGCCGGTGTCATCCGGGATGTAAAAGAAATATGCATATGTAATACGTGTCGGATTTCAACCCGTTATATCGTGTTAACTTGTTTTATTTATCGATAGTAATATGTATCTCTATTACAACTTCACGCTGTATCCCGCATGTATCATGGTAGACAAAGGGAGCCTACCCTGTATATATGGGAAGTGGAGAGTGGAGTGTTAAGACACTCCACTTCCCACAATCTTTAACATGTCACACTTTGTGCCCCTGCGCCGCGACTGGTCTCAATTTTTTAAACATCGTACATATAAAACTGGTTTTACATCGATGTAGACTGATCTTTCATACCACACAACGGATTTTAATACGATTTTTAATTGTAAAGAATGATTTAATATGTAAATTTATAGAACAAGAAAGTACTGGTTGGAATAAAAAAAAAACATTTTTGTGTTGTATACTAGGCTATATAACATTATAAAGACGAAGCCTCAGTAGAAAACCAATATGCATATTACATTAATTTAGACCAAGCGGACGAAGCCGCGAGCGGAACACCAGTCGCTACAATTATAAATATACAACATAGTCAAAGAAAGTTTGTTTATACGTAAAGTAGATCTGCCAAAGACCTTGACCTTTAAAAGCGTTAAAACGATAGAATATTCCCGATGCTTCATTCATATTTTCCAATGAAACTTCCATTTAAGTTAAATAGACCATTTATAATGTAACTTTACGTGATTATAAAGGGAGTTAGTATTTAAATATTATTTATTGTGGAATAGATGGCAAAGTGAGGCCAGTCGTGGCGCAGCGGCACGAAGTGTGACTGTAAAATCGACTGGTTGTGGGTTCGATCCCCACTCGAGGAAATGAAATATTTACTTAAATTTATATTTCCATTTCTTCGCTTTGATATCGAGGCTTAACCTCGATGTGACCTCGACGCGGCGTTGAGTTCTGACACTCAACACGCAATGCCTCCAGAATTCGGCAGAAAGTGGGGAACGGAGTGTCTTAACACTAGGTTCGCTCTGCCTACCCTGCTCTGTGCGGGATACAGCGTGAAGCTGATTTGATTTTTTTTATTTATTGTGGAATAAATGGCAAAGTAAAAAAAACTTAAGACCTTATTCATAAAAAAACAAAAATATATCTTACGCCCGTATTGTTCTTTGATTATTTTATTGATCTTGAGAGCGACCTTGAGATGCCGTTTTCATGATTAGTAATCGAATTAATATAAACATATACCTTTAGTAGATTTAAACCTACAGACATCGAGTAAAACTGAATACAACGCAACTGCGCTGCTACGGTCAATAACGTTACTTAAACACAAATCATCGTTTGTACCCATGGGTAATTAGGAGCATTGAACTTTTATAAGTAGGTATTTTATATTTGTTTACCATATTTCAGTAGTTATTAGTAGTTTACTATTAATTAATACCTAAAATAGTTCTGCTGAATTTCCTTGTTTTGATTTCTTCATAACTTAGGGCTGGGAATGTACAAGTTTATAGTATTATTTTCTAATAATATATTTATTAGTATTCTTCTCTCGATCTTCAGATATTTTAACATTAAAAAGATAGATTATCTTAGGTAACTTAACATACAATAACGCTGAAGGTTGGTTTAGTTGATCGCGTTGATCTCAGGAACTAGTTTGATTGAAAGATATTATACTATTTTAAAGAGACAAAGGGCAACGTTGAGTTCCGCTACTCAAAACGCAATGCCTCGGCGAAAAATAAGTAACGGAAGTGTCTTAATGGGAACGAAGTGTTTCAAAACTAAGAAAAATAAACTTAAAAAATCCCCTCAAGTAAACTAAAAGCCACAACGTACCCACAACCAAATAAAATAAATAAAAATATGATATTTTATATACATAAATATAACATAAAAACGACACGCCACCTCCCCTGGAAGGTTCAGTCACCGCTCACCGCTGAGTCAGCTGGCGTGGTGACTCAAACGTAACGAACCTTCAGCAATTATCGCCTTCGCGAATGACAGGGTTTTAGTGTAGCTATATAGTATATTTTATGTTGAGGCATTTTTTATGTGAATAATTTAATGTTTTTTTGTAAATATATTTTAAGGGTTCCGTACCTCGGAAGGTAAAAACGGAACCTTTAGAGGTTCATTTTGTTATCCGTCTGACAGATGGATATATTTTTATTTAAGCTGTATCCCGCCAATATAGCAGAGTAGACAGAGGGAACCTAAGAACGTAGAGTTAAGACATTGCGTTCTATTCAAGACACATTCTTTCCACAATTTTTATCGAATTTTAGAGGATGGAGGATCTTAACGCTTTAAAAAGTATATAACTAAGTTAAAATTAATATTTATTAATATGTTACTAATACATAAACTATTAAATAAATAAAAGGTTATGTAAATTAACATATTCTAGTGCAAAATAGACTACGTGGGTATAGAACCTATAACCTCCGTCGTAATACAATCACTTATCACAAATTATTAAAAACCAACAATAAAAAGAGATCAACAGAACTGGCTCCTTTTTCCTCTTAGCAACTACCTGTCTTAGTAAAATACTATGCGTAAGTTTATACTTAACTAGCCAGTCTTGATATTTTTTATAGCATTGGCCTTGAGTCTGTATACAATTGTCAAATTTCAAAATGACTTAATCGCGCTGTATCGTTCGACTATATAGAAACTTAATAACTTAAATAAATTATACTAATATGTACGTATTATCATTTTTTTTCACCACTTTAAATATTTTTATTATATTTTTTAATACACGTTGTAGCCGCATATAGCGCAGGATAGGCAAAGGAAATATATTGTTTAGAGTTTGGACACTCTGTTCCCCACTTTTCGTTTAATTTTCGTTATACGGGAAATTAGGAAACCAAAAATTATCCATTCCCTCGATTGAGAATCGAACTCACTACCGTCGCGTTATATTAAAACACTGCCAACGCGACTCGACCTCAATAATAGCTATACACAATATAAATCAGATTTCACCTACAAAATCGAAAGTAATTAAAATGGAAGCCTTTTATCAGATTACGGCTGACACAGCATTAAAATGTTGAAGGTATAATGAATATTACCATTGAGCTTTGCGATAACGTGACTTTGAAATAAATGTTATAATATGAACGAACCGGTCAAGCGCGAGTTGGTTACAATACTCTACTTATTTTTACTTTATTTTTTTTCTTTTTTCATATTTTTAAATTATTTCATCAACAGTCAACACGCAATGCTTCCAGAATTCGCGGGAAAGTGATCTTAAGGAGCACGGAGTGTCTTAACACTAGATTCCCAAAGTTTCCTCCGCCTCATCTTCTAAGTGCGAGAAACAGCGTAAAGTTAAAAAACTCCTATTGACAGAGTGCAACCAACTATTCACCAACAGGATACTCTAACACTAACCCAAAAAAAAAAAAGTTTAATATATATTTTAAAACAAATGTCACTATGTATCCATTGACATAACTTTAACATAGATAAAAGAAAAAAAATAGAACTATAATTCCTCCTCTTATGGGAGAAGTGGCATGAAAGAGCCAGGTTTTGAAAGAGCCACCTGCAATATTATAGTAGTTTAGGAACGGACTCGATAGAATATTTTATTTTTAAATGGCAACACTGATTTCCCATCACCCACAAAAAATTGACACATCTTCGGAACCAACGGACGCCGATATGTCGAGTTGAAGTTTTTGGCACTCAAAACTAACATTTTTACCTCATTTGAGTTGTTTTTTAGTATTTCATTGTAAACAAATATAGGTACTTGGATTGTGGATTGAGTTTATGTATATATTTGGCCTTGTAACTGGATTAAAACTGAATTTCAAAAGTTTTGATATCGTTGTGATTTTGAAGGTTATATTTTTTTAAAGAATAGGTTATGAAAGAGCCGGGTGGATGGGCCTTGAAAGAGATGGCTCTTTCATAACCGGCTCTTTCATGATGCCGAATTAGATTTTTTTAAATTAATTATAATTATAATAAATATACATTCTTAATAAACATTATTAAATAATTTGCTACTGATATTTCATTATGGAGAAGTCTGATCCCAAAAAACTCAAAAATAAACCAAGAAAATTCAGACCCGAATTCGTCTGATTCTATCATATTGGCTGAAGTAAAAAAAAAGTAGATTGAAGCAAAACAAAGTCCAATACAAATAAAAATAGTGATGATTGAATGGAGCAATATTTTTTTTAAAAAAGATCTCATAATTTAAGTATGTTGTTTTTGAGAAGATATTATTAATTTATTATTTAGTTTAATTTTCGTGATTTTTATTAATAAAAGAACTATCCGCCTCTAAAATATTAAAAAAATAATATAAATAAAATAATATAATATGATTGGTTTAAATAATATGAGATTGTTAGAATTATTTACTTAAAATGATTAATATAATTTAAAAAAACATTACTTTTTAATAAGGATTATTAAATTGATTTTATTTAATAGTGCATTGTTATTATTTAGCATAATTTTCACTATTACATCTCATAATATAAGACTGGCTCTTTCATAACTTTTGGTGGCTCTTTCAATACCGAAATGTTATGAAAGAGCCAAATGACACATTTTTTTTAAATGAATATTTTATTGCTTTTTTATTGTATTTAAAGCTTATTTCGTATGAAATTATCTAGTTTAATAAATGAATAATAATTTGAGAGAAAAAAAACTTATTTTCTTTAATTAAAAGTATATTTTTTTGCTTCGTTTAGTAAACTGGCTCTTTCATGCCACCTCTCCCTTACCTCTTACAAAGTAGATGTGTATATAATGTATTAATATTTACAAGCCACTCCGAAGTGGTTATTGCGTAATTAATGGACAAACAAACATATCGTTTCACTATTTGAAATGTAGGGTGATGGACGTCTATTTATGTTGGCATAAAATTCTTTCAGATTTTGCGTCATATAATATATAAACACACGAGATGTATCTCGAGATATGGGTACCAAGTATGTGTTGATATCTTGACGAAAATAAATATATATTTACTAACATATAGTAGGGTCAAAGAGTCGTGTACACGCTGAAATCATCTATAGGTTTACTTAACTTTAGGATGTAGGATGTAGTATAGTATATTAAATACTACACTCTCGAAACGTAATCTATCTATATATATAAAAGGACTTGTGCTGACTGACTGAGGTAAGACGCACGCAGAGCCGTAACCGCTGATGGTAGAAACGTGAAACTTAGGCAGATGTTTATTTTCATATTCTGGACATCCACTAAGAAGGGAATTTCAAAAATTTTAACCCTAAAGGAATGAAATAGGGGTTGAAAGTTTGTATGGAAAAAAAATTTAATCTGCACCGATTTTTATAAAATTTGAAATTCAGACTCTTAAAAATATTTTATTGAACACGTATTTCATGGTTTTAAGAATTCACCCCCCTAAGGGTTCAAATAAGGGGTTGAAAGTTTATATGGAAAAATCTTTACATTGCTACCGATTTTTAAAAAAATTAAATTCAGACTTAAAAATATTTTATTGAACGTGGTTTTTTTTAGAATTCACTCCTAATAAGCGGGCGAAGCCGCGCGCACCCTCTAGTAGGAGTATATAGGCAGAATAATATATGTAGAGTTAAGACACTGCCTTCCTAATTTGTGATTTCTCCAAAGTTTTATGTTATTGTATTGGGCAAAATGGTTAGAAAGCAGTGATGTAGCACTACTTACTCTCATACCAAGCGAAAAAATATTTTATGCATTTTTTTCAATTTACTTAAGCAAGTTTTGCGGTCGGGACGCAGCGGCGACGCTTCTTTTTTAAACATGAAGATTATGAGTTCGATTCCTACTAGAGTTAATTTTTCTGAGTCTGGCAATCAAAGCGCGGCATTGAGTTCCGCCACTCATGACTCATCATAGCTGTTTCGAAAATTGGAAGTAGAAGTGGGGAACGGAGTGTCTTAACACTAGGTTCCCTCTGCCTACCCTCCTACATCCGAGTCGCAGCAAAAATTAAAACTAAAGAACGTTATATCAACAACATTCAATCTTTACAACATAAAACTAACTAAAATTTAGCTCCAAAGCGATCTAGATAAGATAAAATCCAAACTAAAATATTTTCGTTATACAAGTTCCTACGATACAATATCGTATAATAATCAAAGACAAACAAACAAACATACATACGGAATGGAAACAGCTACCTACATAACGAATGTAGAGCGTCAAACAAATTAATTGTAAATACGGAGTGAATAACCCGACAACGATCTATCTATATATAACGCGGTCTGTTTTACTTTTCACGGTCACTCCGTTTTTTTTTCTGATATTGACGTATATACAGTACTTTTTTTTTGAGTTTCACGCTATATCCCGCGTGTGGCAGGATCAGCAGAGGGAAAAATTTTAGGACACTTCGTTCTCTAATCTCTACTTTAGGCCGGACTCTGCCGCACTTTGCCTCGTCCAGACCAGAGCGAATATATTAAATAGTTCCTCGAGTGGAAATCGAACTCACAACCTGTCGCGTTTACAAAAACACTGGTACCGATGCGCGACGAATACTCTGCTAAGTGCGGGATACAGCGTGAAGCTAAAAAAAAGAAATATAAACGATTTTTTTAATTATAATTTAATTATTCTCATCAATAATCATTAAGTTTTTGATCGTCGATACGTACTTTCAAAGATATGATTATTAAAAAAAAAGAAACAAAAATAGTGATTTAAATTATCCATTTACCACTACACTTTACTCTGGTCCGATCGGAGCGGAACAAACGTTAATAGAAAATCGACTTCCGTTCGTGCGGATATCGAACCGGTTGCTTCCGCTGACGTTGATTGAGCCATCTAATAAATTACTAACCACAGGTGGTTATTTAATGATAGTTAATACTTAATGGTGGATTATACATATGTTTTTCTATATACATATATTACTTACATTTCTTTTAAGCATATTTAAAAAAAAATAATGTGTATTTCCAGTAAAAACGTACTTAGGGGGACTAGGTGGGTTTGAGTCACGTTGCGTTAAAATTTCTATTGCGTGGTTGACACATAGAACGATAGACAAATGGGGGCCAGAGTTAAAACACTCCGTACCCCCTTACCTACCTTCCACCCAGTTTTCCAGACATTGTGGATCTTAACAACAAAATTATATTATTTTTTTATATACATATCTTTTGTTAAGTTTCACGCTGTATCCCGCACATAGCAGGGTGGGCAAAGGGAACCTAGGATACCTAGCTAGTGTTAGGACACTCCGTTCCCATTATTACATTGTGCCAAATATGTAATATGTAGGAAATGCAATGACTATTAGTTCTAGTCTAAGACCATCGTGGCGCAGTGGTAGTGACGTTTTAACCAGCAATGTAAGATTGGGTGCTTTCTCCGTTCCTGTATTATTCATGATGCAGGAAATGAATGAGGCAAATGTATTTAAAATGATTTATTTAGCGCGGTTTGTCCATCAGAGAATAATAAAAATATTGTCATTCCCCTGAACTAGTATCGAACCCACAACCCCACACGACGACCTCAATCACCAAACAAATAAACCAAAACATATTAGTAAGCAGCATATGCCACAAACAATGTAGGTCAAATAGAGGTCTTAACTACGTATAAGAGTTAAAAATACTGAACGAAACAATAATAAAGCAGAGTTTTGGTATATAAGAGCATGTATGTATGTATGTATGTATGTATTTATGTATGTATGTATGTATGTATGTTCGTTCCGCTTAACGCGATCGCGGTCGTCCAAAGTCACTTACGATAACCTGTCTAGGGTAGACGCTAGTATTTACGTAGGTATTTAGCACTGGAGAAAGTTTTATGAAACTTATGAATGTATATTAGTTGCTAAGAAATTTGATTTATTAGTTTCATTTGAGGAGGTGGTGGCACAGTAAACGAGATGGTCGTGGGTTCGATTTGAACTCGGGGTAATGAAATATTTTAGTATTTTCCTTTGCGGCGTTGATTTTCGCCACTAAACAGGCAATGTCTCGAGAATTCGGCGGTTAATGGGGGACGGAGAGTCTTAACACTATGTTTTTAGGTTCCTGTGGTATCCCGCACATAACGGACACACAAAAAATAACTGAATTTGAATCCACTTGCATCATTCATCGCGTTTACATGAAAACCAAGTAAATACAGCAATTATTTAATATACTCTTTTCACGTCAAGTACATTCTGTAGTTAGAGGTATATAAAATGGAATCTCATTTGTCTATAGAAGGAACACTCGAGCTACGTATATTCGGTTTTCGCTAAAAGCTGTGTCTATTCTCCGTCCGTTTTTAATGGAACTTTCCCACGATTTTAGGAAGTTTTCACGTGGAAAAAGTTTTTGTTTAATCCATACGATAGGTAAATAAAACTAATTAGATTTTTCTTTAAGTTTTTTTTTTAAGTTTTAGTATTTTGGGAAAAATAAATATGGATTTATAATGTTTATACGAAAACTTGGCTAACTGGCTCTATTTGTAAGATATATTTTTTACTTATTATTTTGTTTTCTGTTCAGAAGATGAAAATAGTGATTTTGTTTAGGTTCACGTTGCAAAAAAAAAGGAACGTAAACAGAAATATTTTTTCATAGTACAATTATATAACATTTTTATTTTAATTATTGAAAATCGAAGCCCCAATCATCCTTTTTACAGTCAGACACTAACCCACCGCCACTGCACTCGTAATAACTAACACCTATATAACACAACTTTTTTTATTTAAACATCAAACCTACGATATCCAGCGAAGAGTTCGCAACCATAAAAAAACAACCCAGTGAAAAAAATACTATACGAGTACTTTTGACATTGAAGTCTTAGGTACCTACAGTATTATAAAAAGTAAGTATCATTTGTCGTAATTGCGTGACTCATAAGACCTTCCGTTTGGTAACAGAGGGTACTCGAGCGCTCCGGTTCCCCGGTCGGGCAGCGCAGCGGTCACCTCGGACGCAAGCGGATAAGTGGTTACGTATACTAAATTATTGTATATGGAAATGATAATTTTTGGTTGTTATTTTAGTTTTTATACGCTAAGTAAAAAATAAATAAATCAGCTTCATGCTGTATCCCGCATACTGCAGGGTAGTCAGAGGGAACCTAATGTTAAGACACTCCGTTCCCCACTTTCTGCCGAATTCTGGAGGCATTGCGTATTGAGTGGCAAAACTCAACACTGCGCTTGTCCTCGACATCAGAGCGATCAAATGGAAATATAGAAGTAAGTAAATATTTCATCTCCTCGAGTGAGGATCGAACCCACAACCAGTCGGTTTTACAGTCACACTTTGTGCCCCTGCGCCACGACTGGCCTCAATACGCTAAGTGGTACGAAAAAATGAATAATTTTTCACAACTATAAGAAGTTTCTATTTTTATAGTCATCTTTCATAGTCGTCAGGTGTGTGATATTAAATATTATTAATAATTTCGCAGTTTTACAAATAGACATATATATTGTTATATGTTATTTTTATTGAATTCAAACAAGTGATTTATCACTGTATAAAACTTATTTTTTCACTTCTGTTTTACGCTGTATCCAACACACAATGGAGTAAACAGATGGAACCTGGGAACCTAGTGTTAAGACATTCCGTTCCCATTAAAACACGCATGTTGAGTCGCGAAACTCAAAGCTACTGTACCTCTTTGTCAGAGCGAGGAAATGAAAATATTAATTTATTTAATATAAAATAATTTAATATATTAACAAATATTTCATTTCCTTGAGTGGGAACCGAACTCACAAACGTCGCGTTTACACACTTGTGCCAGTGCGCCACGACGGCCTCTATATTTTATAGAAACAAAACATCTCAATTTTAATACAAGAAATAGCCACATATCAAACTAAACACAAACCAATTTAAAAGTTCAACCAAACAGTAAGTATTCAAATGAACCGAAACCAACATCAATACACAGCTATATCTAATACTATTTAATTTTCAAATCGCCACAGAATGCCTTCACAGAATGTCAGCAGAATGTCATTTGCATATATAGAGAGGCGGTCGACGACCGGCCACCGTGCGTTTTAAATACAATATTATATTGACATAACTACAACACCACTTCAGATTCAGATAATAGTGCTTGGAGAACAGAAGAAGTCTACCTTGTGGCAGAGGAAACGTGGTGTTGAGACTCATTGTGTGTTGGGCGGCGGAGCTTAACGCCGCGCTTTAGCTAATACAGTGTGAAAATAAAAATAATTTAAATATAAACAATCCACCGAGTGGGGATCGAATCCAGTCAGTTGTTGTATGATAAGAGAGCGTAAGTTTGAAAGAAAAATATTTAATATTCGAATTTATTATAAAATTTACTTATCATTTTACTTAAAATCTTATTTATAATTCGTGGGTTCGATTCTCGCTTGGGGAAACGTATATTTTGGTTTCCTGGCCTTGATAACAAAACTAAGTGCGTCATTGAGCTCGAATCGAAAAATTTGACGATTTCTTAAAACAGAGTATCAGAAAACTTTGTTCCTTTGCCAAACTCTTTTATAAGCGGGATACAGCGTGAAAATATAAAAAAAAATGCAAAAAGAGATTTAACTAAAAAAATATCAGCTTTAGATAGACAGAGATATCCATCCACACGTCAACGTCAGTAAAGCGGCGCTAATAAAATATATTTGGCATGCATTGTACCGTAAGCGACCCAAAAAAAGCTCGCGAAATACAAAGCAATTGAATTTTAAATATTATTTTGTTGGTCTGTCAGTGGAAAATGTTGAATATAAACGATATAGACTGTGCATTCGATACCCATCATCATCATCATCATCATCAGCCCACGCCACTGAACTCGTTCTTTAGCTCTTAGCATCCAGCTGCTGCTGGAGCTGGAGGCTTGCTAAGGAGTGGTCTCCACTCCAGAACGCACTCCCAGCGGTCTTTGGTTCTGCGACAAATATGACCAGCCCACTGCCACTTTAGCCTACTAATTTTGGGCTATGGCGATAATTTTGGTTCTCTGTCGAATATTTTTAATTCGAATACAGTCCCTTGAAAACGATATTTATCTAGATCAAAAATTTGTAAAATCAAATAAATCAGCTTCACGCTGTTCCGCCGAATCCTGGAGGCATTGCGTGTTAAGTGGCAGAACTCAACGCCGCGCTTTGCCTCGACAACTAAGCGAAGAAATGGAAATATAAATTTAAGTAAATATTTCATCTCCTCGAGTGGAGATCGAACCCACAACCAGTCAGTTTTACAGTCACACCTCGTGCCTCTGGCCTCCAAAATTTGTAATAAATAATAAAATCATATCGGTATTTTTTAAATCTAAATATGCATTTTAAAGTATTATAGGTATACCTATCAGACATCAGTATTTTGATTCAAATTCACGCATTCAAATTCTGCAGAAAATTTCACGCATAGCGGGACTTAGGCGTGTTTAAGATAGCAAGCTCGGGTTCAAATACCGCTACGACCAATTGAATTTTTATACAGAATTTTAATATGTGAAACACATGTTTTTTACATTTGTATCAAAATCTAAATGCCATTAATACGTTGTTGATAGGCAAGACGTAATAATGGGTTTTTTTTTTCATAGCTTCACGCTGCAACCTGCATGTTACCGGATAGGTAGAGGGAGTCTAGTATTAAGACACTCCGCTCCACACTTTCCGCCGAATTCTGGCATTGTGTGTCGAGTAACGGAACTCAACGCCGCGCCTTACTTCCACACAGAGCGAAGAAATGAAAATGTTAAATTATAACTTAGTTATAATTTAACATTTTCATTTCTTCGCTCCGCGAAGTTACTTTCGCGCGTAGTTACTTATTCCTAATAAGGAATAAGTAACTTTGATTCTCTATCCGATGAACATGAAATTAATAATGAAAAAAGAGTTTTTTTTTAGTAAATGTCGTATTTTATTAAGAAAATATGGGCTAGATCTTCATTTTTAGGTTTCAATACTGTTTCCCTGATTCAAAATTCGATGGTCCGCTCCGCGAAGTTACTTTCGCGCGTAGTTACTTATTCCTAATAAGGAATAAGTAACTTTGACTCTCTATCCGTTGAACATGAAATTAATAATGAAAAAAGAGTTTTTTTTTAGTAAATGTCGTATTTTATTAAGAAAATATGGGCTAGATCTTCATTTTTAGGTTTCAATACTGTTTCCCTGATTCAAAATTCGATGGTCTTCGATTTTGTCAAGAGCATAAGAGTAACAAATATTAAACTAAATTGTTCTACAAGTTTCGTAGCAAACCAGCTGAGTCAGACGAACATACAGCAATCTTACAAGAATTTCGTTCGTATTTTATCATTAATTTTCTATTGGTCAAAGTTTTGGAAGTAACTCTACATTTAATACAAATAAGATAAAGGTATAGAGAAATTGTAAACAATATACTGTTTGTGTCAAACTGATGACCTATTCGTCACTATATTGTTATCAAAACGTTTTTAAACAAATATTTAAGTTAATATGTCATTAAATTTAATAGGAAATGTTATCAGCATTGAGTTGTATTTAGGTTGATAGTGGAGCAGAAGAAAGTGGGGAGCGGAGTGTCTTAGCACTAGACTCCCGCTGCCTAGGGTAGGTAGTTATATGCGGGATATAGCGTAAAGTTACCCCAATTCTCTATCAAGAAATATTTCTCTTTGTGAGGAGAAAGTAAAGAATGGTTGTTAAGTCACTAATTTTGTAATACTCACTCAAAAAGTCTTCACCAAAAAGTTTTAGAAACTAACCTTCAGAGCGCAAACCTCCAAAAGGACTGATTTGATGTTTTTATTAACATACCTACAACATGTTTTAAATACTTATTAAGAAAACGTATTGAAACGATTGAGGCCAGTCGTAGCGCAGTGGCACAAAGTACATTGTAAAATTGACTGGTTGTGGGTTCGATCTCAACTGGAGGAGATGAAATATTTACCTAAATGTATATTTCCATTTCTTCGCTCTGGTGTCGAGGCAAAGCGCGGCGATGAGTTCTGCCACTCAATACGCAATGGCTCCAGAATTCTGCAGAAAGTGGGGAATGGAGTGTCTTAACACTAGGTTCCCTCTGCCTATCCTGCTGTGTGCAGGATACAGCGTGAAGCTAATTTATTTATTTTATTCAAAAAAAAATTGAACGTAGCGGGATTTGAACCCGCGCCTCTTTGGACCGTCCAAGAGGCGCCCATAGTCTACAGTCTATACTTTGTCTGAACTGTTAATTTTAACCATGCCTGATATACAGTTACGACTTCCCGAACCGATTCAGTATATCCCACTGACATCAAAGGAGGAACACCAAAATAGAAGGAAATAAGGATATTCGACGTTTCTTAGAATAATCGGTTTGTTTTTTCCGTTTTATTGTATGCTTGCTTTCTATTATTCAAACGAAAAGAGAATTCAATTTAATATGTAACTATATGCGCAAGGGCGGACAGGTCTCGGGTTCGATTTCCATTTGAGGGAATGAAATGTTTAATATTTTTATTTGAGGCAAAGGGCACCGTTGAGTAACATACCTCAACCAACACATAGCAGGGCAGATCTGTTCCCATTAAGACACTTCCGTTCCCCCATTTTTCGCTAAATTCTGAAGACATTACGTGGTAAAACTCAACGCCGCGCTTTGCCTCGTTACCATGTTATATAATTTATTTCCTCGAGTGGGAATCGAATCCACCCTGTCGTGTTTACAACACTAAATTGGTAAACTAATTCTTATCAATAAATTAACCAATCAAACAGACTAATGTTATTTTAAATTTTTACTTTTATTTATTTATTTTTTAAAAAATTAACTTTACCTATCTACTTGAACAAACTTTATAACAATATTTAAATTTAAGATATTTTATAGGTAAATTTTCCCTAGTAAATATCTCGAAAAGTACTAAGTAGTTGTGTTTCGAGACAACTTTCACTAATCGGAGATCACTTTCCAAGAAGGTACAGTGTCTATTAGGTTAGCTACTATAATTATATGTTGGCATAGTAGGCTAGGGAGATAAGAGTCTAGTGTTGAGTCACTCCGTTTCTAATTTAATGCCTACTTTTCGAAATATTGCGTGTAGAGAGGCGGAAATCAACGCCGCGCTTTATGTAGAGTCTTGAGCGGCAGAACGCAACGCTGATTCGCTCTCGTTACATGAGCGAAGAAATAAAAATATAAAATATTTCATTTCCTCGAATGGGAATCGAACCCACAACCTCGCGTTTACAACCACACGCTTGTACCACTGCGCCACGACAACTACGCCATCATATTAACATTTATTAAGTAAGCAAAAAAAAAAAACAAAAAATAGAACTCCAAACCGTATCTACGAACAAACAAACGCGAAACACGTCTGTCTATACTCCTTGGGATTGCACTAGGCTTGTGGCTGTTTAAAAATACTTTCTCATTTCTATCTTACATTATCTAAAACTAAAACCTAATATCTAAGGAACAGAGTTCGAATTCGTTATTTCACATGTGTCGTTTACGTCGTTTCTCTTATGAGGTGATACACAGTATGGCGGAACAGGTCATCGTGCTAAACTATATATTGTTTATACTATATATATATATATCTATATTTATTATGTATATATATATATATACATACACACACACATATATATATATATATATATATATATATATATATATATATATATATATATATATATATATATATATATATATATATATATATATATATATATATACGTACGTAGTATGGGTGTCGGTCGCCAGTCGCTCGAAGGTCACTCACTCCACGAGTTAGTACGTGAATGTTATAGCTATGAATGTATGGTGTTGTACGTTTTTATAACGTTATATTTGGTTTTGGAGTCGCGCTTTTACTCGATTTGCGGGGAGAGGGGTTTTGTGTTTAAGTTCTTGTTGTTGTAGTCTTCAAAAAGGGATATAGTAGAATTTACCTATACATATAAAACGAATTATTATAAGTTAAGTAAGCTTTAAATTAATATCTAATGCAATGATAAAATGTTAAATAACGTTTTTATATAAAATATTTTTATAAAAAAAAGTTATTCTTCTTGATTTGTTTGGACTTTATGGGGCAATAGAAGAAAAAAAATGCGATAATTAACTCCTTTTCACACTGTCATTAACAAAAGCAGAGAATAAGATTTACGAGTACCTATCATAAATATTTTTTTAATTTTTATAAAAAAACATGATATTTTTAATCGCATAATACCTATCTTTATTAAAGGAATCCTTTTAAATATTCTTACAATTACCAAATTAAATTTAGTTAAAGAATGAATTTAGGCACAAATCAAACAGTATAAGTACTTTATAGATAACATATAACAATTTGAACGTGGCGCCTTGGACGGTTTTTTTAATAGGTGCGCATTCAAATCCCGCTACGTTCAAATTTTTAAGCATTTAATCAAATGTATTTTTTTTCAAAAGTATGGAATAATATATTAAAAATTATAAAAATATTATAAGTATTAAACAGTTATCCAGCCACCTACATCTCAAAAATAAAACATAAAAAACCAAATCATTTATATAAAAAAAAAAAAGAAAATCCCCCAAACTCCTACAAAAACACGATATTTCATAGTAAATTGTTCAAGTAAAAAGCATAACATGTTTTTATTCGACGTTTATCGATTGCACGCTTTCTATTTAGAGATGGCGATCTGAGAGATGTGTGTTCGTCTGTTCATGATATATTCTATTAATAATCAAAATCAACTTCACACTGTATCCCGCACACAGCAGGGTAGGCAGAGGGAACCTTGTGTTAAGACACTCCGTTCCCCACTTTCGGTCGAATTCGGGAGGCATTGCGTGTTGAGTGGCAGAACTCAACGCCGCGCTTAACCTCGACACCAGAGTGAAGACATGGAAATATACATTTAAGTAAATATTTCATCTCCTCGAGTGGGGATCGAACCCACAACCAGTCAGTTTTACAGTCACACTTAGTCCCGCCACGACTGGCCTCTATTATATTTTCTATTAAAATAAAATAATATGTAAATAATAAGCGCTGTAACGTTTTTAGGGGCCAGTGGTGGCGAAGTACGAGGTGTGACTGTAAACGCGACAGGTTGTGAGTTCGATTCTCATTGGAGAAAATAAAATATTTAATATTTTCATATACTCAATATGTCCTAATATGAATATAGAGATATAGCGTGAAGTTAAAAAAAAATATATACATATGAAGGTATTGTAATACAATTATTTTTGCAATATTTATTCTATTTCCACTTGGAAGAATAATCATTACGATAAATTTTACGTCTTAAATATAACGCAGTGTTGAGTTACGCCAATCTATGTGTCCAAATTGAGCAAAATTTAAAAAACGGAATATCTCGACGCTAGATTTTCTCTATTATCAGAAAGGTCTTTTAAAATTAAAATTTACAACATATTTAAGACTTTAAAAAAATCTTCTGGGCAATATATTATTTTCCCATTTTATTTATTACTGTACGGTAAGTTGATAAATAAGATAGCTAAACCATGTTAACGACTTTACTAGATGTCGGCTTTAATTAAACTGCATGTAGATAGTAGATGAAAGTAAGAAAGTTTTTACTTATTAAAATATATGTTATAATATATTATTTATAAATTTTAACTGTTAAAACAATTTTTTTTATGTTATAAAAAATACATCGTAGACACAGTCGTGCCATCTTGAATAAAGCTTGTGAAAATTCGAATCTCTTTTAGACGAAAGTTAAAAAGAAATCGATTGAAATAGGTGAATGTTCTACATATAATATTACTATAGTAGCTGTTCACAACTTTGTATAATCCCGTTATTTCTCATTTCCTAAGAAACTTTTCTACGGTCTCCAAGGAACCTTCAACAACAACATTCCATACATTCCAAACATCAGCTTTGTACGCCGTGGAACTCCTGTTTTTTTCTCTATCAGTCACTCAGTGTCGAAGTAAATAAAATGCCAAAAACTGAAGTATATCTTTCTTTATTCCACAAAAATCGAATTTCTGATCCAATTTTGCCCTGTTGTGAGAGCGATGAAATAAAAATATGAATAAATAATAATCGGTTTCCAGGAGGAGCGGGTTCGAGTCCCGCTACGTTCAAATTTTAATACGTCTTCTAAATAAGTAAATAATAATTTATTTCCTCAAGTGAGGAACCCACAGCCATCGATTGCTACAGTCACTCCTCCTCAGCGCCACGACGGCCTCCGTAATTCGATTTGTCCAGATAAACCAAACGAAGTCAACAAATGAAGCACATCTAACACGATAAGGACCGACGTAGAAGTCACGTTTACTACTAGAAGCTACAATACAATACAATATAATACAATACAATGTAATACTAGATCAGCGGCCGCCATTTTGTGAAGACCTGATTACAAATAGATGGTATTATACAAATAATCCAATTCAACAACGAAGCCCAACAATTACATCATGAAACTATAATACAATCAATGCTGTTTCCGAGTTTGAGAGTGTAAATATGATCTCTAGAAATAGTAGAGGAGAGTTTTGGGTTCGATTCCCGTTCGAAGAAATGAAATGTTTAAGATTTAAGATCCTATAGCTGTAGAGTAAGCAGAGGGAACTAAGTCTTGAGACATTCCATTTTGGACCTATTATAGAATTTTCAAGACATTGCGTGATGATACTGACTCAACTAACTCAACGCGACGCTTTATCAAAATAGCAAAATAAAGAACGATAAAAAACCGAAGGTCAATAATAACATTCCATTCTATACAGCTTCAGCTTCACGCTGTATCCCGCACACCGCAACAGAGGGAACCTAGTGTTAAGACACAGCGCGTTGGGTGGCGGAATCTAACACCGCGCTTAGCATCGACACCAGAGCGAAGAAATGAATATATAAAAAAGTAAGTAAATATTTCATTTCCCCGACTGGGGATCGAACCCACAACTAGTCGAATTTAGAGTTGCATTTTGTGCTTCTGCGCCACGACTGGCCTCCCATTCTATACAGTAGTTATAATTTTAAACTCTATAATAATGGAGTAGATTTATTACAAAATACGGTATACGAGGCCGCGTGCCGTGCCAGCTCGCTTTGTAATTCAAGAAGACGCAGCTGCATTTCGAAATGCGTAAAAATCTTGTTCACTTTATCGTCATTGTCATTTTATCAAGTGGGTAGCGGGTTCTAATATGTAAAGAGTAAATAATAATATAAATCTATTGATCTATCTGATAAACTCTAATTAAATATAAATTAAATAAATATACACTTTTGTAGTTTATATAATGAAGCTGAATGGTTTGTTTGATTGAACGCTTCAATCTCAGGAACTATTGATTAAAATTAAATAATTATTTGTATTGAGTAGTCCAATCACCAAGAAGGCTATAAACCATATCACGTTAGTCGGTTTAACGTAACCCACTGTACCCGCGTTTAGTTACTTCTGGCACCTAAATTGATTTAACTCTTAGTTAAAATGGGGAACGGAGGGTCCTAACACTAGGTTCCCTCTGCCTACCCTGCTGTGTGCGAGATACGAGGTGAAGCTGATTTGATTCTTAGTTATTTCCACTAACAAGGCAATCAAAACCGAAGTGTAAAACTAGCACACAGTATATATACATCTAGAACTACTGGAAGACATTTCCAATTTCCTTCGATGCATTCTCTCAGGAATACAAACTAATTAAGACGTTGGATACAAACAGTCCTCTGTCGCGTGGGGATTCGTGAACTTAGTCAATCAATACTGTTTATACGGCCAAATGTAAATGTTGATATAGTAATTTACATACAAGGACTGTAGGTTCAAAGCCGTTTCGTATCAACAAAAACATTAAACGTATGAAAAATAAGTAAGATCTGCTGCTATCATCGGGTTTAACCATAAAAGCCGTCAAAATGTACTGTTATTAAGAAATAAATACCTCTACATTGTAAGCGTCGTAAGTTTTATTATAGTCGAATGTTGGTGACATACAAATAGAAGATTTTTATAAAATTTACAAATAGAACATCTCTCTCTCTCTCTCTCTCTCTCTCTCTCTCTCTTGAGATCTCCATAAATTGATACAAATACTTTTTCAATTCGAACCACTAGTTCCTGAGATTAGCGCCCTCAACCAAACAAACTCTACAGCTTTATAATATTAAAAAGTAAAGATAAAATAAGTATTTTTTTTAATATCTTTTCTTTATATCTAAGTGACAAATGACGCGTTTCTCAATTTCTGACACCCACAGCCTTGTCTTTCGAGATAGAGGAAATGTAATTTATTAAACATACACGTTTTCCCTTGTCGGATTTGAATTCGTGACTATAGGGACACACGATAAGAAAAAAAAACTGGCAATACGCCAGACAATATAAATTATATGGCCGTAGATAATAAATAACAACTACAAGAGTATTTGATTATACAAGTCAATCTAAAAGATTGTTTTAGGAACCTAACCCACTACGACCGCGCTCAGTTAGACGCTGTCCCATTGGGCCACGAATAAACATATATAGCTTCAATATAAGTTATTTCGATATAGCTTCTTTCTTTCGTTACTACCAGACTGGCAGACAAGAGACAACGCACAAACGAAAACGCGCGGTAGAACGCTGTAATGCTGAACGCTGTACTTAAGGTAGCCTAGGGGAGTACTGAGAGAGAATTCTCTCTTCTCTTTTTTTAATTCCCAAAGGTTTTTACGTTTGATAGATCACAAAAACAAAGTTGAGGCCAGTCGTGGCGCAGCGGCACAAAGTGTGACTGTAAATCGGACTGGTTGTGGGTTCGATGCCCACTCGAGGAGATGAAATATTTACTTATTTCCATTTCTTCGCTCGAGTATAGAGGCAAAGCGCGGCGTTGAGTTCTGCCACTTAACACGCAATGCCTCCAGAATTCGGAAGAAAGTGGGGAACGGAGTGTCATACACTAGGTTCCCTCTGCCTACCCTGATGTGTGCGGGATACAGCGTGAAGCTGATTAAAAACAAAGTTACATGGCGTCACTAGTGTTAAAGTAAAACAAAATCGCAAAACAATGGGAAAACACGTAGGAAGGTGATGTAATTACAAACACAACATACCCGATTGTTCAGTAAACATACCTACACACTACTACAAACACGCACGTGAGTCACCTTGTACTGTCGCGTATAATTCATTTAGATATTTATCTAATCTTATGAAAGATTGCAATATTTGATATATATATATATATAGGTTTTAATTAACTGGAAAAATGTGTGTTTTGCATTGTTTTTTTATCAGTTTCACGCTGTATCAAAGGAAGCCTAGTGTTAACGCCTTTACGCCAAATTATGTAGGTATTGCGTGTTGAGTGGCGGAATTCAACACCGCGATTTGAATCGACGCGAGAGCGAAAAAGTGGAAATATTAAATATTTAATCTCGAAAGGGAATCGAACTCACAACCTGTTGCGTTTATAGTGCAAGCTCGTGCTTCACGATTGGACTCATAATTTTATTATAATAAAAGTCATTTGCCAAAATAATTAGTTTTTTTTTTTACTTATCACTCGTATGCTCCGTATAGCAAAGTAGGTAGAGTGAGCGAAATGTCAACGTGACACTATTTTTTACCCGACTGTGGCGAAGCCCAAAAGGGCAGTTATGATTTAGCGCGCATGTATATACATCCGTTCCTTTGTTCCCCTGAAACTGATAAACCAGTGAACCAATTTTGATAAACGTTACGTAGTTAGATTTGTCTCTATTACACGAGAATCACTAGATATATTAATTGAATTTATGCAATCGAATTTTCTATTTTTTATTATTATAAAAATGCGTACATTCACACTGTTTACCATCAAAAGCAAAATCATTTCCACCAACATCCCATAGAATCATTAACCCCATAAAACCCATGTATACACACATATACACACACATACACACACATACACACACATACACACACACACACGCTAACACACACACGCGCGCCGCCCACACCCGACTCGTCCTTGACAGCGCCGCGTTTGTCGTCGCTCAGTTTATTTCTGACCGACTCCTGCCGGACTTGTGTTTATCTATTTTTGAATACTATTTTACGTTTTTTTTGGATACTTACTTACGACATATGCATATCTTCTTCATTTTTGTATGATGGAAAAATAGATTATAATAATTTGACGTTAGCATGACATGTCTGGATAAAAGAGGTTAAAAGAGGTTGCGGGTTCGCATCCATTCGTGGTGATGATTACATTTATATTATTTCCATTTCCTCGCTCTGGTAGACAAAGCTGCTTAGTTTCGCCGCTCAATACGCAATGTTTGACTTTATGTTTTATTTATTATAATTTAAATAGCAACTAGGTTCCCATGTTTCCTTTGCTGTGTGCGGGACCCAAATACTTTAGTAATCAAAGTAGACATTCAATACAAGTCATCCTTACATATTATAATGTCGACAAATACTAAAAGTTATCACAACAACGCATTGTTTTATAGCAGTACCTACATCAATATATGTGGATATAGGTATGTATACGTGCGCACGCGCAGGTGTGGTCGCGCGCATTCGTACAGACTCATTTCAGATATGCACCCGTGGCCGTGACTCACCGGACTTCCTTTCAGATGCTATAATAAGAATGTCTTTTTTTTCTTTGATAAACCGTTTTTTTTCGCAATTTTTTTATGATTTTTGATCATAGATAGGTAGCAAGTTTCATCCGAGCGAGAAATTTGTTTTAAATTGCCTTAATTTTGGTCTATTTCGTAGAAATTGTGCTTTTATTTGGTGAATGGTAAACTGTTTTGAATATTCGGGTAAGTCTTTTTATTTTTGTTTTCGTATTAGCGTGATCGGTCTAGCACACTGGTTCCCAACCAGTGGCCTAAATATGGTCCGCGAACGATTTAAATTTTATGACTGGGGATTGTGGGGCAGGCGAAGTTTTTGTTTGATTATGACAGTTAATCTTTATTATACCTGCATGCATAGTGGTAATTGCAAGTAAAGTTTGGGAACCCCTGGTCTAGTAGCAGCTAACTAGCAGCGCGGCGCGTAATCTACAAAGATGATGTGCGATACGAAATAATAATGTAATTTACTTTTAGTATTTGTTTTTTATAGAGGTGAATGGAAAGGACCGATAACGTAGAGGTCGATGGAAAAGTCCGTGTTTTATTATCGTCGAATTAATTTAAATAATAAACAAGATCGCTCTGACAGAATTAAATTTAAACATTGGTAGTGAGTTCAAATCTCTTTCTGAGACACTTGTATTTGATTTGCTTTTTTATTTATCTCGTAAATCATCAGTTTTTACCAAATAATTTGGCAAAAATGAATAAAAAAAAAATGATCGATAGACGTTTCACCAACCAGCTTCAATATAATATTTTCTTCACATGAAACGATAAACTTAGTTATTATAATAAAATAATAAATACCAAGTATTTTTTTACTCTCAATTCTTTAACTTTACGCCGTGTTTTGCCTCGACACCAGAGCGAAAAAATGAAAATATAAATTTAAATAAATATTTAACTTCCTCAATTGGGGATCGAACCCACAACCACTTGTGCCCCTGCGCACTGACCTCTATCCTAAGTATATCTATATATATACATATATATATCAGATTTCAACACGACACGCCGGCACTCGAAGCTGCGATCGAAACTATTGCAATTACTGGATGTAGGTCTCAGGTCACGTGGGTTACGTGACGCTCTCTTATTGTTCCGTGGTGGGTTCGTGGTTCAATTTGGTTTAACGGTTAGGTCTTGGTGTTAGGTAACCTTGTTTTAAGTGAAATTGTAAATTATTAAGCTTAGTGTTTGTAAAGTATTATTTTGATGTCGGTGGTCACGGGTTTGAGTTTCGTTTAGATAAATATTTTAATTTTGAATCATGTGACAAGCATGCTATAATTTCAAATATGTTAACAAAAACCTTTTCTAGATATTGAGATCGTCACGATTTTTCGCATATAATGAAATACATTTCAGATTCGGACTTATTTTTTTTTAAGTTTATTACCACAGTAAAAAAAGAAATTTGGGAACTAAAGTTTATAGGGATCAGAATGTCTGATATGTCACGGCGTCCTTCCAAAACTCGGCGGAGAGTGGGGGGGAACGGAGTGTCTTAGCATTACGTTCCGTATGCCTACCCTGCATGTGCGGGATACAGCGTGAAGCTGATTCGGAATGTCTTAACTATATACAAATACAAATTTCGAAGTAAGACGATAAGGCTTAATAAGCGAGCGCTTAGACAGCGCAGAGACGCAGGTTCGACTCCAGATACGTTAAAATTTACAAAACAAAGCCAGTTCCCATACCTAACTTTATTAATAATAAGTTTCTTAAAATAATATAATAAATAGGTAGACATTAGCACCCACTATTTAAATATAATATAACAACGACTGCCAAGTATCTAATCTATGTATATATTTCCGCGTTCCTTTGTTATTCTATCTAATTTTACTTTGGCTTTAAACTACATATATGTACTATACTACATACTAATATTATAAATGAGAATGTAAGTTTGTTTGTTACGCTTTCACGCCGAAACTACTCAACTGTATTTCACGAAACTTTGTAAACATATTCTTATAAAAAAATATATTTCTCTTGTGACCTAACCTTCGTAAATTATAATATTATACACATAAATGTATTATATTACTAATACTATTAAATTAATTTCACAAACTGGAACAGTTTGGTTGACCGTATCAATTTCAAAAGGAAGTACTGAATTTAAAAATATATTTTTGTATTGAATAGTCGATTTATCGAAAAAGGCAAACCTATATATGTATATATAATCACGTTAATAGTTTCGATAGAACCGACTGACACAGACACCTTGGGCACTTTGTCATGTGTTTTATACATTTTTTTTTTCAGCTTCACGCTGTATCCCACATTTAGCAAAGTACACAAAGGGAGGCTAACGTCACTCCGCTCCCCACTTTTCCCCGAACTCTAGAGGCATTGCGTGTTAAGTGGCGAAGCTCAACGCCGCGGTTTGCCTCGAGCGAAAAATTAAAATATTGAATATTTCATTAGCTCGAGTGGGAATCGAACCCATTACCTATCGCATCACGACTGGCCTCACTCAATGAATATTTTTCTTTGAATATATTAGACGATGGAGCTTATGTATGTGCCTGATTTGATCAAACTGGCGACAATTATAAGTTGAATGTGGAGATTCCACTTTTCCATTATTTCTGCTTTATTATAGACTTTATTATATGAAAACAAAAGTCTCAGAATAAAATAATTTAGTTTAAAATTAAAATGAAGAAAAACTTAATAAAAATCAAAAACACCTATGCAAAATACAAAGAATATTTGCATAAAAAAAATCACATTCAATATTAGTTAAATACCTATAATATAAAAAAAAATCTTTACGAGAAAGTTTTTCACAAATCTCTCTAACAATAGCCGGATCCCAAAAAGGGTTTTCAATCACACCAATCCCTTTATATATATTGAAGGAGAATTCCGTATACTTCGGTGGCTTAAGGAATAAGCTTTATAAACCTAAAGTAGTAACGCACTTTTTTCTATATATTTTATTATAAAATATATATATTTATATGGTATACGTAAAAGAAAAAGGCTAGCTATTTATTTTGTAGAATTTAATCTATAGGTATAACTTTTCTGTTACTGAGTGACAGACAGACAACGCACAGACGAAACTACTGAACTTAGAAAGTTGAAATTTAGCATCGATTTAGATGTAAAATTTTATGTACTTTAATGCATCCTTAAGTTAAGGAGAATAAGTGAGCACAACTCTATGATAAATTAGAAAATATGGGAACAGAAATAACGAAAAAAGAGAGTTTTTTCATTTTATCTCCTAAAGTCTCTCCTAAAGTTTAATTGTATACCATTTTCAATAGCCAAAGATTGAAAACTGGGAAAACACTAAACTCTCTGCGCTCAAATAAACAAAATAGTACATATAAAATACGATCTGGTCCTCCTGGTCGGTCCAGGCGCGGGTTCAAGTCCCGCTACGTTCAAATTTTCTAAATAAATATTTTTCTTTCCTAAGTGTGGAATAACACTTTAAAAATGTAAAAACATACGATCTAAATCAAAACACACAGTACATAACACCGATTAACTAACAAATCTAGATTTATATACGCACAAAAGTATGCAGATAGCAATTTATGAACAAAAAAACAAACAGTTTGGCAACACTTTGCCAAAAGTAGAAGCAAGTAGGTCGCGGGGGGGGGGGGGGGGGGGGGGGTGTCACGAGGAAGGGGAAATATAACGATGTTTTCCACACGTTGGGCCCTCGCCAATGGCTCCCGTTGATCTATACCTATTGTCGTCGTCGGGTAAGATAAGTAACGAGTTTTGAAGTAACACTATACTTTACGTAGTATTCTATGGTTATTTATTACTATAGTAGTTGAGTTTTCGTTTTTATAGTAGAGTCAAGGTAAAAGAAAAAAATAAAATAAATAAATCAGCTTCACGCTGTATCCCGCACACAGCAGGGTAGGCAGAGGGAACGTAGTGTTAAGACACTCCGTCCCCCATTTTCTGCTGGATTCTCGAGGTATTGGGTGTTGAGTGGCAGGACTCTACGCCGCGCTTTGCCTCGACACCAGAGCGAAGAAATGGAAATATAAATTTAAGTAAATATTTCATCTCATCACATGGGGATCGAACCCACAACCAGTCGGTTTTACAATCACACTTTGTGCGCCTGCGCCACAACTGGTCTCAAAAAAGAGGAAGGAATCTAAATTGTGATGTCATTTAAATTTTTGAAATGAATTAAATAAGAAGTATGGGAAACTATACAAAAATGTTATAATGTTTACAGGTTTTACCATATCTAACATCTATATGTATATAAAACTTAATCTCTAAACAAAGGTAAAAACGGGGGTCCCAAGGACCTGTTTATAAAAGGATTTGGAAAGCTTCCATCCACTTTCCTTCAAAAATCCTTTGTGGCTATACCGAAAGAACGAAGCCAAGCAAAAAATTTTAATAAATTTTCCTTATAAAAAAGTCAAGATATTAAAAACGGTTAAATGGACTAAAAATGTGAATAAATTCTGATGCAAATTTTACCTCATTTGGGAGTCAAACTCGCGACCGTACAGTTGTGCGAAATAAATTACTTTTGTGGTATTGCGTCATAAGGTCGTATCGTCCTATATAGTCTGCCACTTAATACACGAACAACTACGTAATTATAAAGTAAATAATGTTATCTTTTTATCAGCTAACATTAAATTCTGGTGTTATAATAAAATCTAAATAAAGAAAATACCATTTAAATACTGTATTAAAATAGATTTAATGTATTCTTATTTTTTAAAGCATGTTGTTATCTTTATTCAAATGTGGTGAACGGAGTGTTTTAACACTAGATTCTTTAAAAAAAAACAAAGTCGGGTACGTGACAGAATATTACTATATAAGTTTCTAAAAAATAAAAATAATAAAACATCAAATATCGATTATCAAAAACATAAAAGATAAGCATTTTCTGTATGGTCATATATGGTAGGTATCTATACCTACATTTCTTGCAAAAACAGTATTAAATTACGCCTATTTGGCGAAAGGTCGCCTACGATAGTAACACGAGAGTATCGGGGAACGGCGGTGGGTGTCATCGAACTTGCACTTTGTACCTACGTACCTATTGATAAGCTAGCTAGCTTAGGCCCGTGTTTATAAACCGCTCTCAACTTTGAGATCGATCTTGAGATGACGTTTTAATTTAAAAATTATATATCTATGAATGAAAAAAAGCATCTCAAGATGGATCTCAGACTTAGAGCGGTGTGTAAATACGGGTCTTAGTTATTTGTGTATGTCAGGTTGTTGGCAGAGAGATGCGTCACTGTGCCACTTTATGCCTATTCTTAGAGACTAGGGCACTAGGTAGTGTCAAAACACTCCATGAAAATAATTAATTTCTCTCATTGGTACTGAACTTATAACCCGTGCGTTCACAGTCAAATGTTTTCCCACTGCTCCCCAATTGTCTAGGACTTTAATAAAGCTAAATAAATTCTTCAAAATAATATATGAATCCACGACTACCTGCTGTTACACTTACGCGCAGCTAGTTACACTAACCCTTCTACTCTAGGTCTCTTGAAGACATTATAACAATAGTGATGTAATAATACGAAGTCCACATTACATTACTACTAGACTTCTATAGTTATAATGAATCATCAATAAGCAATATTTTATAATTTTCTTATTTATTAAGATTTTAATATTGAGACTTGTATAGACTAAGCATATAGTAACTAGCAACGAATAACAAAACAATGAAAAAATGTAAGTATTTACTTATGTGGTTCAACGGCAGTGTTGAGTTACGTAGTGATTCTAACGTATTTACAACCGCGACCGGGATAACTAAGGATCGTTAATGTTAAAATTAATAAATAGAATACAGCAAATAACATTTCCAACTATGTAATGTTAAATCTTGTGTCTTTGTCTTTATCCAACTTCGAATCGATCTTGGTAATATAAGTAATCGTCGTAATATTTAATTTTCTTTTGGGTTTTTAGGTGAAACTCGATATTGTTTTCAAAATACTTCTGTCAGAGAAAAGAACGGTTTGAAGCTCCACCATTGGGTAAAATGGATATACAGTTATGTTTATTATTATTTTTTTAGTGTCACGCTGTATCCCGCATATATAATGGTAGATAGAGGGAAATAGAGCAACAACCCGCTTCAACATAAGTCCATTCCTTTAAATGACAAGATGATGATTTGTAGGTAAAAGATGCCAAAAAAAGGTAGAGTTCTTCTCAGTTGGGTTCCAGCGTGATGGAGCTGGAACATCGTTTCTCACTAATAATATACATACATAAAATCTACTACTAGGTTTTAAATAAGAATATAGTATGTATATAGCAAATATGTAATCTTGACGGTCAAGGCCGATCGATATCGTAATTCGTATCTGAAGTGACCTTCGAACGGCGTTATCGCGTCCGCTATAATCTCACTTTAATAAGAATTTAATTTTGTGTTGCTATGAACGCATATCGATGTTTAAATCGAATATTTTTCCTTTTGTAATTATTATAATGACATATTTGTAGTGATGTTTCGATGTTTATAACGATTTGTTAATCGATTTATTGTAATTCGTATGGACATTTTTAATGTATCGATTTTCCTTATAATCTATTCTAGTGTTTTTGTTACATCGTTAAGTTATGAGGCCAGTCGCAGTGCAGGGGCACAAGCGTGTGCTTGTAAGCACGATAGGTTGTGAGTTCGATTTCCAGTTGAGGAAATGAAATATTTAATATTTTCTTTTGTTCCCTCTGGTGTCGAGGCAAAGCGCGGCGTTATGTTCTGCCACTCATGACGCAATGCCTTCAGAATTCGGCGGAAAGTTGCTTGTTTTAGGTCTCTGGAATTTTTTGGTATAAAATCTGAGTTACTCTTTTTTAGAAGTAGCCAGTCAGATTCCGTCATGGATGACTTTAGAACTTCAATAAAATAAGTGCAATTTATGTAATAACAGAAATAAAATGGTATTCGTTTCTTTAACCTTTTAACTTAATTTAGTTATATCGAATTAGTTGCACCTATGTTAAGTTCATTTGACACTAGGGTCCCAGGTTCCGTTTAGTTACCCTACTTTGTGCAGAATATAGCGTACATTACGCTATTATTCAGCAAAATTAGTCTCCAAAAGAAGAAGAAAATGGAAGTTCCTTGTCACGTTATAGCCAAAGATATCTAATATAGATAAAATAAAACAACAAAATGTCTGTATAAAGATGATATAACCCACAAGGTTACATGAACGACGTTTTTATAATATACATCATAAGAGTTCGTTTGAGGAAAATTTATATGTAAAGTGTAATTAAAAATTGCATAAGCGACGAGACTTATTTAGATATACTTATATGTAAGTTTATAAGAACTCTAGCAGAATATTCAGACGAAGTGTAGTGTTAAGACACTCTGCTCTGTTTGTAGGCATTGCTTGTTGAGTGGCCTCAACTCTGCCTCGACACCAGAGAGAATAAGATATGAAAATATTAAATGTTTCGTTTCCTCGACTGGAAATCGAACCCTCGACCTGTCGAATCTATAGACACACGTTTGTGCCTGTAAACGTTGACTGGCCTCATTGATCAATTCTCATCATGATGTGAACTTCTGTTCAGTAATATAAGTTTGTGTTCAATTTTTGTTATGATGGAAAAGTGAGTGGTAAGAGAGGTAGGTGGAGACCTCGGTTGACCTTCGAAAACACAGTATCAAAGATACTGGAGGAAGGTCACGTAAAAAGCATAAGGACCCCCCGGAGGGCATGTATGAGGGGTTGATGACAGTGGACGAGGCGAAAGAGGTTTATACAGACCGTAGCGTTTGGCGATACGTTACTACGGGACGACACTACACTAGATATAAAGTGTGAATCTAAGTTAAGTTATACATTTTTGTACTAGCAGTAAGTAATGCAGTAGTATGCCTATAAATATAATCATATAAAAAAAAGAAGCCAAAACACCTATTCCTACGAATATTCTAACAAAAACTAGAATAGAAGCTAGAACTTTCTACAATTGATGACTTTGCTAATAAGTAAAATTGACTTTGCAAACTGGTTACAGTGTGTGGTTACACACGAGACATATAGGTTACTCCGTAGTCCGTAGTTCTGACCTGGTTGCTAGAAACGTGAGGCATTCCAACACAACCACTCAGGTCATCCATCTCTACATACCTACTATATTAGTGTAGACGCCTAAAATGGTTTCGATCGTTTAGGTTATAACGTGTTTACACATCTGCTGTTGGTAGCCATACGTGGCAAGTAACAAATAAACAACTACAGTATACTTGAGACGCTTTATGCCTCATATTTGGAGAGTGAACAGGTATAACCAAGTGTGTGAGAGGCTTTCCGCCTCACACTCAGACGGTGAACAGGTATACGTTGCACTTAATCTAGACTTACCAACGGAAGCAAAGACAAATATGAACCAATACACAGTAGTACAGAGCGGACGCGGCCACCTCGCACCTCTCGCGAGGCGGGCCACGTCACGTCACGTCACGTCACGCACCTCGCGACCTCGACGAGCACCTCCCCCGCCGGCGTGGACCACACCATGCTCCGGCACTACGTATCACACATTTGCGTTCCCGAATGATAACGAATGCCAAACAAAAAAAAAACACGCGGGGCTCCCAAGAAGGTCGCGGTGGTTTTTTGTTGCGAGCTGGCAACGCCGCGCCGGTGCACGGTGGCCGGACGCGCGTACGGTCCGCGCGGCTCCCATTGGCCGAGTGCGGCGGCGGCCATCGCGCCGCGCGCCGCGCCCGGCCAATCGCGGCCGGCCCCGCGCCCCGCCCACTGCCCGCGGCCCTGTTGCACGCGCGGCGCGGCAGTCGCGCTCCGCACCTCCGCTACACCACTCGTGTTGTGACAACAGGGAACATGGGAATTTAGGATGCAAGTATAAGTATGAAATGCCTTAAACTAATAAGTGTTAACTTATCGATTTAAAGTGAAATACCGGTAAGATTTGCTGGAGATGCGTCTCGTCTCTATCATAACAAAATACAGCTTAAACTCACTAATAACTTAACAATTTAACTATACTATTTACGTACAACCTTCAATGATTTCCTTCATTTAGAACCAATGGGTGTTAGTACCTGAAACAAATGAACAATATTTAATAAATAAATTGTTAATTTAGCACTTGTAGTGGACACGAACTAATAAAGAAAACAAAATTTAAAATATTTTTCACGCAGTACATATTTTACATAAAGTGTAAATTACTATTAAGTAGTTCGTAAAACTATGCTTAGTAACGTGATAACAGTTTATGATTATAATAAATGTATGTTTAGATGAAAGTCACATGTTTTCTATGTGTATTAATAATTATATAACACTAAACGACATTATGTACTACATTATATCAGAGTTATTAGTAGAATATTTTTAGTAATTTATGTCAAAAGTAAACTATTGTTAGATACTATTTTCTTTGACCTGTTTTGATATAATTATTGGATCTGCTGTTATTGAATTATTTTAGATTAGCTAAGTGAGATTTTTTAAATTTTGTTATGGAAAGTTTTAAATATTTTTATCAATCTGGAATCTGTTCTCCAGTTTATGATCATAAAGCAGTATAGACTTGTCTGATTATTAAAGTTATATATAATAATCAATAATTATGTTTCTATTCCCCGAAAAAGACACAACCTAAGTGAGTTTATTCTCAAAAACAGACTTCCACACTCGTAAGATTTGTTAATCTACGCTTAGTTATTGGAATTGCGGTGTTAAATTCCGCAATCCAACACACAATATCTAAATAACATAGATAAACCAAATAAACATTATGTTAATGATATATCAATAGAATACCATTTATCCACAAGGAATTTGAAGTGCGGGCGGAAATCTACATTTATATAGAAAAAAAATATATGCGTAGGCGTGTCGTGTCGTACGACTGTGGAATGCGACAGAGTCGGGCTGCGCCGGCGCATGATTACACACGTGGCCGCTATATATGTTTATTATAAAGATGTAATTATATATATATATATATATATATATATATATATATATATATTTCAATTTTCTCATTTCTTATCTTTTTCATCCTATATTTAAAGAATAGGTAAAACTTTTGTCGCATTAATACTGCGTTAACGGCATTCTGTTCTATTTTACCTGTAAAATTTGTATCCGAGAATTTCGAAACATCATTTGTAGCTAGTTGTCAAAATTCCTACAGGAACGGAGAAAAGGATTTTCCATTTTACGTCGTCCATGCAAACAAAAGTTGCTGGCGACGACTGCTATTATAATAAAAAAAATATGAAAATTCTAATATATTTATTTGTAATAGAATGTATTGGATGTGGATAGTGGTTATATAAATTATATGTACGTGACGTGATCAGTAACTATGATGCAATATTATTAAAATGTTTTTTTTTCCCTATACAACTATGTTTTTTCTTATTTCAAAAAAACTATAATAAATACATATAATGGTCATTGCTCATTTTAAAAAGATAATAATAAAAAGATGACATAATAATACGTAATCAGCTCAACCTTGACTAAAAATAAAGGTCAATTGATATAAAATATAATGAGTTATACATAAGAGAATAAATCGTTGTCGAATGTTTTAATGTAATTTTTGTATTAAAAATTGTTAAATTCTGTCTTTACTCGATGCCATTGGGCGTGGGAATAGGGCGCGTGTTCAGAGCCCACCCCAGAATAGTCCTGAGCCCAACCCAGAAATTTTACTAACATAAAATTGGCTTAAAAACAATTAAAAAAACCGTTTTCACGATCACATTTGTTTAAAGCTATAGACCTTAGTAATTGAATTAAAATATAATAAGTTATAGTACAAATTGAACCCACGAACATCTGTAAATAATACAACTACACGAAACCTAGACGGTTTCTATAATAAAATAAAATAGTAACGAACTATTAAATGAGTTCTACAAAAATTAAATACATTCATAAAAGGATAATTCAATAACAAAACAAGTATTAAAATAAAATAATGAATACGTTTCACAAATTACAATTAGTAATGATATGAATCATTAATTAACTACAAATTTGATACAAAAGAGATAAGTTAATGATATTTTTTCAATAGAATTAATGATATAATGATTCGGCCCACTCTCGGAATAATGAAAGATCATTCGTTATGTAAATTTAAATATCGCCTGTTCTATTAGTTTAGTTCGAAGATTCTTTATCTTGTGAAAATTCTATTTGTAATGAGATAAAGGCTAAATAACGGATAAGAACAAATTTTAAACAAGTTCATTAGTGATAACCAGGGTAGAAGATTGTTGTGGCGCAACGTCTGATGGTTTTGGGTTCGATTCCCAATCGTGGGGCTCTTTTTAGTTGTTTGCCCTGCTGGTATAGACCAGCAGAGCAATGCAATAAGGAATATATCGTGAAGCTAAAACAAAACCAGGTTTGTAATAGAATAAACCATCACAAGTGAAGTAACACACGTCTTTTAATCTTTTTAAATAATCCAAATCCAAAGAAAAATACACGGAAACGAGTAAAAAAATTTAACGTAGCGGGATTCGAACCTGCACATCTTGTAAACCGTTCAAACTCTTGTCGCCAATATAGCTATCCGTTACTAGTTATATATTGTTATCTTTAAAGTTTAAATTGAAGATTAAATTTATTTATCTTAGATTTAAATGTTAAGCGAGACATTTTTAGAATACCTAGGAATAGGACTCGTAGACGGCCATATGTGAGTGGTCCAAATTACCTACTAAAAAATCACTGCTTGTCCTAGACCACCACTGGGCAAGGCCGCTGCTGCCAAAGGATTCTACCGTAAACATTGGTTCCGAAAGAGACCTATGAGTACAGATACTGCTAGTAATTTAGGAACCAACCAGAAACCAGAGACTTTTGTCTCTGGATGGCGGCGACATTGTCAATATCGAAAATAATTCAATATTTATTGTATTAAATAAATTATTAACATTATTAACATTATTCAAAACAGGGAATTAGGGCTATTAATTAATTCTATACTAGGAAAGTGGTTAAATATGCATCTGTTTAACGAAGGTAGGTACGTTGTATCATTAAACAAAAATGGGAACATACTTCCTTTCCTGTTCATTTCCTCTTAATTTCACATTTATTTATTTAGAATATTTACAGTAATAGCATCCATGGTATTAACAAACATATAACTGTTTTTATAGAATTCGTATCAAATTAAGAAATTGCTTGCTGAGGACTTGAGAGACGAAACTCAACACCAAATTTTCTCTTATCAGAGTGGAAAAATGAAAATTATTAATCACACCAAGTGGGAATGGAATCGACAACTACCGCCTTAACAGGCGAACGCTGTCAAAATATCCACAGAAAAATATCTTTATACGTGCATATAGATATTTTAAATATAAATAAATTAAATCAATAAATAAAACTTGTTCATCATCTTCATCAACATATGTACGTTCAAAGGAAGTAAAGCATCAGCTTTACAAAGGCTCAAGCTTACATACTAAGACGATTTGATATTATCTAACATTATAATACTAAAACTACATCAATATATGTTCAAGATTATTAATTTATTGTTAAGTTTTATAAAGACCGTAATGGCACAGTGGTATACGCTTGTGCCTCACACGAACGGAATGTATTTCGGACACTAGGTTCCTTGTCAAACGTCCCTTCAGTTCCAGCATCGCCGCAAATTGTAGGTCAAAATACACACATACAAACATACATACATTTTATACTAAAATATATGCTATATAGTATATATATATAGTCCCAAGGACTTCCATTACGCGTCCCAGCGGTCGGTCATATTTCTGGTAATCTTAATTAATTGGCTCTCGGGCTGGCCGGAGCTGGAGGTCGTTGCCTAGCGACGGGCAGCCCTGAGACCCGAAATATATGAAATTACACTTGACCTTTATTGATTGTGGACCCTAAAGAAGATTTATTTTAAAACTGTATTTTTATTTATATATTGAAAAATGTTTTAGATTATATCATATCCTGTACTCAAGATGGAATGTCTTGAAAATTTGATAGAGAGGGAGGAATGGAGTATCTTAACATTAGATCTGCGTTGCTTATTGTGCTATATCGCGGAATTCAGTGTGAAGCTAAAAAAATCTTAAAAAATAGTTTTACCCATACCATACCTACTATCTTTACCTAGCCTTCCCTACCAAATGCGAGATCCAGAAAACTAAAAAAATACGAAAACTCAAGAACAGGCTCAATAAATATCAAATAAATACATAAATAGAGATACTTACATTAGAACTCCAATAATATCTACATACCACCTTATCACGTACCACGTACTATCGTACGTTATGTAAAGAAAGCTATATTTATTTTTTAATTTATAGACAAAGAAATGGAATTTAGTCATAGCCATTTGTTGTTATTAGTATTACCAGGCTGTATCTTTTTTTAATTTACCCTATCCAGAACATTTACAATACAACAACTCTTACAAAATTTAGAATATAAAGCACCTACCCAGTATTTACAAAATAAATAAATCCAACAAATATAGGCTATTAAAACTTGTTTTTCAATCTACCCATCCATCAAAATACACGGCGCTGGGGTTGTTTTTCCGCAGAACTGTCTAGAACATTCACAATGGGAACAGCTGATTCGCTCATCCGGGCTCAAGGTCCCCTAGGCCGAGGTTGCCCCCCCCCCCTTCTCCCCCTCCGGCCCCGGCGGGGAGGTGAACGCTCGCCACACCGCCCCCGCGTAGGGGTTGCAAAAATTCGATATATTTTGATTAAAAGCGAAAAGAGATGATAAATTAAGTAAAAGTAACGCAGTGTAACCGCGATGAAAGTTAAACGCAGTTGTTTTGAAATATAAAAACCAGCGTTTTTTGCCTACATTTGTAGAATTAAGTCTATTTAATTTAAATTTAAAAAATAATTAACATTAGCTAGACACCAAGCGAGAGCGCCATAATGGCACTTCAAATGTTACATTTTAAATAGCAACTTTCATATGCTGCAGTATATAGAGGTTATGGATTGGATTCCCATTCGAAGAAATTAAATATTTTAATACATATAGGCCAGTCGTGGTGCACGAACGTGGAGCACAAAGTAAGACTGTAAAATCGACTGGTTGTAGGTTCGATCCCCACTCGGGGTAACGAAATATTTATTCACATTTATATTTTCATTTCTTCGCTCTGGTGTCGAGGACAAGCGCGGCGTTGAGTTCCACCACTCAACACGCAATATCTTTAGAACTCGGCGGAAAGTGGTCAACGAAGTGTCTTAACACAAATATTTTAATATTTCCATTTCTTCGCTGGAGGCAACGTTGGATTGAATTGAAGAGGCGTAGAGTTGCTACTCAACACACAAAACCTTCAGAATTCGGCGGAAAGTGAGGAGCGGAGTGGCAATATACTACACACTCTTTGCCTGCTGTATCCCGCAACTGCTATAAGTTGCGTGATACAGCGTGAATCTGAAAAAAAATTACTGCAGTATACGCATTGGCGTAAATACGGCACGCAGGGTGAGTTTCGAAGGGAAGAAATAAAAGAAATAAAACTTTAAACTACATATAAACTAACTACTACAGATGAATGCCAGAGATTTACTCTTAGTGCCTTTTAGTTGGTTGGCAAATGGAAAATTTAACACATTTCTTATATTATATATTATATTTTAAAAGTTTAGTCAAAATTTGGGTCGCGTCCGGATTTGAAGCCACACTTACTAAATAGCATTAATGTTTACATTTAATTTATGAAGAAGTTTCCCATTTCTTCCCACATGGCAGGGTGGGTAGAGGAAACTTATTGTTGAAACAGTTTGTTGCTCAATTTCTGCCCAATTTTAGAGATGTGTGTTAAATGGCGGAACTTGATGTCGCGCTTTTGTCTATTATTACGATTAAATGAACCATTTTATTTTCAGCTTTACACTGTATCCCGTTTATAGCAGGATAGGGAGAGGAAAACTGGGAATTAGGTGTTAAGACACTCCTTTCCCCATTAGGTTCCGTTCTCCACTTTCCGGCGAATCCTTGTGGCATTGCGTGTTGAGTGCCGGAACTCAACTCTCAACTTAAAATAATAACTTAAACACAAAACGCCAAAAGTCTGACGCCACTGCGCCATGACGGCCACTAAATGTATACTACTAATGTATAAATAATTCATGAATTTTACATATAAAACTTAACTTAGCTTCACGGTTTATCCCTAGCGGGGTAGTTAGCAAGAGCGGATATTCCGTTTCTCCACTTTCCACTGAATTCTGGAGGCATTGCGTGTTGAGTGCCGAAACTCAGCGCCGCGCTTTTGCCACGACACCAGAGCGAAGAAAATGAAAATATACATAAATGTAAATAAATATTTCATCTCCTCGAGTGGGGATTGAACCCACAACCAGTCGATTTTGCAGTCACACTTTGTGCCTCTGCGTAACGACTGGCGACTTTTACATATAGGTATTAATAAATTCATTTAAAGTTTAAACACGTAACAAGATGGCATGTATGAAGAGGTTGATGACAGTGGACGAGGCAAAAGAGGTATGTAGAGACCGTAGCGTCTGTCCTCTCTGATTACCCCGCTAGGGATACAGCGTGAAGCTAGTTATGGTTTATAGTTACGTAACAAGATATAAGTAAACTTTTAAGTACTCTTAGTTAAGTATTCTTTGCAATATTAAATATTATTTAAAATATATGTCAAGAGTAGGAAGACACGAAGATTGATCGGTCTCTGCACACTCTTGCAATCTGAGATAAGATAATATACAATATTTTTGAACAGTAGTTCTTCAGATAATAGTCAACTAGTATTATAAGATACTAGTATACACTTGTAACTATGTTTTCGTACTTTCGGACTGCAAGATGAGGGAACCTTGTTGTTTTTTATCCCCGTAGGTTAAGCAATATGCTAAATTTAATTTTTTTAAATTTTATATTTAGTCTGACCATTTTCTATCAGTCACACAGTAACGGAAGAGTTTTACAATATATAGATTTTTGGTGTAACCTCTGTCCTGGGTCCGTTTGTATGTATTGTTGTAAATGTTTTTTTTTTTTCAAACAAATATAGTAAAAGTTTTTAACTGATAATTATTGTTAATATATATTTAATAATTCTAAAAAAGGAAAAAAGTAAAAAAAATCACGTCATTATTTTATAAATAATAATTTGTATATAATTAATTAAATTTTTACATATTTTTCGTAAGTGTAAGTAAGGTATATAATAGTAGGTATAACTCTTGTTTTCTGACTATAAAAATACATCAGAATCGCTCTGATCTATATTTTAACACAAAAAACAAATATACATAATCAACATTCCTGTTAACACCATACAAAAATAAAGAGATTAAAGTTAATCCAAATAAGTACAGGATTAGTATAAAATAATATTTTCCACAAATCATCCATCATCGAAATAGAAAGAAATGATTTTGTAAAAATCTCGTAACCTTCGTTTTTAGGGCAAGGTCGTTTTATATAGTTGGTTTTAATGATAATATATACACTATACAGCGTTTAAACCCACTTGGTCTCCCACTGTAATTGCTACGTAAAGTGCTGGTGACATTTATGTTACATTTGAAAGGCATATAATGGACAGACAGACAGTGTCTTAGTTCTATAATTTGTTAATTTTTAACTTATATTATTATAATAATAGCTGATTCTGGTTGAAACCGGTTTGTACGCAACTAACTAATGACTTTTATATATAAAGTGTTAATAATTTTAACGATATTTTATAAAATGTTATTCACAGTCTTAATACAGATAAAATTAAATTTCGTACACAGCAGGGTAGGCAGAGAACCTACTGCGAACACACTCCGTTTCCCACTTAACGCCGAATTTTGGAGAAATTGCGTGTTGAGGGGCAGAACTCTACGCCCACTCGAGGAAATATTTCATTTCCTCGAGTGGGAATCGAACTCACAACCAGTCGCATTTACAGTCACAGACTTTATAATATCAGTACAGATATATTATAATAACCTGAAGAGCAGGTTAATGATGATAAGTTTAGGAGTAATACGTAATAATAACTAAAAAATATATTTTAAGATCCAATCGATATTCATCATTATAGAAAAATTCGACAAAAATATAAAGTTCAAAAAGGATTTTGCAGGCAAAATTCTGCATGAAAATGAATAGCGATTTCGCACCCCCACGGGAAATGTTACGTAAGTGCCAATCAGCCCGTTCGATACTCACTACAGAGTTCTAGCAAATCTATATATATATATATATATACATATACATATATTGGTATGTATGTAAGTAGATACTCTAAATATACTATGTATAATGTATTGAGTTTAATATAAACCTACGGAGCAATATATTAAATAATATATATTTTTTTCAGCTTCACGCTGTATTCCTCACACAGTAGGTTAGGCAGAGGGAACCTAGTGTTAAGACATTAATTTAATTAATTTAATATTAAGTAAATTTCATTCAAATCTAAAATGCTACTACAAAGTAAATTATTCTTTTACATTATACAAAAGTCGTCTAATTTATTATTAATAACAAAAGAAACATCCAGTTTCAATTTCAAAGTGAACCTCAAACCAACCAAACACAATTTCTCCACGAAGAAACGAGAATAAAATCCACTATTATTTACAAATAAAGAAATAAATATATTAAAAGAAAAGAGACTAAACACCGAATTCGAAGGAACACCTAACCATAACCTTTTGTTGTTTTGAGATCTCACAATCACAATGGTATTTATAAGAAATTCTACATTTTGATAAGAGATAAGAGACCAGGCCAGTCGTGACGCAGGGGTACAAACTGTAACTGTAAACGCGTCTGGTTGTAGGTTCGATCCCCACTCGAGGAGATAAAATATTTACCCACATTTATATTTTCATTTCTTTGTTCTGGTGTCGAGGCAAAGCGCGGCGTTGAGTTCCGCCACTCAACATGCAAAGCCTCCGGAACTCGGCGGAAAGTAGGGAACAGTGTGTCTTAACTCTATGTTCCATTTGTCTGTCTGTGTGCGGGACACAGCGTGAAGCTGATTACTCCGTTCTGGTATCGAGGCAAAGCGCGGCGTTTATTTCCGCCACTCAACCCGCAATGCCTCCAGAAATCGAGGAGTATCTGAACACTAGGTTCCATTTGCCTACAATGCTGTTTGCGGGATACAGCGTGAAGCTGACTTATTTATTTGATATTTGATAAGAGATATCTGGAGACCGTTGATAAAATTACGAGTACGTTGTCGTCCTGCTGACTGGGACTGGTTGACTTCAACGAATTTGAACCTTAACCTACATTAAATAAGGTATATTTTACGTTGTATTTTATATTTAGTGCGACGTTGCCGCACTTCCAGCCGCCATTTGCAACTCGGGTGAATTACGCCACGGCGCTCTCAAAATAAAAACAATACGCTATATTATAGCTTTAGTTATGTATATGTGGCAAATAAAATTAGTTACAGTTATGTATGGAATGGGACGTGTGTCTGTGTTTGTATGGAAACAACGTGATTTTTGTGTATGGGTACACTGTTTTGGGTGTGTTTTTTAATTAGTGTATGCGCGGTGTTGAGTTCCGTATTCTTGATTTGGTGGGAAGTGGGGAACGAACTGTATTAGAACAAGATTAAGTTTGCCTCACTTAATACATAGGAAAAAAACATGAAACTGTCGACTAGGAAAGTAACGTTATATGACGTTTGACAACTTTACAAAAATAAATTTATATATGATTATATATTTCTTGAATGAAAAGCTTACGCTATTAAAAATTAAATCTATACATACTTACACTTAAAGAAAAAATAAATCTTTATAACTAATTTTACCTTTTAATTTAAAAGTATATATTTATACTTAATAGTATATTAAAAACATTCATGAATTTTCTAAAGTAGAGAATATAAAACTTAAAAAATCACTAAACAATGCCTACTTTAAATATAATTCTTTGAATGTCTAATTTAATTCAGTCTAATAGAATTTAGGTTTTGTTTGAGTTCTCTCAGACATTTCTAGAACAATGACTAAATAATTTCATTAGAGAGAATTTTTGTTTTGTCGTTTCATTTCAATGATATTTTATTCAGTTTGTTAAAAATAAATAACTTTATGTAATTAGTCATTGATGAACAAAAATAATAGGAAAAAATATTATTGTCTGATTTTTACAGAAGGATTTTTTAATGGCCTGATTGCGATCACAGACGCAAAATAATATCCTCTAAGTATTACGTACGTGGAGAAAAGGAGAGAGACCAAATAGTAAACTTTGTATAACATTTTGGACTATTGTAATATAATATAATATTCTTTATTGAAGTGTAACTACAATAAATTATTTCAACTCAATATCAACAATACAATTTTTTTTTTCAATTGACTACACAGTTAGAAGTGAAAACTGTTCACAACAAAATAATTCAAAATAGTATAATAGGTACTATTTCCTAGAAGTAATCTTCAACTCATTCATATAATAATATATTCGTATTTTTAACATTTTATGGGCTGTAACTCTAGAATGAGTCAAGTTTATTGGAAAAACTGCGGAATAGTTAAAATGCCTGGCACGATGTGTCATTCTGCCTAGTCGTCGTAAAAAAAGTAATTTATATATTAATATATTATTTACAATCTGTTGCTAGAGGCCGAATATTTAACGACCGTGGCTTAATTTGTTTAATATTTAATTAAAAATATTTAAATTTTAAAAATTGTAAGATTACGATTAATAAGATTTTATATTTTGAAAATACCATAATAAAATGAGTAAACATATAATATATATAACTTACTATAGGTGTAATATTTTTTCATAAAAATATAAGTCCTTTTTAAATATGAAACTAATATTGTGTTTTTTGAGGCGTATGAGAATCATGACGCGGCGGCACAAAGTGTGACTGTGAAATCGACTGGTTGTGGGTTCGATCCCCACTCGAGGAGATAAAATATTTTCTTAAATTTATATATCCATTTCTTCGCTCTGGTGTCGAGGCAAAGCGCGGCGCTGAGTTCTGCAACTCAAACGAATGCCTCCAGAATTCGGCAGAAAGTGGGAAACTGAGTGTCTTAACACTAGGTTCCCTCTGGCTACCCTGCTGTGTGCGGGATACAGCGTGAAGCTGATTTATTTTATTGTGTTTTTCTTGTTGCTTATTTCTATTATAGCATTATATTTTTTAATCAAGAATAGAACAATACGTTACAGTTATACTTATTTTCTTTATAGATGTTAGAGAAATAGCCTAGAACAGTAATAAAACAACAAATTGAGCATCAATCACACAACACAATAGAATTCGCTACGTAACAAATTACCGGATATCCTTATCATTTATTTTACAGAGATTGATAATTGATTGATCGATTAATTATGTCAAATTGACATGGAATTTTATTTAAAAATAAGCAAAAACAATCTTTTAAAATATAATATTATGCTTTATAATTTATTTTTCAGTTCGAATTTTCAACAAACAGATAGATATATTATGTACGTCAAATAATATTTTTCGTATATTCTACATTTATTAAATAAACATGAAGATTGACGCTATGTCAATACAGTTGGTCAATCTCGCGTCAGTCAGTGCTTGAAGCGCGATGGAGACGGACGCGCGCACACCGTCGCCCCCCGCGTCGCTTCCCACCTCCCCCGAGCCCTCCTACCCGAGACATAATGCAGCTAAGAAATTTATACTAACATTCGAAAGCCTTCCTGTACTCTGGGATAAGAACAACGAACATTATACAAATAAATATAAAAGACACGAAGCACTGATGAAACTTCTTTTAGTACTTAGAAGTAAACAATCAGACGCCACTGTGCTTGACGTCAAAAGAAAAATCAACAGTCTCAGAACAAATTATAGACGCGAGCTCAAAAAGATTATTTCAAGTCAAAAATCAGGAGACGTCCGCCCCACGAGTTGGACCTTCAAGTACTTGAGTTTTCTAAATAAAAATGATGAAATGTTACACGAGGTAGGTAGTTGAAAAATTTTACATTCTTTTTTACTATTACTTTTAAACCATTATATTGATAAGCAATTTTATGAGTAATTAGCCTTCATTTCCATAATTATGATATTTAATTTATATTTATTATATATTTTAGATGTCTCAAAATCAAGATTCTTTGTCTGAGAAGATTGATGTGAAGAAAAATATGATTTTTGAGTCCCCCATATATTTACAACCGAGGGGCTCGTCGCCTGAATTCGAGACAGCTGATCCTATAAGTTTTTCACCTATCAAACGATGTGAGGAGAACTCCAATCATCAGACAGAAAATTACAGTTTCTCATTGACTCCCACAATGACAGCAAGTGCCACTGCGCTATATTGGACGGAGAAATTGTCGAGATTGAGCAACACGCAGAGAATTTATGCGGAGAAAGCCATTAACGAAATTCTGTTTGAAGCCGAGTTGGGCACTTTAAATAAACATTCTGTTAAAATTAATGAAGATGATTAGTTCCTTATTGTGTTAGGTTCCGTTGGGATGTTGAATATAGTTTTTTTATTAAATTATTTATTTTGTTTTAAATACTAATCCCTTTGCATACAATCTTGAAATCCACGACATGAAAGGCTATTGTAATCCAAATCTTTAATGAAAGTAAAAACTAAAAGTTAAATCAGCTTCACGTTGCGTCCCGCACACAGCAGGTTAGGCAAAGGGAACCTAGTGTTAAGACACTCTGTTACTCAATTTCTGCCAAATTCCGAAGGCATTGCATGTTGAGTGGCGGAATTTAAGCACGCGTTTTGCCTCGACAGCAGAGAAATGAATATATAAATTTAACTAAATATTTAATGAAAGTACTATATCTTTAAAATAAATAATAAGAATTATCATTTTTAATAAAATTGACAGTTTCTGTCAATCACGTTAAATTGATCAATCATGACGCAGATAACTAATAGACATAAGTTTTGATATGAGGGTTTGCGTATTTATATATACTTAATACAAGCTGAACCCGCCGCTTCGTTTGTACGAGAAAATTGACAAATCCGGCAAAATGATTAACGTTAATATAAATCAGCTTCACGCTGTATCCCGCACACAACAGGGTAGGCAGGGAACCTAGTGTTAAAACACACCGTTCCCCACTTTCCGCCGAGTTCTGGAGGCATTGCGTGTTGAGTGGCGGAACTCAACGCCGCACTTTGCCTCGAGTTACTGGCCTGGCGATGTTATATTAACGTTAATATCACTTTATTAAATATGATTCATTTGAAATAAAAACAAAAACACAAAAAAAGTTAAGCAAAAAGATATAATAATAAGGGTAATGCATATAATATTTTAATTTAACGCGTCAATGGCTGTAAAGTAGCTGGTTTCGAGAAAGTCAATATACAGATATTAACTCGAATCTCAGTCAGCGCTGGCAGTAGCTACTTGTTAGAACGGCGCAGTGATTGAAGCGTGTTTGTCCGTCTGTCCTAAACAAACCAAATATTTAATATGTTTTTGGTGGGCCGAATATGATTAATATGAAGAGAGAAAAATAATTAAAGATAAAAAAATTTGTTGGTTTTTTTATTTCTGGTTTCTTAAATCTTAAGAGAAATAATTGTTTTAAACATTTTTAGAGTGTTATTCCACACTTAGGAAAGAAAAATACTTATTAAGAAAACGTATAAAAAATAAACGTAGCGGGACTCGAACCCGCGCCTCCTGGAAACCGACCAGGAACTGGTTAGGTTAATTGTTAGGCGAAAAGGACCTCTTTTTAAATAAAATCGGTTTACATTTTCACAGAAAACAAAGAGTTTTGTACTTACAACCTTGTGATTATATACAAGTGTTATATGTTTAGTAAAGGTGAGACTGTAACGTGACGGTTGTGGATTCGATCCCCACTCGAGGGAATTATTATTTCTTAATACATATTTTAATTTTTTCGCTCTGGTACCAAGACAAAAGTCCGGCGTTGTGTTCCGCCGACGGACAAAAAACAGCCTGAAGCTGATATGATAATAATTCATATAAATTACGGATCACGCTGATTTGAACCAAAGACCGTTTAACAAAAATACCTTTTTCCTCTAAAACAAGACAACGCAATAGATTTCTTTGTGAATGTCTATAAATTGTAAAACAACGGTGATAACTGGCAAGTAGAAGTTATAATGGCCGTTACTTTTGATGTCTCGTGTAAGATGAATTGAGTAATATCCTTTATTTATTATCCTTGGATTAATGTCGATATATTAGATAACGCTATTGTGGTGCAGTTGGAACGTGTGTGGTTGTTGTGAGTTCAGATCTCACTTGAGACTTCTTATATTTTAATAAAGGATTTTAAAAAAATCAGATTCAAGCTATATTCCGCACACAGCAGGGTAGGCAAAAGGAACCTAGTTAAGGCACTCCGTTACACATTTTCCCTAAAGGATTAATAGTGTGATTATTTTAATAAGTAATAGTTTGGTTGTACAGAATTATAGGTATTTTTAATTTTTTTTCTTGCTTTTTCTTAAATTTTGATATTTATTTATACATATGTTTAAGACATAAACAATTAAATTGTTTAAAAAGGTTTTTCTGTAATAGAAATTCAAAGATTCATATAATTCACTACAGCCATTTAAAATGGAACAAATTAAACGATGTTGTTAGATATTCGTTTTGCTCTTTATAGGCTATTTCAAAACAAATTTAGTAGCGATTTCGAATCCACCTTTCATTCGTATAGAAAATAAAATTCCTTTCTATTTTTTAGGTTTTACGCTGTTCCCTGTACATAGCAGGGTAGAGTATCGAACCCATAACCGTTGCAGTAAGGCGGTGTACCGCTGCACCACGACGACATCTGAGTAACATTTCACTAACATTTATTTTTAGTACTATATTTATGAGACAGAAAGATTTATATAAAGCACTTTTTACGGATATCTGGACCTATTGTAAGTATATTTAATCTGTATTATAAAAATACAAAGAAAAATAACTAGTTTAAAGCCGAAATTCTTATATTATTTACGATCCAACCGTACGAAAAGTTGGACGTGCTATAATCCTTTATAATATCTAGACCGAACAGCATTCTCCATTTCTCGCCAAAATAAAGAAATTGCTAAATAACTGGCAATTTCAATACCGTCGTTTGCATAATCCCCAAACCTGTATAGAAAGCCGAACCTGTGTAGAAACGCGAAGGTCGATATTCTTGTTGCTTTAAAAAGGAAACTTCTAGATCTTTTTTAACGGACACACACACACACACACACAAACAATCTGGCTCTATTGTGATTTCTGAGAAAACTGTTTTGTGTTTTTTTTTTCGTGTCACGTCATACATATTTCATTAGACGCAAATATGCGAGTAAAATCTTAATAAACCTCAAACGGTGTAATTTATAGCTTTATAAATCCTGTGAGATTGTCACGGCGTATGAATTTCTTTCTTTGTCATATATTTCTACGAATTTACAAAGAGAAATGGAGAAATATAGTCGTATATGCTATTTGACTTTCGTTTTTCATTATAAAGTTATGTAAAGATGACATTGTAAGAGTTGACATCAGGTTTATTAATTTACAAAAAGTTTAGACAACAAAGAATATTGATAATATATAAAATGTTGTATATAAATGATCTTTCTTTAGTTTCGTGGTGAGTCGGAGAACCTGGGAACCTTATGTTGAGACATTTTTATTCCCCACTTTACGCCGAATTCTGGAGGTCTCGTCACCAGAGCATAGAAAGAAAATGATTAAATATTGCATTTCTTCAAATTTACGGTCGAACGCTTACGCACCTGCGGCACGTATGAACTCGCTATCTTAAGTTTCTAAGCTGAAATTGATAAAATTTACTACTGTATTTTTAAAGAACCATTGGTAATATAACAATTTTACCTACAAAATAAAAAAAAGATCCCTTCAGCAACGGAAATTGGTCTATCAGAGAGTTATATTACTTTTACTGTGGAGAATTGCCGTTATTAGAAGCCGTGGAACAAAAATTCTCCTTCTAAATCTTAATTGGATGATTGGACGAGATTTTACAGTCATTGCATTAGTAGAGAGCAATATAAGACATTAATTACTATTATTTATTAGACGAGGTTATTAGGTGATCTCGATATCTGTAGTAGTCTCATTAAACGTTATGAAGGAAAATATTATCAATTGAATTCAACAATTTAATTTACCTGAAAAAATATTAAAATCCTTTTCGTTCTTATTATTTTGATAAGATACTCCACCAACAGTCAAAACATAAAAATCAAAAACGAAACAAAAATCCAAAAAACACCAATAAACTTAATAAAATCACTGATCAAACGTCAAATTAAAAAAAAAACAAACCAAAACAAGACATAATCTGTGCCATATATATAATCTGTACACACGTACATACACACATACGCACGCACACACACAAATATCGCAAGTATTAATTGCATGAATGGTGGTGCGGCGCGGCAACATGGCGCCTCGCGCCGCGCGCGGGACGGCAACGCCGCACTGATTCAACTCGTATTCACGCGGCCTCGTCGCAGTTCTAGGGTGAGGGTATCCTGTACCTCACCTCTACTACGCTATGTACGTTTTATTTATGTTTTGTTGTTTATTTATCTGGTGTAGGTTCGAATTCGGTTACAAATGTTATTACGAATTTCAAAATTCTTGTTATGTTTCATCAGCTCCACGCTGTATGCCGCACACAGCAGGGTAGGTAGAGGGAACCTAGTGTTAAGACACTCCGTTCCCCACTCTCAGTCGAATTCTGAGGCATTGCGTGTTGAGTGGCGTAACTCAACAACGCACTTTGCTTCGACACCAGAGCGACAAAATGGAAATATAAATTTAAGTAAATATTTCATCTCCTCGAGTGGTGATCGAACCCACAATCACTCGATTTTACAGCCACACTTTGTGACCCTGCGCCACAACTGGCCTCACGACTGTGTTGCATATAAGCTGATGTCTATCTATTATGGGAGACTACCTACTATATTTGTATGTAGATATTGGTATTACTATACAGATCTAACGTTTATATGCAATATTGTTAAGTATAACAAGAAACTACTGAAAATTACAGTTAAAATTATACATTTACCTATAGAATCATATGGATATGATTAATTGTTATTATTGAGGCCAGTCGTGCCGCAGCGGCACAAAGTGCGACTGTAAATCGACTGGTTGTGGGTTCGATCCCCACTCGAGGAGATGAAATATTTACTTAAATTTATATTTCCATTTCTTCGCTCTGGTGTCGAGGCAAAGCGCGGCGTTGAGTTCTGCCACTCAACACGCAATGCCTCCAGAATTCGGCAGAAAGTGGGGAACGGAGTGTCTTAACACTAGGTTCCCTCTGCCTACCCTGCTGTGTGCGGGATACAGCGTGAAGCTGAATTATTATTACCAAAATTCCTAATTTCTTGATAAATAAGCAACACGCCCGGTGGACTGGTATTTTCATTAAATTTACTTTTTATAGCCATAATAACGTTATTAAGCTGAAAGTACGAATTTAAAATCACTCGAAATTTTATCTATACGGAGCTGCCAACATAAAAATGTTATATAGCGCTGCGAGCGACGAGGGAGCGAAACTTTGCATTTTAAATATAAAATATCACGTATCACTAGAATAATGTTTATTCATAAACTTTCATTATAGATTTTATGAATATTATAGTGATGTGACACAAAGATATACGTCTCTGTCGAATTTGATACGAGAAGGCACCTGCTTTCCTTTTTTTTTTTAGTTTCACGATGTATCCTGCATATAGAAGAATTAACGGGAATCTAATATTAGGATGTTCTAATTTAAAAATTAGTAAAAAAAACAAACACAGCTATAAACGCGATGGTTGGGGGTTCTATCGCCATTTGAGGAAATAAATATATTTAATTTTCTCTGCCCTGGCAAGAAAATATCTGGCTTTCAACTGGAAAGAAAAGTAAAATTTTGTAAAATAATATAAAATTAAAAATTATATTTTCTTGTTATAGGTATTAATTGTATGTAAACAATAATGTAATTAATATATATGGTAAGGAAATTAGATATAATAATAAAGTAAAAAAAGGGTACGGACCAAGTGTCTATAGTGCTAAGTAATAATAATAATAAAAACTGGAACATCTTAACATCAATCGAAATACCTATCCTGCTATACGTCTAGCTGCTTTTATGTTTACAAAATAGATATAAAATAGAACAAAACATTAAAAAAACATATCACGTTCCTTTAAAATTACATAAAAACAACATAACATTATATACATATATATATGTCTGCACCATATAAGTACAATGGCAGCGTTTGTCATTATTATTGTTTAATATAAACGATGTCAGTGGGTTTAGTTTATGGTGCCAAACGCCAGTGAGTCACGCTATAGTCACGCTATAGAAGTCCTCTTAACCTCGGTTACGATAGCGAAAATAATAATAACTTTAACAAGTGAATTTCTGATGTATATATAGTATGTATGTATATCTAATTATAGTAAGAGAAATCTGACTGTTTGAATATCAAAATAGGGATTAGTATAGCTTCACGCTGTATCCCGGATGTAGGAGAGTCGGAACTCAAGCAACGTGTTTACAGTCAGCAGTATCACGCGACAATACTGGAGTCAGGTGTCTAATGGAATATAGTATATAAATAATAAAATAATATAAGATAAAAGATAAAAAATTGAAACAAAAATTAGAAACCAGACGAAACAAACTTTCATAATTACCTACAACACGAACAACTCAGACTTATCACATACAATACTCTTCGACCGAGATTTAGTGAAAAGCTAAAACATGTCACGTTTCACGGGTCACCGGGTAGCTGTGGCCTCAGCGGCCTCAGTCCTCCCACCCTAGGTAGGAGGGCACACGACGCGGGTATAGTACACGCCTCAAATGCCTTAGAGGCCCCGAGAATTCCTACTGTGCGAAATATTTCGCAAAAATCCTGAAATACCTCCCAGCCAAATGGAAATTTTAATTTGTTTTAAATTTAAACATTTCCAGCGAAGTGCCTCGTATATACATACTACGGTACGGTAACGGTTGTTATAACGTTATTTTAGTTAGTTTTAATTTAATTATTGTCTGGAATATAATATTTGATATGATTATTGTAGTTTGTTTTTATCTTTTATTTTAGCTTCACGCTGTTTTCCAACATGCAGAGGAAACTTTTTTTATCACCTTATGTATCCCGCACACAGCAGGGTGGGCAGAGTGAACCTAGTGTTAAGACACTCCGTTCCCCACTTTCTGCCGAATTCTGGAGGCATTGCGTGTTGAGTGGCAGAACTCAACGCCGCACTTTGCCTCGACTTTTTTTTTTTGCTTTGACTCGTAAATATGTCATCTCTGACCGACTGGTTGTGGGTTCGATCCCGGATCGAAGGAAACTTAGTAGTGTTAAGACACTCATTACCTATGCTCTGCCTAATTTTCAAGACTTTCGAGTGTTGTTGAGTGGCGAAACTTGCCAAAGCTGAAAATGGAATAGAATTAAACCTACAACCATTAAATAAGTTAAGTTAGCAAGTGGCAACTGAAATGAATAACTGGACTGTCTTAACGAGATATTGTATAAATATAGAAATATATGTATGTAATAACATAAGTCTAGTTCTAGGTAATGTCTAAAGAAAAAATATTAAAAGAAATGTATAAAATATCAAAATGTAAGTAAGTCTGTAGTGTAAGTAAGAATTAAAAAAAAAGACCTACAATCATCATATTTACAGATTTTTTTCACCGCACAAAGCAGGGAAGCAAAGGGGAGCTGGGAACTTAGTGTTCTGTTCCCATTAAGACATTTCCACACCCCCACTTTCTGCCGAACTCTTAGGGTATCGCCTGTCCGACTTTCTAGTGTGTTACCAGATCTAGGAAATATATATTAACCTCACGCTGTATCCCGCACACGGCAGGGTAGGCAGAGGGAACCTAGTGTTAAGACACTCCGTTCCCCACTTTCTGCCGAATTTTGGAGGCATTGCGTGTTAAGTGGCAGAACTCAACGCCGCGCTTAACCTCGACACCAGAGCGAAGAAATGGAAATGTAAATTTAAGTAAATATTTCATCTCCTCGAGTGGGGATCGAACCCACAACCAGTCGGTTTTACAGTCACACTTTGTGCCACTGCGCCATATTAAGTTAATTTAATAAAAAAATATTTATTTCGTGTAAATACAATTTTTTTTGAAGACGTGTAATTTAATATGTTTTAGTTACTTTTAATTTAATTATTGTAGTTCGTTTCTACTACACTAACTATTTTAACGACGTTACGTGACAGTAGGTGAGTTGAATATTTGTCTAATGGCAAATGGTGACCTTTGCGTGCAACACTGTATGAGATATTCTTTGCGCTTGTCATATTTCTATTTATGCTAGAAAACACATATACAGAGAAGGAGAAAAAGAGAGAAAGATTTGTGAAGATCGCATCTATATTTTACATTTTTGGTGGGCAGCGTTAGAACCTAGAACTTCACTTTGTTGTGTTCTTTCGCTTGTTTAGAGAATTGCTTGATGAGTAAAGGGTGCACCATGTATAAAAATATTAAGGAAGCAAGGTTCCCTCAAATAGGAATCGATCCCAAACTTTGTTTCCGCTATATATAGCTCCAAGACAAAACTGAAACGAAACCATAACAACAACATACTATTACGTTTTAAAATGGAAAACGTTGAAATTCTTCTCTGTTTTTACATTCATTTTAATGTGCAAATAAAAGCAACCTTTTAAATTAGTTCTAACAAAGTTGTTTATTTCGCAACAATTGAAGCGAAGTTCTTTTACAATGTTAATTAGAGACTTACTTGTTTTTGTTGCATAGTAAACTATTTATTTCTATAAACTATACGTGTACCGACGTAACTAGAGGCCGTCGTGGCGCTGAGGTGCAAGTGTGTGAGTATAACGCGACGGTTGTAGGTTCGATTCCTACTCGAGAGAAAAAAATACTTACTTGACCTTGATCAGCTTCACGCTGCATCCCGCACGCAGTAGGGTAGGCAGAGGGAACCTAGTGTTAAGACACTCCGTTCCTCACTTTCCGCCGATTTCTGGAGGATTGAGTGGCAGAACTAAACGCCGCGCTTAACCTCGACACAAGAGCGAAGAAATGGAAATATAAATTTAAGTAAATATCTTCTCGAGTGGGGATCGAACTCACAACCAGTCAGTTTTACAGTCACACTTCGTGCTGCTGCAGCACGACTGGCCTCTTCTAATCTTTATAAAAATTTAAAAATCAATAACAATTCAGCATAAACTACATACATGTAAAAACGTAAGACATATTTGTGCTCCACTCGCTAGATTTAAATGAAATTTATTTCAGTTATATGAAACTATGGAACTAATGTTTGGCAAACACAAACAGCGCAGTGTGAGTAAACATGGCCGTTGGTATTGCTGTTAAAATCGATAGAGGAGATAAAATCAACTTCATGCTGTTTCCCGAACACGACAGGGTAGGTAGAGGGAACCTAATGTTAAGACACTCCGTTCTCCACTTTCCGCCGAATTTTTCGAAACATTGCGTGGCGGAAATCAACGTTGGGCTATTGCCTTAGGACATAGTAATAAAAATATTAAGAAATAATAATTAATTGCCTCGAGTGGGGATCAAACCCACAAACGTCGCGTTTCAGTCACATCCTTGTGCCTCTGGGCTACGACGGACTCTAAAAGATGACAATTTTTATATTATTTTAAATCTTATTTCTTTGTATTAAAACCAGTATTATTTCCACACAATAAACACAGCATTCTTAATTTATTATTATTAATATATAAATTAACGAGATTTCGTGTAACAAAACTCGTTAGTTCTAGAACGTTCTGTTATCTGAACACTCATCACAGGGCGTACAGTAGTAAAACTCTTTGTTCCCTACAATGTGTTTCTTATCTTTTATCTTTTAATTCGACTTCGTTACGTTTGTTGGGGTCAATGGCCTCGATGAATACTAATTATTATTATGAAAAACGTTAAATGTTAGAATATTTAAATATATAGTTGCATTTTAATAAAGATTTACATATTATTCTATTAATTTAATATTTTTTTAATATTATTCTATATATAATGTAGGAAATACTTTTATTTTTTTTAAAGTGGATTTTGCGGGAAAGGAAAAGGATAATCTAAAGTAGTAATTCTGATGCTGTCAATAAAATTTAAATATAAAATCCTTACGTTTGTACGTATTATAAAGTAAAAGAATTAATTTGAACGCACTTTCCCCGGTTCAAATTAAAACATATTTTAGTGTTGGAGTCCATTTATCACCAAAAATTGCCTTACAATCGCTACAACTTCTCCCTCTATAACTAAAGGTTATTTCTAAGTTAATTCGATAATAGTCCAATGAAATGGCTTTATCGAGAGAAATACTTTTTTTTTACAACGTGTTATTGGATACTTAACGTGGAATGTGTCCTAAGCTATGAAAAATGTAGAACGTAGTGACGTATCACTTAACCACCCCGTTTAAAGTGCAAATCGTTAGAAAATCATACAAAAATAGAAACTTAACATAAAATTTTATGAAAAAAAAAAACACTAAATTTTGCACAGGTGTGCTAAACATCAAAACCGATATGAACCTACGTAGTTCGTACATATAAAAAACAAAATTCTTAGAAACCTAAACAAATATGAACTACCTACCTGCATTTCTACATCATACAACAAAACACAACCAAAAGGCTAAAAGAGATTAGTTTATGGTTGCAGTCACTGCACTCTTGCTTTGTTACTTACATACAAACTAAAATACACCATAATACAATAAAAATAAAGCTCATTTTCCTCCCAACAAACGTTATGTATTGGTAAATTTATAACATTTTATAGCAAATTAGACTGTATTACAAGCGAATAGAGTATATTTTTAATTAGATAAATCCAAGTTATGCACAGGTAGTCGGGGGACCATGAAGATGCAGATCTCTACAATTCACCGGATGTGTATTGTATTGCAACTGGTGGTGCAAAAACACTATGGTATAGTGATGTGCCTTATACGGTTGTTTTTTTTTTTTTTGTTTTTTTTTTAATTAAATAATTATGATTGTAATTATTCAACATTATGCCATCGTTATTCATGTATTCTCTTATAATTGTGTCTGAACTAATAATAGCTATAGAGGTAAAAAAATTATGCTCTAATATGTTGAGGACGTTAGAAATACTCGTTAACTATAAAAAAAATAGCTTCACGCTGTACTAGGTTAGTGTTAAGACACTCCGTTCCCCACTTTCCGTCGATTTTTTCGATTGCGCGGGCGTTGTGTATTGAGTGGCGATTCTCAATGCCGGGCCAGGGCGTAGAAATTAAAATGTTAATAAATAATAATTTATTTCCTCGAGTGGTAATCGAACCCACAGCCGTCGCGTTAACAGTCACCTCTGCGCCACAACGGCCTCTCATTTACTATAATTTGTTATATTATCACTATATTGTTATCAGCACAGTGTTATCAAATACCAAGCAATGTTTTGAAATGATGATTGGTTTGTAATTGTGTTTTAAGTGCACACTGCATTTATATTATAGTTGCAGTGACTTATATTTTATAGACAAAAAAAAGTATTTTTTTTTATTATAAAACAAAGGTTCTGTTAGCCTAACAAGTTGTTATATTTAGGTATATTCTATTTTCGGAATTGAGTAACATTTAAATATGATGTACCTATGTATATAATATCTATGTCTGTAGGTTTGTTAATACGTTTCTCGGAAAATATAAGTCATATTAAAAAAAATAATTAAATTAGCTTCACGCTGTATCCCGCACACAGCAGGGTAGGCAGGGGGAACCTAGTGTTAAGACACTCCGTTCCCCACTTTCTGCCAAATTCTGGAAGCATTGCGTGTTGAATTGCAGAACTCAACGCCGCGCTTAGCCTCGACACCAGAGCGAAAAAATGTAAATATAAATTTAAGTAAATATTTCATCTCCTCGAGTGGGGATCGAACTCACAACCAGTCGGTTTTACAGTCACACCACGTGCCGCTGCGCCACGATTGGCCTCAATATCTTTCTCTAGCTATAATAATAATTCAAAAATAAAATCCATGGGAATATACAACAATAAGTAAGTAACATCTCTTAATATGATAGCTACACGGGTGTATCCCATAGAGCAGGCCGTGCTTTGTTCGGGCGTACAGCAGGTGTTTACTTTGTTACTGTGTTGCCTTTACACGTATAATGGGGTAGAAAATATGTATATATATATATATAAATCGATGTATCGGAGATTTATTTTGTCTGTGAATGTTTTTATCATTTATGGATTGGGGAATGATTATATAAAAATGTCACTTTATTTGTATCTCCGCTCTAGTTGAAAAAGTGCGACGTTGAGTTTCGCCTCATATAATATCTCGAAAATTAGGAACAGTGGGAAATGGAGTAAAAGTATGGAGATAATGGAGGAAGAGGCCAGTAGTGGCGCAGGGGCACAAGCGTGTGACAGGTTGTGGGTTCGATTCTCGACGGAAAGTAGGTAAAAAAATTGTCATAACGGGAACGAAGTGTTTTAGCATTAACTTCAAAGATCCCTCTGCCTACCCTACCATGCGTTGGACACAGAGTGAAGCTAAAAAACGTAGTGTTTCAACACTTACATTTGACTTACCAGAAAAGTAAATCGAAAATAATTTATCTAAGTTAAATATTAAAAAAAAACATAAAAGAAACGCACAAATATACATTACTTCACAAGTTTAATAGACATCTAGTTCTATTTATAGTGCAAGTGAGTCACCGACCGTACGCGCGCCGACTGTGCAGGCAGGTCGGTCGCGGATCATAACATCGTTTAACTGACTGGGTTTTCAGTGCAGCATCTTAGGTTCACATCTATTAACCGATTACAAAAATTGGAGGTTATTGGTATCGGTATTGTTAAAATATTTTTGTTTTCAGCTTTACGCTGTATTCTGCAAGTTGCGGCAGAGGGTACCTAGTGTTAAGACAGTCTGATGTCCATTTTTCGTCTAATTCTAAAGGCATTGAATGTTAAGTGGCGGAACTCAACGCCGCGCTTTGCATCTTTACCAGAGCGAAGAAATGGAAACATTAAATCGAACGGTTGTGCTCAGAAATTTGTTAAAAGAATGAAATTCTTAATTATTAAAATACTTTTGATTCGTTTCAAATAAAGTAACCCAAAATATAGTAACTCGTTCCAAACAATTGAACCAAGTACTACCAAATCTTAAAACTTTTAACCTCTCATACCATCCTATAGGTATTGGATTTTAGAAACTACAGTTGTTAAACTTTTAAGGGCTATTTGCATGTGCAGCTTAAAACTTTATCCATCTAATACTTTATGGCTTATTTTTTTTAAAAATTTATCTTTTTTTTACTTTACGCTTTTTTATATCTCTCGTATAGTAGAGTAGACAGAAGAAACTTAGAATTAAGGCACTGCGTTCTGGACTTTCTGTACGAATTCCAGGTATTACGTGTTGAAAGACGAAACTAATCACCGCACCATTGTCTTGTTACCAGAAGCAAAGAAATGAAACTTAATTCGCCTAATTAAAATCGAACCAACTACCACTGCGTTTACACATCCATGAAATAACGCTATATAACAATGTCGTCGACCCAAAAACGAAAATAAAATGACTAATACTTATTAAGAAAACGTATAAAATTTTGAAGGTAGCGGGGCTTGAACCTGCACCTCTTTGGAAACTGTCCAAGCGCTCTGACCAACTAAGCCATACGTTTTTAACATTTTTAAAGTGTTAATCCACACTTAAGAAAGAAAATTACCTGGTCGGTTTCCAGGAGGCGCGAGTTCGAGTCCCGCTACGTTCAACATTTTTATACGTTTTCTAAATAAGTATTTTTCTAAGCTATACGTTCTTAAGAACGAAGAGGCGCAGGTTCAAATCCCGTTTGAACCCCTTTCAAACTTTTATACATTTTCTTAATAAGTATTTCAATCACTATTTTTATTTTACATTAGTTTCCATACGATATATATATATATATATATATATATATATATATATATATATATATATATATATATATATATATATATATACACAATCGATATAATTAACCTACTTTGTCTGCCCTACCGCAACCTTTGCTCATATTATATGCAAATCGACGCTCGCATGCTTCTATTAGATGCATTTATGTTTAGCATTGTCTACTAATAATGTTCACAAGGTTGCGGGTTCATATCTGATATGAATAGGAATGTTTATAGACAATCCTTCTATAGCCGTTATGGGGCCGTTCAAGTAGTACGTAAGCACTGTAGGGGGGCGGGCGGGTCTTGGGTTTGCTTATTTTTAGACTTTTTCAATGAAATATTTGTAAGAGGATTGCTTATTTTTGATGACATTGGGGAGGGGGCGGTCAATAATTGCAAAAAAACTGCTTACGTAATACTTGAACGGCCCCTATAGCAGGGCAGGGTGATGTTAAGACACTCCTCCGTTCTCCGATTTCCGGTCAATTTTGAGATGTGTATTGCTAGTCAGAATTGGAACTTAACGCCGTGCTTTTTTTTGTAATGAGGAATAATATAAATTCAACAGTTGTCGTTTGTACAATCACACACTGCGCCACTGCGCCACGACGGTCTTATTTACTTTGATTTTAAATTTCTACTAATTTAAATATATTTGGTTTCAGGTAGCGGGATATAACTCTACTTCTACTCTTTGACGAACGAGACAATAGAAGCATTTATTATAATAAACTAACTTTTCACTGCAGCTTCGCCTGCGTTGTGAAAAGAAAATACATATATACGATGTTATTTTGATCGCAGACACAAAGACATCAAAATTATTAACGTGATTCGAAACAGTAGTTCCTGATATCAGTGCGTTCAACCAAACATAAACACACATTAGCTTTATAATATATACAACCCTTGAACAGAATTCGAACTTACAACCATATCGCGTTCAGTCAAGCACAAATGAAACACTTTAACACAGCTCGTCTATTTTGCTAATTCGGAACGTCAGTCTAAATTTATAATACCTCAAAGAGATCCCATTTCAAAGGCCGCCATTTTATATATTTATAGTTTTATTTACGAACATCCAGACAGATTTATGATACAAGTTTTTAATAAAACGAAGTTCCAGCTGAAGTAAATGTTTACACTTTAGACCTAGTGTGTTGGGGAAGTTAGGTTATGTGACGTTTAAAGTTGTACCTAATATTGGCTTCTGAAATATACTTAGTCCTACTTACGACTTACTTACTTAGCTTCACGCTTTATCCCTAGCGGGGTAGTCAGAGAGAACGGAGCGCCAAACGCTACAGTCTCTACATACCTCTTTCGCCTCGTCCACTGTCATCAACCTCTTCATACATGCCCTAAGCCTATGCCTATGCCTAGTCCTACTTTAGGAATATTATAAAGAACTGACTGGACTGACAGTTTCTGACTGTAACCGCGATGGTTTTGAGTTTGATTTCTATTTGGAGGAATCTATTTTCTGTATTACCTGGCCCTGGTAAAAAAATGCGGTGTTGAGTTCCGCCACTCAATAGGTAGGTGCACAATATCTCGGATAAAGCAGAAAATGGAGCGTCTTTAGGTAAAAGCATAAAGCTAAATTACAAGTTTAAGTACGTTTAAACATTTAAGATACACGATTTGAACCTACATATTTACACATATTTTTTTTGTATATGACAACGTTCAAAAAGTTAGATTTTACTACGTTATGAGTGTTAATTCGGGAGAAGATATATAATTTTTTTTTTTATAAATATTTCCTTTTTGCACCCTTCGTAATATAACTTAAGACTTGAGGCCGCTGTGGTGTAGCGATACAGTGTCTGACTGTATAGCAACGATTGTGGGTTCGATATACACTAGAAATAGTGAATTACTTTAATATCCTCCCTTTGGTAACAAGTTGAAGGGCGGAGTTGACTTCCGCTTAACATGCAACGTCTAAAAAAATTGGCGTGGGGAACGGAGTGCCTTAGCACTAGGTCCCTTCTACCTAACCTGTTATATGCGGAGCACATCGTTTAACTGCAGTAATATAGCTAACGAATGTTAGCATATTAAGAACACAACGAAATACATTATTCTATTTAAAAAATAAACAACTTCACCCATAACTACAAGCCATCCAAAATAAATCCATAAATAAAGAGAAAAAACTATATAAAATAAAATGAAATAAATTAGCAAAAATGAAAAACGCGGCCCCCGCTGGAAGTGGGTCGAAGCGGCAACGCCGCGTAGCGGTACCGGCGGCGCGGCGGCGTGGCGCTGTTGCCGCACTTCGCACCTACATCAATACCGCGTGCTCCGCCAGTTGCCACAGACCCACTACGGAGACGCGATATTTCGCTTTGAATCGTTCAATTCTACTTGTTTTTACTATTTTTGTGTTTTTGCTGATGATTTTATTTATTTATTTTTAATTATAGTATAACGTATATATTAGAGGCCAGTCGTGGTGCAGCGGCTCGAAGTGTGACTGTAAAACCGATTGGTTGTGGGTTCGATCCCCACTCGAAGAAATGAAATATCAATTTACATTTATATTTCCATTTTTTCGCTCTGGTGTCGAGGCTAAGCGCGGTGTTGAGTTCTGCCACTCAACACGCAATGCCTCCAGATTTCGGCAGAAAGTGGGGAACGGAGTGTCTTAACATTAGGTTCCCTCTGTCTACCCTGCTGTGTGCGAGATACAGCGTGAAGCCGATTAGATTAATAATTAGATTAGTATATATTAAGTTAATTAACAGCTCGCTCTAGGAGCTCATGAGAAAATACGTTTTCGTAAAAATGTGTTTAATAAACTCGATATTGGAACATATATATACTATTTGCGTTTTAGCGCCTAACAGCAATAATTATGGAAACCGATCACAAACCATAGACATTATAAAAAAAAAAAAAAAGAAGCAAACGTAAGATTAATCGTGTATTATTACAGCAGGCGTTGTCTAGACGCTAGTTTTTCTTCATTAAGAGTAGATTTAAGCGCCCACGCAACTAAATATTAGTTGGTTCCAATAAAAAAAAACTGGTTTGCTCTGTCTCAGCGTGCTGTTGGTGTGGTATTAATGTTGCCGACGCTTAGAATTTGGCTGTCACGTTTGATAAACAACACATATAATTGATGTTTCGAGTTACGTAACGAGAATTATGAAAATTAAAAAAAAAACATATATAGATGAATTATTAATCAGCTTCACGCTGTATCCCGTACACAGAGATCCTAGTATTAACACGTCATTCCTCATTTTTCACCGAATTCTGGATGTATATATAGATAAATACTTTAAATTATTTTAATATATATACTTTCTATTAATGTAATATTTATATTATAATCTAATAACTTAAATGTGTAAATGGATTTATGCAGCAAACGAAATTATTAAAGGTCTATATATATAAAAAAAAAGAAACTTGACATATTCAAGATGGCGCCAAGGAAGTTAAAAACCATCTTTGTATAATATATGTTATTAGAATTAACAAACTAAAATATATATGTGAAGTACAATCTTGCACAAAATTTAATGAAGTCGCTTAGGAGAACTATCGACAGTGACAGGTCCAAAGCGGAGAGCAAGTGGCAATTCACGCAATTCTGAAAGCGCCGTGAATAGGGACCATTGATGTTGTAATATAGGTCTAACAGACGTCTAATATATGTATCGATAGTATTTATAAATTAAATAAAAAATAGATCAAACGTGGCTATGAATGTTTTTTAAACTAAACTATTATTTATTTATTTTTCTTTACACATTTTATCCCTCGTTATACGTGGTATGCAGTGAACCTAGTCATAAGTCATTTATATAGTATTTTCTTTTTCTTTATATTTGGAGATATTTTGTGTAGTTCGATAAATTTAAAATAAAAACATTCCAAAGATCACTCACTATATGAAATCTACAACCATTGTCTACAATAAAATATTTTTCAACTACACAATGATGCAATAAATAGCATCATAAACTTAATTTTAAATAGATACATTAAAACACTATTCAACAACTAAACAATAAGTAATAATATAAAATAAGCGCCACGAAATAGAGCTAGAAACTCAAACGCGCGAGCTGGCAACGCCGCGTTTTATTCACTAAAAAAAAAATTCACCGCAACCATTGCTTCGTGGCACTTCCATATTTTTAAATTTTAAATGACGTTTGAATAATATATATATATATATATATATATATATATATATATATATATATATATATATATATATATATATATATATATATATATATATACTGGATGCATTAAATTTATCTGTGGATTCTTTATTTAAAAAAAAAAACATTTGCAGCATTGCGTCAAAAATAAAAAGGCGGGCTTAGAAATGTCGGTTCCGTGGAAAATATCAAAATACGACACGACAATTTTTATGGTAACGTTATATAATATTTATATTTTAATGATTTATTGTATATATTTGACAAGAATATGTATAATTATATGTAAAATGAATTATTATTATGGATTAATCATTTCATTTTTTTATTTATGCTTTTTAAGCGTGTCATTTGGTCATAAATTGCTGTGCCAATGTCACGAAGAATGGAGAAGTCACGTAGAACCGATGAAGATTGATCGTTTAATATGTATTAAATTTTTTTTATAAATAAATAATAAACTACCTATCATAACTGTAAAATAAGAAAATACCTAAAGGATTATTATTATTATTCAAAAATATCTTCTAAATTTAAATGAAATATATGATTAAATTAATAAATTACGTTATTCATGAGTTCGTCCCGAATTTATAATATCTGTGAATTCGTCGAATTTAAGCAATTAAGCTTTCGTAGGTAAGTATAATATTATGTTAAAATAATGTAAAATAAATTTAACTAATGTGATCATGAATTATTTTGTGCATCTTTCTAAATATTCTAATTTCTTGAAAATTATATTTTTAAAACCTTAGAATATTTTGATTTTAAAAAACAATTTTACGATAAATTTTGTTACTTTTGACAGTATATTTTGTAATTAAAAAAAAAATGTCTTGGCAATTATCTAAGGTTAAACTCAAATGTACTTGAAAAAAATCTATGAAACTGTTACAATAGCCATAATACGTCATACAACTTATTTGAATAAAATCAGATAACATCAATATATAAAAATAACAGGTGGCTAGATGGCGGTAGATTTCTATTTAAAATGAAACATAAATAATGTAGTAATTACACGCCGCACCTTCGTCCCTCGTAACGTGGGCCGAGTTAAATACGTAGCTTAGTTAAGTTGAGCATTGTTTAGTTTATCGTTTAGATTACCTGAAATATACAGATTCTATTTTTAGTTACATAATATTTACACAACGAAACATTTTAATTGCAAATGCGTTACCAATTTGCAGAACGTCAATATTATATAGATTAAAAATACGTTATATAGGTTATTCTCATAGATTAAAACTCAACTCAACGCTTCGACACCAGAACGAAGAAATTAAATTTTACAGTCACACTTTGTGACCTGCGCCACGACTGGCCTCAACATACACAGATACAGTATATATAATTTGAATCTGTGACTAATCTAATGGAAACTACCTAAAAATTGAAATTAAATCCTAAATCTGAAACAGAGTTACGTAAATAAACGCCGTACAGCATCACAGATAGTGTTTCGACGCAACGCGGACATGCGACTGCCGCGTCGCAGGTCGCAGGGGGCGGGCCGACGGCCGACAGTCGCGCCCCGCGCCCGCGCGCGACCGACGCGACGCGGCAGTCGCAGCCCACGACTCGGACGGAACGTGCGTCAGTCTTGTCGCAATATTTACGAAGACTTGTCTTTTTATACGTACACAGTTACTTGTATTGAAAAGTGTGAATTTATTAACAATTGAAGGTAAGTGACGTATCTAGGGTGAAAGTTATTAAACTCATAATATATTCAGCCTAAGGTAACATAAAAACGCGCCTTGAACAGATTCTTTATAAGCAAAAGTTGTTTATTATCTGTGGTATAGATATCAATGTTTGACATTTTTAATTGTCATAAACAATAAAAATATGTCAACTTAATTTCGTATTAGTAAAAGAGAATAGAAAGAATTGCAGAGTTTACAAATTAAACACACTTTTAACTTATCGCGTAAAACGTATAGGCAAGTGGACTGTGACTTGCGAACTGGTTTCGCCGCTATATTAAATACTTTCTTACATATACATATATCATCGATTTACTAAATTCACGAAATTAGTAATGAAAGCAATACATTGAAAAAATATTAATTAACATTTTAAATAATAACATATTTTTTTAGTTCAACAAATTCTAGACTAATTCTCTGAAAAAAAAAATCTGTCCTTAACTTCGTTTTAGGCAATAAGTAATGATTCGAAAAACACTGTATCAATTGAACCCGGTGTGTTTGATCGAGGAGATCAAGAAACGTCCGGGCCTGTACCGCACGGAGCAGCCAGCTGATAGAGAGGAGAAGCTACAACTATGGAAGGAAGTGGGGGCGGCCATATACAGCGATTGGGATACGTTTAACAAAGCTACTGCTTATGATAGAGGTATTCTATTTCTTTTACTTTATTGAGATGGAAGTGTCTTGACGCTTCCTTCTCCTCGTTGTTGTAGCTTAAAAATAATAATAAAAAAGACATTTCGTTTGTACAGTGTTACAATTGCAAAGAAAATGGCGATCTCTCCGCGACGCGTACAACAGAGAGCTGAGAGCGAGGAGGGCGGTGCCGCGCGGCAACAGACGTGTGTATATTTACTTTAAACGTATGAGCTTTCTGGGCGGATTCGAGGGCAGCGTTAGTGATGAGTAAGTATTTTTTTTTAGGATTTTTTGCAATTTTGTCATAAGTAAAAGACTATTATTTGGTAAAATCTCACATAATTGTGTGAGATCAATGATTTCTTACTATTTTTTCCTTGCCTTAAAATAAAACTAAATGAAAAAAATAGTTTAATAGTTAAAAAGAAGGTCAATGTTCCATCCCCGTGTCACTTAAACAACCCCGTAGAGCCAAAGGCCTATCCCTAAGTACAATCGTCCAATGAGGGCCGGACAAGTGCGGTAACCTGTCCGGAATATCCTGTAGGGAGGGCAAAGGGTGGAAAGGGATTTAATTCGGGATAGGGGCGGGGATGCTATTTATATATATGTAAGTGTAATGATACAAATGTAAATAAATATTTTGTTTTGTATAAAATTGTTTGAATATATGTGTTGTTTAAAAATAGGATTTGAATGTAAAACTATCGCAAATACTTTTCCATTACGTCATAGCTAAGTAGTTAAACTTTTCAACTATTAATTATTTATTAGATCTAATCAATAATTACAATTCCAATTTAACGCCCATTAAGGCTAATTACCATTAATTAACTCCTAAAGGATTTAGCTAATTACAATAAAAAAAAACGACGATTTACAAATTTCCTTTTTAGCGACGATCAAGATGGCAATCAAATAATATTTACAAATCAACCCGAAGATCCCTTATTCAGTACAAACACCCAAAAGCCGAAAAAGAAACGTCGGAAGAAGTCCAGCTCTGATGACGAACAGCCTCCTGAAGAATTGGAGATGCCCGTCTTCCCCGTGGATATATCGGATGATAGTGATAGTGATAAGTTGTTTCTTTTATCTTTTCTGCCGGAAATGAAGCTGTTACCCTCGAATATAAAAATGTGGGCTCGTGCCCAAATAGCTAGCGTTATGCAGGAGGCGGTTAGTTCGCATTATAGTAATTCTATACCGAATGATAAAAGTAATATGGTGAAGTATAGACGGGATAGCTCAGAATGACGGTTAAATATAATTATATATGTATATAAATTTTTATTTTAAATATGGATTTAGGTTTTATTTTTAATTTATAGTGTTATTCTTTATACTAAGGAAAGGAGAGTTTTTAGAAAACTAAAACAATTTGGCCGTAACGGGGACTCGAACTCGCGACTGTTTTACAGAGGTGCGGGTTCGAATATGGTTATGTTCAAATTTTAATAGTTTTCCAATTTTCTAATAACGAATTGATGGATTTTTCACATTTTGGGCTAATTTAAGGCTTTAGTGACACACTACTATATTCCATTTTCAGGTCATATAAGGACATTTTTAAATCGCGATGTTTTGGAGTTAGATTTTCACTTGACAAATTTTATACTTTAAGAAATAAATAGCAATAAAAATAAATAGTCGTGACTTAATATATATCAATATAATAACTGTTCAGACTTTTCAAACAACGATATTAGCAAAAATATAGATATACTTATATAAAATCTAGATTAGATTCGAATAGATAAAATCGATATTATAGATATAATTAATATTCGATGAATCGTTTTTAGTTTTAAGATGTGAGACGTAGTAAAGCCCGTATTCATATATCGCTCTCAACTGTAGGATCGATCTTAAGATGCAGTTTTCAGTAGATCATTAAAACGGCATCTCAAGGTCAATTTCAGAGTTGAGAGCGGTATATAAATACGGGACTTAAGTATGTTTATTAGTACACCATGCAAGGGCAGCCGCTGTTGGTACCGTGTTCATAGATTCATTTCTATTTCGGCTTGAATCATAGTTCTAATTGTTGGTTGTGGGATATTAACTATTAAGCGCATATAAAACAAAGTCTATTTGGTATATCCTTTTATTTAACTTTAGCGAACACAAAACATTACATTGTAAGCGCATGGCGTTCCGAGAGAAGGAAAAAAAAAAGCGACGCGCGGGAAGTAACCACAGATAATAAAAATAACTTAAAATAGTGTTGCATGTTGCAATTTATATAAAAATATATTATATTTCCAACACTCCCTCTAAATTGCATCATGCAAAAACAAATAAAAAAAAAAAACTTAATTAAAATTATTTGAGACCAAGAAATTTAACATAATCTCTGTGTTTATCTTTAGTTAAAGGTTTTGTGAATACATCGGCTGGCATTTTTTCTGTACATGTATATTCCAAAACAACTTTCTTATTTAATACATGATCCCTTAAAAAATGATGCCTTATGTCAATATGTTTGGATCTCTGACTTGTTATATTATTTTTAGCTATATCAATGGCGCCTTTGTTGTCACAATGAACCTTTATTACAACCTTTTCCATTGAAATTTCAAAAATTAATTGCTTTAACCATAAAGCCTCTTGTACAGCAGATGACAATGCCATATACTCAGCCTCCGTTGTAGATAAGGCCACTGTCTTCTGTCGTTTACTGTGCCAATGTACAATACCTCCATTTACCATTACACATACACCAGTTACAGAATATCTATCATTTAACTTATTACCCCAATCTGAGTCACAGTAAATATCACAAAATGAATTATTTTTATATTCTAATTTTAAATCTATAGTTCCTTTTAAATATCTAAATACTCTCTTTACTGCATTCCAGTGACTCAAATTGTGATTCTTGTTAAATCTACTTAACAAACTTGTAGCATAAGATATATCTGGCCTACTTATTTGAGATAAGTACAATAAACTACCTACTGCCTCTTGATATGGAACATCACACTGATCTTCCTTACATTCAAAATTATCAAAATCTAAACCCTTTTCCATTGGTGTATTTACTGGCTTACAATCTATCATATTAAATTTTTTTTAAAATTTTTATAATATATTCTTTTTGATCTATATAAATACTATTGCTATTTGAGTCTACTGTAATGTGCATTCCTAAACAATTTTTAGCTACTCCTAAATCTTTCATATCAAAGTTAGACATTAAATTCTGTTTCAAATTCACTCTTAAATTTTTATCATTAGAAAAAATCAACAAGTCATCAACATAAATTGCTACAATAAGAATTTGAGCTGAATTGTTATTTAAAGTATAAATGCAAGGGTCACTTTTACATTGGGTAAGTCCTATATTAATTAACACTTCATTCAACTTAATATTCCAACATCTACCACTTTGTTTCAAGCCATAAACAGCTTTCTTTAATTTCCAAACTTTATTTTCTTCGTTAGTTTCAAACCCTTCTGGTGGTACAACATAAATATCCTCTTCCACTTCTCCATTCAAATAAGCAGTCATTACATCCATGTGATCAATTCTTAAATTTTTTACTGCTGCTAATGAAAAAAGGTAACGGAGTGAAGAATATTTCACAACAGGAGAAAATGTTTCTTGGTAGTCAATACCTTCTTTTTGATTACATCCTTTAATAACCAATCGTGCCTTATATCTTTTTATACCTTCTTTATCTTGTTTTTCTTTAAAAACCCATTTAGTTTTCAATGGTTTTTTCTCTGCGGGTAATTTTACTAGCTCATATACTTCATTTTTTATCATAGCATTTAATTCAGTCTTCATTGCTTGTTTCCAGTTATTAGAATTGGGTCCTGACAATGCATTTTCCACCGAGTTTGGTTCTGCAATAATTTTTTGGTCTTTCATTATTAGATATGTAACATAATCTTTATATTTTGCAGGTTTTTCAATTTTTCTTAATGGCCTTTTCTTGAACTCTAAAGTTTCTCCCTCTTCAGTGTGTCCTTTAACTCCATCTTCATTCATATTTCTTTCTTTTACTACAGGTATATTTATGTCTTCTTCCTTTATTTTGGAAGACTCTTCATTATCTGAGCAAGATTCATAATCTTCTTGAATGTGTTCATCGTCAGATATGTTAGTAAGTGTATCTTCTAACACATACATTTGATTTTCATTATAATTTTTTTCATTTCTTTTCATTTTTGTTGTTTCTAGGAACTTAACATCTCTACTGAATATTATATTTTTAGTTTTTGGATCTATTAGTCTATAAGCCTTTTTTGTTTCAGAATAACCCATCATTAACAATTTTTGTGATTTCGGATCCCACTTTTTTCTAAGTTCTTTGGGTATTTGAGCCATTGCTTCACATCCAAAAATACGTAAATGCGACATTTCAGGTTTATGACCATAGAACGCTTCATATGGTGTTTTATTCCAAAGGCGTTTTGTAGGTGATCTATTTAGCAAATATGCGGCAGTGCCTACCGCTTCTGCCCAATATTCCTTTCTTAATCCTGAATCTGACAATAGTGTTCGTGCTTTTTCAACAATACTTCTGTTCATTCTTTCTGCAGTACCATTTTGTTGTGGAGTGTAGCGTACAGTTAACTGATGTTCAATACCTTCATGTTTCAAAAAATTTTTCATATTATGATTAACATATTCTTTACCATTATCACTACGTAATTTTTTTATTTTCTTTCCTGTCTGTTTTTCAAGTAATCTTTTAAAATCTTTAAATGTATCCAATGCTTGACTTTTATTATGTAAAATGTATATAAATAAATATCTGCTGAAATCATCTATAAAAGTCATAAAGTACTTTGCTCCTCCTAAGGATTCTTTTTCCATTGGACCGCATAGATCTGTGTGAATTAATTCTAATATATCTGAAGATTGTTTTTTGCTGACCTTAAATGGTGTCCTCTCTTGTTTTCCATAAACACAATCTTCACATGTTTCTCTCATATCTAAATTATCATCAATGCCTGTCCTCATTTTCTTTAATAAGCTCATTGATTTTCTATTTAAGTGTCCTAGACGACGATGCCAAATTTCTGCATTTAATATTTCCTTCGATAAATATACTTGTGCCGATGGCTGATCTAATTTATAAATGCCATTTACTTCAGAAGCTGTTGCGATAAGAGTCTCCTCATCATCTAAGATTTTTGCTCCACCTGAGTCAAAATGTATACTATGCCCATTTTTTACAATTTTACTGACAGATAATAAATTTGCCGCTGCGTCTGGTACATACAATGTCTCCTGAACATTTATAGTGGATGTTTCCTCCCCTGAAATTTGTAGTTCCACAGTACCACTTAACTTTGCTTTAAAATCTTCTTTGTTTGCTGCTATTATAGTGGTGTCACTATCTACAGGATTTTTAATCAAATTTTGATCATTGGTAATGTGTGTAGATGCACCTGAGTCCAAATACCATCCTTTATTTATATTTCTTGATGTAATTAAAAATGCTCTATTTTTTACATTTTTACACAACTTGTTTTTCTTTGAATTATGAAAATTCCCTTTGTTTTTGCATTGTGATGCAAAATGACCCATTTTATTACAAGAAAAACATTTAAAAGATGTTTTCTTTTTATTAGAATACATTGCTGTTTCACTCTCAATGTTTTTTGCTTCTTCTACCACTTTCACATCTTGTAATAACTTTACTTTAATAGCATCTCCTGTGATTTTTGTTCCAGAGCTTTCTAAGCCCATAATCATTGGTCTATAGTGTTCGGGCAGGCCTGTTAAGAGTAAAGAACCAACCCATTCATCATTGACGTTAAAACCAATTTCTGATAGTTTATGTGCTGTTGTAGTAATCGAATTTACATACTCCTCCACATTTTTGTAGTTCTCTAACCTCGTTGTTGTTAGCTGTCTCAATAGGCCAACGCGTCTAGTCAAGCCTGAGTCCTCGAAAGCATTTGTTAATGCATTCCATGCGTCTTTCGCATTTTTAGCACTTTGCACGTGGCTGTAGTTTATAGGTTCCAGGCACAAAATTATTTTTGATAGTGCTTTTCTATCCTTTATAGGATCAACTTTTTCCGCTGTTATAATGTCCCATAAATCGTCTAACTGAAGCCATGCTTGCATTGCAAACTTCCATGAGGCAAAATTCTCGCGTCCCTTTAATTTCTCGACAGGTATGTTGACGTTCATTTTTTTTTTCGACGAAAGTTCTTTAATTCGTGAAAAATATACTGCGATACACTAATGTTCTGGCACTCAAGTCTTAACAGTGATATTATGCTGTAAGTTACGAGAAAACACAATAAAATGTTCACTGAGTCTTGGCGTCACTTTTATGACACTAAAGTTCACTTTGTTTTACTTTTAAACTGAGTCTATCTGGGCCCATAACCTGTTGGTTGTGGGATATTAACTATTAAGCGCATATAAAACAAAGTCTATTTGGTATATCCTTTTATTTAACTTTAGCGAACACAAAACATTACATTGTAAGCGCATGGCGTTCCGAGAGAAGGAAAAAAAAAAACGACGCGCGGGAAGTAACCACAGATAATAAAAATAACTTAAAATAGTGTTGCATGTTGCAATTTATATAAAAATATATTATATTTCCAACACTAATTATAGAACAAAAAAAAATTGTAATAAAGGCAAGAAAAAGTACTTTAAATTAATAATTTTAGTAGTTAGATTGCTTAATGACACTCTCCTTACGTATAAAGATAGGATATTTTATAGGTTTAAACTTACAATCAACATCTATATGTACACATTTATATCGCGTATAAATAATAAATAATACTTTAACGTTAGTTGTTACAGTGAATTTAAATACTATAATAGTACACACGTTCAAACAACGACAACAGTAAAATATGAGAGAAAAAATAGATATAGATTCGAATAGGAAAATTAGATATATATAGCGAGTAAAATCGATATTGTAGTAACTATAATCTATATTCGATTAATCATTTCTAGTTTTAAGATGTGTACTAGGTTCATCACGCAATGCCAGCCGAAGTCGGTACCGTGTTCATAGGTTCATTTCTATTTCGGGGTGAATCATAGTTATAATAATAAAAAAGTTCTGTATTAAAATTTGGATTAAATACAATTTTAGTATCATTTTCATGAAACAATACCAATATAATTTAGCCTTTCCCTTAGATCATATTATTCAAATTATAAGCTATTTCGTTTTACATTTTTCATTTTTAGAAAAATACCAATATAGTAACAAAAGATCCAGTTAGGTCAGCTTCACGCTGTATCCCGCACAAAGCAGGGCAGTCAGAAGAAACTTAGTGTTAAGACACACCGTTCCCCCCTTTCCGCCGAGTTCTGGAGGCATTGCGTTTTGATTGGCGAAACTGAACGCCGCGCTTTGCCTCGACACCAGAGCGAAGAAATGAAAATATAAATGTAAGTAAATATTTCATTTCCTCGAGTGAGGATCGAACCCACTACCGATAGTCGATTCTACAGTCACACTTTGTGCCCCTGCGCCACGACTGGCCTCTTAATCCAGTTAGGTACATAAAATAGTAACGTTTTATTAACATATATGTTTATTTTGACTTAGCAATAAAACAATGCAATAATCTACATTAGTTACTGCTTAACTTGTATTAAAACGGACTAATATGACAATTTAATGCCAATTAAGCGCTAATGGGCACTTGTGAGTGTGACAGTTATTCTGAAATATTGAGCTAAAATTGTTAATTATAATAAGTATTAAGTATTGTAATAATATTAATATAATAACTTTTAAATCATATGTTTTTACAAAATAAAGTAACAATCTAAGTAGTCTCTCGCTAGTAAAAGCAATTTAATTGCATTCCTTTATACTGTAAATAATGTTAATATTTAAATATTAGAAAGAAACTTTAAATTAATTAATATTCCTTTATTTTTTAAGTAGTATCGGCTAGCTTTTTTCTAATGTAATATTAAATAATAAATATGCTTTCTATATAAAGTTTTTACTAAGCCTTGAAATATCCATTTATTCCATATATTTATAAACTGAATGACGTATTTGCCTAAGATATAAGTTTATTTTGTGTTTTTTTGGAGAACTAAAATAGAATATTATATTTTTTTTTTCTTTTAAATGAAACTATTTAACTGGATTATTTATATATATTTAATATTATAATTTTTTTTTTTTCACTGTCATTATGATTTGTTTGATCAAAAGTCAATGTTTAACTAGATGGGGCAATTTCTTTATTATAATATTATATTTAACTTTGTGTTGAATAAAAACTTGTAACATTTAATTGAATTTAATAAGGCATTTAGTAAGAAACTTTATAGGTTTAGAGTTCCCATAAAGTATTTTAAACTATATATTTTCTCTAAATATATATAAATAATATATAATAAATATTGTTTAATCATTATTTTTTGTGTTTATTATCAAGACAATGTACTTAGTTATGCCACCTTGGACAATAATATATCTATTTTATATATATGGTAAAAAACCAGTTGTCAGTCTGATGTCAGTTAATTTATTTAAATAATTTTTAGTTTTTAATTCCTAATGTGTCTATATATGTAGAAATGTTTCCTTTTTTCATTATTTAAGGAAATATAAGATAGAATCCATAAATTATCTCTAAAAACATTTTTTTTAATACAATACTATAAAAAAGTTCTTAAAAAATAATAAAAAAGCTCATGTTCTGAATTTTTAATATCAATAGTGTACTTGTTATTTAAACTGTTGTTAATCTTGTTCTACAATGTCAAGCAATATAAATAAACTTTTTTTGTACGTATTTTGTATTTTTTTTCTTACTTTATTACTGTGATATTTAGAATTGGCAAGGTAAAGATGTTTCATAAATATAGATAAAGATATAGTCAAATTTTATACCATACTATATAAAAAAAGTGTAAATATATACATATTTTTTGTTTTTATTATTCAATACTATAACATTTGAGGCCAGTCGTGGCGCAGCGGCACAATGTGTGACTGTAAAACCGACTGGTTGTGGGTTCGATCCCCACTCGAGGAGATGAAATATTTACTTAAATTTATATTTCCATTTCTTCGCTCTGGTGTCGAGGTTAAGCGCGGCGTTGAGTTCTGCCACTCAACACGCAATGCCTCCAGAATTCGGCAGAAAGTGGGGAACGGAGTGTCTTAACACTAGGTTCCCTCAGCCCACCCTGCTATGTGCGGGATACAGCGTGAGGCTGATTTTTTTTTTACTATAACATAGAAATTAAAGAATTACCATAAAATTTGTATAGAATCACGCCTGTAGTATTCTTATCGAATGAAAAGCGAAAATTGAATCGATTTAAATATAATCAATCATTCACCGAATAAGAATCGAACCCACAGCCATGCCAAAAATAAACGTTTATTTGCACTTACGTTACTTTAAACAACTAGAAATATAACTAACTAGAAGTTGAGTTTAAAGTTAAATATAAAAAGTATGCGGCGAGCACGCGCCTCCAGCCTCGAGTCACGACCGCCATGTCTGAACTCTACAGACTTGCCAACTTAACTACTGTACGATTGATTTTATTGTTATAATGTTTAATGTAATTTTTATATTATATTTTTTGTTTTGGGGAGTCTAATGTTAAGACATTCCATTGCCCATTTTCCGCCGAATTTTGGAGGCATTGCGTTCTGAGTGGCGGAACTCAACGCCGCGTTTTGCCTCAACACCAGAGCGAAGAAATTAAAATATTAAATATTTGATTTCATCGAGTGGGAATCGAACTGACAACCTGTGGCGTTTACAGTCACAGGCTTATGCACCTACGCAACGACTAGCCTGTTTTTTTTTAAATATAATACAAGTAGTTTACTAGACCTTTAAGAATTTAGAGAATTCTTCTCTTAGTGCTCCCCTACACAGGGATTGTAGGGGAGCCTATCTACCCTCCAACCAAATTTTAACATTCCTACTTTTAATACTAATGTGGATTCAAATTTAGCCTATGAAAAAATGTTATTGATTAAAATATTATTTTTTCGATCTGGTAGGAATGTTTTAAGGCCTGAATTAAGTATATTTTGCACGCAAGTTTTTTAAGCTGGAAGCTTACATAGAGTTCTATTGAAAATGTTAAAGAGTGGCGCATGGGCACAAGACTGTAAATTGTGTGGTTTGTGAGTTCGATTCCCACTAGAGGAAATGAAATAGCTAATATTTTCATTTCCTCACTCTGGTAACGAGGCTAGGAGCGGCGTAGAGTTCCGCTACTCAACACGCAATGCCTTAAAAATTCGGCGGAAAGTGGGCAACGGAAATGTCTTAATGGTAACGGAGTGTGGTAACACTAAGTTCCTAGGTTCCCTCTGACTACTATGCCTTGTGTGAGATATAACAGAAAATATGAATGTATGTATTCATATACAAACTTACAGAACAATGAAATGTATTGTACCTTTCAAACAAAAGCATCAATTCTACTAATATAATTTGTGTGAGAATTGATGTCTGTTTCACTTTCACGCAAAAACTACTGAACAGATTTAGATGAAAAAAAAATTAAATTAAATTAGCTTCACGCTGTATCCCGCACACAGCAGGGTAGGCAGAGGGAACCTAGTGTTAAGACACTCCGTTCCCCACTTTCTGCCGAATTCTGGAGGCATTGCGTGTTGAATGGCAGAACTCAACGCCGCGCTTAACCTCGATACCAGAGCGAAGAAATGGAAATATAAATTATATATTTAGATGAAACTTTACAGTAATGTGGCTTATACATCAGAAAAACACATATCAGGCTACAATTTACGTAGAGCGGGCGAAGCCACGTTTAAGTCTGAGTCAAAGATAGTTATATAAATTAATTTCTAATTTACAAAATAATATTTCCCCACAATGTGCCTAACATTACCATCAAGAGGTTTCCTTCCAGAAATCACTGTTATACCTGAAACAAAATAACATACATTTATATTAATAACTTCATATACATATTATCGTATATAGTTTAAAAATATCTGTGGTATAATTGACATGTGCTCGGACTGAAAAACCAAATATGGAGATAAGAATCTTACTTAGAAGAAATTAATATTTATAATACATGCTAGAAAGCGTCGTGGCTCAGGAGCACATAGATGTGACTGTAACGCGACGGTTGCGGGTTCGATCCCCATTCGGAGGAATTAATTTTACCCGGCCTTGAATTCTGCCACTCAAGACGCAGAGCCTCTAATAGTTTAGCGGAAAGTGGTAAACGGAGTGTCTTAATACTAGGTTCCCTCTGCCTCTACCATGCTATATGCGGGATACAGTTTGAAGCTGATTATAAATACATGCTGATGTTGCTTCGATTTCTTTAGATACATTTTACCACTGAATGCGTAATATTATTATCATAGATGCCAAAAGTAATAATATTTTGACACTATACTTTCTCAATACAGGTAATTCAACTTTAAAACTTTATTCGAAGTTAAGTTGAGGCCAATCGTAGCGCGGAGACATAACCGTGTGGGTTCGATACAAGCTCGAGGAAATAAAATGTTTGATATTTTTAATTCCTCGCGAACGAAGGTGCAGCGTTGAGTTCCGCCACTCAACACGCCTCCAGAATTCAGCGGAAACTGGAAACCTAAATATTGTGCCAGCACGAAGCTAAAAAGAAAAGACATAAAATGTCGTATGTCATCAAAGGGAAAACTTCCACGAACATAAAACTTAAGAAGAATTCAGTGGAAATTTCAATTTTTCCAAATGCCCAAGTCCGTGACAAGTTTGAGTTATAATTCTAAAAGTTAGGCGCGCTGGAGCCAACTGCGATTATGCACATTAATAAATCTGTGTGCTTAAATACTTTGGGGGTTTCGACATCCTGCGGATACTAGTGCAGGGGCTCTAAAAAATAGGGGGTTGATGCTCTATGACCCAAATTCATCTTTTTTGTTGTCAAATTTGATAATATTCTCCTGATTTCATTGTTAAACAAAATATATATATTGTTTTACTATATTTTTATTGGAATATCTACTTACTATTAACAAAAAAATATATAAATAAAAAAATATATGAGGCCAGTGGTGCAGGGGCACAAAGCGTGACTGTAAACGCTACATGTTGTTGGGTTCGATCCCCACTCGACGAAATGAAATATTCATTATTTAAATTTCTCCGTTCTGGTTTCGAGGTAAAGCATGGCGTTGAGGTCCGCCACTCGACACGCAACGTCACCAGAATTCGGTAGAAAATTTAAGTGTCTTAACAGTAAGTTCCCTTTACCTGCATACAGAATACAGTCTGACGCTAAAAATATAACAAAATAGAATATTCCTGTACATACTAAATAGATAAAACAAATATAAACAAGATTTTTAAAAACGAACTAAATAAAACTAAAATTGTCTACATTTTTAATTAAATAAAAAATCAATATTGCCGTACACCGAAGTAAATTAATAAATAATTCGATTTAACAACTTTCTAAAGTCTTAAGACGAGCTTCTAACGAGTTTTAATTAAAACAATATTTTCCACTATCACGGACTGATATAGAACAATGCAGGGCGCGTTCGAGCGAAATCGTCCTTGAAAGCTACGCGATCGATATTGCTGAATGAATGCTTTTTAATATCCAGGCATAGCTTAACGCTGTAATAGGAAAGGCAGAGGGAACCTAGTGTTGGGACACTCCGGTTTCCATAGAGAATTCTATGTTCTAAATTACAGCCTGTTCAGTGGTGGAACTCAATGGATTTTTTTACCAGTACGGGGAAGTGAAAAGAAATTATGATTAGGAATCGAACCCACAAACGGCGTGTTGCGTTTAATGTCTTCATAATAATGTATGAATTAAGGTCTGTTAACTTAAACTTTTAGCTGCTTCTTCAAATGTAAAATATCAATCTTTTAGACTACAACAAAAAGTTTTATAAAATCATATGACTGAATTTATCTTTTTTCTTTAGTTTCATATAGTATCCCGCACATAGCATGCAAGGGAGAGCGAACCCGAGATCTAGTTTTAGAAGTTCCCCACTTTCACCTGAATTCCGGAAACATGGCATATTGAGTGACAGAACCGAACGTCCCACTTAGCCTCATTACAGAGCGATAAAAAATGATAAAAATAGTAAATAATTCATTTACTCGAGTGGGAATCGAAATCCACAACCTATCGCGTTTAAAAACACCTGTGCCCCTGCACCACTGACCTCAATATCAATATCAAATCACAAAAACAAAACATTAACTAAATAACATATCATTGCGTTTTGCGAGGTTGCCGCCCCGCACTGCAGCGTTTCACCGCTACATTCCACGAGCGTTATCTTAGTCCTTATAATAAGGTGATAAGGTTCAAAACGGCTTAACCCTTTACACAGTCGGCAGTAACGCTGCGACAGCGTCACTCCGCGCGGACGACTCGCGGCAGGAAGACGCGTGTGGCTTAATTTAGTTTAATATAATATAAAGTGAGTTAAATTTTAATTGATGTATTGATAAGTATATTATATATAAAAAAGGTTAGTTTTGTTATATTTTCATTGCTAAGTAGTTTAAGGCTAATTGAACCTTTTCTTTTGTAGTCGGTTATGGCGTGTTTGAGTAAGCACGCAGTTTTAACAATCCATCCGAGATTATTAGTTGTTACATATTACTTTAAAGTTATTTATATGGAATTTATTTATAAGTGATATTCAATAAAGACAACGTTTACGGTTTTTCGAAATGTTTGCGTATATTTATATTGTATTGTACCCCTTTAGGGTGAATTCTAAAAAAACCACGAAACACGTGTTCAATAAAATATTTTGAACAGTCTGAATTTAAATTTTTATGAAAATCTGTGGCGATTTAAAGATTTTTCCATATAAACTTTCAACCCCTTATTTAAACCCTTAGGGGGTAAATTCTGAAAAACCATGAAACACGTGTTCAATGAAATATTTTGAAGAGTCTGAATTTCAAATTTTATCAAAATAGCTGCCGATTTAATTGTTTCTGCATACAAACTTTCAACCCCTATTTCATTCCTTTAGGATTAAAATTTTTCAAAATCCCTTCTCAGTGGATGTCCAGATTATAAAAATAAACATCTGTCCAAATTTCACGTTTCTACGCACAGCGGTTACAGCTGTGCGTGCGTTTTACCTCAGTCAGTCAAGTACATGTCCTTTTTATATATAGATTATTTGTTGTTACATATTACTTTATAGCTATTTATATGGAATTCATTCAAAAGTACTATTCAATAAAGACAACGTTGTCGATTTTTAGAATATTTGCGTATATTTATATAAAATTATAAATATATTATATTTTTAAAATACAGGTATAATGTTTTGTTGTTAACTGTAAAATTGTACTTTATAGGGCGATCCCTACACGTGACGTCATATTACCGCAGCGAGTGCGAGCGAAACACAAACAGAACGTCGCGCGTTCTTATGGCAACCGAATACCTTTTTATCATGAATTATTAATAATTCAAAATAAAATAAAGTATAAAATATTTTAGATTCTCTATATCCTTTATCGTTTCCAAATGTATGAGAATTACCTACTTTTATTAATAAAAAAAAATTAGCTTCACATTGTATTTCGCATACAGCAGGATAGGCAGAAGGAATCTAGTGTTAATACAGCCGAGTCCCCAATTTCTACCGAGTTCTGGAGGCATTGTGTGTTGAGTGGCGGAACTCAACGCCAGAGCGAAGAAATTAAAATATAAATGTAAATAAATATTTAATCTCCTCGAGTGGTAATCGAACCTACAACCAGTCGATTTTACAGTCACACTTTGTGTCTCTGCGCCACGACTGGCCTCGACTGACTTTCATATATAACGTTACATGTATTTTTATTATAAAAGGTTAAATCGTAATATAATAGCAAATAAAGAGAAAATAAATGTAATTATTATATTTATTCTCATACAAAATTTCTTCTTGATTTCGTATTACAATAATATTTCCAAGGTCAAAGTAAATATCAATCCCGTATCTCCAATCAACGGCGCGCCCGTGCGGCGGTGTGACGTCACAACAGAGACATTACATTTAAAATACGCCAAGTACTATATATAATTCATATATGAGGCCACTACTGGCGCAAAGGCGAAAACGTGCGACTGTGAAGAGGTTGTGGGTTCGATTTCTACTCAGGGAAGTGAAGTATTTAATATTTTCTTTTCCTCGCTCTGGTGACTAGGCAAAACACGGCGTTGTGCTCCGCCACTCATCTGTCAAGTGGGGAACGGAAGTGTCTTACTGGGTATAGCATGAGGTTTCCTATTACTAAGGGAATGATAATTGACTTGCTTTAATGCATTTATCTTTAATTTTAGACAGAGAGAATTTAGAGTAACGGAACTCGAATTTAACTTCTATTTTACTTTAAGACTCGAACTCGCTTCTTTTGGAAACAGTCAATTTGAAAAGTGACATAGTAACTGTACAAGGTTCGGTCACTAGGTCTATATACTTATTTAATTATCGATATAATTAAATATGCAAAAAGGCTAAAACTAGACCAATATAGACACTGGATGACTATAAATACCTACTACTATATTTTGAAAGCAAGACCGAAATGACATTTTATTAGAATTGTATTAGCGGATTTGAACTCGCAACCATCACGTTCAGGAAAACGTCGTATATAATATGTAAATTTAAAGACAGCTTACCCCATATTCTCAATTACAATAACTAAAATATATATTTCCAGCAAAAATATTATAGCTCACCGTTCAACATGACGACGTATTCGTTAGACGCGGAGAGTTTTATAATGAAATAAAGAAATATCAGGAGCTATGGGCTGCGGGCAGCGAGGGCAACAGGTACAAGAGCACGGTCAAACGGACGGCCTGGAGCAAAGTGGCCAGGGTGTTCATATCCGACTTCGATAGTATGAACGAATTAGAAAAATTTGACGTATGTAAGTTGTTTTTTTTTTATTTGTAATGTAAATAAATAGTCTATAGTAAATAAAGAGATAGTCTATTACTTTAGTAAATCTTAATATATTATTGGATAAACTTAAGTCTTCTTGACTTTGCATGTTGTGGTAATATGGATAAAATAAATAAGAAGTTTGTTAGGGCGTTCATTGCGTTCACCAGATTCCATTAATCTGCAATAGTATGGGCAATAATGAAGTTGAAAAAAATTTTCTTTTGCGAAAAAAAATTAAAAAATCAGCTTCACGCTGTATCCCGCATACAACAGGGTAGCCAGAGGGTACCTAATGGGGAACCTAGTGTTGAGACACTCCGTCCCCACTTTTCGCCGAATTCTGAAGGCATTGCGTGTTAAGTGGTGGAACTCAACGCCGCGCTTTACCTCGACACCAGAGCAAAGAAATGAAAATATAAATGTAAATAAATATTTCACTTTCTCGAGTGGGGATCGAACCCAAGACCGGCCTCGTTCTTTTACTAATATATATTTATTCTCTATATAAAGTGGAAGTTAGTGAATTAGGTAAATAAAATTTTCTATTAACTTAATGAAATGCTGGCGTTAGTATTTCAAGAAACGGTTACGTCGTTAAATTAATATGAATCATATAAACCTGTTTCACATTATACAGCTGTAGTTTATGAGTATTGCGCGAAAGGGAAAAGCGACAGAAGTAGGACATATTAGGAATGGCTTCTTATATTATTATTTAGTAGCAAATGGACTTTAAAATGCTAAACAACTAATAAATATTATTATTTAAAATCTTTTTAATGTTAGTTTTAATTATTTATTTTTTCCTTTTAAATTCCATTTCGTATGCATTTTCATTAAAGTAGACGGCTTTCCATAAACAAATTTTAATACTATCTCTATATTATTAATAAAAAACGCGTGTTCAGATCAAAACTATGACTTAATTACTATTATTATCTATTCAATATCTACTTATGTAACTAAAAAAAACTTAACCGACTTGAAGGAATTAGTTAGAACAATGCTAATAACGTGTGATTGTTCCAGTTCGCAAGTTGCACAGCAAATGGCGCAACATCCGGGACGCCTACGTCAGAAACCTAAAACGGTTGGCGGGCCAAAAGGAGTATATATACGCTAAACACCTGGCATTCCTCAACAGTAGATACATGGGACAGACGAACGAACAGACCGACGATGAATCGTCAGACGAAGACAAAATAACCGACAAGTCCAAAAACACTGAAGTGTTATCGTGTCAAAGTGACGACACGAACCTTCTATAGTTAGTGTTAAAAGACAGAGAATTGAGAAGAGAACTAATATTGAATTTGTTGATACTCCAAATGTAATGACCAACTTGCCCGATTTCCATCATTCTGGTGAAGACGAGGACAAATCCTTCTTCAATTCTCTATTACCGGCTGTCAGGGAGTTCAATTTGGATCAGAAACTGGAATTTAGGTGTGAAGTTCTGAAACTAATCAAATATATACGTTCAGGTTCGAATAAGATGAAGGCGGAATAGAATACGCGATGTTTTGATACATAAAATGAGGAAAAGTTAATGTGAGAAGGAGAAAGTCTGTGATTGATTGGAATTAGGTTAGGAGAGCTCATTAAATATTATATGTTGAATATGTATATATTTTCTGTTGTTCGTCAAATAAAATTACGCGTTACTACTTTTATTTATTTTTTTGAGATTAACAAGGTAGGCAGAGGAAACCTAGTGTTAAGACACTCTGCTCCTCATTTTCCACCGAATTTTCAGACATTTTTCGAAGGCATTGTGTGCTTAGTGGTGGTGACTCAACTCCGCGTTTTTTATCTTGTTACCGGAGCGAACAAATGAAAATATAAATAAATAATAATTCCTTCCCCCGACTGGAAACGAACTCACAACCGCCTTTACAGTCACACGCTTGTGCCACTGCATCATATACATAATGTAAATTTATAATTACTATTTTTTGTTATTTATCATGAAACCTATCTACATGCACTTTAAACAGCAAAAAGAGAACTAGAACATTAAAACTTTAAAAAAAGCCCAAAAGATAATGGACATTCATTTCTTTTCCCGGGATGTAATTTCCATTTTGAAAGTTTACCATAAAACGCTGCGCTACTTAATTACAATGATTAACGTAGCGTTTTAAATTCCAACAACTGTTTCTATCATGACTTCTCACGCTGTCTCACAAGATTTTTGTTTTAATTCTTCCTTGTAAATCTAGATTTTATGAAATATAATTTATTTTTGATTTTATAAAATTAGATATATTAAAAAAATCAGCTTCACGCTGTATCTTGCACGCTACAGCAGAGGCTGAGGAAACCTAGTGTTAAGGCAAGACGTTCCCCATTTTCCGACGATTTCTGGAGTCATTGGGTGTTGAGTGGCGAACTAAATGCCTCGACACCAGATTGAAGAAATGAAACTATACAGTTAAATAAATATTTCACTTGCTCGAATGGGTATCGAATCCACCACCAGTCGCGTTCATAGTCATACACTTTTACGATTGGTCTCAAGCTCTTTCTATAAAATATATAAAGAGGGGAACGGAGAGTCTTAATATTAGGTTCCCTCTGCCTACCGTGCGTGAGGAATATAGCGTGAAGCTGATTTGATTTGATTTATTTAAAACTTTTATAATCAAAATTATTTGTTTATTACAAAAAAATTAGGCACAACAAAATAGAACTTCAGCCAAATCCAAAATAAAGAACCTAAAACCACAGATAACCAAACCAGCTAACAACCAGCTACAGTCCACAGACAGCAACAAGTCACAACAACGCCAGCCCGCGCGGCGCGGCAACGCCGCGAGAAAGTGGGCGCGGAGCGGCAACAGCGCGATCGATATCACAAACGAGCCCAGCCGAGTTGTGCCGACGACCGACCGACGCTATCACTTATCACGAATGTAGTACAGTGCGACCGGTGTGTCGTGGCCGCGTTGAACTAGGATAGTAGTTTCTGAACTTTTGCAAACTGTTCACTTTAAAAAAATATAATTAAAGAAGAAAACAATCTAAAATTGAATCTGCGTAGCCATCTAAATCCAATTTTATAGGGGCCATGACTCGTTGATCGTACTGTAATAATAATCATATAACTACCCAAGTATAGATGGAGTCCGGAGTTCGAACACGTGGCTTTTGTTTATTGATAGTATAGATATAGAGGTATTGCCATTCAGCGTTATGAGAGTGCGTTAATTCTTTTTATAGATTTATGGTGTATGTAAACAGATTGATGAAATGGTGTGAAAAATATTATTTTACGATCACGCTGTATTCCGTACATAGCGAGGGAGGCAGAGGGAGGTTCCCTCCCAGTAACCTAATGTTAATGTTCCAATTCCCAATTACCACTGAATTCTTGAAGTATTGCGTGTTGAGTGACAGAGCTAAACGCCGCGCTTTGCCTCGTTACCAGGGCGAGGGCCACGTGTGCCATTACTGGGCCTCATGACTTCTATTTAACTTTACAGAAATATTTTGATTAATACAAAATTGTTTGCGAAACAATATTAGATAATAGACAAATATTATATTAAAAACATATTTTTTACAATAAGATTTTAGTGACTACTACTTATATTATAAACATAAACATAAAAAAAGTCCAGGTTTTTTTTTATATTTCTATAAACGTTCGACTTCTTTGACTTACAGTGATATTGGGTTATTTCCACTTGTCGCACTTTAAGTGAAACATTAAATGTGTTAATGTTAAATATAAATATGGGGATTGAGGGTGACCTTGTTTCGATATCACAAAGGCTTCAAAAGGAGAAACCTTAGAAAAATATATATATTTTTATTTATTCTCTTCACATAATATTAAAAATCAACTTATTTCTTTTATGCGTACGAACATACAGCAACATTATCGCCATTATAAGTTTGTACTTGACGATTGTGAATAATGAAATATTTAATGTTTTCTTTTCTCGTTCAGTTAGCAAAGTAAAGCGCGGCGTTGAGTTTCACCACTCAACACGCAAATTGTCATAATAGGAATGACCTTAGATTTCCATATTCTCTTTGAATACCCTGCTACAGGCGGCAGGATACAGCTAATTTAATCTAGCTTCACGCTGTATCCCTGGCGGCGTAGTCAGAGAGAACGGAGCGCCAAACGCTACAGTCTCTACTTCTCTTTCGCCTCGTCCACTGTCATCAACATCTTTATACATGACCCCTTCGGGGTGTCCTCATCCCTTCTATGTGACCTTCTTTTAGTATCTTTGATACTGTGTTTTCGAAGGTCAACCGAGGTCTTCCCTTACCTCTCTTTCCGCTCACTTCTCCATCATAAATCTTTTTTGCCATTCTTTCATCACTCATTCGTTCAACGTGCCCAAACCAGCTGAGCACGTTCTTCTTTAATCTCAGCGTGACATCCTCAATAGTACCTGCCATTCTGTGTATCTCTTCATTGCGGATTCGATCAGCTAAGCTGACCCCGCATATCCTACGAAGATATCGCATCTCCACGGAATTCATCTTTCTTTCATTCTTCTTCTGTAATAACACTGCATTGTGTACGGCCTAATGCGCAGCTGTACTGACGTGTCGCCGTCTCATCAATGCAGCTCCATCTCTACTAAACATACAACGTGGAGCTACAAATAATAATAATAGTAAAAAATCAGTAGTTAATAGTAGTCTGTGCGTTGTCTGTCAGTCACTCAAAAGTAACGCAATGCAAGTTTTTACATGTGTTTTACTGCATTGCAGTACAGCGTATTGCTTTGCAGCTGCACACAACATATTATGTATATCTATATATTTGCATCGGTGGAAATGAAAGTCCGTCTGCCAGTAACCCTGAACTGGACCTGTTCTAGCTCGTGGGAGTCGCTCTTGAAGCCGCAGGCAGTGATTATATTAACGCCGCTTAAATTAAAATAATAATTATTGGTTTGTTATAATTTATAAAACTGTTATTAATACATAATAACGATCATATAATAAAAAAGTTGGTCATAAATTTTTTATGAATAAAACATGATATTTAGAAATAAAAAAATAATCTTACGCATAAATCAAAATATTGAAATATTTATTATTATCATATTGTTTGCTTGAAAAAGATAAAGATTATAATAGATACTTATTTCGACGATACAAAACGAGTATGTATATAATTTTAATTTTCAAAAAATGTTGAAAATAATGTAATACAAATTTGAATATCACAATTTCAGGTTAGAATCGTTTAATGGCGAGACTCTATCACTTATCAATGAATGCTCTTTTTCCACTATATAAAGAAACGTTAAAATCCACGACTCAAAGGAGAACGGAGTGTCTTAATACTAAAAGGTTCCTCCTACCCCGCTATACGGGAAAAAGCGTGCAGCTGTTGTTTCTATAAAATGAACGATAAAAAAAGTAAAAAAGTAATACAAGTTACAACCCATATACATTTAGAGCTATAAGTAATGGCCGTAGTTCTAGTTATAACTTTGTAACATACTAAACCGCAACGCAGCTAGCTCACAGTTACGTGCATGAACTTGTTATACAGTATGTGCATTAAATTTTACTTTACTTCACTTATATGTATAATATGTTATATATTTTTTTATGTAATAACTTCTAAAAAAGTTGTAGGTCACTAATGTAGTACGTACGGTACAACGGTGTATAGCAGGGTAGGTAGAGGGAACCTGGTAACCTAGTGTCAAGGTACTACGTTCCTATTAAAAGACACTACCATTTCCCACTTTTAGATCACGAGAGTAATTGAGATGAGAAAATAATTAATTGTGTTGTACAAGCGGGCGAAGCCACGCCGGGGCCACGATAGACGAGATGAGCTACGGAAAAGTATTTTAATAATTCGTTTATTACCATTATTACAACTATAATATATACGAAATTTGTTTATTTAATGCAAAATTATTACAAGAGTAATGTATTTAAAATATTCTATTATTCAAATATGATCTGTCATTGTGTAGTATGACATTGACAGTAACAGCTTTTATACATTATCTGTACTCCAATTATAAACATAACTAATAAAACGCTTATATAACAAATAGAAAGAACTACTACTGAGGCCGGTCGTGGCGCAGCGGCACGAGGTGTGACTGCAAAACCGACTGGTTGTGGGTTCGATCCCCACTCGAGGAGATGAAATATTTACTTAAATTTATATTTTCATTTCTTCGCTCTGGTGTCGAGGTTAAGCGCGGCGTTGAGTTCTGCCACTCAACACGCAATGCCTCCAGAATTCGGCAGAAAGTGGGGAACGGAGTGTCTTAACACTAGGTTCCCTCTGCCTACCCTGCTGTGTGCGGGATACAGCGTGAAGCTAAATTAATTTAATTTTAATTTTAGAAAGAACTAGAATATACATCTAGAATGTACTATTTATTGCATATAAATTCCAATATAGAATTAAACATTAAACCGCGTGTACAATAATGTCAGCGCGACTTCGTGACCACACTCACCTCGGACCTCGTGGCATTCACAATCATTAGGTATTAGGTACTGAGTTAAACCACAGTTAACTGTTATTAATTGCGTTTAACAACGCGAAGGCCTTTCTTTTAATTAATAATGAACGTTTGTACACATTGAGGCCAGTCGTGAGGCAGTGGTATAAAGTGTGACTGCAAAACCGATTGGTTGTGGGTTCGATCCCCACGCTAACTCTACTCTGCTGTCGCACAATGCCTCCAGAATTCGGCAGAAAATAGGGAACAGAGTGTCTTAACACCAGGTTCCCTCTGCCTACCCTGCTGTGTGCGGGATACAGCATGAAGCTAATTAATTTTGATTGATTAATTTGTACATATTAGTTAGTGGTTACAAAATCTTTGTCTTTTTTAAATCTACGTCAATTTTTGTTACTTAATTTTCTGGGGTGGGCACAAGACTATTCTGGGGTGGGCCATCCGCCTCTTACTATTCCTATGCCCATGATAATAAGCAATGAAAAGATTTTCATTTTATGTTATAAGCATAGGAAATGATTATTGTTTTATAGTAGAATAAATTGTTTTTTTTGTCTTCTGTCTGATAAAGGAAGCGAAAAATCTTCATACAGACATGCTAACAACTTAAATAAGTTGTAACAAGCGCATAAGATGAGAACGTATGGCTTAGTGGTCAGATCTCTAGGACGATTCACAAGGCGCAGGTTTAGATCCTGCTACGTAAAGTTTTCTTAAGTGCGGACTAGCAATTTAAATATGTAAAAAACATTTTTAAAATAGAAATTTGAATGTATATACGTCATAATTTCAAAATAAGCAAAATATTTCATAGGATAAATTCTTGTTGTATACAAACACTTAGTCAATGGTCCTTGAGCGTCAAAGAAACTTATTAATAACATTTAATTTGACCTTATTCCCAATGAATAAATAATAATAACCTGCTTTTATAACAATAACACAATAAGTTTTTGACATTGGCTAATAAAGCTTCGACTCATAATTAAATAAGGAAAGTAATGTACTATATTATAGTAAATAATAAATTTGTGTTTACAGCGGAAATTTTCGTTCAGAATATTCTGGAAACAAAGTTAGTTTATATATATTTAATACTAGCAAACCACTCGTGACTTCATCCGCTTGAACTTTATAATTTTATTAACTTACTTTAGTTTTCTAATAATAATATGATTTTTAGAAATAATATACGTATATACAAAAGTAAAATTTCAGCCAATTCAGTAAAACAGTTATTAATAGCAATTTTGTCAAATAACATTTTTAAAATGGTAATATTTATTTTACTTATACACCCATTTAAATAATACAAACACTAAATGTTAAAGGAACCTTGCCAAAATACAATAGCGAAAACTGCAATTAAATCAGATAAACTGTTTCTGAAATAAGCGTGACCAAACGCACAGACAAAAGTAAAATATTTAGTTTTTGCATTTCCTTAATAGGAAAGGAGTGTCTTAAACCGGTTCCCTCTTCTTACCCAATATACCCTATTGGGTAAGTACAGAATACTGTTCGATATAATGTGTAAAGCTAAAAATAAATAACTACATAAAATAACAAAAAACGACTTTCTACGTTCGAACCCCCTACCACATACACTTATTTAGTCATACAAATACACCACTACACTACTGGGAGGCGTGACATAATGCATCAAGACGCGGACGCATCGCCTCGCCCGACCTTGGATGACCCCAGACGACGATCGATACAGCTTTAAAATGTAGACTAAAGAATGTCGCTGAAGTTGTGCCCTACTCGTGTTACCTAACAGTAGGGTAGGTTTGCGTATAATAAATACATTCTAAATAGTTTCCCTATTATAATATTCTCCACTCTCCATTATATATATTGTAATAATATATATAAGGGAAACTGGAGAGAGGAGAACGAAATGTCACTGATAGACTTTCTCTATTCAATACTGCATTTTTTGAGAATTTTATTTACCACTTTTAAATAAAACTTTATTTAAATACTGAAAACTCATTAATAAATTCAATAAAATATTATATAGTATATGGGGACAGTCGTGGCGCAGCTGCATAAATTGTGACTGCAAAACCGACTGGTTGTGGGTTTGATCCCCACTCGAGGAGATGAAATATTTACTTAAATTTATATTTCCATTTCTTCGCTTTGGTGTCGAGGCGAAGCGCGGCGTTGAGTTCTGCCACTTAACACGCGATGCCTCCAGAATTCGGCAGAAAGTGGGGAACGGAGTGTCTTACACTACGCTCCCTCTGCCTACCCCGCTGTGTGCGGGATACAGCGTGAAGCCGATTTATATTTATTTTAATAAAAAATTACATTTATATAATGAAATATTGAATTGGTAGCGAAACGACAGCTGTCTCCCATTCGGGGCTGCGGTCGCTTTGCACGTGAAAGCACTTCATTTACTCGCGTTACGTATCTTGTGACGACTCATTGAAATGCTATATATAATTAACTAGAATTTTAACTAAGTTGTGTTCTGCGAAAAGTGTTTCGTAAATTATAAACAGCAACTGACTTAAAGTGATAAGATATTAAAATACAGAGATGCTATCCGGTACAGACAGAAAAATATATCTTTTTTTTCGCTTTGCTGTATCTGTATCCCGCACATAGCATGGTAGGCAGAGGGAAACTGGGAACCTAGTGTTTTTTTTTTTAAACTACAGATTTATGATCCGTACCTTTTGTTATTTTTACATTTCTTTTAATACTTTTTTTTGTAGCTATTACCTAGAACTAGACTTAAGTTATTACATACATATGTTTCTATATTTATACAATATCTCATTAAGACAGTCCAGAACCTAGTGTTAAGACGCTCCGTTCCTGTTAAGGCGCTACCGTTCCTCATTTTCTGCTGAATTTCCGAGGCATTATGTGTTGAGTGGCAGAACTTAACGCTACGCTAGAAAACATTATAAATCATAAAAAAATATTTAGTTTAATTATGCACAATAAAATATGATAGAAGAAATTATGTTTTTTGAAGAATTATGTGTAAAATAAATAATCTCTGAAAGTGCGGTGTTAAGCTCCGTCACTCAAAACGCTATGTTACTGGTGGTAATCAGAGAAGTTTTGTAAATAAATTCGACCTACCTGCCCTTATATATACGGAATACAGCGTGAAATGGATAAAATATATACTTTTTATTCGACGATCTATTGTACTTAAAGTTAAATAAAAAAAAAAGTATTATCATTTAGAGTAAAGTAGAGAGAAGTTAAGATTCCTTCTGTTATCATCGCAAAAAGCAAAACGCCAAGATACGAAAAAAAATCTAATAAAAAAATATCTATCACAATATAAATATAAATAACTGTTGTCCTATTTGAACTATAATAGTAGTTTCATAAATTAAACATTTTAATATAGACGTGGACTCATAGCTCTTAACAAACGAATATAAATCTCAATGTTTACATTATAGCATTACACCACCAGCCAGTACTAATTATTTACGATATAAAATATGATAAATACTACAGTGTTTCACGGAGAGAAGGATACGAGTATGGTGTAGATTGAGCCCAAATCAATATAATGTATTTTTAAACATTTATAAAGTGTTATTCCACACTTAGGAAAGAAAAATACTTATTTAGAAAACGAGAGGAGGAGGAGGCGCGGGTTCGAGTCCCGCTACGTTCATATTTTTATACGTTTTCTAAATAAGTACATTGTAAAAATAAAAATAAAACGCCGCCTCTAATACGCAATGCCTCCAGACTTCTGCATTCTGGAAAGTGGGGGAAAGGAATGTCTTAACACAACGTTCATAGCTTTCCCCTGTCTACCCTGCTATGTGCAGGATAGGGAGCGTGAAATAAAAAAAAATGTAGATTTATAATTATTGTAATATAACTTTATATATAATCCGGAACGGACAGCTTTAACCCGGACAAACAGAAAGACAAACATTGTAAAATTGTTTGTTTGTGTTTTGAAATCGTCCAAATAACTAGATGAACTTATAAAAATACGATTATTTTGAAATCACAGAGAGAAATAATTTATAGAACTACTAGTTTAATCTGACATTTCAATTTTATTTATATGTATATAGATTTTATAAATAAGTGACATCAAAAAAAAAGATAACCCCTAACCTGTTATAAACGTGAGTAACCAAAACTAAGTCACGAACGGCTGTTCTTGCAAAAATTGGTACAACGGGAGCGAAAGAGAGAGGAGAGAAAGAGAGATAGCGCCGTGGAAATAGAACTCCACTGATAACAAATGCTAGTCGAGTCGTGTATCTATCTTTTCTTTTATCTCGCAAGCTCTTTGAATAGATAAGGAACGGTCACTTGCAGCCAAGTGTTGTGTAACGTAGGATATATAGGTTTTGTATGTGTGTTTTTCGTTTGTATATGCATGTAGGTGTGTGTGTTGCGTTAGAAATTTTTTATTTATACATTTCTCTTATTTTATTATGTTCATTTGTACAGATTTTACATTTATGAATTAAGCATTGAGGCCGTCGTGGTCCAGTGGCACAAGTGTGTGTGACTGTAACGCGACGGTTGTGAATTCGATTGGCCACTCGGGAGAGTGAATTATTATCATTTATTAATATTTTTGTTGAGTTCTGGCACTCAAAGTGTAATGCCTCGAAAATTTTTCGGAAAGCCTAGTAAATGAGTGTCGATACTCTCATACTAAGTATATGATTACATTTCCAATATCTACAATCATAATATATATTTACGACAATAATACTTATCAGTTATCACATGTTCATATCTTATATACCCAAACTAAGTTATATGGGAACCAAATAGCCGAATACCATAGAAATATATTAACCATCAACAACAACAACATATCCCAAAAAAAATGACACAACAAACATCAAACAACAATGAATCACAGATGAATCAATTAAAAAATTCGGAATCCACCTAACAACGGGCGACGGGCAATGCACGCGGCGGCGGCCGGTGACGCAAGCACAACACAATACAATAATAGCGGCAAGTGTGGCAACGCCGCGCCGGCAAGTGTGGCAACGGCGCGCCGAGAAATACGGCAACAGCGCGCCGGCAAGTGTGGCAACGCCGCGCCGAGAAGTGTGGCAACGCGAAAATCGATGCGGGCTAAATCAATTTGACGTGAACGTGGACGTTGTTGTTATTGCTAGCGCTAATGGTAACGTGTTTAAAGTGAGAAGTGGGTTATTTTGGGGGTTTTTTATCTTTAGTTCATGTTTAGTTTAATATTTATCAATTGTAAGACAAATTTCTTGATATTTTTTTTCGTAATTCGTATTTAAAATTCAGTGGAAGTTATTAAATATGTATACATATATATAATTGTGTATCTTATTTAAATAACTTCGCGTGAAATCATGTTTTATACCATTCTTTTAGGAATTTCGCGAAATCCAATACTTCTCAGGAACCAGATATGCCATTTTTGAGCGGTCTGCGCTGAAAGGTTCCGGCTGTTCGTTCTCTTTTTATACATTATAGATTTTCCATTAATATTTTTTAGCTTCACGCTGTAACCCGCACATAGTCACAGCATAGGATAGAAGATACATGGGAATCTAGTGTTAAGACACCCCGTTTTCATTTAGACTGCCATTCCCCATGGTCCGTCGAAAACATATTTTTACATTTTTTTGAAAAATCACGGGATAAATATTAAGAAAGTTTTGGTTTAAACTTAATAAAAAATATACGGTAATCGCTATTACACAACCACAAGTACGTACATCAATATATTACAAGAAAATTGGTTGATAATTAGTATATTTTAATATTACTCAAATGAATAATGAATTTTAAACAGAAATTATTTTTAATTAATACGTTATGCGTACAAATTAATTTATTAGTAAGGAAAAAAAAGAATTAACGAGATGACCATTTATGGGCAAAACCCATTATGGAAACTTGAAAATATGTTTTTTTGAAAGATAATTATTATAATGATAAATTCATAACATAGCAAAGATAATTTAAAATATTTAAAGTATCAAGTTATTTTTGCCTTCGTTATAGCTTTGACTAAAGTCGACGCCCATTGAGGTAAATTAATTATTTTTAGTATACTGCTCTGATATATAAAGAGCAGCGTTAAGTTCCGCAACTCAACACGAAATCGAAGGAAGCAGTTTCGAGTTTGGACTGTATATGCACCCCCGCATAACAGAAACAGAGAGATTCTTTTCTCTCTGTATCTATTATGCGGGATGAAGCCAGAAGCTATAATCATTAATAGTGAAGGAAACATTAAGTTTAAGCTGAATTCCGCATATATAGCACATAACACGGTACGCGGAAGGAACCTTTTAAGAAACACTTTCGTTCCCCACATTCCGCCGAATTCTGGACAAGCAATGTCTAGTGTTGAATTGTGGAACTCAACGCCGTGCTTTGCCTTATTACGAGAGCGAGGAAATAAACATTATATAAAAATGTTAGATGACTTACATTCCAATCTCCGTCTTTAGCGCCTACAAAATTAAACTTAAATATTGGCAGCGAATGATACTTTTAGTATACAAGAATAACTCTTTTATTTTAAGGCCGATAGAAATGAACACTTATGCGGAACGATCTATAACTGAAACTGGGTCATTTTGGTACTAAACAGAACCATTTTACTACATCATAGGTCGTGGGTTCCTTCCCATCTTGAGACAGTATCTTGACTACAGCTAAGTAAGTGCTCTGAGTCTTTTAGTATTAAGTTAGCGGAAAGTGGGTACGGAGTGTCTTAACATAAGGTTCCCTCTATTCTGCTGTTATAAAATGTGAAGTAGATGTAAAACAAATTAATAAGTGATGTTTGTTGTTTTACCACATGATAACATCGGTGGAATTCGAACCCATCCCCTCTCGGATTGGTGGCTTCAGTCTTTGCTGTGAATTGTTTTACTACACCTGCTTTGCGGGAAAACGCGTGAAGCCGCTAATAAATAATATACTAATACTAATAATATTTACATAACACAAAATCCACTAGTAAGTCCGTATGTATTTATATGTATGTATGTATGTATATGCAATAAAAACTGCGTAAACGTTCACGTTCAATGCTGCCTCAACCAATTAAACGCGAAATCCAAATTATAAAACCAGTTTCGCCATATTTAATTGGCCGAAACCGTTATAAGATACCACATTTTAACGAAACACCCGAATATTTTCCACCATTGAGCGGTGGAGTGCTCGTGTTTTTATGTTTTAGCCTTTTGAAGGCATATTTAATGATGGAGGCCTTTTTTTTTGTGCGTTTCGCTTTTGGCATTATGTTTAAGGTTATTTCGTGTCAAGTTGCATGATTTACGTGTTATGTTGAAAAAAATTAAAAGTACTTAAGTTATAATATAGTTAGGAGTGCTATTTAATGCTAGGAATATTATGTTGGTTACGTATAGATTCCTATACGACACTTACTCATCACGCCACTATGACGCGATAGCGTCTTCAATTATTATTAGTCTACCCTGCAACTTATTTGTGAACGATGATATAAAAGGTTGCACGGGCGTTGTACATTCAGTCTTGGCTCTGGAGTGGTTCAGAGTACTACTAGTACTCTGCCACTGACTAACCTCGACTATTCGGATAATTGATTATTTAGTTAATCAGTTATTATCGTAATTATGAATGTGGTTAACACCTATTTGTAATTGCACTGGGCTGGAGCAGTGAAGGCGAGTGTTGTTATAACGGAAAGGGTACCCTGAAGCCTACACCTGTGGTCGCAAGTCCCAGGCACTGCTCCATCCATGCTTTTCATCATTTAAAGGCCGTAAATAATATTAGTTGCAACTACCGTCCACATTTAATGTTAGTTCGATACGACTACTCTCTTGTTATTTATCACTTCCGACATATGTGAGGAATATGTCAGGATGTACGAGCGGTAACGATAGTGATAAGTGTTTTTATTTATTAAATTTCTAACCTGATTCCTAATTTCAGAAGTGGGATCGGAACAAACTCCGATCTTAATTACTTTCATCTTTAGCTTAGGTCAAACCTGTCACATTAATATCAGTACATGACAACTCTCGAGTCAATGGGCACTCAACGGATTAATCTGAAGCAGTACCGGCGTTAAACGCCTATGACGTTAGTCGTCAATTGAGTCGCTGCATGTCTCTGTGTGCCATTGCGTCTCTGCGAGCCTCACGCGATGCATCTCTGCTCGCATTGGTGCGACGTGCTCGAGCTGCCGCCGTAGCTCCACTGCTGCGAGGCGATTGCGCCTCGTGACGAAACCATGATTACAACAATTTGACGATACCGCTGGAGTCGCAGATGCACCTAGTAACGCTGCTTAAAGTGTTACGAGTGAAGACAACAATCAAAGTTCTTTACTGAGGAACTCTCCAGCAGAGAGGTTCATCAGCGCTGCTGATGACGGCGCATGGTCAGACCCACAGCAACAAAAGGGAGCTCAGTTTACAATACTGGTGTAAGATGGCAGTTTGTTTATTGAGTTCAATTGGACGTTTGGTAGCATTGGACACTTTTTATGTAAGTAAATGTTGGACGCTTCAATTGGACGTGTGGTCCCTTTGAACACATTTTGTGTAAATGAATATTGGACGCTTGGTCTGATAAACACATATAGACGCTTGGTCTGATAAACACATATAGACGCTTGGTCTGATAAACACACATAGACGCTTGGTCTGATAAACACACATAGACGCTTGGTCTGATAAACACATATAGACGCTTGGTCTGATATAGACGCTTGGTCTGATAAACACATGTAGACGCTTGGTCTGATGAACACATATAGACGCTTGGTCTGATGAACACATATAGACGCTTGGTCTGATAAACACACATAGACGCTTGGTCTGATGAACACATATAGACGCTTGGTCTGATGAACACATATAGACGCTTGGTCTGATGAACACATATAGACGCTTGGTCTGATGAACACATATAGACGCTTGGTCTGATAAACACATATAGACGCTTGGTCTGATAAACACATAGACGCTTGGTCTGATAAACACATATAGACGCTTGGTCTGATAAACACATATAGACGCTTGGTCTGATAAACACATATAGACGCTTGGTCTGATAAACACGTGATTTTTAATAGACGCTTGGTCTGAAAAGGCGCTTGGCCTAAGAAAATATCTTGACGGGCGCATGGCTCTGAAAGATTTTGTGAAGAGCGCTTGGCTCTAAATGACGCGTGGTCAATGTGGTGGACGCTTGGTCCTTGCAGACAGAAGGGACGCCTTCTGACTGTTCTGTTCACAGGTTCCAGAGTTTGGTGCACTGGACAGTAGATACTTGGATAAGAAGATTTTACAAGATGATAAAGACAGTAAAGGTCGTACTTCTGAAGAATTTTCATGAATACAGACGAAACGACGCTAATGAGTTGGAGTCTTATCGAGATGCACCAGCATGTGATCAGGCAACTGGATAATAATTCAGCGCTGCCGAGGACGGCGCGTGATCAGGATGGCCGAGTTAGGAGTGCTATTTAATGCTAGGAATATTATGTTGGTTACGTATAGATTCCTATACGACACTTACTCATCACGCCACTATGACGCGATAGCGTCTTCAATTATTATTAGTCTACCCTGCAACTTATTTGTGAACGATGATATAAAAGGTTGCACGGGCGTTGTACATTCAGTCTTGGCTCTGGAGTGGTTCAGAGTACTACTAGTACTCTGCCACTGACTAACCTCGACTATTCGGATAATTGATTATTTAGTTAATCAGTTATTATCGTAATTATGAATGTGGTTAACACCTATTTGTAATTGCACTGGGCTGGAGCAGTGAAGGCGAGTGTTGTTATAACGGAAAGGGTACCCTGAAGCCTACACCTGTGGTCGCAAGTCCCAGGCACTGCTCCATCCATGCTTTTCATCATTTAAAGGCCGTAAATAATATTAGTTGCAACTACCGTCCACATTTAATGTTAGTTCGATACGACTACTCTCTTGTTATTTATCACTTCCGACATATGTGAGGAATATGTCAGGATGTACGAGCGGTAACGATAGTGATAAGTGTTTTTATTTATTAAATTTCTAACCTGATTCCTAATTATATATTAATTTTATATTTACTTATTATTTATGTATTCTTAAAACTTTTAGCTCATAAGATATGCCTGGATATTGTTTCGGTATCCAATATATACATCTTTTTGAGTAATCAGACCAAGAACACAGAATATAAGTTAAAATTCAAAGAGTTTATGTTAATTTTCCATACTCTATGTAGGCCACGATTCATTTACGCCAAAACTACCTACTTTAAAAAAAAATCTATATATCTTCACTAATATTATAAAAATTTATAAAATTGTTTACTTGATAGCGCTAATCTCAGAAACAACTGAATCGAATTAAAAATGACTTTCGTATTCATCCATTTATTGAAGACTAATAGTATCAAACATAATACATAGAATATTCAATTAATCATATAAATAATTCTTAATTATTTCCAATAGAGAACGAAATCACAGCTAAAACCTAGTTACAACTATAATATAAAATAAAAATAAAACCCAAAATACCCAAAATCAACTAACGCAAAATCAAACGTTCATTCACTACATACACAGACATACATACATACATACATACTATATCTCTCATATTGAAGTTCAAGCCTCGCTTGTACCGCGCGGTGCGGTGTGGCAACGCCGCACTCCCCGATACAGTTTCACGAGATCAGCTGGATATAAGATATCTGTAGCGAACTTACACAGATTATAAATATATATATATATATAGAATATCCCGTTTCGAGTGTCCTGAACTCAGAGCTGTCATTAAAACGTAATTACTTTTATTTATAAAGATAAGTAAGTATAAAATACTTCATTTTAAAGTAGAGTAAAGTATAACACTTTTTATAGTACATTGGGATAAAAAAGAATATAAATTAAATTGAAAGGGGTGTACTGAGTTTTAACAATACATGTAAATAAATATATACAGAAAGAAAAAATATGTCACATTTTTTTAAGTCGTTAAGTTTTATGTCGAAATACTTAGAAAGTAGAAAGAAATGTTTCAAATTCATATTAAAAAATGCTTTTATTTACATATTTAGAGAAATCCTTGCTCCAGGCGGACATGCTTAAATAATGAGACAACATATTTTAGAAAAATAACTTTATAATAAGGTCGGTTGAATTTATCTGTACATTGATTATATCAAACATTAAAAATTTAAATCAGCTTCACGCTGTATAGGCAGCTGGGTAGGCAGAAGAAACATAGTGTTAAGACAATATTTCAAGACATTGAGTGTTGAGTGACGGAACTCAACGCCGGGCATTGTCTTGATGGCAGAGTGAAAAAATGAAAATATTATTAAATAATTTCATTTCTTGCCATTCGATCGAACCCACAACCGTCGCGTTTAAGTCACACACTTGCGTCCCTGCGCCACGACAGATCTCAACAACTAGTTACTAAATACAATATTAAAAATACAGATAACATATCAACACGAAACATCAAAAGGACTTATAAATGTCAACCATAGCCAGACATAATACCAAAAGTAAGTAAAATAACATGAAAATTAAAAAAAAAGAGTCCAACCCAACAAAAACAAACACGTGAATAGTAGTCCTTGTAGTACAAGTAACGTATAATCCTACGCCAATTCAATTCGACGCGGAGCGGCAACGCCGCGGCGTTTGGAAGTGCGGCAACGTCGCGCTACGATCAGCTGGACTACGTGTTGGTTGGTTGGTATTTTACTTTAGGGTTTATATTTGCCGGTGGATTTTGTGATTTTGTATTGAATTCTTGTTATTTTCGTTATTATTGCTTTATATTTATTTATATGTAATATGTTAGTCGTTACTTCATTTTGTCTTTTTATTTTCTTTAAAAAAAATCAGCTTCACGCTGTAACCCGCACACAGCAGGGTAGGCAGAGGGAACCTAGTGTTAAGACACTCCGTTCCCCACTTTCTGTCAAATTCTGGAGGCATTGCGTCTTGAGTGGGAGAACTCAACGCCACGCTTAACCTCGACACCAGAGCGAAGAAACGGAAATATCAATTTAAGTAAATATTTCATTTCCTCGAGTGGGGATCGAAACCACAACCAGTCAGTTTTACAGTCACACTTTATGCCCCTGCACCACGACTGGCCTGGATAAAATAATTGAACTATAATATTACTTCCGTTCTTCTAGTTAGGACGAAACCTAAAACCGTCGCGTACACTGCTGTCCCACTGCACCACGACAGCCTCGACACGGGGAAAAACTAACATTATTCAAAATATCCACAATCTATCATATCATTCCACTCAGTTTTACACGATTATTTCACATATATTCGAATTTTAGACACTGATGGACGAAAAATAATAATAAAAATACCGTACAAAATGGTTGATTTATATTTTGGCACGTCCCCGCTTCGGGCTAGGCGCTTCGGGATACATTTAAAACCGTATGTAATTAGTCATTTCTACTATTTCTGTTCCGTATTACACTAAGGACGTCTCGTGTACGTTTCATTTTGACTTTGTGGACTTGGACTTGTAAGAATAGTTGAGATTTGGTATATTATAATATTTAAAACTAGCGAACCAAATTCGGCTTCGCCCGCTTAAAGTTATTGTTATATAGGCGTCTAATTATACATAAAATATTTAGTTAAATTTATAGTTTCATTTCTTCGCTCTGGTGTCGAGGTGAAGCGTGGCGTTGAGTTCCGCCACATTGCCTCCAGAATTCCGCGGAAGTGGGGAGTGGAGTGTCTTAACACTAGGTTCCTTCTGCCTGCCCTGTCTTGTTCGGGATGTAGCGTGAAGCTAATTTATTTATTATTTTTTTTATTTCCACTAAGCAAACACTACTTTATATATTTTAATAATTTAAAACATAAAACGTTCTTCAAATTCAAATGATCAGTACAAGTAGTGTACTTTAAAATTATATAACTTGTTTTGTAAAAACATTAAGTGAATACAATATAATAATTGGAACATGACGCTGGTCATTCTACTATTCCATATCATATATTCAATAGAACAATATATTCGAATATAGAAAATTGCGAAATTAATTTCACTTATAAACGCATGGAATGTAGGAAACGGACGGGTCATAATGGTACAAGGTGTCTAAGGTTCCCGAGTTCCCCCTGTTACCCTCCGGTATACAGAATACAAAGCCAAAAAAAAGACAAAACAATAAACGTTAATCATACCAGTACAAATTTAATTAAAGTTAAGTATTTAGAAACGGTAAAAAGAGTGGGAATGTTTACAATTCTCTCTACAATAGTACCATTAAATGTTGCAATTAAATACTTTAATCAATTAAAAGCGTTTAACGTTTGAAATGTACTAAATAAAAATAAATAAAGCATTCCACTTCGTTTCTTTCATCATCAAAGTGATGTTTTACAAAAGATAGCTTTGTAAGCTTGCAACTTTTCTTTTGTGTAATTCCAGGTTATAATTTGAAAATACGGTAAATACATTCCACTACGGTACCTTAATCTATGGACGCGTTGTAGTTATGGGTTCGAATCCCGCTTGGGGGAATAGTAACGTTAAAATTATTTATCATTACTTTATTTCGGGTAACGCAAAGGACGCTAGATACTGCCATGCAGAGTGTGTAGAAATGAGAACGGAAATATTTATCACTAAATTCATTCAAAAACAATAATAACAACGTATAATCCCGAATATACACAATAATCCCGAGGCCAGTCATGGGGTAAGGGTACAAAGTGAGACTGTAAGCGCGGCAAGTTATGGATTCGATTCCCACTGGAGGCAATGAAATATTTATAATTTAAATAAAAAATCAGCTTCACGCTGTATCCCGCACACAGCAGAGTAGACAGAGGGAACCGTAGTAGTGTTAAGACAATCCGTTCCACACTTTCTGCCGAATTCTGGAGGCATTGCATGTTGAGTGGCAGAACTCAACGCCGCGCTTTGTCTCGACACCAGAGCGAAGAAATGGAAATATAAATTTAAGTAAATATTTCATTTCCTCGAGTGGGGATCGAAACCACAACCAGTCAGTTTTACAGTCACACTTTATGCCCCTGCACCACGACTGGCCTGGATAAAATAATTGAACTATAATATTACTTCCGTTCTTCTAGTTAGGACGAAACCTAAAACCGTCGCGTACACTGCTGTCCCACTGCACCACGACAGCCTCGACACGGGGAAAAACTAACATTATTCAAAATATCCACAATCTATCATATCATTCCACTCAGTTTTACACGATTATTTCACATATATTCGAATTTTAGACACTGATGGACGAAAAATAATAATAAAAATACCGTACAAAATGGTTGATTTATATTTTGGCACGTCCCCGCTTCGGGCTAGGCGCTTCGGGATACATTTAAAACCGTATGTAATTAGTCATTTCTACTAGTGTTGCCAAATTATCGATAGTTTCGCGATCGATAGTTTTAATCTAAAAAAGCCTATACGATCGATACAACAATCGATAGTATCGATCTTATCGATACTATCGATTCTATCGATAGTTTAGAAGAATACAATACAATCGGCTAAGTGCAATACTATCGATACTATCTGTAGTATCGTATCTCCTAATCGGAAATTAATCAATACAATCGATAGTATCGATACTATTGAATGTCTAGGATACAATAGTATCGATAAAATCTATAGTATCGATACCATCGATTATTTTGCACTATCGATTATATGCTAATTTACGATAGTATTGAGTATGATTCTTAAGCTTAATTACAAGATGAAATGAAAAGAACAAAATACGTTTTTATTATATTTATAATTACGTATGAATAAGCAATTAGTTACGTACTTCAACTAAGATGTTTCTAATATCATAATGATTGGTTACTACACATGAAAATAATAAGCAATACTATCGCAAATTAGCAAGGAATCGATAGTTCACAATAATCGATAGTATCGATACTATCGATACTGTCGATATTATCGTTTCCTAGAAATTCAATAGTATCGATACTATCGATAGTATCGATGTCTTTCTGATTTGGAGATACGATACTATCGATAATATCGATAGCATTGCATTTGTCCGATAGTATTGTACCCTTTTGAACTATCGATAGTTTCGATACTATCTCTTTAATCGATACTATCGATTTTAATATCGATAGTCCTTCTATCGGACTACTATCGATAGAATATCGAATTCCGATCGATAGTCCACTATCGATCGGCAACACTAATTTCTACTATTTCTGTTCCGTATTACACTAAGGACGTCTCGCGTATGTTTAATTTTGACGGTTATTTACTTTGTGGACGTCATTTTGTAAGAATAGTTGAGATTTGGTATATTATAATATTTAAAACAAGCAAACCAAATTCGGCTTCGCCCGCTTAAAGTTATTGTTATATGGGCGTCTTATTATACATAAAAAAAATAGTTAAATTTATAGTTTCATTTCTTCGCTCTGGTGTCGAGGCGAAGCGTGGCACAGAGTTCCGCCACAATGCATCCAGAATTCCGAGGAAGTGGGGAGTGGAGTGTCTTAACACTAGGTACCTTCTGCCTGCCCTGTTGTATTCAGGATACAGCGGGAAGCTAATTTATTTTATTTTAAATTATTTTCATTTCCACTAAGCAAACTTCATATATTTTAACAATTTAACATATAAAACAAAAATGTACTTTACAAATTTTAAACTTATTTTGTAAAAACATTAAGTGAATATAATATAATAATTGGAACGTGACGCTGGTCGTTCTACTATTCCCATATTCATATCATATATTCAATGGAACAATATATTCGAATATAGAAAATTGCGAAATTAATTTCATTTATAAACGCGTGGAATGTAGAAAACGGACGGGTCTTAATAGTACAAGGTGTCTAAGGTTCCCGAGTTCCCCCTGTTACCCTCCGGTATACGGAACATAAAGCCAAAAAAAAGACAAAACAATAAACGTTAATCATACCAGTACAAATTTAATTAAAGTTAAGTATTTAGAAACGGTAAAAAGAGTGGAAATGTTTACAATTCTCTCTACAATAGTACCATTAAATGTTGCAATTAAATACTTTAATCAATTAAAAGCGTTTAACGTTTGAAATGTACTAAATAAAAATAAATAAATCATTCCACTTCGTTTCTTTCATCATCAAAGTGATGTTTTACAAAAGATAGCTTTGTAAGCTTGCAACTTTTCTTTTGTGTAATTCCAGGGTATAATTTTGAAATAGCTCCACTACGGTACCTTATTCTATGATAGATAGATGGACGCGTTGTAGTTAAGGGTTCGAATCCCGCTTGGGGGAATAGTAACGTTAAAATTATTTATCATTATTTTATTCGGGTAACGCAAAGGACACTAGATACTGCCATGCAGAGTGTGTAGAAATGAGAACGGAAATATTTATCACTAAATTCATTCTAAAATAATAATAACAACCTATAATCCCGAATATACACAATAATCCCGAGGCCAGTCATGGGGTAAGGGTACAAAATGAGACTGTAAGCGCGGCAAGTTATGGATTCGATTCCCACTCGAGGAAATGAAATATTTATAATTTTCATTTGTTCGCTCTGCTATCAACCCAACCAAAATGCCTCCAGAATTCTTTGAAAAATGGGGGGCAGTGTCTTGACACTTTGTTCTCTCTGCATATCCTGATACGGGATACAGCGTGACGCTAAAAAGAACAATAATACTTTAGTTACATAGTTCTAACGTGACATAGTTCAGACAGTCAGATTCAAATTTACGGCATAATAGACTAGACCGCCTAGTCCGGATCCAGGTTAAATGATATATTGCTTTCCATTGAAATACTGCTTGCTGGCTCTGTGCTATATGTTTAGCTAAGATGATTTTGGCTTAAAATGACTACTAAATTCTAAAAATGTATATAAAAAAAAAAATTAAATTAAATTAAATTAGCTTCACGCTGTATCCCGCACACAGCAGGGTAGGCAGAGGGAACCTAGTGTTAAGACACTCCGTTCCCCACTTTCTGCCGAATTCTGGAGGCATTGCGTGTTGAGTGGCAGAACTCAACGCCGCGCTTAACCTCGACACCAGAGCGAAGAAATGGAAATACAAATTTAAGTAAATATTTCATCTCCTCGAGTGGGAATCGAACCCAGAACCAGTCGGTTTTGCAGTCACACCTCGTGCCGCTGCGCCACGACCGGCCTCGGATAAAAATGTATATAAGCCGCAGAATTTGTTTAATTGAAACCAGTCGTTGGGCAGGGGCACAAAGTGTTACTGTAAAACCGACTGGTTGTGGGTTCGATCTCCACTCGAGGAGATAAAATATTTACTTACATTTATATTTTAATTTTTCAATGCCTCCAGAACTGGGCGGAAAGTGGGGAACGGTGTGTTTTAACACTAGGTTTTCCCTCTGCCTACCCTGATGTGTGCTGGATACAACGTGAAGCTGAGTTTTTTTATTAAATATATAAAAAACTATATATATTCCCCCTCGAGGGGGAATCGAATCCACAACCTTATCACGAGACTAGCCTCATAGTATATATATTAGTGACTCAACAATGAAACACACATGATAAATCAAAGTTTTTCGACGAAATCATCATGTCTTTCTTTATGATATCAAATCATCGGGCCATAGTTGAATCATGAATTTTATTTATTTTGAATCATACTTTACAACATATACTTTTGAATCATAATTTAATATCTTTCATATATGTATGTATGAGGGCTTAACTTAGGAACCAAATATTTAAAGAAAAAAAATCGTTATTCAGAAAACGTATAAAAAATTGAATGTAGCGGGACTCGAACCCGTGCTAAAAATACTAAGCCATACGTTCGTCGTATGGCTTAGTATTTTTATGTTTTCTAAATAAGCATTTTTCTTTACTAAGTGTGGATTAACACTTTAAAAATGTTAAAAATAAAAAAAAATGTTTTATGACTCATAGTGTATTTGCATTGAATAATAAATAATAATCTTGATAAAAAAAACCTTTTATCGAAATATCATGTATTTCCATAACATTATTTATGTCTTTGGTGAGAACTAACAAAAGTTAATTTTTATAAAAAAATAATATAAAATAAATCTACGAAAGTGATAAATATTTAAACAAGCATACTATAAATACATTAAATCACAAAAGGTCAATAATTAAATAATTCTTAAATCACTAAAACTGTTTCACCCATAAACATACCAAAAAGCCAAGAAATCCAGAATCTAGCACGCGCAACTAAGCAAAAAAAAAAAAACAAAAAAAGGAAACAAAATAATAGGTTCCCAGTACAAATGGCGGCGCACGAGAGCGTGCCCCGGTATTACATAACCTGGTAATAATATCGAACAACTATATTCATCCCTACAGGCACGTCCGTCCGTTGCATGTCGGCTATAAAGGATTCCACGAAGGAGACAGCTGAATAAATGTATTTTCTACAATATAACTATTATATGGACATGTTCTTTGGAACGCTATTGAAATTGTTGCTTTTAATAATAGTTATTTCACTGAGCGTTGAAAATATGCCCTATCCATATTCTTCGTTTTAGATGCAATAGGACATTGAGAATTGATAATAAACGAAAACCTTATTAAACATAAAAATTGTCACTAAAAAGATTATTTTTATTTCTTGTGAGATAGGGAGCGGCGTTGAGTTTCGTCACTCAATGCGTAATACCTATATTCGTGTAGATAACGGACAGAATACCGTGACAAGAAACTGCTAATAAACTACTAACATCCCAATCTATTCCGAGACCTTTTTTTTTCTGCTTCTCCCTGTATCCCGAATGAACGTAGTGTTTAATCTCTCCTTTCTTCACTTCCCCCCGAATTCTGGAGGTATTGTAAACATGCAATGCTGCCGCTCAACAGAGTGGCGGAACTCAACGCCACGGTTAGCCTCGATACCAGAACGAAAAAATGAGGATATTAAATATTAGATTTCCTCGCGCTTACAGTCACACGCTTGTGACCCTGCGCCACGGGTGGCCTGGCCTCTGGCTGTTCCGAAAACATGTCGAATTATAAACAAAAATTCTATCTCAATAAATGGATATAAAACAATAAAGCAAATAAAAATACCAAAGGCCATTTAAAGGCACCAGACAACTGATACGTCCTGAGCTGATCGATACCGCTCCACAAATACTGTGACCTGTCTAGACTGTATATATTTTACCTTTTATGACCTAGATACGTTGCAGACTTAAATTAAATTTACTTAAAATAACATTTTTTTTTATTTCGTATCGTTTGTTATATGTGATAGTGAATAAATTTATTGTGTGTTTACATCCGGTTGCTTTTGAAAATATTTTTTTTTGTTTATAATGTTGGGCGGTACAACAAATCTGACACAAAATCCAGTTTTTTAAATTAATTTTATTCACTCTTTCTCTCTACTCTCCTGTTGTTGTACACATTTTTATACATATTTTGATTTCATTTATAATTAAAGACTTATCCTACTAAATCCAGGCAAGATACGAAACCATTACAAAACTACGTTGTCAACGACCAACTTTTAGATTATTCCGATCGTCAATTTATTCTGAATTTTGTTTCTTATTTCACTTCTTAAAACATACTTTACCAGTTTAATTTTTAAAAATAAGACGAAGAAAAAATCAAAAGACGGTAAAAAATGATGTTGCAAAAGTAACTTTTTCTTGTATTTCTTAAAACGTCTGTAATGCTCGAAGCTTTGAACTTACTAGGAGCTCGGAGGAAAAAATCTCAAATTGTGAATATTCCCGGAACCTTTTATTCTACATTATAAAAAATTAAATAAAATCAACGCTCTTTTGACTAATCGTAATCGGGCAAGAAATGGTTGTTGGTTTCAGTAACCTCATAAAGTTGTAACAAAACAACACAAAGTTTTAGGTTAATCTGTAGAAAAACAGCAGAGAGCAGCTTCCACTAGTTTCCGAACAGCATGATTATAACCTGGGTTCCCTAGGTTCCCAGAAAAGACTAATGTTATATGCCAATCAATTCCATAGACATTTCTCTATATAAATATTCAATTTCAACTTCATTACGCAAGTGCTACTCAAAATGATAAACACCAATTGTTCTAAAGGTCGTCTCTCGTTGAAAGCGTTTGAAGCCTTGACGGTCGAAGTCACGGCCGCGGCGGTGCGATGTAGGAGGCGGTTGCGTCACGTTCCAATCATTTATTCATATTTGCGTTCAATGTTTTAACAAACTGGTTATTGAGTCGGCGTTACGGCGTTGAGTTCCGCCACTCAGCACGCAATGCCTCCAGTGTTCGGCGGAAAGTGGGAAACGGAATGTCTTTACACTAGGTTCCCTCTGCCTACCCTATTGTGTGCGGGATACATCTGATGATTTGATGATTTGATTTTGACTGATTAGGTACTATAATGGAGATTATAGGTTCTATATATACCTACTTCTGTGTGTGTATGGCTGTCAGATTATTTACTTAACACGAGATGAAACTGCGATTCTGCTTTGGCAAGTATTAAATGTGATTTATATAGAAGATGTAGATACTTCTAGATCTTCTACGTCTATTAACATTTTCTTCAGCTTTACGCTGTATTCCGCTTTTCGCAGAGTAGGTAGAAGGAGACTAGTGTTAAAACACTCCGCTTCCCACCTGTCTATTGATCTATAGCTTATATTAGGTATATAATTAGTATTTTTGTGTAAAATTTAATAAATCCTGTTCCAATAAATATAATCCAATAATACCATTCCTAAGCACCTAACAATAATATTTCGATAAAATAGTTATTTTTATGAAAAGTTTTTCACAATATTCCATAGTAACAGGCCTAGATTACAGTATTTACCGTAAATTACTCTACAGTCTAGGCAGTAGCTGGTATAACTCGCGTCATGTCTCTGAGCAACTAATAAGCTGCAATTTTGAATGTTACGTTGCAATTTTTAAACTTTTTACCTGAGTTTTTACCCGTTTTATGTCAGTTTTCATAGTTATTTTCCTTTAATAAGCGATCGTTGTAAATTCATTTTTACGCTCATTATAAGCGTTTATTGCGAAAAATGATGTGATGATAATGTTCGTTCTTTTAAAAAAAAGTAAAAAAAAAATAGCTATCAGACCCTCATTATACTTTTGACTGGTTTTAGTTGTTTGCTATTCTAAGAAATAGAAGCAAGATGAAATCTTTTTCTATATAGCCTTTTGTATACATATAATTATATTATATACGAAAAGAAAAACTTGCTTTTGTATTGTTTTTAGATTCACAATCTGTATCCCGCACATAGCAGAGTAGGCAGAGGGAAGTCTGGTGTTAAAATACTTTTTTTCTATTAAGGCATTTCGATTCCCTAATGTCCGCGGTATTCTGGAGGCATTACGTGTTAAATTACTGAGCAATTAAAACTCGCGTCTCCTATAAACCGACTTATTTTTCTTTCCTAAGTATGGAATAACACTATAAAAATGTTGAAAATATACATATTCAAGTCCTCAAATAGAAATGGAACCCACAACCGGCTGCGTTTACAGTTACATGCTTGTGTCGTTGCGCCACGAACGGTCTTTTCTATTTCGTATCATAAAATTCACGCAAGCGAAGCGGGTAACGCTTAGTTTAATCATAAAATACGAGAAAAAAACATCATGAAATCACGTCATTACGTCATATAACTGCGTAATTTACTTACATATACATATATATTTAATTAAATATTTCATATATATTTATTTAAATATTAAAATTTAATATATATTTGTTTACAATAGATAGTGTGGGGGGCAGCGACCTTAATTTTGACGGTATTATCACATTAGCTGGTTTGAAGGTTACACGAACAATGGAATTAAAGCATTTACTTATGAAACTACGTTTAGTGGCTTTTCAGTTTGTTGCATATATCTGTTTATAGTTGTACGCGAGTAAATGTTATAGATTTTAATAAATATAGATAAAAAAATACAATAAATGGGAAGACTTGTTTTATAAATATTTTTTTGTTCGCTGTATCCCGCACATAGCAGAGTAGACAGGGGAAAGAGGGAACCTCTTTCTCTGTTCCTTTTTTTTCCCAACGCCACACTTTGCCTTATTGCCAAAGAAATTTGAAATAAGAAATGTAGGAAATCACTAAGACATGATTTTACATGTAACATGAAGAAATCGCAAATAAAGTTGTGGAAGACAACTAGCTTGACATAAATTCTCTTCACAAAACAAACAAACAAAACAATTTAAAATTTTATATTTATATCTAAATATTTACATATTATTATTATTTTAAATCAACTAATAATTTAAATGTCAAAAATAATTAAATACAAAAATAAACGGTCAGTCAGTCAGTCAATTACAAATTTCACAACATAAATCTTCTACAGTACAAGCTTGATGAATAACCAGTTAGTTTCCTTTCCCCAACTCCGGATACACGTCGAATAAGACGAGCGATTAAACTATAATAAACGATAAACGAAAGCTATACGGGGAGATAATTTATAGCATTGTGCTTCCGGTGGAAGCGAGCCTTAAATCATTGAGCTGTACTCAGCTATTTTAGTACAGAAAATTATTTCAGCCATATTTCGTGATGTGGCTGATATTTGACAGGAGAAATGTTTCATAAAATACATGTTTATTTTTGTTTGTATCTATATTTTTTTATAGAATATAAAAGAGAATAGAATAAGTAGAACTTAAGATTCAAGGCGATTCGGTTGTTAAAAAGTATAAACAGTTTTTTTTTTATAAAATAGGTATTTCTAGCGCGATAAATGTAGAAGAAAAGAGGAGACAACTATCCCTATATAGCAGTAATTTTTAAAAACTATATACACCTTCAAATACAGATAACATAAACGATTCTTATCTTTTTTTGGTTAGATGAATAGACTTCTCATGTAGGGCCAAGTTGTATTTTTTAAATTGCAGAATACTTTGTAAAAACTAAAAACTATAGTAAAAACATTAATTAAACAACGCTTGTGCTTTAATATATATAAAATAAGAAAAAGAAAAGAAAAGAACACGAAGAATAACGAACAACAAGCCTACACACAAAAAAAAACACCGAGAAAGTAAATTATGACGTACACACTTTCCTACAATGACAGACAGATCTTAATGTGGAAACTGTAGACATGTTGACTTGTCAAATGAACACAGTTTCTATATATAGTACAGTCGACAAGTCGTGGCCGCTCTGAAGTTATATTTTCTTTTGCATATTATTCATTTGGGAAATAAATAAAAAGAAGAGATATTCTAAAATCATTTCTATGCAACCGCCTACAGCTATCTTTAGAAGGCCAGGACTCGCCGACCGTACTGTAATACACCGGTGACCGCCAACACTGCGCGCTCGCCGCCATGCCGCTGTGCGCACCCACACGCTTATTTTATTTAAACATATTTGTTGAAACGTGCTCGAGTAGACGGAGTATTTTTAATTGTTTATTTTGATAACAAGCTATTTAGTTTTATTATTTAATTTTAGACGTCCTCGAGGAGTTTCAAAATCTAGTGAAAAAGCGTTTGATGGCGATTGAAGGAGTGTCCAGTGGTTGTGAATTGATAGTCACTTAGAAAAATAACGTGTGTTGTTCTCTTTTTTTTGAGAAAAAAAAAGAAGAGAGAACAATAAGATCTCTCTTATCATTATCTGTCCCTGTTTAAAAATTTCTAACTAACCGGTAAATATGAAAAAAAAAGTTTCTTTTCTACTGTACTAGTATTGGGTATGAGGCGTTTCTTATTTAAGCGATATCGGGGTCATCTTTCTTGCCTACCGAACGATTCTAGTAGTCAAGATTTCCACTCGAGCTGTTATTGAAGAGTATTTGTTGTACTACTGTAGTTTCGTTTAACTTGACAAGTCCCACATAGTTTAAAAATACATTTAAAAAAGTTAACATAAAGCGCTTAGTCACTATACTTACATAGGTACACCTTGTATATTTATCTCACAAAATATTCAAATATCTATTTTAACAATTTTTGTATTTCCGTATTTATTATTAGTTAAATATATGTGAGTTTTCTACTTGAAAATATGATTAAACAAAACGATGATAAAATGTAAAACATGGCTAATATCGATAGTTTTAGAATGAATGTTTGGTCAGTCAAAGTATTTCCCACTAGTCCTTAATATTTAAATAAATCAGCTTCACGCTGTATCCTGCACACAGCAGGGCAGGCAGAGGGACCCTAGTGTTAAGACACTCGGTTCCTCATTTTCTGCCGAATTCTGTTCAAGTGAGGATCGAACCCACAACCAGTCGGTTTCACAGTCACACTTTGTGCCGCTCCGCCACGACTGGCGTCAAATAATCTTTAATATTTAAATTATTATAAATGTATTAATATGTTAATGTATTATATTAAAAAATCTAAGAATTGATGAGCTCATAACTAGGTTTCCTCTGACTACTATGTAAAATATGGATGGGCCGCGTGAGAAATAAAATATATTTTAACTTAAAATTATACTGTTATATAAACTACATAAAAAATATTACTATAATATAACGATATAACAAACGAATAAAAGCTCCTCCTTTAAAATAATTATAAAGCGTGCGTGCGACTGTAAACACGACAGGTTGTGGGTTCGTTCCCACTCAAGGAAATAAAATATTTAATTTTCATTTCTTCGCTCACTCAAGTCAACACGCAATACCTCCAGAATTCGGCGGAAAAGTGGTACGGAAGTGTCATAACGAGAACGGAGTCTTTAAAATTAGGTTCCCATGTGCCCTCTATCTACCTTTCTATATGCGGAATATAGTGTGATGTCAAAAAATATATATTTATAAATGAGTTATAAAACTCCAACTCCCATTAGACAAAGATTCATTATATCATTTAAATATTCAGCTCTCATACATGCCGATACAACGCCTTCATTTATGAACATCTGACTGAGCAGATGAGAACACTACTTCTACATTGAGAATTATGTTTTAGCCCACATATGAATAGGAAAGCTGATAACGCGACAGTTGTGACTTCGATTCTCTCTCGAGGGAAGGAATTATTTTCATTTCCTTGCTCTGATATTTAGACAAAAGCGGAGAAAGGGGAACAGAGTGTCTTAAACGCAAGATTCCCCCTCTCTACCCTCTTACATACGGGACACAGCGTGAAGTTGCAATAAATATTAGGTTTGGGGGGGGGGGGGGGGATGTAGGTACATAGGTACATAAAAAGGTGTGCCACGATGATGTACTTTTAAATTAAAACACAAAAACATAACATCTAAACTTCTGAAACCATATATTTTTAAGAAAATCCGATTTTAGTTTAGTGTTTGAAACTGTCATGAGTTAATCCCTATCTCCCAGTGCAGTGGTTGCGGCTTCAAAACTCACACAGCGGAATGTATCCATTATTTAAATGTTAAAACACACGAGACAGGTTTCATCATCAAATACGCATTAGAAATATGACACAATAATCATTGAGATTTGTTTCGACATTCTTTCTGGTTACCAAAAGCGTGGCGTTGAGTATGCCACTTAACACGCAATGCCTCTAGAATTCGGCAGAAAGTGGGGAACGGAGTGTCTTAACACTAGGTTCCCTCTGCCTACCCTGCTGTGTGCGGGATACAGCGTGAAGCTGATTTATTTTTATTTATTTATTTAATGGAAACAATTAATTTCATTATTAAATTATAAAGGTCATTTCCTTCTAATAAGTGACATTTTAAAGCTGCGATCGATTAAATATAAATCGATAGTGCTCAACGGACCCCGTAGGTGAAGTAAGTTGAGTAAGAGTATGGGACAAATAGCCGGGCTATGGCTTAAGTATTAATAAGACAGTACAAAATTGTTATTTGATAATTAATGTTTTATTAAAAAATGTTTTAAAGATAAATAAGACTAATAAAAATCATTTTCTTTTAAATATTAAACACAAAAATATAATCAACTGAAAACTAAATATATTTAAAGCATTTTTTTATTTTTGAAATTGAAGTTTTTTATTGTTTATTAAACTTAACTTATTTTGTTATTATAAAATGAAATAGAAAATCAAATTATTAGGAAAAATCTTTTGAGTCATCGTTACAATAGAAATGTAATAAAAATGCATCGTTAGTAGCAAAGTTTTGTGTTTAAATAGAAACAAAGTCGGGGAGTGACTGACATTATAAAATCCTCTTTGACTCATCAGTAGAACGCGAGACTTACATTACTTACTTTTTCTTACAAAAAAAAAGAAATCATTAGATATAAATTGTATAAAAGCGGTTAGCATGTTAGCGATGTAACTACCTTTTTCCGATACAAAAATAAATATAGTTACGCATCAATTATTTTACTTAGAACAACAGCCCTAAGGCAATTGAAATGTTTTAATAAAAACGAGGGTTACAAACTAATACATATACATACTTTATAACCTGCAATATTTTATCAATAAAATTATACATTAAATTACACTGCCTACTATTAAATAACCCTATCCGATATCGAATCCCGTACCACTTACTACTAAGTCATATCACAAATTACACACCTGTGCATGGGCTGTGTCCTCTGCGTATACTGCGCCATGTGCCAGCCGGCATGGCTAGCGGCGCGCGCGCATGCCCGCCGCGCTACCTCGCCATGCCACTACACTACACACACCACCACACTGCACCACCACCGATAACCTGTTGAAAACGGAGAGTAGTTTCACTAAAAAATTGTTAATTATTATAAAAAGAAAAAATGGGGAATCTACGCTCCTTATACCCAACTCAGATTTTTAAAAATCAGAAAGCTTTATATAGAGCTGAAGACAAGGCCCTGCCCTTTTAAATATATCCAGATACGTCCATGTTGTTTAATTATTTTAAAAACATATTATTTTTTTATTAATCTGACACTACCACAATTCTGACGAATTTGACGACACAATAAACACATGTAAATGGGTGCCAAGTTCATTAAATAATTTTGAAATTAATTAATAGCTAAATCTAAGTTTCGAATTAGATTGGCTTAACTTAAAAAATATTTAAATATTACAGATTAATGTATTGCAATAAAGAAATATATTCAGACGAAAATAAATATAAAAAGTTATGACACTACGTTTAATTGTATTTCCGAAAATCGAACTAGTAATCACTATATACATACCTAACGCTGATATAAATACATATACAAACAAGCCCATCGCACGACATGATCGTCATCGATAAAAAGCCTAATGTAGATTAAAACCTAGTATTTGATCATTACCGCCATTAGACTACAAGCATATTTACTCTTGCTTTATCTATAATTACGCAGCTGCGTATAATGTACGTCAATATTATGTCTGGACTTTCTTCCTTTGTTGCTTTTAATTATATTATAAATTTTGTGTTTAAATTATTTAAAATATTTTTTTAAGCGTGACGCTGTATCTCGCATACAGCAGGGTAGGATCCTGGGAACCTAGTGTTAAGACACTTTGTTCCTATTAACAACAACCACGATCTGCCACGTTTACAGTCCCACGCTTGGGTCTGCGTCACTAGCCCCAACTGAACTAAGTAATTTTGAAATATATATATCATGTATAGCAGTTATTATTTAAGATACTTATTAAGTTATTATATTATATTTTCATAACTTGCATAAGTGTTGTTTTATTTATCAGTCAATCCCCAGTCAGCCCCGTGCCCATGGCACCCGGGCACATTATGGTGGGCCCGAATGTACAGAGTAACCTCAACGTATAATAATTTATAACTTATTACTACTATCCAATTAACCTTATTAATTCACATGTGCCCAAGAGCCGTAAAATATCTTAAGTTCAGTTTCCTCTTTACAAATATAATACTAGTAACGTGAAAGTTATTACCAAAAGTATTAAATAAAAAGTTATGCGCTTACATATAATTGGAAATACACTATATTTTCTGAATATAAAATGATTAGAGTCCAGACTGGTATAAGTAAAAACTAAATAACCTAAAGAAACCTGATAAGTTGTTTTATGTTGTAATCAAATTAGTTACCTAATTGATTACTGGACAGCAGCTTGAGAAATATACTGAGTAACAACTTTTTGCTAATTTACACTACAGCAGTATATAATGAGACTACCTTTTGCCTGTGACTTCGTTCTCTTTGTATATTGGAAATAGCTAAGGCCAGTCGTGAAGGGACGGGTACGATTAACACGCGATGCCCTTAGAATTCGGCGTAGTAGCGAATTGAACTGAGTGTTTTAACATTAGGTTCCCTCTGCCTGCAATACTATGTATAAGATACAGCGTATAGCTATGTATGACTTATGATACAATCTACGCACCCGATGTTCTCGGACCGCGGAGTTTAATATGATTTGGTTGAGGATGTATGGAAAGGAGTAACCTAGTGTAATAAAGTTCGAAAAGAGGCAATCTATCACAAACAAATATCCATCCCAATTAATAGTTTCCGAGATCAGCTAATATGAAATAAATAAGTATGGATGATATCTTATGCTTGTATATTAGTAAGAGAAGATACAGAAAATGAAAGTAAGTGATAAATCACTGAAATTACAGTCTAAATAAATCTTGTTCCAAATTCGTATTTTTGCTACATAAATATGTATAATACATAAAATAACGAGACAAGTACGCGCCAGAGTAGATTTAATTATTATATTTATTATTAAAACTAAACGAGACAATAATACCGTGATCTGATTCAGCAAGAAATTTGGGTCTTATAATTGATAGCTATTTATTGGTTCGTGGTCTGCGAACATTAACGTAATCTTTGCCTTCTTCGACTTCGACATCTTCTCTCGCACTAAAACCACTCGTGCTAAATCTCTACTTCTGCCCTTCTGAGATTACGCGGATGCTTGTTATCCTGATGCTAATGAGGAAATGGTTGACAAATTTGACCGACTTCAGAATATATGTATTCAGTTTTATCTTCGATTTACACAAATTTGACCACGTGTGTGATTTCCGTCGGCAAGTGAATTGACTTCCTATGAGTTTACGCCGTAACCTGCACATTTTCTCTATACTTTTTAACATTTTAAAGTGATTCTCGCCCTCTTAATAGCGTTTTTAATTGACACTTAAAAGTGAAAGACCTATACGCTTCTATGTTGCTCTAAGAAAGCTTGATTTTCCTATATTTAATACCTCTTTCTATAAAAAATAATTTACAGTTTAGGCAATCCATCTCTACATACTTTTAAAATCACATTTTCTTAAAATAGTTGTATATAGTTACCTATACTTATGTATAGTTAGTTATATTGAATTAAATACCGCACCCGAATCGTTTCTCTTAACATTCAATGGTTTCTGGTAGAGATCTCTATTAGAGATAAGTTATCCGTTGTACACATTCTTTCTGTTATTATATGTTTTCTGTACTTTCTATCTTGTGTAGTACACAAGTAAATGAAAAAAAAGGTTAACATTTAGCCTTTTGAGCAAGTTTGTATGTGGATATACCAATTATAGAGAAGGCCATAAGTTCAAAACTTACTCGAACGATCATAAAGAACGCAATATCCATACATCCAATGAATCATCGAAGACCAAAAATTGAAGCCAAACACAATATACCACATAAAAACTCTATATAACAATAATAAAAAAAATGTAACTGTCAAAATAGCATCATAAAACGATATAACGTTTGCCAAGTCAAAACTTTGTAAATAAAAGGGTAGGCATATAATATAATATAATATAGCGTACGTTAAGTTTGGCGTGCCTCGTTTCGCAATTTCGCTATTCTTACGAACTTGGCACCATTTTTGTATTGAATATTTTTGATTGGATAATAAATATTGACTGCTATGTCGAAATAAACGCCGTACCTATTGGAACTGTTAATAGAACATGTAAAAGAATCATAGCTATAAAAATATTTTAACTGTAATAACTATTAAATTACTAAATAAAAAAAAATAGTTAATATAATAAAAAATAGTTGTTGGGGTTGATCACAAATTAGGTTAATGTATAAACATTTTCATTTCTGCGCTATAGTAAAAAAAACGCGGCGTTGAGTTTCCCACTCATCTCTATATATAATAAGACAGTAAAAATATTTTGTCTGTACATTTAGTAATTTTGACTGAAATGGATAGAGGGATACTTAAAAAGACTAATAGAAAGCAAAAAGATTTTTTTTGAATTTCTTGTCTGTCTGTCTGTCTGTCTGTCTGTCTGTCGACATATTGTTGTCCGCATTTTTCTCTGAAACTACTGAACCGATTTACTGAAAATTTCACCAATTGCTTTGTTTTAACTCAATTTAGGTTCTAAAGTTTGGTTCATCAAAATCGGTTCATTAAAAAAAAAGTTATCGTCATTTGAATGAACTCAAGGCATTAGCTTGCCAGCGAATGTTATATAGAAATCGCGCTGGTATGACCCTGGCTAAAGAATGACATTCGAAACGTCTTGATTATATGACTGTTGATAAAAATATATATTTTTGAAGCACTATTATACAATATTTTATACAATAAAGTAAACAAGGCCAGTCGTGGCGCAGCGGCACGAGGTGTGACTGCAAAACCGACTGGTTGTGGGTTCGATCCCCACTTGAGGAGATGAAATATTTACTTAAATTTATATTTCCATTTCTTCGCTCTGATGTCGAGGTTAAGCGCGGCGTTGAGTTCTGCCACTCAACACGCAATGCCTCCAGAATTCGGCAGAAAGTGGGGAACGGAGTGTCTTAACACTAGGTTCCCTCTGCCTACCCTGCTGTGTGCGGGATACAGCGTGAAGCTGATTTATTTATTTATTTTATTTTATTATAGTTGTCAATCAATTCTGCTTAAATCAATAATCATGTATTTTAAGCGGGCGAAGCCGTGGGCGGGCCGCTAGTTATGTAATATATTGAATTCTAGTGGATAGCGGAGAACGGTTTGTCTTCTCTCTAGGTCTCCACAAAATACACAACAGCGTAGGGCGGAGGGAACCTACTGTTAGGACATTCCGATCCCCACTTTCCGAAAATTCGATTCGATTGTGTCGAATTCTAAGGGCATTGCGAGTTGCGGAACACAACGCCGCAAGCAAAATACTTTTACGAATGACAATTACATACAAAATAATCATGAATTCAGACACAAACGTGAGCGCCACGTCGGCATGGCATTCGTAAGAAACGTATACATTATTTACTATTCTAATTTCCTCTTTCAGCTAGTTGGCAACGAACTATCTAGCAAAATGTCTTTGTTTTGTTCTAGACAGATCTATAAGAAAACTTAGTACACGAATAACTTAGTGCAGATATATAATATATAAATCTCTTTTTTTTTTTCAACTTCACGCTGTATCCCGCATGTAGCAGGGTAGGCAGAAGAGTCTAGTATTAAGACACTTCGCTCCCCACTTTCTGCAGAATTCTACCTGGAGGAGCTTAACGCCGCGCTTTACCTTTACACTAGAGCGAAGACATGAAAATATTAAATAATAGAGTTTCTCGAATGGGAAACGAACCCGTCACACGCTTGTGCCGTGTATATTGAGTTCCGCCACTCAACACACAACACCTCCAGAAATCGGCGGAAATTGGGAAGAGGAAGTATCTTAAAGGGAAAGGGAGTGTCTTAACACCAGGTTCCCATATAACCTGTGCCTGAAATTATATGTGCGAGGTACATCTTCACGTAACTAGAGAAACTAAATAACATTTTTTATATTTTATATTTAAATCTAGATTGATAATAAGTATATATAAGTTAAAACAAAGGTGATTTAAATATATTTCAAAGTAAACTAGCTCCTGCGTACTTTACAGAGATAACATCTGCGCCCGTTCCGCCATTTTATTAGAGCGGTGTTGCTATAAAGCACTTTGTACTTAGCGTTTAACGTAATTTCACATTTCCTTGCCTCTTTTTCATTGATAACGATTTATTGAATTTGGATCCTCGCCAGACGCTGTGTGGGGTTTATGCCGGAATGCTATTACGAAATTGTATGTATATACTTACCTACCTACCTACCTATATGCACATATATATTTATATACTTCATTTAGGCCAGTCGTGGCGCAGGGGCACAAAGTGTGACTGCAAAATCGACTGGTTGTGGATTCGAACCCCACTCGAGAATATGAATATTAACTTACATTTAAATTTCATTTCTTCGCTCTGGTGTCGAGGCAAAGCGCGGCGTTGAGTTCCACCACTCAACACTCAATGTCTCCAGAACTTAGTTAGAGTGTCTTAAAACTAGGTTCCCACTACCCTGCTGTGTGCGGGATACAGCGTGAAGCTGATTTAATTTTTTATTTGATTTACTTCACACTAACTTATATAAACGGCTTCGCTCGTGTATACAAATTGTAATAGCTTATAGCTCGGCCCGTATTTTAAAATCGCTCTCAAGTCTGAGATCTATCTTGAGATGTCATTTTCATTAATTTTTGAAGAGACCAAAACTGTACACAAATGAGCCTTTCTATAAATGGACAAAACATAAAGATTTTTTCAATTCAAAGTATGTACAGATAATATATTCTATTTGTGAATTGTTTAGAAATAAACTTTTTCTATGATATTGTTTTATTTCTAGATCTGACTAATTTGATAAGGACCCACCCAAAATGCATTATTCATAAGTATAACCTAATAAAATAAAAAAAACCATATAATGTGTATAATACCTAATTTATATACCTATCTATATGATACAAAGCAAATTTATTGAGTGAACTTTTTTTACAGGGTAGGCAGAGGGAACCTAGTGTTAAGACACTCCGTTTCCGTCTAGACACTTCTCTTCTGTGTTTAGTTTATAGCGTGCCAGTTAACCACTAATAACTTCGCCAATATCACGTTGTATGTAGAACAACAAAAGAATATTTACGGTAAAAATATATATATATTATATAATAGGAGAATACATGTGAGTAAGAGATCCAGTTATAATACTGTATTAACCTATTAAAGATAATTTACTAAAATACTTCCGTTACTGAGTGACTGGCAGATGAGGCACAGCCAAAACTATTATACTGAGAAAGTTGAAATTTAGAACATGTAGATAAGTAAGGAATCACTAGGAAAGAATAAGTGGATTTTTTTTCAAAAACGGAAAATAACCGGATTTTATATTTTATGTCTGGACTAATATTTTATAATATAAAGAATAATAAGAGGAAAAATATTTTAATTCAAATACATAATTATAAATGTACTGAAATAAACGAACTAATATAATATTAATAAAATATAATAAAATCAAACTTAGCTTAAATTAATTTATTATAGGGACGTCCTGTGATATCGTGATCAAGTTATAACCTAAAAACTTAAAGGAATGGTTTTGTATGTAATTAATTCTTACTTTTAAATTCCAAACCATAATATTTCTTTAACTACTATAACTATACGTAGAAACCTTTTATTAAACATTTCTTAAAGATTTTTATGTATTTATATGTAGATACGAGTATATGTAACGACAATTCGTGGTAAATCGTCTTTTTTAGGTAATGTATTTATATAGAAATTGATTGAGCAGTTATTTCGTATTAGATCTTATATTTAATACAGATTTTTCTAAATCTTATTATATCTGTATGAACTTAGTATAATTTCAATTTAAATTTTAATAAGAATATTTAAATACAACATACATTTTGATTATTAATAGGTGTTTTGGTAATTAAAAAAAAAATAGCGATTATAAACTATTCTTTTCCGTTATTTGTCCTCTTATAGAACAATCGACGTGTTTCACTTGAATTTACTAACTACTTTCCAATATAATGTTTTTTATATTTCACACAAATTTCACTTCGATACGATAATTTCTTGTTCTTTCTACGCAATATAACAAAGAAAACGGTTAAAAACATACATTTATACTGTGTTTATTATATTTTAAGATTTTTTTTTAAGTTTTATAATGTTCACCTACCTACTCCGTGTTGAGAATATAAAAAAAATAGGTTTTAAGTTATTTAAGTAGCTCAAGCTAACATTTATATACAAAATTTAAGCATTCACTATTTTATTACCATGAAATCTACTCGAAATTATATTAACGAACTAGTAATTTATTTCAAAAGGTCTTGATGGAACTATTGAAAGGCAGTGAGAGGCTGGCGTCATGGCCTTGCCAGCTAGAGCTGTAGGCCTAAACGTGAACGGGTCGGCCCGTTTCTTTGCAACTCGGATAAATTAAATGCTGTTTGGCCTGGCCGAGGACCAAACGAAAATAACCACGGCTAACCTGGTAAGGTTATCGCCTTACATAACCCGGGTTCCTGCACGTGCACCAGTCACCGACCCAAAGGTTCCTAACTGGCTCGCCTACTTTAACGGGGGCAATCTTTTACGCAGTTACTCACTCTGTTAGAACGTGCTAGGGAAAGTTACGGTGGAAAGATACTAAACTTTTTAAACTGATTCTATCGTAGTTTAACCGCGTAGAAAGATTATTGATAGACAATCACCACTCACCTTTAAGCATAAATCCTCGGAATAGCCCTCCAAACGGGATTCGACACCGTACTCACACGCGCGACACGGACTCGAACACGAAATATGCACTTCGAACACAATAATTTCCAGAACGTATTGCGCAACACAACCCCGCTTAGTGTCGTCGTAGAACACGAGACGTCCTCACGTTAGCTGACACGTTTGATGTTTTCGAAAAGTCCATTGAACCGTTTCGGTCGAAATTTACGTCCAGCGAAATTATAAGTACGAAGTGGCATCGGTGTACATAGCCGTCGTGCTGGTTCCGCGCGCGGCCGCCAGGAGGCGCCGGGCGCGCGGGCGGGGGGCGGGGCGCCACGTCGCGGGGCGCGGGCCGGGGCTGTGGCGGGCGTCGGGCCGCGGCGGGCGAGCGGCGGCTGGCGGCTATGTGCAGGCGGTTGTTTAGATGCGAGGCGTGGAGCGAGGAGCCCGCAGCCCGGAGACCGGCCCGGCGTGACCTTTGGACCGCGCGCCGCGGGTGGCGACGCGGGGGCGGCGTTGCCAGCGCGCGGCATTCGGGCCCACGTTGCCACGCATTACGACAGTCCCGTCAGCGGTCCTCGGGGACCGGAGACCCTCGCTGCCAGCTACCTGCCTAGCCCTGCACGCCCACGCCTCTGTGAAATAAAAATATGCACATATTTTCGTCCACATCGTCAGGTTATATCACGCAAAAATGGTTAGTTAGTGCGAATTAGTTGAAACGTGAAAATTACAGTAGCATGTGATTTACAATGGTTACCTACTTATTTAATTATGACGTGTGATCTGTCTTTTTCGTGTTTTCAATTTGAGTGTTAGTACAAAAAAATCGTCGACGTTCCGGTGTAGTAGTTTCTAGAACATGATCACATTAAAATAATATTATGTATACATTAAATCGTACTAACCTATACAATACAAAAAATACTTTAGTATATTCATGAATTTATTTAAAGTATAAATAATTATCTAATCATATATGTATATAATTCGATTATTATTAATACACCACGTTATTCATATTTACATTAAAATAGGTACAAAATTATTTTGTTTGATAAACTTTAATCAAAAATTAAAAATTTATTAACATAATTATATGTATATTTGTTCATGAATTTTAGCATTGCTGTGACTGCTGCGAGTAAGTATTACTACTAGGTACAACTTACCTATTTTCTAGATTTAAAGAAAATATAAAGAAAAATATATTACGATTTTTTCCATATTATTTTTGTATATTCAAACAGCATCAGATGCCAATAAATTAATTTAGCTTTTATAACATTTATTACTTAATTCTTGTAAACTGCCACTTTATGGCGCCAATTCAAATAATAAAAGTAAAACTTATTTGTTAGGTATACAGATTACAAAATTATTTTTCTTTTTAAATTTTTAACTGCTTAGACATAATCTTATGCAGTCAAACAAAATTATTGTTTTTTTTTTTTTATTTTTTACGTTTAATTTTTTGGTGGTAATTCTTTCTTCTTTAATTTTTTGTTTGGGGTGTACAAGACACCCGGCCCTGCTCCATTATTACACCCATGTCAAGGCTATAAGATATTATTAAAATTAAAAATAAAGCATTTTCTTAACATGTAATGTTCAATTAAAAACTATGAATATTATATATTTTTAGAACATTTTGGTATATAAGAATTTTAATTATCGTTCCTCGTTTGTAGCCCGATACTAATCATTTTAGTACTTATTTTTAATTAAATTAATTAAATCAATTAATGGTGCCGGTCTAAACTAGGGAAAGAAAAATTACTTCAGTTTACACATACATTATATATCCATTTATTTATAATAGATAAAAGACATAGTGACTCATATATGGAACTCTGCTGTCGATTTATTTCTTGATTCAAAAGGACTCATTATAGTCTTGCTTTGTGGAATTGATTGATGTATGATTGGGATTCGTGGGACTTAGTGCAGTGAAAAATGTCTAAGGTTACCTTATTTATAATATGTATTAATATTTGTTATATATTATTATTGAGACTAGTGTGGCGCATTGTAAATGCGACAAGTATATGTTCGGTTTCCACTCAAGGATTTAATATTTTCTTTCTTTTTCGCTCTAGTGTCGAGGCAAACACGTTGAGTTCCGGCATTCAATACTTAATGCCTCCAGAATTCGGCGGAAAGTAGGGAGCGGAGTGTCTTAACACTAACCTCCCTCTGCCTACCCTACTACATGCGGAATACAGCGTGAAGCTAAAAAATAAGGAAATAAATAATCCTTGTAAATATCTTTTAATAAAGTACCTACATTTCTCTTTGCTTATTAATTATTATTAATTAACATAAAAAATTTCATTAAGTTCCGGCTCAGTTCCGCATTCTGAATATTTATTGTTTATAGCACGCGAAGGTTGCAGGTTCAATTAACTGTTTACTTTTGCAAATTTTAGTCATGGTTAAGAACTGGGAAGAACAAGTACCTATAGATATTATAATGGTTTTATTTTTGATACTTAATCTATAGGTTAGTTGTAGCGCAGGGTCACAAAATGGGACTGTAAACGCGACTGGTTGTAGGTTCGATCCGCACTCGAGGAAATGAAATTTATCTCGAGGAAAAAAAAAATATTTAGATTTCTATTTCTGTTTCTTCGCACTGGTGTCGAGGCAAAGGGCGGTGTTGGAGTTCCACCACTCCACACGCAATGCCTCCAGAAGTCGGCGGAAAGTGAGGAACGGAGTATCTTAATACTAGGTTCCTCCTCTGCCTACTCTGTTGTATGCGGGATACAAAGTGAAGCTGATTAAATTTTTTTTATTTATTTATAAAAACATGGAACTTATTAATTTATTGATAAATATTCAAGAACATACACATAATTTGTATATTTGTAAAATATGAATTTTAAACATTTTATGTCAATATAGTATTTAACTTAATTTAAAAACATGTTTTTAATTTAGTTTAGTTTTTTTTTATTACAATAAGATAACATTTAATGAAAAATTAATTAATGCTTTACCTAAAATAAAATATGCATGATTGCAATAATAAATGCATTACAATCATCCTTACTTACAAAACCAATTTAAATACCTAGAAAATTTATGTTGATTTTACAAATATACCAAACGCCTAGTACTTCTAATTTGCTTAGAAACATAATTGACAGTGATTTTGAATCAAATAAATTATATTTTTTTTTAATTTCAAAAAACAAAAGGTTATCATGTCTAACAATCTAATTTAATTAATTATTTACATGTTGCTTTATTTCACAGGATATTTTTTTAACTGTAATTATCTTGACATGGACGATGTAATCGCTAATATTTAATAAATCATGAAAGTATTAAGTTAATTAAAATTATCCAACTTGAATTAAACGTACAAGCTATTTCTAGTTTGTAATTAAATTTTAGACATGATTTATTATGCTGCTGTGTAATGAATGAGCAATACCTATCTGTTGGCTTGCCTCATTATTTAAAAAAAAATAATCAAAAAACAGTTTTACGTTGTATCTCGCACACAGCAGGGTAGGCAGAGGGAACCTAGAGTTAAGACACTCGTTCCTCACTTTCCGCCGAATTCTGAAGGCATTGCGTGTTGAGTGGCGGAACTCAACGCCGTGCTCTGCCTCGACACCATAGTGAAGAAATGGAAATATCAATATAAATTGAAATTACTATTTCCTCGAGTGAGTAAAAAAAAAAAACTATAAAAATATGTAATATACAAATCCTTTCTTATCTCTTTCTTGTAATATACAATTCTTATGTATTAATTTTGGGCGCGAACAATGTTTTTGGTTAAAAAAAAGGTAAATGTCAAAAATGTTTTTTCAATAATAAACTTATTTTGTATTCACATAAAATATTTTAATGATAAAGATAATCTGTGTAACTGTAATACATAAAATACGACGTCTGATTTAACTTTCTTTCTTTCTAATCTTCCATCCAAAGTGTTCACGATATAACTCAAGTGTGGTTTTAATAAAAATAAATTGTAGCTAATAGCGAATATTGTGAATCGGTAAAACATTAATACTAAATATTATTATATTTTAATTTTTGTATCTTTACGTACGTTTGTCTGGTGCAGGCCAGTCGTGGCACTGGCACAAGCCGGCAATTGTAAGAAAGGAAATACTTCATATTTTCGTTTTTCGGTCTGGCAACTAGTTAAACTGCTGCGTTGAGTTCCTACACTCAAGCACAAAAGTGACTTAATGAAAACGGAGTGTCTTAACACTGGTTCTTCAAGTTCCATCTACTAATATTATATTTTATGTGTATAACTTGGCTATATATATGAGGCCGGTCGTGGCGCAACGGCACGAGGTATGACTGTGAAACCGACTGGTTGTGGGTTCGATCCCCACTCGAGGAGATGAAATATTTACTTAAATTTATATTTCCATTTCTTCGCTCTGGTGTCGAGGTTAAGCGCGGCGTTGAGTTCTGCCACTCAACACGCAATGCCTCCAGAATTCGGCAGAAAGTGGGGAACTGGAGTGTCTTAACACTAGGTACCCTCTGCCTACCCTGCTGTGTGCGGGATACAGCGTGAAGCTGATTTAATTTAATTTTTAATTTTAACTTGGCTATAATATAACAATTTAGGTCACCAGAACAATATATAGATGATTTTGCTATCCCATATCCGCCAAACAATCGACCCTACAGTAAATAAAACGGAATGCTACATTCGCAATCTAATTTAAATTCCCGCGGCATGACTCATTTGACAGTGGAGTGGCCCAGATATACGCTATTAGTTCTGAGAACCACCTAGATAACCCGCCTTAAATATAGACCTAGACTGTGCGTGCATTTGATTAATTACACCATTCGCGATAGCCAAATGCACGTATTGTTTATTATGTATTGAATCGTAAGGTTCAGGTTCGAATCTCATCTATACTGATGTTATAAAACTGGAGTGAAAGCGCTAGTCTTGGAATTTGAAAAAAAAATGCTTGTCTTCGAACTGTCAGTATTCCGCACATAGCAGGGTAGGCTGAGGGAACCTGGGAACCCTATCTGTTAAGACACTCCGTTCTCATTATAACACTTCCGTTTTCTACTTTCCGCTGAATTCAGGAAGCATTGTATGTTGAGTGGCGGAACTCAATGTCGCACTTTGCCTTGTTACCAGAGCGAGTAAATGAAAATATTAATATTAAACATCGACCAACCTAAATATTTCTCTTAATAAATCCACATGAAAATGACAAAATATTTTAGTGTCTCCCTCATATATCTCTGTACTCCCACCCCAAATGGAGGCATGAACCGTACATACCTGCATGAATAGCGTTCGTTTAGAACCCGCGGTTGTGCAGTACCTACTACCTACTACCTAATATCTATGTACGTACGTACTGACAATGTATTGTGATCGTACAACAAAATAAGGCTTACTTACGTACGAGGCTCAACTCGAGCGAGTAACTTTTTTAGCTATATATAACGATGTGCCTAGATATTTTGTTTGTAGAGCGCCAGTCGTGGCGCAGTGGCACAAAGTGTGACTGTAAAACCGACTGGTTGTGGGTTCGATCCCCACTCGGGGAGATGAAATATTTACTTAAATTTATATTTCCATTTCTTCGCTCTGGTGTCGGGGCAAGGCGCGACGTTCAGTTCTGCCATTGCCTCCAGAATTCGATAGAAAGTGAGGAACGGAGTGTCTTAACACTGATCTGAGACAAGATTATCATGTGTTAAATTAGTTTTGCTTGATATTATTTGTATCTACTATTTGCAATTTTTCTCTGATGTCAGATTACATATAATTGTATATTTAATATAAATATACCCTTTTTATACTTAAAAAGATAGCCCTTTCTTTCAGGAATTCAAATTATATTATACACGGCAAGTTATACAGAGAAAACTGGTTTTAAGACACTCTGTTCTCCAACCGATTTAGAGACAAGGCGTGGTGAGTGCTGGAACTCACGTCTGCGACAAAGATGCCCGACGAGACGAGACGCTCTCAAAAAGTACCTTCAAAAGCGGGCGAAAAATGGAGAACGTGTTAAAAGTGTTTTAACACTAGCCTAACCTCTGTCTACCCTGCTGAGTGCGGGATACAGCGTGAAACTTTTATAGTAAAAAAAATAGTACATATTTCCGTTTCTAGGTCACTGGGTCTAGTTAGAGAGGACGCCGAGTTAACAGAAATGTGTTTTAAAATAGTGAAAGATTTATGTTGTTTTTTTTTCATATTTAAATTGTCAGTTTAAATGGTTTCTGCTACAGTGAACTTTGTTCTTTTGTTTATATAACCTGGTTATTTTTTCTACTGTTGCTAAGAGCTGAATGTACCTGATTTCTATAAGTTTTGTTATATTATCTCTTTGCCGTAGTTTCTATTATTTTTATTTAACTTAATACGTTCAGGCCGTCGTGGCACAGCAGCGGTTGTGGATTTGATTTCCATTCCTGAGAACGAATAAAGTTAATTTTTTTCGCTTTGGTGACAAGAGAAAGAGCTGCGTTGTGTTCCTTCAATCAACATACAATGTCTTCAAAATTGGTTGGTGTGTGGCGAATCATCTTCCTACTGCAATTTGGGTAATCAGACCAAAGAAACGGTAATATCGAAATAGACAGTTATGGGTTCGATTCCCACTCACGGGCATTAAACAAACAATATTTTCATTTCTTCGCTATGTTATGGCAACGAGGCAAAGCGCGGCGCTGGTTACCGCTACTCATCAAGCAATGCCTCAAGAGTTCGGCGGAAAGTGGGAACGGACTGTGTTAAGACTAGATTCATAAGTTCCTACTTCACCTATCCTCCCCTATAAAACTTTTGCAGAGTACCTAATTGTTGGACAACACAGAAACGAAACTACTAAACTTAAGAAGTTGAAATTTGGCAATAACCGTATACTAGTTTTAAACTCCGTCTCCAGAGTGCTGAGACGTCGACATTCTAAAATTTTATTGTTTTATAGCACGACAATAACCATACGTACCTACATACTAAATTCCATTTTCTACGGAAATAAAATAATTTCGTTTTTGTGACCGTTTTTGCTTTTGTTACGTGTTTAATTTTTTTTTGTGTCATTTAAATCGGCTATAGTAAAACCGAAACAGAATAATTAAATCATTATGAGATGTTTAAAAAAATAAGCAGAAAAAAACAAATTCATATATAAATATCATGAAAAAGTAAATGTTTAGGTTATTTTAATAACAACCTATATATAAATAAGATCAGACTAGAATAATAACCTAGATATATACTATACATATCAGTTATTTTTATAATATTACTTACTTTTAATAGGCACGAGTAGGTATTGTGTTTCGTGATAATATTCAATCTTGATCTTGACGTTTGCCAGTTTTGTGTCATGGTGTTTTCGCTTTTAGCATAGCCTCGAGTATTATATAAGATAATAATACTTCATTGAGTTTCTAGTTAGGGTTCCCTTTCGTAATTAAACCTCCAGCAGTGTACACAGCTTAATGACAATGTGACAGAAAATTTTGAATATTATTATAATTATATTATATGAGCGCGCGGCGCAGCGGCACGAAGTATTACTGTAAAACCGACTGGTTGTGGATTCGATCCCCATTCGAGGAGGGGAAATATTTACTTAAATTTATATTTCCATTTTTTCGCTCTGGTATAGAGGCTAATCTTTCTTTTTCTTTCTTAGTTCTGCAACTCAACACACAATTCCTCCAGAATTCGGCAGAAAGTGGGGAACGGAGTGTTTTAACATTAGGTTCCCTCTGCCTACCCTGCTGTGTGCAGGATACTGCGTGAAGCTGATTTTTTTTTTTATTATTATTATGCATATCGTTGTCTTTATTTACAGATTTGATTATTTTTCAAAAGAATAGCCAAAGTTTCTTGACTTTAGCTTAGAATGGGTTTTTTTTAGCTTTACGCTATATCCAGGGAGACCCTAGGAACTAGTGTTAAGACACTCCGTTCCCATTAAAACATCTTCGTTCTCTAAATTCGCCGAATTCCGAGTAATTGCGTATTGAGTGACAGGACTCAACGCCGCGCTAATCCTCTATGCCAGAGCAAGTAAATGGAACTATTAAATATCTCATTTCTCCGAGTGGGAATCGAACTCACAAACATTGCATGTGACTGTAACACGTTTGTCCCCTCCCGCACGACAGCTTCAATTTATTGTACAAACACAGTAACAACACACACACCTTAAAAGCATATTGTGTTGTTTTTATTGATTTTTATTAAGATTATTGATAAAAACCAGGTAAAAAAATGTAGTTCAACATATTTTAGCCGAGCTATTTTCGTGGTAGGTATTTGTGTAGACAATTGAGACGGTGGGTGGCAGGAAGTATCGCATTTCCTCATTACGTCAGCTTCGGGACGTCTTTCTTAGGTTACAGTATTTGGCTCACGGGCATATCATTTTTTGCAAGTACCTACTTGTAAAGGTATGTTTATGTTTTTTTATATATTTTTATAATGAATATAGTATGTATATATAAGTGTATATCACTATGCGTTGGCGATTTTGTTTGCATTTCTTGTGCTGTCGTTTTGTAGTAGTTAGTTAACTATATATTAAAATGAAATTTTCATTTATATATTTTTTTTGAAAGAACAAAATATGAAGAATAGGTCAGTTTAAGGGTGGTCGCGGCGCGGGAGAATTAGCGTGCGACTGTTAACACGACCGGTTGGGGGTTCAATTCCCACTCGAGGTAATGAAATATTTAATACTTTCATTTCGTCGCACTGGTGTCGAGGCAAAGCGCGCAACGCACCCAGAAGACTTTAATATTGATGCTTATGGGTTCGATTTAGAATAAATTATTTTTATTTGTCCAATAAGAATGCATTTAGTTTCATCACTGAAAACAATGTCTCCAGTTCGGATGAAAGGTGTTGTCTCTAATTATCTTGATAGCGGCGAGATACAACGACAAGCTGAAAAAAAATTAATTTCGTTTGAAAATATTGCTAAATAAATATAAATAACTGTATGAAACAGCTAAAAAAATATGTATAAAATAAATATATGTGTATTTTTTAAACTATTATATAAAAAAATTAAGAAAAAACTTCGGAAAATTTAAAAAAATGGTATCTCAAGGATTTCGTTCCCGCTGAGTTGATTTGGTTCCAACTCCGAGTCGTTCCGTGACCAAGATGGCCTATAGAATTGACTTCAAGCTGTTCCACTTGCCAACAGCTCATTGCCAAATAGTGAAAAGCAACTTTGTTCTTTACTATGCCTCGTCAAGTGTTTTAAAACTATAGAAATCTTGTGTGAACTGCCAATAACTTTATTTATAAATCAACTACCTAAATAGTGGTAGTTAAATCTTTTTTTAGAAAACGTATATAAAATTGATTGGATAGCGGGATTTAAATCTGCGTCTCTTAGAAACCATCCAAGTGCTCGACTACAATGCCATAAGTTATCATCAAGACAGTATCGTAATTTGAATGGAATATCTCAAAACTAGGTTCCTAGGTGCCAGGTTCCAGGGTAAGTGCGAGGTACAGTGTGAATAGTCAGAAGTTGCTGAGACTAGCGTGGTCGACCAAACATACTTTATTTACAGTTGTATAACATTAGTATAGATATAAAGATATTCACGGTTTGCTATAATTTTTATTCAGCTACACACTATATCTCGCGTGTAACAGGATAAGCAGAGGGAGCCTAGTACTAAGACCTCAACCTCAACACCAGAGCGAAGAAATGGAAATATGAATTTCAGTAAATCTCCTCGAGTGGGGATCGAACCCATAACCAGTCGGTTTTACAGTCACACTACCACCGCTGCGCCACGACTGGCTTCTTAGAGAAGAAATTACAATATTAAATATTTAATTTCCTCGAGTAGAAACCGAACCCACAACTTGCGAACCAGCGCCACGACTGGCCTCAAATGTTGCTACAAAATGATATCTCATAAAATATATTCCACATGCACTTCTGCCATTACTCCAAGTAGTAATATTAACTTCCACGACTTATTATAACATTTAATAATAATAATATGTAAATACATTGTGTCTCGCCTTTGAAACTTTGTTGTTTGTAGGGTAGTTCCAACTTGCTGGTATACTTCGTCATAGTTATTAATTAATGTTGTGTTTGACTTGTGAATAATAATGTAATGTATGGAGATCAATATGCCAAGTTATTAAAAAAAATCAGCTTCACGCTGTATCCCTCACGCAGCAGGGTAGGCAGAGGGAACCTAGTGTTAAGACACTCCGTTCCCCACTTTCTGCCGGATTCTGGAGACATTGCGTGTTGAGTGGCCGAACTCAACTCCGCGCTTTGCCTCGACATCAGAGCGAAGAAATGTAAATATGATTTTAAGTAAATATTTCATATCCTCGAGTGGGGATCGAACCCAAAACCAGTTGGCTTTACAGTCACACTTTGTGCCGCTGTGCCACGACTGGCCTCCAAGTTATTAAAGTCTTAATTAGAATATTTGTAGGATTTTTTTATATAACTGTTGTTTTATGACAGGATAGGTTGAAGTCGATTGTGGCGCACGGGCACAGAGGTGTGACTGTAAACGTGACTGGTTGTACGTTCAATCCCCACTCCAGGGCATGAAATATTTAATATTTTGATTTCTTCGGTTTGGTGTAGAAGCAAAGCGCGACGTTGAGTTCCGCCACTCAACGCGCAATGTCTTTAGAATTCGGCGGAATGGATGGAGTAGAGTGTCTCTACATTAGGCCCTGTCATGTGCGGGATACAGCGTGAAGCTAACAATAACAGAATGAAGTGAAAGCTCATTTTTACTACTTGGAGGGCTATTTAATATTATATTTTAATTGATACAAAGGCATGTAGAATTGTAGAATGTAGATACTAATCAATGGCCAATCCAATGTCATAAGTTTCTCGGAACTCATAACATCATAATGTAAAATAGCTTTAATTCTACATTTTTAATTTAGTTAATAACAATGATAGATTGTATTTGAATATAAAACATAATAAATAGTATTATAGCAACAGCTGTCATGTAGTTGTTAGTTAAATATTTGTTATAGGTAGATATATTATATATAATCATTTTCATTTGAAAGTATATTGTATTAAAATTATATTTTTTTCTTTTTATTTTTATACCGTTGCATTAATTAGAATAATGTTGTTAAAAAAAAATCGGGAAAATGGAAAATAGGTAGGTACTATATGTAAACCCTAAACTCTGAACATAACCTTATGTTTTAATAATTTGTGTTGATTTTTGTTGATACATCGGACGACGTAATTCTTAAACTTATTCATTTTAATTGAAATTTCGATGTGTTAATAACTATTTTTTCGTTTCTATAGATATTGATACGTTGAGGATGGGTGACGACAAACTAATATAAATAATTTATTTTTAATGGCAAAAATATCTTCATAAAAAGTTTGGCTGTTTATTGCGAAATATCATACACAAAGTAAATTTTGAGATCCTAAAATGACTTAAAGTACTATGTATATTATAATATCTGTAGGTATACAGATAATAATAAAATTACGATTGTATCGAACCTTTAAAGCATCTAACTGGAAATTAAGATTTTATTGACCTCCAAGTTTATTGAAAAATAATAAAAATCCGCCTGTTTTTTTTATTTAACAATACCTAAGGCATTTTTGTATCAGCATTTTATTATTAATAAAAATATATATATTTAAGAAAAATAATCGATTCCAGCAGAATCGATTTAAGAATATTTTATTCGAATTGTGTACAGATTTGGGAAAGCATCATCAAAATGTCGTTAGGGAAGTGAACCATTACATCCTTATTGTTTTGGCTGTTCGTTTCGGAAATATTATAAATTATAGTTTTACTGCAGCTACGTTTAATGTTGTTTTTGTTATTTGAGTTTGATTAAGGTGTTTTTTTGGTTGAGATTTACTGGTTTTTGTATAGTATTATCATTATTGTCAGAGCGTCTGTCTGCAACAGCGATAGTTGTGGGTTTAATTCTCAGTTGGTGCAATGAATTATTCTCATTACTTCACGATGATAAACGCGACGTTGAGTTCCTACACTAATGGGAAACGGAGTATCTTAACACTACTTTCTGGCTACACTGCTACTTGCGGGATACACCGTGAAACTAAAAGGAATATCAATTACCATACTACCATATTATATATTATGGCGTCGTGACTCAGCTAGGGCGTATGTAACGTTTGTGATTGTGAGTTTCAAATTTCAATACTCGGGTGATGATCTGTAATATAATAATTAATAATAGTAAGCAATGTTTTCTCAAATCTGGCTTGGCAACTGTGACATGGCACTTGTAAATTCAGTATGGGGTATCTAAATGAAGAAGCTTGAAAATGAAATAATTAATAAATATACTAAAAAAAGGCGGCGTTGAGTTCCGCCACTCAACACACAATGCCTCCAGAATTCGGCATAAATTGGGAACGGAGTGTTACTAGGTTCCTTAGCGTAGAGCTGACTTAATTTTGATTTTACTCCGAAAAAACAAGTATATTACGACGTAATACGCTGTAGTAATCACTGAATCGATATAACAGATTTTCTTAATGTTACTCTTAACTTACCTATGTTAAATTTATAATGTTTTATACGCAAAATGAATAAAGTATGCGTTACTCCGACAATATATTTAAATAGGCTTAAAAATAGTGTTTTTTTACATATATAGATCAATCTTAATTAAAAAACATTAACTTTAATTTACAAAAAAGTTAAAACCCAATTATTATAATAATTATAAAATACAATCGAATATAGCCAATATAACGTAAAATATAAAATACGAAAAGGGCAAAAGATTCCCCACACCATATTGGCAGCCGCTGCGGTGCGGCGAGGCGGTGGAGCGCACGGTGTGGCAACGCCGCACCGCCCGAATGCCAACTCGCCGTACATACAGTGTTACAATGGTGAACAGAAAAATAAACAACGCATACACGATTTTTATACTTTCCTGTGAAAGTTTTGTTTTGTTGTGAATTGAATAATGGAATTTACTTGAAAACTATTTTTTTGTTTTATATATATAGGTATTTTCTTTTTGGTTGTTATTTTTTTTTCTTTTGGCTGTTTGCTTTTGGATTTGCTTTTGGGTCTGTTATGTTTAGAAAAAATTAAAATGTCATGTTTATTTGCTCTACTTAAATTGTAATTAAGTACTTAGGTATATTAGATTATTATATTATAGTTTAATGATATCTTAAAATATTTGCGTGTTAGCCTATATATTTACAGCATCGGAAAAGAAGAAAGCCATTTCTAAGCACGGCAGGTAGGTAGGTACCTGCGATAAGTTTAAATCGTGAATTTTTAAAAAGAAATACTACACTGCAGTGCTCGTAATTTGTAAAGAATTGAATACAGAAAAGATTTAGATAAAAGTTTTGAACGTATTGTGTTAGCTTGTATTTCAACTTTTAAAAGATATTATTATATATTTTTTTTAGCTTTACACTGTGTCCCGCTGTATCTCGCATAGCAGGGTAGCAAGGTACGCAGAGGGCTCTATTGCCTGCTCAAGTCATTACGCCTATATTAACAACTTAAAGCTAAATAGCAGGATAGACAATGAGAACCTAATGTCTTTATACTCTGATTCTTACGTGCAGTCCAATTTTGGAGAAATCACGATAGTGACGAAACTATTGTGTTAAAGGTTATTACCAAATTAATGATTTTGTAAATGATAACACGCCTTGGGAATGAAATGCTCGCTCCAGTCTGTTTCAAAGGTATCATTGTCACAAATAATTAAATATGTATTTGTTTAAAATTGATTTAAAAAAATAGGTCCCGCTGAGTTTCTTGCGCCGGTTCTTCTCAGGTCTGAGGCATTAATTTTAGTGAACTGGTGGTAAATTTGACGTTCAAAAACTGAAGCATGTAACTTCTTATTTTGAATAAAATTATTTGAATTTGAATTTATTATAATACTCGATAATGCTTAGTCTAAACATTATCGGTAAACTAGTGTTGTAGTTCATTCTAGAACTGAAAACCGTAAAAATTAAGTACTCTTACTACCTTAGTATAAATGGAAAAGCAACATAAGTAAGAAATACACATTTAAATTAAATCAGCTTCACGCTATATCCCGCGACAGAGGGATAGGTAGAGAGAACTTAGTGTTAAGACACTCCGCTGCCCACTTTCTACCGAATTTTGTATGTATTGCATGTTGAGTGCTTTTGCATCGACACCAGAGCTAAGAAAGGACAATATAAATTTAATTACATATTTCATTTCCTTTAGTAGGTGGCTTAACAAGTACTCTTACTACTTTAATATAAGCTAGAAAGGCAACACAAGTAAGAAATACACATTTAATTGGATTTTTATGTATCTAGAGATTATTCGATCAATAACGTCAGTATAGAAATGTAATTAAGGTCGGATTGTGGTGGCCGCTGTACGTACGTCTACGTAAGCCCGGGATTATGAAGTGTGCCAGCGAAACGACAAGACGTCTTCCAGCTACCAGCTTCATTTATAGAGAATTAATGTTGTTTTTCTTTTTATCTTTTTTTTTAGCTTTATGTTGTATCCTGCAATTAGCAGGATGGGCAGAGGGACCTGTTAACCCAGTGACATGACTCTCCGTTCCACTAAGACAGTTAAGAAGTTTCGTTGCCCATTTTTCGCTGAATTCTGCAAGCATTGCGTGGTCAGCGGAACTCAATGCCGTATTTTGTCATCAGAACGAGGAAATGCAAATATTAAATATTATTTAGATCTTGACTTTAATTAAATTGAGATGAATCTGAACGGTTGGTAAAGTTAGTTCTTTGTTTGTTGTTCTCTTTTAATCTTTTGTCTGTAAATTGAGGCCGTTGTGGCGCAGTGGTAGTTTTTATTGTAAGTGAAAGTAAGGCTATTGGTTCGATTCTCACTCGGGAAAGGTTATAATATTTTTATTTCCTCAATCCGGTCGATAAAGTGTGGACTTGAGTTCTGCCACTGAACATACAGCTTCTCGAAAGTTGTTTGGTCCATGAAGAACGGAGTGTCGTAACATTAGGTTCTCTCTATCTAGTCTGTTAAACTATAAAAAAACGTGACCCTGCTGATAACGCAAACGTGTTTAAAATTATTTTTAACATATTTAAAGTGTTATTTCACACTTAGGAAAAAAAACTTACTTTCTGTGCTCACTTACGAACAAAAAAAAATTTTGCCATTACCAATAAATAAGCTGTAAAAAGGATTTCAGAACAACATATATTTTAATTGGCAACGAGCGCTTCAATGTTAAGAAATATATGTAGGTTCAAGCCCGCTTTGTTCAAAAAGTAAATGAAATCAGCTTCACGCTGTATTCCGCATACAGCAGAATAGGCAGAGGGAACCTAGTGTTAAGACACTCCATTCCCCATTATTTCTATATATTTCGAAATATTTTCCTTTACTAAAGAATACATTTATTTTTTAAACTAATGTTATTTTTAAAGTAAACTTTTACATTGCAAAGAGCGCAGACAGCTAAAATTAGACTAGTGATTTCCTGCAACTTTGTAACAGTTCGTTGCTTTCAATCAACGGTCGTGTAGTAGGCAGGTACCTATATGATAGACACGCAGTTGAATAGAGATTTTTTTAAAATTTCGTTGAATATTCTTTTTTTTTATCAGCTTCACGCTGTATCCCGCACACAGCAAGGTACGTAAGAGAACCTAGTGTTAAGACACTCTTTTCCCCACTTTCTGCCGAATTCTGGAGGCATTGCGTGTTGAGTGGCGGAACTCAACGCCGCGCTTACCCTTGACACCAGAGCGAAGAAATGGAAATATAAATTTAAGTAAATATTTCATCTCCTCGAGTGGGAATCGAACCCACAACCAGTTACACTTCGTGCCGCTGCGCCACGACTGGCCTCCTAATGATTCTTCTTACGTACAATATTTTATGATTAAATGTTAATGTCGAGGCCGTCGTGGTATAGCTACTGCTTCTGACTATAGGTTAAACGGTTGTGGATTTAATTCTCACTCCGGTAACATGACAAAGCGCGGCGCATAGTTCCGTTGCTCAATACGCGGTGTCTCGATAATTGGGCGTAGAGTGTGGACTTAGTAGGTTCCCTCTGCTTACTCCGCTATGTGCGAGATATAACGTGAACGTAACGATTGATTATTACGAAATTGTAGGACGTAAGCTAAAAAATCCTATACAAATTTTAGAGTTGGTTGAAAACAATCCAATATATAATTTAGCTTCACGCTGTACTACACACAGCAGGGTATGCAGAGGGAACCTAGTTTTAAGACACTCCGTTGCCCACTTTTCAACGAATTCTGAAGGTATTGCGTGTTGAGTGCCGGAGCTCAACGCCGCGCTTTGTCTTGACACCAGAGCGAAGAAACGGAAATATAAATTTAAGTAAATATTTCATCTTCTCGAGTGAGGATCGAACCCATAACCACTCGCTTTTATATTCACACTTTGTGCCCCTGCGCCACGACTGGCCTCAAAAAATACAAAAAAATTATAATTTAACTAATAGATTAATGGTACTTCCTACTTACATCCTTTTGAAGATAGAATATTCAAAGTTTTGATGGATCTATGAGCATTAATAAAATATATAAAAAAAATTATGAACCTATTTATTGATATTCAAACAAATGACTTATAGACAATTTAAAAAGTTATTTTTTTCAATTTAATTATAAGGTTATTGTATAACGTAGAAGACTGAAGAGTTCGTTTGGCTTAGCGCATTAATCTCGGGAACTACGCTTACAATTTAGAATACGTTTCTGTGTTGGATATTCCATTAATTGAGGCTACAGGCGATATTATATTACGGTGATATTTTTCGATCGACTTTTCTAATCGCTCTTGTAACCCGATTGCATCAAATCTATAATTTTTTATCGGACCATGTGTACGCTTTTACAATAGGATTCAGAAAACGTCCGAGAATGTTCTATATCACAATATAAAAGAGTTGTGAAAAGACGTTAGTGTGTTAAAGGTTATTACCAAATTAATGATTTTGTAAATGATAACACGCCTTGGGAATGAAATGCTCGCTCCAGTCTGTTTCAAAAGTATCATTGTCACAGATCATTAAATATGTATTTGTATAAAATTGATTTATAAAAACACTTCTTCTTATGTCTGAGGCATTAACTTTAGTTAATCGGTGGTAAATCATTTGACTTCCGGTTTTGAATAAAATTATTTGACTTTGGCTTTGATAACCAAGCGGGCGAAGCCTCAAACAGAAGCTAGTTAAAAACATACTCACACAAGTACTGCCCACACAGGCTATTAGCGATGTCAACACTCAACAGCAATAAATCATTGTGTTCATCCAGAACGGCCTAAGCCATTATAGTAATTATAAACGTAATATTCGTTAGTGCGGCGTCGATCAGAATGAAGGTAATAAAGTTTATTTTATTCTTTATGTCATATCTTTGAGGCCGTCGTGGCCCAGGGGCACGAGGGGGTGATTGTAACGCGACGGTTGTGGGTTCGATCTCCACTCGAATGAATGAATTATTATTTCTTATTATTTTAATTACTTCGCTCTGGCACGACGATGGCAAATGACGTAATGCTTTAAAAAGATCGGCGGAAAGTGAGGAACAGAGTGTCTTATCACTGTGTTCCCTCGGCCTACCCTAGTAAGAAAGTATCTAGTGATTGATAATTCTGTTCGTTCCTACCTTTCTTACCAATTTCTCGACTTTTGCCAATCGTGGCGCAGGAGTATAAGCTTGCGACTGTAAGCACGACAGGTTAAGGGTTCAATATGTGATGTGGGTTGATATATTTTTATTTTCCGCAGGTAACGAGGCAAAGCGCGGCGACGGCCCCCAGAATTCGGCAAAAAGTGGGGAACAGAAGTGTCTTAATGGGAACGGAATGACGCCAGGTCCCCATTGCCTACTCTGCTATGTCCGAGAAACAGCGTGAAGCCTAAAAAAAACGAAACTCAGTATTCAAAATCTAAAATAATTTACTTATTTGAGGCCAGTCGTGGCGCAGTGGTTGGTTGTGGGTTCGATCCCCACTCGAGGAGATGAAATATATACTTAAAATAGAGGGCGCGCGCGGCTTCGCCCGCTTATTAGGAGTGAATTCTAAAAAAACCACGAAACACGTGTTCAATAAAATATTTTTAACAGTCTGAATTTAATTTTTTATAAAAATCGGTAGCAATTTAAAGATTTTTCCATATAAACTTTCAACTCCTTATTTGAACCCTTAGGGGGTGAATTCTTAAAAATCATGAAACACGTGTTCAATGAAATATTTTTAAAAGTCTGAATTTCAAATTTTATAAAAATCGGTACAGATTAATTTTTTTTCCATACAAACTTTCAACCTCTATTTCATCCCTTTAGGGTTAAAATTTTTCAAATTCCCTTCTTAGTGGATGTCCAGAATATGAAAATAAACATCTGCCCAAATTTCACGTTTCTACCATCAGCGGTTACGACTCTGCGTGCGTCTTACCTCAGTCAGTCAGCACAAGTCCTTTTATATATATAGATTTATATTTCCATTTCTTCGCTCTGGTGTCGAGGCAAAGCGCAGCGTTGAGTTCTGCCACTTAACACGCCTCCAGAATTCGGCAGAAAGTGGAGAACGGAGTGTCTTACACTAGGTTCCCTCTGCCTACCCTGCTGTATGCGGGATACAGCGTGAAGCTGATTTTTTAAAAATAATTTACAAAAATATACAACTCAAGCATGATTCATTTACAAATTAATTTCAAATATTTTTCAACGCTTACTCTAATGGCATCATTAAATCGTTTAGATAACAAAAATTTTCTATGACTATTTTAATTTCTAATATCTATAGCTGGTGAAGTGGTGAGAAGCCGGCGATTATGCCCGGTCATGCACAACTTAGGATACAGCGACGTATTTGAGTGGAAATCTAATATCCTACGAAGTATACTGTTGAATTTTAATAGAATATTTATTATGTTGTTGAATAATAATTGTAAATATGGGTAAATTGTTTTATTATGTTTTACTATACAAGCTGGAGGCCAGTCGTGGCGCAGCGGCATGAGGTGTGACTGTAAAACCGACTGGTTGTGGATTCGATCCCATTCGAGGAGATGAAATATTTGCTTTTATTATTCCATTTCTTTGCTCTGGTGTCGATGTTAAGCGCGACGTTGTATTCTGCCACTCAACACACAATGCCTCCAGAATTCGGCAGAAAGTGGGGAACGGAGTGTCTTAACACTTGGTTCCCTCTGCCTACTCTGCTGTGTGCGGGATACAGCGTGAAGCTGACTATACAAGCTGTATGTTATTGAGGTGAGTGAAGCAAAGCTCTTACTGGCCAAAAGTGTGTTTCGTTGTAATGCTACTCCTCCTAGACCGATAAACTTACAGCTCTGAAATTTGCAGGAACGTTGTGGACGACACGGTGACAGATTGAACTTTGACTGAAACCCAGTGCGTGCGGATATAACCGAAATTTTTCGCTAAATTTTTGCAAAAATTTCGCAAAATTTTGGACAACATAGCTTCGATCAGCTTCACCCAAGCACAGCATCTGGTGGATCTTAATATCTCTGCAGTTTGAGTTAAGTATACACGGCTACCCAGATTATAGCTTATGAACCGGAGAGAAAGTACATTATGGTAATCAAATAAATGATAAATATAAGTTATGCTATGTACCATATAAAGCCGGTTAAGTGCGAGTCGGACTCGCCCACTGCTTTGTTTGGCTTCCGTATCGCTTTCTGGATTGTAGGTCAAAGGCAAGTACAACTTATAACAGTTGATAAACTTAAATTTGTGGACATATGCTTTTACTCATTTTGCTTGATATGAACTGTAAATATAAAATAAGTAAATCTGCTTCATGCTGTATCCCGCACACAGCAGGGTAGGCAGAGGGAATCTAGTGTTAAGACACTCCGTTCCAATTCTGCCATTGCGTGTACGTAATATATAAAAAACATGGGAAACGAAATAATATTATAACAATAGTTCTACAATTGGAATTCGAATTCGAATCAACAACTGTTGTGCTCACATCCCATATTTCCTATTTTATTCACATGTGAAAACTAAGCTATAATATGCCAGTCGTAGCGCAGGCACAAGCGTGTGACTGTAAAAACGATAGGTCCTGGGTTCGATTTCGACTCGAGGAAATGAAATATATAATATTTCCATTTTCTTTGCTCTGGTGTCGAGACAAAACGCGGCGTTGCTTACCGCCACTCAAAACACTCTACCTTCGTAATTCAATGGTAAGTGGGAAGCGGAGTGTCTCAACACTAGGCTCCTTCTGCCTACCCGCTTGCATGCGGCTTGAAGCTGAAGAATTATTAAGGTATCATTAAATAACATACAAAAAACCAATAAAATCCCACATAATAAAACACAAAACCGGATTTTATACGTAGTTTACAAATGGCATGGGTAAAAGGAAGCCCAGCGTGGTGCACGGAGCCCGGGCGATCGATGCGCGACGTCGCCCCCCGCGCCCGCCGCGGTCGTTGGACTCCCGGAGCCCGACGGAGGCCGGCACTTCTGTTTGGTTTTTACTGTTTGCTTCTTGTCAATCAATTGAACGATGGATTCTTGACACCTGCTACCGTTTAAAGTTTTATAATCTTTAATTTAGATATATCTTGATGCGATAGCTGCGGTTGTGGGTTCAATTGCCACTCGAAGAAATGGAGTATTTAGTAGGTATTTAAATTTCTAAGCTCTGGTTACGAGGCAAGCGCGACGTTGAGTTCCGCCACTCAGCACGCAATGCCTCAAGAGCTGAGGAGGTTCTCAATCCAGCGGAAAATGGGGAGCGGAGGTGTCTTAATGAGTACGGAGTGTCTTAACACTAGGTTCCCAGGTTTTCTCTGCCTACCTTGCTATGTGCAGAGTATAGTGTGAAGCTAAAATAAAACACTATCTCCACTATTATTATGAAGTTAAAGATTTTGTTGATTCAACGTGTTATTCTCAGAAACTATTGGTTGGGAATAGAATGTTTATTTTTGTATAGGATAGTCCATTTGTTGATGAAGGCTATGGAGTTATATTACATATAGCATTTTATTTACGATAAATAACGCGAGTGAAGCCGCATGTAAAAGCTAGTATTAGATAATAAAAAAATTAAAAAGAATACAGTGTGACTGTAAAATCGACTGGTTGTGAGTTCGATCCCCACTCGATGAGATAAAATATTTGCTTACATTTATATTTTTATTTCTTCGTTCTGGTGTCGAGGCAAAGTATGGCATTGAGTTCCGCCACTCAACACGCAATGCCTCCAGAACTCGGCAGAAAGACGGCAACGGTGTGTCATAACACTAGGTTCCCTTTGCCTACCCTGCTGTGTGCGGGATACAGCGTGAAACTGACAAAAAATAATTCCGAAAACAATATTTGATATTAGGCGAAAGAATACTCTTGTCTTCTTGGTAACCTCCTCAAGTAGGTACGTCAGTGAACATAGGATAGGTAAGAATAGATAACTAGATGATAAATGATTCAAGTGTTTCCGTCTCGCCGATACTTTTGCATTTATTAAATTTATTTTCATAAATATTCATGTAACAGTTCGCTATTGGAAAATGTTGTGACAATTTGGTAACGGCCTTCGTGGCGCAGTGGTGGTACCACTGTAAAGGTGATGCTGGTGGGTTTGATTTTCAGTCGGGTTAAAGGTTATATTTATTTGGGAATCGGAGTGTGACGACTTAGTACTTAGGCGGTACTTCATCTGCCAGAGATATTTTCTATGGCCCTCCTTGATTTTAGTGTCGAACTGATCTTTTTGTACAAAGCCAATTTTTGTAATTTTCTAGGTTAAATGTTTTTGTTAGTTTAAGTTCAGGGCTGGGCACGGACCCCTGCCTCCATTCTTACATCCGTGCCTCATGGGATCTATATACGGGATAGACACGCGCTCCCACTTCTTCATTTTTAGTAAAATCACAGAAACAGACAATAAATGACACTGACATTAAATAACAAAAAGAGAAACTAGTCACTCTTTAACATTTTTAAAGTGTTATTCGACACTTAGGAAAGAACAATACTTATTTAAAAAACGTATAAAAAAAAATAATTTGGACTCGGGTTCAAGTCCCTCTAAGTTCCAATTTTTTTTATACGTTTTCTAAACAAGTGACTAATCACTCGTTCCGCTACATACCATTCCGTTCACAACAAAACATTCTCCTCTACTTAAGCTTCACTGAAAAAGTTGAAAAGTATAAAATAAAGACTCAAGCATTCGTGGCATTCTCAAATATGTAACTTGTTCAAATATTTCAGTAGGGCTGCAAGTTGGTTCTGTACTACGTCAGACCGCTACTCCGAATTTTTCACTTAAATTCTATTTTTCCAAAGGAGCTCCTTAAGTACACTCGCGCTTTGGACGAATTTATGCCACATTTTACGATGGACTTTTAGAGGAACGTTTCAGTTTTGCAGAATTCGTTGAAAAATGTTCTTTCGATTATAATGTTTCTTTTCTATATAAAGGTGGGTATTGTGATGTTGAAGAAATAGCACATTTGTCTTGTCAGTAGATAGTATTAAATCCCGTATTTATAAATCGCTCTCAAGTCCCATATCTTATACCTTGAGATGTAATTTTCATTCATAGCTAATTAAAAAAGTATTTGAAGATCAATCTCAATGTTGAAAGCAGTTGATAAATACGGGCATAAGTAGTTCTGGGTTCGATTCCCAATTGAAGAAATGAAATGTTTAATATTTTACTTTTACTTCGTTCTGGTAACGAGGCAAAATTCGGCAGAAAATGGGGAACTAAAGTATCTTAATGGGAATGAAGTGTCTTAATACTAGATTTCCTCTGTCAACCCTGCTATAGTATGAAGCTAAAATAAATATGAAGAAACGTAATTAATGTTTGTAAATAGGCATAGGCATTCGGCATATGTCGACATATTTGAGTTTTAGAAAAATATACAACTTCTTGCCCCAAATGAGCAAGCCAGGAAGAGAGAGAGAGAGATTTAATTAACCATTCCTTAACTACTGCAGTGCAGGTTAATCACGTACGTTAGTTACTGTAGCGCCGTATCAAATAACATTCTCACAAGATGCATCAGTTTTCAAAGAGATCTACTTTCATCGTATGCTTTCTACATGCTTGCCCAATAATAAATGTGTCGATATAAAAGAGAATTAATATATTAAGAATAAATTATAGAAGCCAGTTGTGGCGCAGGGGCACAAGTGTGCCACTGTAAATGCGACAGGTTGCGGATTCGATTCCCACTCGAGGAAATGAAATCACTATAGTAATTAAGCAAAGGCGCGGCGTTGAGATCCGCCACCCAACACGCAATGTCTCCAGAATTTGGTGGAAAGTCGAGAAGAGAGTTTTAACATTAGGTTCCTAGGTTCCCTCGGCCTACACGGCTATTTGCAGATGCAGCGTGAAAGTAAAGAAAACAGTTTTTTTAAAGTAATTTATTTAAAATTGAACATAATAACATTATGCAATATACAAATTGTAATACATGACAGATAAAATAATAAAACTTATTAGGTGTCTATAAATCTTATTGATTAAATAATTATAACATTTCTAATATATTTATTAATTAATACTATCTTAAAACAATTCGAAAGACTTATTCTTAACATAAATATATATTTTTTAAACTAAAAATAGACAAATGAGCATAAAATAAAATAATGTGATCTTTTCGTGGATATGTAGAGATATTTTTCAAGATGTTAGCCTGGACTTTAGCTTTGAGCAGATATGTTCGTGTAAAGATTCCTTTATTTAATTTTTCAGGGTAAATTACAAAACATGGCTATTCATTATGAAGTGGCCCCAGACTACTCGTTTCCCATATTTGAAAGAAGATAATTAAAAATTAATTTAGCTGATTTAAGAGTAGGTGATGTTATGTGTTAAATTAATTACAAATATACAGAAATTTTAATTAATTCACTTAAACATATAAAAAAATACATTGAACAATCGATTTAAAAATCCTACTAATATTATAAATGTGAAAGTTTGTGAAAATGAATGTTTGTTCCACTTTCACGCATAAACTACTGAACTGATTTAGATGAAACTTTACAGTAATACAGCTTATACATCAGGATAAAATATAAGCTATAGATGTTAAGGTTTTGTATAATTTGGCTATATTATAACAATAAAATGGCGAAAATATACGGACGAAGCCGCGCGTGTTTGCGAGTGTTTACTATACGTAAGTAAAGTACATTCTTCTAGCTATTAGCTTGTGTGGTTCTCTGGGTAGTATTCCTTTGGTTCCTATCTATATATGTCGAGGGGTGGTCGTGAGGGGGTCGCTGGAGCCTCCCAGGGGGTGGAGGAGGTGGTGGAGAAGCCTGCACCTGGACCCGTTCCACCCTCACAACGATGTCTTGACGAGGCGGCATTTCTGAAAATTATGAATATAAACTTTTATAAATAAATAAAATTAGCTTCACGCTGTATCCCGCACACAGCAGGGTAGGCAGAGGGAACCTAGTGTTAAGACACTCCGTTCCCCACTTTCTGCCAAATTCTGGAGGCATTGCGTGTTGAGGGGCAGAACTCAACGCCGCGCTTAACCTCGACACCAGAGCGAAGAAATGGAAATATAAATTTAAGTAAATATTTCATCTCTTCGAGTGGGAATCGAACCCAGAACCAGTCGGTTTTGCAGTCACACCTCGTGCCGCTGCGCCACGACCGGCCTCTTAAACTTTTATATTTTTATATAATTAATGTTTTTGTATGACCCGTCTCGTTCCGTGTCGTCTCTTCTTCCTGAAAGATTATGAATGTTAGCTGTATTAATTATGTGCTGGAGTTAGTTATGTTTTTTTTTTGTGCTAGAACTTTTTTTTATTTTTATATTCTAGACTCAAGCATGTCGTGTTTTATGTGTGAAAGGAAGAGAGAAGGTAGTGAAAGGAGTGAGGAAGACCATTCGTTCTCCACTTCCGGCAGTAAGTTACCTAAATATAGATCACCATATCGTTTTCTTTTAATAAAACCTAAATATATGAAGATAATTAAGATTTTTTGTAGTGATAAGGCCGCCTTTGTGCATTTTGTTTTAAGAAGTTACTCTTTTGTATCTTTTCAAGTGTGCAATTAAAACTTTTTTTATTATTATTATTTTTTTATTAAAACAATTAGGTAAATTATTTAAGAATGACAATTTTACATATGAAGTAATGGAGTGACAAATTTTCTAACAAACTTACTAATTAATAGGCAATACGCGAAATAGAAATCTTTGCAACAAGGCATTTTTATTTAAAATGGACCACCTAGTTTTTAATATGGACCATGTACACTTGATATGGACCACCTCTGTCGTCTGTATGGACCATCTTTGTCCCATTTCTGTCTAGTACATAACTACTTTGGTTTAGACGCCATTATCTATCTATAAACAAGAAGAACAGAAAGACAGTGGTCCATATAATACGACTAGGCCATTTTAATTCCACTTACTCTATAGAAATAAATTGTTTATTTGTAACATATAATAGGAGTATATATTTTTTAGCTTCACGCTGTATCCTCCATATATTATGGCAGGCGGAGAGAGCCTAGTGTTAAGACACTCCGTTCTCCACGAATCGCTTAATTTTCAAAACATTGCATTTTGAATATTAAAATTCAACGACCGAAGCGAGGACATAGGAATTATACATTTTACTGAATAAATAGAATACAACTACAACCTTCCTATTTACATTCGAGTGCAGTACCGCTTTGCCATAATGATCTCGAAATACATAAACTTTATTCCTAATACATAATTCCTTATTTTATAATGTTTCATATGGTTTTATTTATGAAATTTGCATACTTCATGAAGTCTGAAGAAGACTTGATAATGAAAGAAGTACATACGTAGCAAAATATTCTATTACATTTATCTAAAGAGTTTAAAAACTTTTTTAGCTTCACCCTATAAGTATGTCCCTCGTATTGCATTGTTAGCAGAAGGAATCTAGAGTTCAGACACTCCGCTTATCACGCACTGCCAATCTTCAAGATATTGCGTCTTGAGAGGCAGAACGAAACGCCGCCATTCGTCTCTTTACCATAACGTGGAAAAGAAAATAAATTATTACCCTGAATGTGATTAGAAACCATTATTACAACATAAATTCAAACGATGTCCACTGCACCACGACGGCCTCAAAATACTTAACTTGTTACTCTTGAACCCACCATACACACATACAAAGAGGCTTCAAAATACTTAACTACTTCCCAACCCACCGTCTCTATAGCGATGTCTAACAGCTATTACAAGGTATAATAAATCGTCTATACTGTTCCATTGATCGTATAGATTCGTATGTAATATATGATTTGTTCTTAGAGAACCGTTCCGTAGTGTACGGGTGCATAGGTGAAGTTCGTGTATAATTATATTTTAGTACTAGCAACCCGCCTGAGGCTTCGCCCGCTTGAATGTTGAAACACATGTTTTTTTCTTACCCATTAATTACTAGAGGCCAGTCGTGGCGCAAGTGTGTGACTGTAAACGCGACAGGTTGTGGGTTCGATTGTCACTCGAGGGAATGATATATTTAATATTTAATTTTTTTCGCCCAGGTGTTTAGGCAAAACTGGATGTTGAGTTCGACCGCTCAACATGCAATACCTCGCGAATTTGGCGGATAGAGAGGTGGGAAGTGTCTTAACACTAGGCTTCCTCTGCCTAACCTGCTAGATGCGGGATACAGCGTGAAGGTGAAAAAAAATATGAAATATATTTCTTTCATCTAAAAATCCTATAAAATATTTAAAAAAATATCATGGACATTTAGTCCACGTCCATAATAAATAATAATTTATAATCGATCATCAGAAGTAGTAAGTTGACTTGTATAATCTTTTTATCAATGTTTTTTATTTTATTAATATTTACGTCAAGACATTGTAGTGCAACATTTTACATTTATACATGATAAATTTGGGTGTTCAATGGTGTTGAGTTCCGCAACTTAACACCCAATGTCCAATGAATAACGTAAAGCTGAAAAAAAAAAAACTTCTAATACTTTTCATATAGGCCAGTCGTGGCGCAGGGGCTCAAGGTGTGACTGCAAAAGCGCCTGGTTGTGGCTTCCATCCCCACTTGAAGAAATGAAATATTTATTTAAATGTGCATTTCCGTTTTTTCGCTCTGGTGTCAAGGCAAAGCGAGCCGTTGAGTTCCGCCACTCTACATGCAATGCCTCCAGAATTCGGCAGAAAGTGGGGAACGGAGTGTCTTAACACAAGGTTCCCTCTTCCTATCCTATTGTATGTAGGATAAAGCGTGTATCCCGCTCACATTTATGTATTTTTACATACAGATCACTTTTAGTGATAAGGCCGCCTTTTCACACTTTATTATTCTATAAGCTTTTGTATATTTATAGTCTTGTTATGGTGTGAAATAAAGAGTTTTATTATTATTACATCGATATATATGAAAACTAAAAGAAGGTAAGATAAAGGTAAGCTTTCAGATGTTTCTAAATAAGAAATTGTTTTCCTTTACAATAATTTTATCTCACAAGTGACAGGGTAAGGTACTTTAATAGATATGCATATCATTTTGCTGGAAACCAGATGGATACAATCATGATGATTTTTATCTTTTTTAGGGTTTCGTATTCAAAGGATAATACGGCACCCTATCTCTTACTAAGGCTATCACGGTTCATGAGTTTCTAGATCCTAGTGACAATAAAAAAAAACAGACACAGACAGCGGAGTCTTTTTCGTTTATAATAATTAATTCAACCTAAGAAATTTGCTATTTTGAAGAATATTAGATTTAACCATAAAATTATACTAAATCAACAAGATTCTTGTTAATTCATTCATTTTAATCACAAAAAAAAATGGTTTTAAATGGAAAGGCCAACTAAATGCTATTATACATATGTATTACTATTAAGTAAATAAGTTTTTATTTTTATGTTATTTAAGTTAAACATCAGCTTCCATTTCGCAATCGATGTAAAAGAGTCAAAATATCTTTCCGTATTCATTTTAAAGCATGTTTTACATATTTATTAGACACAGTTAGCCTGAAATTTCTTTCTATTTTGGGTATAGGAAGGCAACGACGTACGTTTTCTATATCGGATAATCAAACCCAAAACTATAGCTTGTAGAAAGAATCTTGACAAATATGATTTGATAGTGTATAAACGAGAATCCTTTTATTAAATCTATAGATTATTAACCCAATATTATTTAAAAAGAAATGGAATAAATAATAAATGCTTACCAATTTCCTTCCCAATATAGAATTCAAAAACTTTTCTACTAGAATGACTTCTAGAATAACTAAAAGGAACGTTTCTCCTACTGTCACAATGAAAACATATTGACGACGGACTGAGTGCCCTGATAAGTTATCACTTATCGCTAGATAGATAGCCGAGATCTGCGCTCTGATGTGGGATTTAGATATTGTTATTGTTTAAATTGTAGCAAATAATGCCTTTGTAACAGAGTGACGGCGTTTAATTACGCAATTGTGACGTATTGAACGTAAACATAGTAGGGAAAAGAGTATCTAAACACTAGGTTCCCGGGTTTGCTTTGCCTATCCTGCTGTATTTTGTTTGTATAAAGCAGGGGTTCCCAACTTTTTCTTGATCAAGGACGATTTTAATATCATTCTTGGTAGCAGGGACCACTATGCATGTAGGTATAATAAAAATTAACTGTGATAATCAAACAGAAACTTCGCCTCACCATCCCCAGTCATAAAATTAAAATCGTTCGCGGATCGTATTTAGGCTTCTGCGGACCACTGGTTGGGAACCAGTGGTATAAAGAAATAAAATTTAATTTTACTTATAATTTCGTGTCGACATAATAGCGCTTATTGGGCCCAGAAGTAACGTATTTGCACCTTTTGACATATTATAGGTGACGCAAGATTTGGGATTTAAAAAAAAAAACGGCCATGTGCTCGCCCTCCGAGGGTTCCGCAATAATTTCAAGATTGTAGGTCGACGAAAATTAAAACTTATAAAAGTTGATAAGTTTAGCTTATCGAAAGTAAATAATGGAAGTATATTTTATTGCTGTTTTAAAATACTAACAAGGGAAATTTTCGATTATATACACATTTAAAATACACATAAACAACTATTTTTTTTAAATAAAAAAAAAATCTTTGCAATAAATTCCGCTTTCGATACTTTATCTAGGAACCATCGATATAAATTTGTAATGAGTTATTTTTTTTTTACTTATTGGATTTTTGTGATGTGATGACTGTAGGTCGACGGGAAGTGCCCTAAAAGTTTTGATTACGTGGCGAATTTAATTTCATTTCATAAAAACGATACATTAAGCTGCGTATTTTGATTGAAACTAATTAGAAATTGAACCCACTTCCCGTGTGTCCTTGATAAGATATACGTATTTATAAAATATCTTATACAGACTTACAAATATTGAAAACATTAAGATAACAACATTGTTGAAAACAAGAAATGATAGATGTTTATTATTATCATTGTACATGAAATAGTACGCAATTGTATATATAATTATAAAAACATGTTTTTATAATTATATATTAAAAAGCATGAGAAACTTAAGGAGGGCTGTATGAAGAGGTTAGTGACAGTGGACGAGGCGAAAGAGGTATGCACGTGTATGTGTAACGGAGCGTCCGTTCTAAAATAAATATAGTTTTAAAAAACATTTACATAATTCATATTTTAAATACATATACTCGTATTATCTGTTGATATAATAAGAAGAAGCTTTTGTGGGTCAGTGGCAAGAGTGTATGACTGTAAACGCGACTGAATAAATTAATATTTGTCAATATTTTCATTTCTATGGTTTGATAACAAGGCAAACTGGCGTTGAATTCCGCCACTCAACACGCAATGCCTTGAAAAAATTAGGCAAAAAATAGGGAACGTAGTGTTTTAACATTTGGTTGCCTCTACCCACCTTGAAGCTGAAACAAAAATATATATTGGTGAGGGTTAAATGAGTGACCCATTTGCTTGACTCGCAATAACAAAGTGACCCTAACCCACCTCTGGGCTGCGGCTATCGAAAGCAAGAGAGAGAGGGCCTGGCAGTTAGTTTGGACATGGCCTTTGATCGAATGTGGCATGGGGTGCTCCATACAAATTCCCATCCTGGGCTTCCCGAGAAGTTATGCAAATGGATCGCCAGATTTCTCATTGGGCGTAGCATCAAGGTAGTTGTCGACGGTTTTTGCTCGGGACGCTGGCGTCCCCCAACGCTGCATCAGCGTGCTGTCCCCATACGCTGATACCTATGCATATCAAGGACATATTAGGAGATTCTATTCTACATGGTGATGCATTTATTGCCATACAGATGATAGCACTGTGGACTACTTGCTTGTTTACTTTAAGTCCCTAGAGAGCGCTGTAGTCAATTTACCGTGAGGTAATGTAGTCTATGACTAGTGAAAAATCAAGAGGCTTCAAACGTCACCTCATTAGTCTAATTATGATAATATCCACTCTCACATAAATACATACAGGTCAAAATCATAACCCTCTTTTTTGCCTTTTACATTTAGATTTTATTATCAATTTATATTCAATTCTTGGGTCAGTTATAATTTTACTTTTTTTTATTTTATTTTTAGTTTTACAAAACATGAGATTATTACTAACATTTTTTTATTATATTAACATAATTTTAAAAACGAAACGTTTCATCAAAAATGTCAAATGTCATGCTATATAAATTTGTCAAAGTCATACTGCGCAGACTCGTGTTTGGAACTCGGTGCATTTGATTCATTACCTTAAATTTTCCGAAAAAATCTAGAATATTATAGAAATATTACAGTGTATGACGAAATTTTACATATTCATAACATATCCGTGTTCGTTTAATTTATTTTCTATTTAAACTTAAGCAATAGAGGACATTAGCATTAATATTTGGAACTTGGTACTGCGTTTGTGAAACTTCGATATTGATTTTGTGTGCAAGTCCTCAGTTTTGAAGAGTGCAAGATGTCCGACAACGAGGATAATAATATGGAAGGAGTTAACGAGGACTATGACATCGTGCTGGCACAGCCTCGCCAGCCGAGGAATCTACAGGTTAATGTTTTTTCCTTATTTGGTGTGAAATGTTCATTACATTAGTGAAATGATAGTTTATGTACACTATATATTTCTTTATGTTACTAACGACACACCCTTACTTCGCACATGAGTTACAATTTTCAGAATATTGAAACATTTAACTTAAGAATAATTCCTTGCTAATTCCAGAAATTAAATATCTTAATCTTAAATATTATCATAAAATTTAAAACATAGGATACTTTATCTCATATATACATTTTTATCATTGCCATAGCTGTGGTTTTGTTGAAATTTCAATTTTAGTGATGAAACATGTTTTATTATATGGATATTTTTAACTTCATAGAATTCATATTTAAAAATAACAGCAAGGAATAAAACATTAATTAATGAAGAAAGACTAGACTAGAAAGTTAACAAAGATATTTTGATTTTATGTCAATCACTGTTTACAGTATAGTCTTGATTACCTAAATGTTAATGAAAAGAATGACTGCTTATTGCAACCACTGTGCTATGACAACTCAAATTCACCTTTTTAATACATCATTTATTATATATAATTTGTATGTGGTATATTTTGTAGCAAGACTACTTGTTATGCTTATTAATTCCTATATGTAATGAAAATTGTAATTATGTATTTAAATATGTTTTTCATTTTTATTTTCATAAATATATATGAATTAGATATATCTAATTAAATAAAATTCCATATATGGAATGTTTGTATTGATTATCCAACAGAAACGATTATCAGAATGTTCTTACTAATATTTCCAAATAAGCTCAGATAATAATCAATGCACTACTCTACCAATATTTAAATATTCTAGAAAATTTTAGTTCAATAAAAACTGTCAAAATATTTTGAATGCACTTAGTAAAAGATTCTTACCTATAAAATTTTATGCTAAATAAAGAAATATTTCTTTACTTATTTCATATAATTCAAGACATTGTAAATTGAATAATGGAGATTGTAACCACAATTACTGACATTTATTAAGAAAAGGCTAAATCATAATTTGGTGTTATGATTATAAATATATAATAATTAGACCTCAGATAATATGCACTATCAAAATGCTAAAATATACATGCAAATATTTACTAAAAAGGGGTGATGATGCACAAAATGTTCACAATCGAAAGAACATTTATTATTAGAATTTACATAAATTTTTACAATATATTTAAAAATATATTAATATTAGAAATATATTGACATTCTAACATATAATAAATTATAAGAAAAAGTTATAAGAATTATACTTATTTATTAAAATTCTTGTGACAATACTAAACATATTTTTCCAAGTTAGGAGTTAGTAGTAGTTAGGAGTAAGTAGTAAAATTGTGACATTTGTTAATATTAATTTAAAGGCTGAAAAGGACTTTCAATGTAATATTATGTTATCAGACAGAATTTGATAAATGCATGTATTTTCTTTTTTCCTTTGGATTTTTACAAAACTGCATTTAATTTTAGTAGTTATGTGTACATATGTGTTGGGCGTTATATGACATGCATAACATGAATACTCAAACACATAACTACTGAAATAGGCAGTATCTATGAATAAGTACCAAAATATGCAATAAAGCAAATGCATATAATCCAATTTTTAATAATAATATATGAATAATTCAACTTTTATTAAGCAACAAATAAAAGTGAACCAGGACTTCAATTAAATGAAAACACCCCACTGACTGAGCAGACTGGCAGTGGGAACCTAGTGTTAGACACTCCATTGCCCACTGCCAAAATTTTTAGATTTTATATGTTAAGAGCCAGAACTAAACACCACTTTTCTTCTTACTGGAGCAAGCATTTCATTTCATTGGGAATTCAACCCACAACTGTGTCTAAAATTAGAGACTGCTGCCACACAATCATAGTATTGTGAAATAAGTATAAATTTTTATATTATTACATGTTTTACTATTTATGTTCATCTATCTATACAGGGGCTTCTGCGTTTTGCTATGGAGGCTACTAAAAATGAGGATGCTCCAGAACCATCTTTCATGCGGCCTTTAGATGAGGAGGTATGATTTTATTTCATTAACATTCTTTATTTTCACCACTTTTTAACAGAATTGATAAGATATTGTTGAGTGCAGTGTTGTAATTGGCAGAAAGTCAAATATAAAACAAGAAACCTAAAACCATTACTGTTTAATGAAAAAAGTAACAAATGACTATAACATGTAGAATACAATTACAAGTTAAATCTTTTTTTTATTTATTATTATGGTTATAAATGGGGAATTTAATAAAGTTAATTAAAAGTAACTTTTTGAGTTTTGTAACGTAGAAGTAACATCTCTTATATAAAAAAAAATAATTTCATGGAATGGTATGGTTCTTTGATTATGGAGTTCCATGCATGCCAGTTAAGCACATATCACTTTGCCAATGTCACGTTGTGTGAAGAAAACATGAAGGAGGTTTTATGGTAAAAAAGGGATAATATTACACAGTAGGAGAATGCATGTTTAAAAAATATCTATATAGATAATAGTTTAAAATTGCCTTCACCTATAAAAAAAAATTAATTTCAATGTATACATTATATACATACCACGGAACCTCTTAATTCAGGCAGGTTCAATTTTACACTATTTGTTACTATTAATTAAATGCTAATTAAATTTGATTGTCTGTTTGTCCTTTGACAAAGGTCTCTTCTATCTCTTTCCTTTTTAATCTATTGGATGCCATTTTCGTCCATATCTTTCCAGCCACTTTGGCAATATCATTCTCACAGCATTTGTATGGTAGAGGGGTAATATACTTAATTTATCTATGTTACAGAGACGAAGATTCCTAGAAGAAGCTTTGCAATCAATGACGGTAGATGTGGCGGAGATGTTACAGAACGCGATAATAACCCTCACAAACGAGAACATGATAAGTGAGATAAAGCGCGGTGGTCACGTCCCAGATGAGCTGATATCTATGATGAACGTCATATCAGAATTTGTTGACGATATTGACGCCGCGAATGGTGAGTTGTTATGGTATTTTCTCTAAAGATTCTTGTTGTATTCCATTTAAAATACGGTAGGTAGAGGGAACCTAGTTTTGAGATCCCCCGTTCCTTAAATATTCCCCTTTTTTTGGGAGATTGCATGTTAAGTGATGTAAGTCAAAACATCGCTTTGTCTTGCTCCACTTTACAGATGGATTGATCTCTATAATGAATGTTGTAACTGAGTTTGTTGCTCATATTGATGTTGCCAAGGGATAAGTTCAGAAATATATGAGGCCATTGTCGTGTAGTGGAATAGTGTCTGATTGTGACTGTGGTGGTTTTGAATTCAATCCTCACTCTAGAAAACGAATTTTTCCCATATTTTCCATCACTGACACACAATCACTGTAATTCTGGTGGTAGGTGCAAAGCGGAATGCTTTAACACTTCTTTATTAGTGGATTAAGTGAAGCTGAAATATATACTTTTGCATTATTTCTCTCTCCCTACCCTACATGTATATACGGGCAACACTGTAAAGACAAAAAAAAATACATACGTATATTACTTCGATAACAAATTTTTTAACATACCATCACAATTTTCATTTCCTTACAGATTTCAAGCAACTCGGTGGATTCTCCATATTCCCCATCTGCTTGGCTTGTGAGCACGAAGAAGTTAAATCTCGGGTGTCTGTTATCCTTGGTTCCGTGTGCCAGAACAACCCGCCGTGCCAGGCCAAGGCCGTGGAGTCCGGCATATTGAACCTGGTGATTTATCTGGCAAACGCCGAGTACAAGAACAATAAGAGTGGCACGCTGTTCGGCAAATATATGTTTGCTATTTCGTGTGAGTTTTTATTTGTTAATTACTAAATTAATTTATATTTTGCAAACAGAATTCTATCGAGGCCGGTCTATAAAATCGACTGGTTGTGTGTTCGATCTCCACTCGAGGTGATAAATTATTTACTTACGCTTATATTTTCATTTCTTCGCTCTGGTGTCGAGGCAAAGCGCGGCGTTGAGTTCCGCCACTCAACACACAATGCCTCTAGAACTCGGCGGAAAATGGGGAATGGTGTGTCTTAACACTAAGTTCCCTCTGCCTATCCTGCTGTGTGCGGGATACATCGTGAAGCTCTTTTATTTTAACAAAATTCTATACAGCTGGCTGAATACGCAAATCTCAGTAACTTCTGGTGTGATTTGATGAAATCATTTTGATGTTGGATTATTTATTTATTGCGGAAGTTATGATCTTAAACATATATTATGGTAATCGTTTCTATGTACCTGCACATAAAAAAATCTTGTTATTATATTGAGGCCAGTCATGGTTTGAAGCCAGTCATGCCAATAGGCACAAAATGTGACTGTAAATGCGATTGAATGTGGGTTCGATTGGCTTGAGGAAATTAAAAATTTGTATAAATTTATTTTTTCCTATCTTCGCTCTTGTGTCGAGGCTAACCGCGTTGTTGAGTTTCGCTGCTCAACACGCAATGCCTTGAAAAAATTGGTGAAAACTGGGGAACAGAGTGCTTTAACACTAGGTTCCCTCTGCCTACCTGTTGAATGCGAGATACAGCGTTAAGCTGATAAAAAATCTTGTTATTATTTACAGCCATAGTCCGTGGCTATGATCCCGCGATATGCAGGTTTGTAGAACAGGACGGCTTGGAACTGCTAATAAAGGCACTGCTATCTAATAATGTGTCATCCAAGTCAAGAGCAGCCTTTCTGATTGACAACTTGTTCCAGAACCACGAGGAAGTGAAAGGTATGTAAACAGTATATTAAATTATCTTTTTTTTGTCAGGTGCACGTTGTATCCTGCATGTGGCAGGGTAGGTCGAGGGGTCTAGAAGGGGTCGTGTTTAGATACTCTGCTCTTCATTTTCCATTAAATTCTAGAGGTATTCCGTGTGTAGTGGCGGAAGTCCATTTATTATTTTTATTGAATACATAAACATACTTCATATATTAATAGAAATAAACCCACAGTGACTATATTAAATATATATAAATAATCATAACTGTATATGAAAATAATAAAATATTTAGCGCAATGAAAACTATGCCTGAATATAATCTTGATGAATGTAGGTGTGATGTTTGAAAAAAGGGAAATCAGGAATGGAGTGTCTTAACACTTAGTTCTCTATATTATTATTATTATTTTTTTTACAACTTGAGGTTAATGCTGTAAAAACCAGTAGGCTAACAGCCCTACTGGCTTTTACAGCAACACCAGGTGGGTGAGGAAGAGGGTACTCTGTCCCTTGAAATAAGCGAGCTCTATGTGGCTGCCTTTGAGCATATCTTCTCTATATTAGTTACTTATTTCGAAAACGTTTAAAAATTTGAAGGTAGTGGGACTCGAACCTGCGCCTCCTGGAAACCGACCATATTAGTTCTCCAGATAAAAATAACCTTTATTAACTATTTTAGAAATGTATACAAATTTTAATGTAGTGGGATTTGAACCCCGCGCCATTTGGAAACCGTCCAAGAGGCTAGCGTTCAGATTCAGAAAATCAGAGCGCTTGGATGGTTTCCACTTTGCAAGAGGTGTGGGTTCAAATTTAGTTACATTAAAATTGTTCAAACTTTATTTGTTTCTAAAAAAGTAATAAAAGTATTTTTCTTTTCTAGATGTAGAATAACACAAAAAAAAATTATAATATAAATAATCTTCTCCATTTTAGAATTCTTCATTGACCAAGGCCTATTAAAAACAATAGCTGAAGAAATCAAAGCGGGTCAAAACAGGGCATCAGAACACATGCTAGCTGTACTACAAAGCCTACTGGAAACCGCGAACCCTACAATAGTAGAACAATGTCACGAACTGGAGTTTGATCTAAAAAAAGTCATCGAAGACCATCTCTCGTTGGTGGAGGATGATGACAGCTGTATGGAGCAGAAGGATTACTGTTTGACCATATTGAATTTGATAGAGGAAAATTCGCATATCGACCCCAGTGTACCGGATGATCGATAAATTTCTTTTTATTAATTAGCATGACTTTTTTTAATGTAATTTTGAATATTTTTTATGTTTACTATACTCTGTAGTCTGTATATTATGTATGTATTGTCTTCTTTAGGAAGTTTAAAATGTTGCTTTGGGCATTTATTTTGCAACATTGTTTTATAATGTTTTGAAATGCTAAATATTTATAAATTATGCAGTAAATTGTTCTTGTAATAATTACAAACTGAACCTTCAACATAAATAATAGAATTAATGGCCACCTCTTCTTAGTCTGTGACAGTTGCATGGAACAGAAGGATTATTGTATTACCATATTGAATTTGATTTAAAAAAAATCTCATATTGATCCCAGTCTGCCAGATGGTTGATATTTTTTTATGCAATAGAGGTTTTTTTATGGATTTTTGAATATCTTGTTTATTATACAGTCTGTATATTATATAATGTTGCTTTGGGCATTTATTTTGCTACATTGACTGTTTTATAATGTTTTAAAATGTTTATTATACTGTAAATGATATTCAGTAAATTGTTGTGATAATTACAAACTGAATATTCAACTTTGATAATAGAAGTAATGGCCACCTCTTCTTAGTCTGTAACAGTTGCATAGAACAGAAAGATTATTGTTTTATATTATTGAATTTCATTGAAGAAAATTCTGTTAATCTCATAGCATACCAGATGATCTTGTGCAGAGATTTTTTTTATTAGAAACTAAATATCCAACTATATTCTAATAATGTATTAAATACTACCTATCCTCAGTCAAACAGTTGTATGAAACAATAGGTTGAATGATACTTTATTAGTGAAAAGAAAATCGATTATTCGGTAATCATATTTAATTGAATAGAAGAATTATATATATATGTTGATTCAAGTGTACTGGATTGTCAAATTGTATTATTATCGATATATTGTTTACTATACTCCTATTTCATAATGAATATTTAATGTGGCTTTTGAAAATTATTTTGCACAAATATTTACTGTTTTGTAATATTTTAAAGTGTTATTTACACTATAAATTATTAATTAAATAGCATTTAATATTCATAATGTGATCGTCGTAATAATCATTGTAGTGAAGCATTATAAAAACCTTTCTACTGGTATATTTAATAAATATCGTAGCAATACCAAAAATGTAACTTGAAAATAAGATATCGAATTCCTGTAATATTACTATTTTAAAAAGGTCTACATTGTAGTGATAATATTTTGATGAATGTAATTCATTTGTTAGTTGTATGATATTACATAAAATAAATAAAGTAATTACAGGGAGTTTGTTATTTATTTTGGTTTGTTGGCATTTATAACATATTTTTTGATTTTTTTGTTTGTGATATATTAAATCTTGATTATTTAATTAAAATATTTTTTTTGATCATGAAATAAATAATGCATCAGCCAGCTCGCTGCAAAAATATTTTCTTTTCCACAAACAATACGTACCCTAAAAATTGTGCTATAATTTTTTTATCGAATATTGACAATATAACATTTTTGTCGTAAAGTTTAAGAACGTATAAACTAATGTCAAATGACAGTTGTCAGTTGTCTAATTTGACATTATATCGGCTGTTCTCAAGATCAATTCTATTTGGCAATTTTAACATTAAATTAATATTAAGAATCCTATTATTTTATTTTTTATTATGTTAACTCGACAGCTTTTCGTATACTTACTTTATTTTAATAGTCATATTTCATTGAAACCATAATATACATTTTGTAAACATGCAAATCAAATCACTTAACAAAAATATATAACATTTTTATCTAAATGATAATTTATCAATGAAGCGCGCATTCAGTGTGTTTAATAGCCTTCTCCGCGACCACACGCCGTTATCGACATCCGCCATGGCTAACTTAGTTACTGATTTTAAAGATTGGAAGTTTAAAGATCCTCCTTCTTATAAAGATTTACCTATAAATGAAAATCCCGAATACAATATACCTGTGGCTGTAAACAATGCGGTTTTTTCCAAGGTAAACAGCAAGCACATATTAATATGATAATTATATTGTCCTTATGACAATATATTTTAATATTTTTTAACATTGATATTTCATAATGATTACTTGCAAGATGATGAAATACTCGATATTATTGTAAAATGGTGTTGGTTTTAAATAAACTGTAATGTGTATGTAAATATTAAATAATATGTTTTTTTCTTCATGCTGTATTCTGCACATCGCGAGGTAAACAGAGGTAATTTAGGAATATAGTATTAAGAACTTTGTTCCTTTTAAGACACTTCTGTTTCCCACTTCTCACCGAATTCTAGAGGGAGATGCGTGTTGAGTGGTAGAACATAACACAAAGCTTTGTCTCATTACCAGAGTGAAGAGATGAAAATATTAAATATTTTATTTCCTTAAATGGGAATTAAACCCACAGCTATTGTATTTAATACACATGCTTATGCCAATACACCACGACTGGTCTCATTAAATATTATATAGCTATTGAATTATGTTGTAAATCTGTTTAAAATCTATACCAAATTTATTAAAGTCTAAGATACAAATTCACTATATTATTTAAATAATTTATTATTAGATCTAATTTCCAGGTGCCAACAGAACCTTTGACTGGTAACATACAATTAGTATGTGCATCAAAAGATGCATTAATCAATATCTTAGATTTGGACCCTAAAGTATCAGAATCAGAACAGTTTATTGATTTTATTGCTGGAAAGTATTCACCTGACGGTGGACTTAGTGTATCGCACAGGTAATGGTATCGAAGAGCTATTTTTGATAATTTCTTTTATTTACTTTATTCTTAATTTTATAACTGAGTGAGGGTCTTAATATATAACCTAATGTTAAGACACATAATCTATTTTTGCACAACATTGTATGTTGAGTAGCAACACTCAATACTGCAATTTGTCTTGTTACAGTAATAAAACTAATATAATTCATTTTTCCAATTGGGGATTGAACTCACAACCATCATGGTACATTCTCTACCACCTGCAACACAATAAGAGATTTTATATAAACAAAATAAATGTGACAATGAATAAATATTAAATTAAAGTATATATTTTTGGAAAAACAAGATAAAAATTGACTATCTACGATAGCTATATATTTCTTTAAACAAGGGAAGAAATCATGAAAGTTTTTATAAATTACATATTGGCAATGATATTTGATCATTAATTAATTCACACACCTGTTTTGAATGATCTTTTTTATCTAATTTAATTTAACTTTAATTTAATTTTATTTATTCATATTGGTATATGATATTTTGTTTATTTTTATGAATTAAGTACATATTAATATAATAATTATTATATTATATTAATTAAATTATAAGGTAGGAAACCGATAAAAAAAAATTGTCTAGAAAACATTTCTTTTGGACAATTTTTGATCTTTTCTAAGAAGGCTGATCATTGAAATCACAACCATAACACCTCACTTGCTTCAAGACACTTATTATATAATAATACTATTATTAATATAATTTTATTTATTTTATTTAAGATATGGTGGATATCAATTTGGATTCTGGGCAGATCAACTTGGTGATGGTAGAGCACACATACTTGGGGAATATGTTAATAGGTAAGTTTTTTAAGGTTCGCGTTCATATTTGCCCAACGGCAGAGGGAACTGGACAACCTAGTGTTACAACACTTTATTCTCGTTATAAGACATTTCCGTTCCCTACTTTTCACCGAATTTTGGAGGCATTGTATGGTGAGTGGCGGAACTCAACGCCGCGCTTTGAATTATTACCGGAGCGAAGAAATTAAAATATTAAGTATATTAAATATTTTATTTACCCTAATTGGAATCGAAACCACAACCCGTCGCATTTACAAACGACTGCGCCACAACTGGCCTACTGAAGTACCTAGGGTTGAGTCACTCCATTAAGTGCTAAGGTTCAATCTTTTCTTTAATTAATAAAATTATTTTATTCACAACTTATTACTTAGAAACAATTTATCAAATCGAAGTTAAAATTTTTTTAGACAGTGTTTAATCTAATTTAAGGAAAATACTATATAATTATAATTGCACAATTTCATTTATTAAGTCTAATGACACAACATGTATTGTATCCATATTTAAACAGATAAGTAAAAAAAAATAAATAGGTGATAAGAAAAAAAAATCTACTCGCAACTTTAAACTCGTAAACTTCAGATAGTGATTATATCCACATTTTCTTCTTAAATTTACATGTCTATTTTTAAATTCATTTATCATATAATTATATGAGTATTATATATATATATATATATATATATATATATATATATATATATATATATATATATATATATATATATATATATATATATATATATATATATATATATATATATATATAATTTATATATTATAATAATAATTTTATTTTGTATTGTTTGTGATTAATTAAAAATCAGCATCACACTGTATCCTGCACACAGCATGGTAGGCAGAGCCACGCCTGGCTTCACACTAAATTTACACATTTATGTAATTTAAAATATATTGTAATGCTTTTCAAAAAAAAATACGTTTTACGTTGAACTGCCGCTGGATAATTTTTGTTGGTGTTGGTACCAAAAAAATATAATAGTAATTATAATATTTACTAACATTTCAATTGACAATTTAATATTAATTACAATTTAATTTAATGCTTCGGTCTGGCATCAAGGTAAAAACCCCATGTTGAGTTTCGTTACTCAACACGCAATGCCTCGAAAAAATCGTCGGAAAGTGTGTAAAAGAGTGTCTTAACACTAGGTTCCCTCTGCCTACCCTGCTGTGTGCGGGATACAGCGGGAAGCTGATTTTGATTTAACTTTCACTTTTAACCTACAAAACTTTGAAATTATACAGCAAAGGTGAATCGTGGCAACCTCAACTGAAGGGTTCGGGGGAAACCCCGTATTCCCGTTTCGGGGATGGCCGCGCTGTGCTAAGGTCATCGATCAGGGAAATGGTGGCCAGTGAGGCGTGTTACCATTTGGGTATACCTACTACTAGAGCTGGGGGGCTGGTGGGTAAGATTTATTTATTTATTTTATTTAGCTTAACGCCGTATCCCGCATGTTACAGAATAAGCAGAGGCAATGTTATCAAAACATTCCGTGTTGACAGCCGGAACTCAACGTCGTGTTTTGTTTTCTTGTCTTCTTCAATTCACCGAGTACGAGTCACTTAAAAATCGTAATTCAGTGGAAATGATTAATTAAATCAAAATATTTTGATATAATTAATAATTATATACATTTTTATACTCATTTCGCAACAATACATTCAGTTTTTATTGATATTGCTGAAGGGCAAATCAGTCAGTCAATTAAATCTTTCAATTTTTTTTAAATTATAATATCTTTTTATATACACATTTTGCCTTACAATATTTTTACATATAACCACAGATAATAAATATATATTTTTTAAATTCACAGTAAGCTATGACCACAAAGTATTCAGAGATAAGACCTACAGTGGCAGAGCGAGACAAGAACCCACAGCCATCGTGCTTAGATTGGCGCCCGCGTGGTACAGACTTGGCTCTTTTGAAATATTGTATAAGAGGAATGAGCCGGAACTGGAAAGGAAGTTGGCAGATTTTGTTATTAAGGTAATTTACTCTGTGTTTTTTAGGGAACCTTGTTTTTTTAGTTATGTGTAACACTTAGAGTTAAGGCAGTCCGTTCAACTCTTTCCGATGAATTTTCGAGACAATGTGTTGATTGGCGGAACTTAACGCCGCGGCATGTCTTATTACCAAAGCGAGGAAATAAAGGTATTAAATAATAGTTTATTCTCCCGACTGGGAATGGAACCCCCAACCATCGTATTTACGATCAAACGCTTGTGCCACTGCACAATAACGACCCCAGGTAATTTAGGTTTTTTGATTTTCTTGTTATGTATCTCTAATCTACGCGTCGTGTATATAATGATGAGGCACTTTGTCCTTTGTTTTTGGGCCATTATTACTTTAACCACTTTTACGGCGTTATGTTCCGCGGTTTAACGCACAATGTCTCAAAATTAGGCATTGTGTGGGGAACTAAGTTTCAAAGCTAGGTTCCCTTTGCCTACCCTACTGTATGCCGGATACGATGTGAATCTAAATAAAATAATCTAGCAAATTTTTTAAAAATCGGGAAATGAAATACAGAAAATATAAGTAAAGAGTGAAGAAATTATAGAATACAGTACGGGCGATGTATCGTGGCTGCCTTGAAGTTAGTCTTATCGAACATTTGCGCGTTTTATACATTATCAAGGAGAACATAATCAAAAATAGTGAAAATCAAAACTGCGCAGCCATCTACAGTTATATTTAGGTCGGCCACGACCCATTGACCGTACTATACCTTGTAAGTAGTATACCTACTACTAGCGCTGAGAGGGTTAGTAGAGGAAGATTTATTTTACTTCGTTCCCTATGTAACAGTCGATTTTCAAGTCATTCCGTGTTGAGAAGCAGAACTCAACATCCTGCTTTCTCTCTCTCTCTCTTTAGCGAGAAAATGAATGCACATCATTTCATAAAGTGACAATCAAATTCACAACTTCTGCGTTTAAGCAAGAATTGTTACATCACCCTGTAGTATGTCAAAATTTATGTAAGTGAGTCGAAGAAGCAGTACAGCTTTTAAGAAAACCTTCACCTCTACACTAAATATATATATATTTATTTTACCAAAAGCTTGCAATGGTCGTTATAAAAAAAATAGTTGCGTAATAAATTAATTCTATTTATAATTTCCAGCATTATTTTCCTAATATTAATTTAGAAGATGATGACAAATACGTGAAATGGTTTACAGAAGTTGCACATAGAAACCTCGACATGGTGGCGACTTGGCAAGGTATTTAAACTTAATATTATTTTTTAGCTTTACACTGTATCCCGCACGAAAAGTATAGGGAACCTATTGTAAAGACACACTTCGTTACCTATTAATACTTTCTTTCCCTACTTTCCACCGAATTTTCGAAGCATTGCGTGTTGAGTGGAAGAACCAACGCCGGGCTTTAGCCTTGGTGCCAGAGTGAGGAAATGAAAATTTATGAAAATATTTCATTCCTTAAATGGGAATCGAACTCACAAACGACGAGTTTACTTAGGACGCAGTGCCACTGCGCCACGATGGCATAGAATACTAAAAGTTAGACTATCCTCCTAGGAATAGAACCTGAACCTAAGTTAGTTAGACCTTTCTTACCCTATTTTTTCATGAGTTTTTATTTTTAAGAGACTAGTCGTAGCGCAGCGGCACGAGGTGTGACTGTAAAACCGACTGGTTGTGGGTTCGATCCCCACTCGAGGAGATGAAATATTTACTTAAATTTATATTTCCATTTCTTCGCTCTGGTGTCGAGGTTAAGCGCGGCGTTGAGTTATGCCACACAACACGCAATGCTTCCAGAATTCGGCAGAAAGTGGGGAACGGAGTGTCTTACCACTACGTTCCCTCTGCCTACCCTGCTGTGTGCGGGATACAGCGTAAAGCTAATTTAATTATTATTATTTTTTTATTTCCAGGTCTAGGCTTCACCCACGGTGTCCTGAACACGGACAACATCAGTATTCTAGGTCTAACCATAGACTACGGTCCGTACGGTTTCGTGGAACACTACTACGAACACTATGTTCCCAATACGTCAGACGACATGGGAAGATATGCGTTTAATAAACAACCTGATGTGAGTTGATTTTTTTTTATTATATTGGTTTTTTTTTGGTGTTGTAGTTTTATTTAAAATTTTTGGATGTTGGGCTTGAAAAAAATTCTTACATTATTAATTTTGCAGCTTATTTGATAAATTTATATGTTAAATATATATAGAGGCTTAGTGCTAAGTTACTCAGTTCACATTAACGCCCAATATTAATAACCTATCTCCAACGTCAATCTTAGATTGTTTCATATATCTATCCTATCTAGAGATTGGATAGATATATGAAACAATCTAAGATTGACGTTGGAGATAGGTTATTAATATTGGGCGTAAAACACTTCCCCGACTTTCCAAAGAATTTTGGAGGTATGGCGTGTTGAGTGGCGGATCTCAACGTCGCGCTTTGCTTTGACACCTGAATGAAACAAAAACAAATGAAAAGGAGTAGTTTTTTAATTTATTTTATTGATTTATTTTTTAGTTGTATTCTATTTGAAACTTTATTAGATACTTCTCACATTATTCATTATGTTGTTACTTATGTTTATTATATAAAGTTGATAAATTTATAAGTTACTTGAGAGATTAATTTTAATGTTACTGATAAATTTTTGAATTTAAAAAGTCTGCTTAACGCTGTATCCCTACAGACCGTTCTCTACTTACCGAATTTTTCGTGTTGAGTGAACTCGACGCCGGATTTTTGCCTTCATTCTCTCGAGTGGGCATCGAACCCACGACCTTGTCTCGTTACAGTCACACTCTTGTGCCCCTGAGTCACAATGGCCTCGATTGATTTTTAACTTTAATGATATTTTTAAACAAAATTGAAAATATTTGCATAAATAATTAGAATATCTCAAGGTGCTGTCTTCACTGTCCTTTGATTCTATGACATCTAAAATGATATGAAAATAAAATTAAAATCAATTAATTTATTTATAATCTTTCTAGATTATTCTATGGAATTTGGAGAAGTTTATAGAAGCATTGCAACCTATTTTGTCTGAATCAAACAAGCAGAAGATACACGATGTAATGGGTACATTAAGTGAATATGTGAAAAACAAAATTTTGTAAGAAAACTTTTTTGTTTATATATTTTTAGGGTTCCGTACCTCAAAAGGAAAACAACCCTTATTTTATCTATTTTTTCTGTCTGTCAAGACCATTTAGAGATTACATGGAGGTATCTGCTGCTAAAGCTGAAATTTTAATATAAAAATAAGTTCTTTTAAACACAGAATAAAATCAAGACCTTCTAATACGTTTTTTTTTAAATGAGTTGAGTCCTATTTTAATGTAATTTTCTTTTTACAGAAAAACATATCTATTAAAGCTGGGTTGTGAACAGATCCAAGATGGCGACGAAAAACTCGTAAAGGAATTCTTAGAACTAATGCAACAAACTGTGGCCGATTTCACATGCACATTTAGACAGTTAGCTGAGGTTAGTATTATTTAATGATATACAGTACGGTCGATGAGTCGTGGCCGTCCTGAAGTTACGGTTTTTGAACTTTGGCGCATTGTTCTCTGGGATAGAAAATATGTAATGAAAAATAAGAAAAAGGCCGCGGCGCAGGGGCACAAAGTGTGACTGTAAAGTGTGTGGGGAAAGTCTTAACACTAGGTTCCCTCTGCCTACCATGCAAAAAAAAAGAAAAATTTAAAGATAAATCTGCGCAGCTATGTACAGCTAAGTTAGGGCGGCCGTGACTCGTCGACTGTACTGTCAGTGACAAGACACTCATTTCTCTAGATAAAACGAAGTGTCCTAATTGCCGAATATCCTAGTGTGTGAAAACAATTTTTTCTAGTTTTTGTCTATTTGTAACGTTATACATATTTGAAGCCGTCGTATGGCAGAGGCACTAGCGTGTAGCTGTAGACGCCTCAGTTCGACGCTCGTTCGGTCGGTGGTGGGTTCGATTAATGCATTATTTTATAAGAATAAAGGTTGACAACAGATATATTCATGTCAAAACATTAAAATTTTAACATTTATTTCGTATGAAATTTGGTATTTTTTATATCTTTTCAGGTTAACCCGGAAGATTTGAACAACAAAGATATATTAGAAACTAAATGGTCGTTAAATAAAGTTAGCCAAGCAAAGGATTGGACGAAATGGACGCACAAATATATAGAGCGATTACAGAACGAAAATGGTATTGTTTTTTTTTATTTCTTATTCGCTAAAACTAAACTATTAATAGTATTGTAAATATCGGAAAATCCTATATAAAAATAATTAAATAAATCAGCTTCACGCTGTATCCCGCACATAGCAGGGTAGGCAGAGAGATCCTAGTGTAAGACACCCCGTTCCCCACTTTCTGCCGAATTCTGGAGGCATTGCGTGTTAAGTGGCAGAACTCAACGCCGCGCTTTGTCTCGACACCAGAGCGAAGAAATGGAAATATAAATTTAAGTAAATATTTCATCTCCTCGAGTGGGGATCGAACCCACAACCAGTCGGTTTTACAGTCACACTTTGTGCCGCTGCGCCACGACTGGCCTATACTAATAATAATATTGTAAATATCGTAAAATCCTATCCGGTGTGACTGTAACGCGACTGTTGTTGGTTCAATCCGCACTCAGGGGAATGGCTTATATATAATTTATTAATATTTTCATTTCTTCGCCAAGCAAAAGTATGTTGCGTTTCGCCACAACATGAAATGCCTCGAAAAATTCGGCGGAAAGTGGGAAATGGATTGTCTTAATAATAGGTTCCCAGGTTCCATCTACCTACCCTGCTATGTGCTGGATACAGCGTTTAGCTAAAAAAAAGAATGTGTTTCATTTGGTTAAACTTTGTCTCAAGTTCCAATGAACGAATATAAGTAATATTTTCTTATTTTTGAATTCCTATAACATTTTTTCGTCCTTCTATAAGTGAGTGAAGAAATCCGTCACGGCCGCATGTTGAAAGTGAACCCGCTATACGTACCGAGGAATTGGATATTGCAAGACGCCATCACAGATGCAGAGAAAAATGATTTTAATAAGGTACTTACTATATGAAATATTCCTTTTTTACAGTCGTCGTGTAGACTGAGCCGAGGGTAATCGGAGCCTGAAGAAGGGTGCGACTGTTAACGCGATGGCTTTAGATTCGACTCTTGGAAAGAAATATAAAATTTTCATTACCTCACTCTGGTAAGAAGACAAAGCGCAGCGTTGAGTTACGCACCCCTCTCCCCTACACTCTTCCTTACCTGTTACATATATACACCGTCGAGCTAAAAAAACGTCAAGTTTATCAAAATCAAACACTTATAAACTAATAGAAATTAAAACCTAGTTATAAACCTAATTTGTTACAGGTTCGATTGCTATTGGATGTGCTTAGGAAACCTTTTGAAGAAAACGAAGAAGCCGAAGCATTGGGATATTCCTCACAACCGCCGAGCTGGTCGTTTGGATTGAAATTAAGTTGTTCTAGTTAATATTGGAAATTAAAGAATAAGATCGTCTAAACTTTCAGGAGTTACAGAATATTAAAGCTAAATAATACAAAATCTTTACATAAATCGTAGTCTATGTGTTAGTTCATTCTATAAGCCATATTACCGAAAAGTTTCATCCAAATCTGTTCAGTGGTTTTTGCGTGAAAGTGGAAGTTCATATCATATATAGTACACTAGCTTTAGCTATAACTGACCACAAGTACAGTAGGCAATGTTGAAATAATTAACGTGATAATGTATATTATTATTAGATTAATAGACTATCTTAGAGAAAAAGATTTTTTTTCAATTCGAACCAGTAGTTTCTGAGATAAGCGCGTTCCACCAAACTAACGCTTCAGCTTGATGACTGTTGTATTTGTTAAAATGTATATGTTAAAAAAAGTGAGAGTGCAACTCGCACTTGGCCAGTTTATTGTTTTTATTGAAATTATACTTTTATGTATAATTTATAGTTTGCCAAGTGGTCTAATCGAACTGTTATATTAATATTATAATAAATGTCAATTTTTTTTCTTTATTATAAAAATATATAGAAGTTAAACTTCGATTTCTTTAATCTAAATAAAAAAAACATGACTTAGACTATACCTGAATCTTATTTTATATTGTTTGATCACTTTCTACTCTTATGATTGAATTAAATCATATTTTGTTATTTTTATTAAGATTTTATATCAGTTTTTGTATAAAATTAATATTAAGTTTTATTATTTACATTTATAAGAATACATGAAGTTTTTTTTATTGATAATTGACATATTATAAAAATAAACATATTGTAAATACTTTAGAAATACAATTTTCATTTTGTTTGTCACAAAAACATTTTTTTTTAATTAAAGATATCTCATATCTTTTCTACAAAAAGATTCTGTTTATAGAATAAAGAAATATGGTTCATCTTGTATTAATATAATAATGTGATTTTATTGGAGTACATCAAATATTTCTAAAAGTGCTACAATTTTGTCCAAAATAAAAGAAATAAATAATATATAACAATTTTTACCATTTTTATTTTAATTATATATAATATTTACATTTATAATATAAAAAAAAACAAAATTCCTTCCACAATTTTTCAAAATGTTAAACATAATATAACAATAATTTTAATTTAATCACAATTAATGATAATCTTCATCACCACTATCATCAGGTTCAGAATAATCATCATCTATTTCTATCTTTCTTTTCTTTTTTTGTTGAATATTTTCTTTGTCTTCTATCTCATTCTGGGCCTCGGTTACTGCAGAGCGGTGATGGAAAACAAAGGAAATGCTCTTAGCTAGATCCCAGCATTGTTTTAGAACTAAATCTGCTAGATTTTTCTTATCAGCACAATGATACCAGTTAGATAAGTCAGAAGTACAATCAGAATTTTCTGGTGGTAAAGTAATTTGTATGTTATTGATACAACGTTTACATTTAAATTTTCCATGAGTGTCTGATAAAGTGTTTTCTTCTAAACGGAATAAATCTTTCAAGTCGTCTGATGTGAAGTGACGTAACGATTCCTCATTTTGATCTACAACAGTATCACTTAATGCTTTCTTATGAGCTTGTCGTTGGAAGATCTTCTCTTCTATGGTACCTGTTGCAAGTAGCCTGTATATATAGCAAGGTTTCTTCTGACCATCTCTCCATACTCGGGCCATGGCCTGATCATCATTTGCCGGATTCCAGTCAGGGTCAAACATGATTAACCTATTAGCACCTATGAGATTAAGGCCACAGCCTCCAGCTTTAGAACTTAACATAAATATCCATTCTTTAGAATCTTTATCATTGAAACTTTCTACTACTTTAGCTCTCTTCTTAATTGTCATAGAACCATCTAATCTTACATACAGATAACATCGCTTACGACATAATTTTTCAAATAAATCTAATGTTTGAGTATAGTTGGATACGAGAACTATTTTATCATCAGTATTGGTTTTCAGATTGGCCAAAATACAATCTAAGATCATCAGTTTTCCAGAATATTCTGGCCTGACATCTTTAATGTCATAATTACTTGGCAACAAATCCCTTGCTTTCTCAAAGCCTTCAGATCTTTCAATAATTTTGTCGTACACCAAGTCGGGATGGTTACAAAGTTTCTTAAGTGTTGTTATACTAGAAAGGGCACTCAAAGTATTCTTCTCCCCAGTACCAGCAAATTTGTTTCTGATGGCATCAGAATTAATGAAATTTTTGTACAATTGAGTTTGTAATGGTGTCATTTTAACACATATAACTTGTTCAAACTTGACTGGCAAGTATTTTGTTAGTAAGCTGCTAGTTCTACGAATCATGCATTTATTCACTATTGAAGTTAATGTGAGGAGACATTCCTGAGCTCTCTCCCTCTCTTGAGACGTTGCTAGAGCATCTTGACCTTTCAAAATTGGATTTTCATATCTCTTTTTGAACTCTTGGGCAGTACCAAGAATACCTTCATTCACAAAGTGTACTAAACTGAAATATTCAGTCAAATCGTTTTGTATGGGAGTGCCTGATATTAAAATTCTCCTCTTAGCTTTCAAGCCCATTAGAGCTTGATAAGTTTGATTTTCACTGTTTTTTAACCTGTGACCTTCGTCGCACAGAACTAAACCTACTTCTGATGCATGTAAAATGTTAGAATATATTCTAAATGTCTCGTATGATATAATTAATACTGGTGTAGCAACTCTAATGGCAGCAAATGTGTTCATAAACTGTTGTAGTTTTAGAGTAATTTCAGCTTTGGAACCTCCATCCATTGGCAAAGCATTTATCCTTTGTCCTAACCATTTTTGTATTTCATTATACCAGTTCTTCACTAAACTACTAGGACATACAATAATAGCTTTGCTGATAGTTGGCTTACAATCTGGACCCTGCCTTAAAAGAGTATAGAGCAACGTAATACACTGCAGAGTTTTACCCAAACCCATTTCGTCTGCCATAATACATCCATATGCATTTTCAATCTGCATCCCAGTGACACAGTCATACATAAATTTAACACCATCTCTTTGATGCGGCCTCAATATGTTCCCTAGAATAGGATCCACTACAACCGCAACTTTTATATCATTGGCATTCATTTTCATCTTTTCATGTTCTGGAATATACGGTGGTCGATACAGAACAAGTGCGTTTGGTTCGTCTGGATCGTGCAAAGCTCTTCTTAGTTGAGTTCGTTTTAATCCTAAGCTTTTGCTGCAATATGACGAAACATAATTAGATATTGGTACCTTGAATGGTTTACTCAATATCTGTTTGATGAGATTCTCGTGATCCGAAGTGGACATTGCTTGAGAAAGCGATTTTTGTGTGAGGGGAATTTTTGTACATTCCCGCTTCTTTCTTTTCGCAGATTCTAGCAGCGGACTTTTAAATACTGTGTCGCTAGAGCCTATTTGGCTCGGCGCTAAACTGCGCCTCATTTTGAATTGATAAATTATCTTTTAAATCGTTGTCATCATTATATCACTAATTGTTTTTAACTTTGTTTCGTAAAAACACCATCGTGAAATTCAAAACGGTATCAATTATCTAAGTTCATGTCCGAACTTGTTTGACAGTAATTTGAGTGTTGCCATAAATAGTATTTTTCTTTAAATTTTAAATTCCAATGAGAGATAATGGGCTGTTCTCCTAAAAATGTTATTTTTAACCAAAAAAAGTGTAATTTTTAAAACCAGCGTGTAAAGCCGTAATTTTGCTGTGAGATGTAAGCTTGGACATTATAATACACGTTTATTGAAGTGGCGTCTATGAACAACCCCTATTTATTTTATAAATGGAATTTTTAAAAAATGTGTTAAATCGGACAATGACGATTAGTGTAGAATAATGATTAAGCAACTGGAGAAAAATCATTTTTCTCCAGCGCTGGTACCAATAATGATTCTTTACAACATAATTGAAATTAAATACTTACTTATTTAGCTTCACGCTGTAATACTAGTGGGAAAGTCAGAGAGAACGTAACCCCAAACGCTACGGTCTCTATATACCTCTTTCACCTCGTCCTCTATCATCAACTTTTCATACATGCCATCTGGGGCGTCCTCATGCTTTTTACGTGATTTTTCTCCTTCATTATCTTTGATGCTGTATTTTCGAAGGTCTATCTTTATTACCGCTCACTTTTTCTTCATTAATCTTTTTTGCTTTTCCTTCATCATCAATCCATTTTCACGTTCTATTATATTCTCACCGTGAAAAGTATGATTGACTTATTACTAGCGGATCAGTATATTTAAGGTTAAGTTGTGGATACACGAGTGCCTAGGATGCTATCTTGGGAACAGACCAATATGTAATCGTTGCTATAATAAGGAGTCTGTTTCATTTTGAGGTACGAGACGTCCAAACTTGGAGTCGAATTATCGCATAAGAAGCTGGAAGTTTTAAGATCCATCGATCAAAGAGGAATAAGTAATTCTTCAATCAATAAAATCTTCACCAGGAACCCCGCATAGTTTAAAGAGGTCCCGACTGTTAATCCTAATAAACTATTGGGCTTGTTTATTTTCTTTTTAGTTTGATGCAGTCGGGTTTTTTGTTTTTACAAATATTTTTTTATTTTTCATTTTTTTGTTAGAATTTAATATGATAATGATAATCGTTATATACCTTTTTGAAATCCTGAAATTGAGCTCTTGAATTTGATACCCATGTTGTAGTATTCGAAACGATTTTTTTTTTTCACTAAGTCCAATGGCGTACCACAGCCGCCATGATTATTTTTTACTAACATCACCTATCTAAGAACACTTGGGCTGCTAATACGAATCTAACAATACCTCAAATATGTAAATCCGTTCAGCGGTTCTGGAGATACGAGGTAATAAAGAATATTACATACATACAAGTTACGCGCGAAAAACAGAACCCCCCTGTAGTGTAGCGGTCGGGAAAAAGCAAGATCATTCTTTTTATAATACTGTTAAATGAATTGTACATGAATAACATGTTTTATAGTAAATTTACTTATATTTACATCACATTTAAATGACCAGTACTGCTGTGGAAGACATTCAGTGTCATTTTTACAAGAGACCAAAACACGAATCCCATTAAAAAATATTTAAAAAGAATATCCACAACTCGCATGCTGAAAGATAATTGTTATTGTATTTCTCTACTTTCTACTTTACAAAGTAGAAAGTAGAGAAATCTTCTTTCTCTCTAAGCCCTAAAGGGATAAAATAGGGGCTCAAAGTTTGTATGGTTTTTTTTAATCGGCACCGATTTTTATAATATTTGAAATTCAGACTCCTAAAAATATTTCATTGAACACATGTTTCATGGTTTTTTAGAATTCACCCCGTAAGGGTTCAAATAAGCGGGCGAAGCTGCGCGCGACCACTAGTATTAAATAAACGTTTACAAATATCGTTCTATTATAAGGTATTAATTACATAATGTTTTCATAATATAATGTAGGTTGACAATTATTGCAGATATTTTATTTATTAATCAAGAAAATATGGAAAATTACCTCGTTATAAACTCTCAATCTCTCTCTTCGTCCTCAGAGAAAAATATATATTAAACATTAAATTTAATTATACTTATCAAACATTAATTATACTTACGTTTTGCATTAGAAAATAATTGAAAAATAAAAATCAAATCAGATTCACGCTGTATCCCGCACGCAGCAGGGTAGGCAGAGGGAACCTAGTGTTAAGACACTCCGTTCCCCACTCTCTGCCGAATTCTGGAGGCATTGCGTGTTGAATGGCAGAACTCAACGCCGCGCTTTGCTTCGACACCAGAACGAAGAGATGGAAATATAAATTTAAGTGAATATTTCATCTCCTCGAGTGGGGTTCTTCTTTATATTTTTGTTTTACAACAATGAACTTTTTGTAACAAGTGATAACCATGCATTGTGTTACTATTTAAGAAAATGTTACTGTATATAAAATTCATTTTTTGGCGAAACAACAACATAATTTTACACTTCAGACTCATTATTAAATTCCACACACATTTTCGCACAAAAAACAGATCTTCATTTTTGTCATGTTAACTAAAAACGTCTTCACTCCAAAACGAAAGGTAAGTAACTAAGTAATATGTTCAAAAACATCTCATTTGGCCATCTGCACTGTTATTGCATTTAGAAACAATACATCTACGAAAATAAAATTATTGCATTTTGTTTGCTTTGTATACCACCGCAAAATGTTTATCTATAGTAAAAAGTAGACAACTAATTGCTATTTGCCGACTCCTGGTCATAAACCCTAAATAGCGTTTATTATTCGGCATTACTGTCGAAATTTCTTAGAATTTATTTTTGATAAATTAATTTTGTTTATTATAATTCTATCATATATATTTCTTTCAATGCAAATTCTTAAAAGTTGCGTGAGAAAGAAAAGATTGCGGCAACTGTTATCAAAAAAAAAACGAGAAAAAAAATCAAACAAGCAGAGGACAAAGAGAGAGAGAGAAATGTTATTTTCCATATTTTCTTAATTAATAAAAAAACATACGCAATAATTGTCGCCCTTCATTATCTCAAGGAAACATGATGTAATTAATACCTTATAATAGATTGATATTTGTAAGCATTTATTTAATTAGATAATTTAGTCGTTTTAAAATGATAATTTAAATTAGTATTAGTATTTAGAAAACAGATTTAGCAAAGACTTAATATCATGGGTTCATTATTTCACTTGGAAAATAAGGATGATTTCATATTTAAATAGTTTTTTGTATATTCTTAATATGATTATAATCATCATTTAACAGGTAAATAGCTAGAATAAACATTAATTTTAAGATTGACCTTGTATTATATAATATTTTACTTTAAAACATAAAGCAAATCGCGTATTTCATCGTCTATTCTCTGTCAAACGGAATCAGAATAAAATATTTCAAATGATGGCAACCTTTGCTTGCGGCAGCCATTTTCCAGGCAACCGTGTGTTTTAGTGATGACAAAAAAATAAGCTTTAATTTGATATATAATTCATTAAAAAAACACATGAGTGCAAATATTCACATTAAGTAACCTCTTTAAACGAGGCAACCCTGGGCTTGCGGCAGACTGAGAGCTGGCAACCATTGTTTTTCCAATTCCTTATGTGATTTTCTTTCAAATGATGTGCGATTCACATAAAAAACATATGAGTGCAATTTTCTCCAAAAACAAGTTACGAAAGACATTAATTAAAGGTGATTGCGGCAGGATTCTTTTAGGCAACCCTAGTGTAATCTATTCTGCTATCATATATCATTCTTAAATATAAGTTACATTAGAAAATCTGATCCCTACAGTTTTAAGCGATGGGATCTCCACCTATATGGCGAGAATTTAGTGGAAGAGTAGCTATAGCGCATATGTTGTGAACTAAACGGGAGTGCTTCATGGACCCCCGGGGATAGCTGGTTTTGTGATCAAAATTATATATTATCATAATTGAATCAAATATAAATTAAATTAAAATTTGCGTTAATCGTCTTTATTATAAAACTTTTTTAATAATCTTTACAGTGGTAATATCCACACTTAGGAAAGAAAAATGCTTATTTAGAAAACGTATAAAAAATTTATAAAAATTTTTAGCGGGACCGATCGGTTTCCAATTTTATACGTTTTCTAAATAAGTATTATAAACCTTGACATACTAATTAAAAGGTACATAATAAGTTGAACAGAGAACTTATCTTCTCTTCTAATTTTTGTTTGAGTGAGATACACTTAAAGCAAAATATGCCTAGAGGAAACCTAGTGTGAAGACATAATGGTCTCCATTATCTGCGTGAACTTGCAGGACATTTCGTGTAGAGTGGCAGAACTCAACGCCGTATTTCCATATTCAGGACGTAGAAACGTAAGATAGATAGAATCTTTATTGCACACTTGAAAAGATAGAATAGAGCAACTTCTTAAGACAATATGCACAAAGAAGATAATTAATTACTTTCAGGGAGCTACTTGTCAAGTAGCAACTACTACCCGTCGACCGTACTGTATTTAGAAAGATCTGTTTTTACGGCTCTTTACTTTTTAAGGAAAAAAGGAACCCTTATAAGATCACTTTGTTATCTGTATGTCTGTCAAGACCCTTTATCTCAAGAACGCTTAGAGATATCGAGTTGAAATTCAAACTATATACCTACATAATTTAAGATTAAGAAAATTAAAAAGTCAAGGACGAACCAAGTCCATGGTGTAAAAAAAATAAAGAAAACTTCGTTGACTTTCTTGCGCCAGTTGTTCTCAGGTCTGAGGCAGTAAAGTTACTGCTACTGCTATTCTTAAGTAGTGAGGCGTTTAAGGCCCTGCGTTTCCTACCGCCACTCAACACGCAATACCTACAGAATTCGGCAGAAAGTGGGGAACGGAGTATCTTAACACTAGGTTTCCTCTCTCTGACCTAACGTGTGCGGGATACAGCGTGAAATTAAAAAAAATATTTAAATGATGCTCTTCCTTGTAACATACAGTTACATTCTATGGCGGAAAAGATTCTATGCATAGATTTTATTCAATTTTAGATGTCGTTTTAGTTACAGGATAGTTTCTTGTGGTCTATGATCAATCTGTTTTGTTAGTTAAGTTTAGAGACGTTGTTTAATGTTTTATTGACATTAAACATAAATTTTGACATATCTTTGTACTTTTGTGATAAGTTTAGAATTATTTTTTAGCTTCAAGTGTGAAGCACAGCAGTGGTATCTTCCACGTAGCAAAAATTCTAATTCAATTCAATTATTCTTTATTCAAGTAGATTTTCCAAGTACTTTCAAATCGACACAAAGCAGTGTAAGTAGAAGGAACCTGGGAGCCTAGCGTTAAGACACTGTGTTCCCATGAAGACAGTTCTTTTCCCCACTTTCCGCCGAATTCTGGAGGCATTGCGTGTTTAGTGGTGGAACTCAACAACTGCTTTGCCTCGTTACCATGGGCCATGGGAAAGGAGGGGGAGCCGGGTCCCATAAATTTAACTAACAAAAAATTTGCACCGAGAAATTAAATAAAAACAACATTTACACGAACATATCTTTTTAAAGGTAAAGTCCAGATAAGAATTTGCCACGAGCCTCGTATAGTTACTCCACTGATAGTGAGGGTAGGAGACCAAAATAATTAATACTTTTAATAGTTTATTTAGTGAAACAATATAAACAAAAATACAAACTTATGTATGTATGTTTAACATCAAAATACAATCACAGTCTATGAAAAATGCGAAATCAACGTATAGTATCTGTTTTAGCATTTTTATTTATTTTATAATAGAAAGAAACGGTAGTTTGAAATATTCTTTAGCAAAATACAGTTAGGCTTTAGCCGTAATAAAAAAACAAACAAACATACTATTTTTTTCAGGAATAAACCCTTTTTGGCGTCACGATATATCCCGTATACAGAGGGTAAGCAGAGGGAACCTAGTGTTAAGACACTCCGTTCCCTATGCACCATCTAATTTTCAAGACATTGTGTGTTAAGTTGCAGAACTCAACGCTGCGATTTGTTTTGTAGCCAGAACGGGGAAATGAAAAGAACCAATCAATGCGTTGAATTTGAAAACCACGAGTTGAAATAGAAACCATGGTGTTTTTGGTCAGACACTATCAGAATGCTATTTAAATGAGAAATAACAGTTTTATCAGAGGTGACATTTTAATTCTGAGAGTGTGATATAAAAAAAGTCATAATATTGATAACTTCATATCTATTATGAAGCTGAAGCAAGCCTTTCATAAAACAATTAATATCAAAATGAAAGAAATAATTACGAAACCTTAATTCTAATTATGAAAATTCACATACAAAAAAATATTATTATCAAAAGTAAACAAAAGTATAGTGCTATATAAATTGTTATAAAATATTATAAGTAAATATATCTTATGTATGTATGCGCAACAGCCACTAGATTTTAAATAACAAATAAATATGGAAATGTTCGAACACGTAAAATTTGTAAGAAATTATAGTAAAACAAAGATACTACTACTAATAATACAAAAATAATTTTGGACTTACACTTGTCTACCATTTTTGACTTACATAACACTTTGTTTATCGAAATTATAAAAAGATCTTGTTTCTTCTCAATTGAAATTCAGAGGGAATCTAGTTCTTAGAAACTATTCCGTTCCCAATAAGACACTTCCGTTCCCCACTTCTGCGGAATTCTCGAAGCATTTGGTGGCGGCTCGACACCAGAGCGAGGAAATGAAAATATTAAATATATTGTTTCCACGGGTGGGAATTGAAACCGGAACCAACGCGATTGTTATCGCAAACTTGTGCTCCCGCGCCACTAAAACCACACCTTGATATTACTTGTTAAATGAGAAAAACACTTTCAGTATAGTTCTTATTATATAAATACAAGCAAATACAACGGATATAAATATTAAAATTAGATTTGAAATTCAAAAATATAAATGAAAAAGAAAAAACCGTTCATTTATTATGAAGTTCTGCACTAAAAAAAATTAAATCAGTAACAATTTAGTAAATCTGGGCTATTTTAACGAAAAGTATTTTCCCTCCATATTTTGACATCCCTGTTACGTATATACAATCTTCTTTTATAGTAACAGGCAAATGGGTAAGCTATACAACCTTTTATTTCATAAATACAAATTATCAAGAAATATGTTGACAAATCACAAAAAAACCTTGAAAAAAAACAACCTTTTATTAAAAAAAGTGTATTAGTGCCCAATTAGGCATTCACAGCTTAATTTAAATATCTATGACATACAGTAATATTTTTTTATTTTAATAACATTATGTGTAAATATATGATTTTTTCTTTTATTTGTGAAAACGATTAAATACAACATTGGATTAATAATACAACTAACAAAGGCCTTTGCCATATTATTTGTAAATAGTTTGGACTTTACTTTTCTAACAAAAATAATTATAACATAATTTAGTATTTATATAAAAGACACATTAATATTATTACGTATTTTAAAATGGAAAATTAAAATAATTATTAAAGAAATAAAACAAAAGAACAACCGAAAGTTAACTGACAATATAATTAAAAAAAAAAACACATTTTTTAAACATTGCGCGTATGTAATAGGACTATCAACATTAAGCCACTGTAATATGGAGATTTGTGCCTATTTTTATCTATGCTGCGTACAAAAATATATATATTGTTGCTTATAATCGGAAATATAAAAAAATAAACAAAAAAATCTATTTTTTTATTCGACATTTACAAACATCACAGTTATGAAAAAAAGAGAAACAAACAAAAAAAAAAACAATTATAAAAAAGCATTTCATGCACAGATACAAAATAAATCAAAACATAAATAAAAACAACTTAAAAATCAATATAAATTTTATTTTTTGGGTACACGGTATGTTTTAACGTTGCCCTCGAAGGTGCAATCCGTCCGTGACGGGTACACACTCTTTAGATTTCCTTCCGTATCTACTACTTTGATCTGGAAAAGAAGATATATGATAAAAGAAAATAGGACAGTTATGGCGCAGGTGTGACCGTGAACTCGACGGTTGTGGGTTCGATTCCCATTCGAGGAAATGAATTATGCAATGTTTTCATTTAATATATTTCATTTAATAAAATAAAACGCGGCTTTTAGTTTCACATCACGACCTGAACCTGGGGAACTGAGTGTCTTAACGCTAGGTTCCTTATGCTTACTGTTGTGTGCGGGATATCGCGTGATGCTAAAAAAAAAGAAATTTCCATTTGTTCCTGTTGGTTTGTCCTAATAGAATACATGAAAAGATCTCTTTATATTATTCATAATAGAAAGATATTTAGTCTTAAGACACTCCGTTCCTCACCATTTATTTTGAGTGGCTGAGTTCAATGCTGTGTTTTGTCTTATTACGAGATCATCGTCAAAATAATTAATTTACCCGAGTGACAATCAAATCCACTACCACAGTAGACACAACTGATAAATTGAAAACAAACAAAGTGTCTTAACACTAGGTTCCCTCTGCCTATCTTGCTATATATTTGGAACACAGCAAAATAAAAACAAACTTATTAAAACATACCTGTTGCACAGTCAAAGTATGGAACCCGCTATCCTCTCCATCGCCAACACCAAGTAAAAGACACTCATGTAACAATTTGTCCATAACAGTTTTGCACGCTCCAAGCGAGGAGTGAGACGTCACTTCCACTAACATTGCTTTGCTTTCTACGGACATCTGCAAAAATAGAGGAAATAAGTAAAAGTATGTTAGTTACTTGAAAAATATATAAATACTAAAGGGCGCGCGCAGCTTCGCCCGCGTATTTGCATCCTTAGTGGTGAATTCTAAAAAAACCATGAAACACGTGTTCAATAAAATATTTTTAACAGTCTGAATGTTAATTTTTTTATTAAAATCGGTAGCAGTTTAAAGATTTTTCCATGTAAACTTTCAACCCCTTATTTGAACCCTTAGGGGGTGAATTCTAAAAAAACATGAAATACGTATTCAATTAAATATTTTTAAGACCCTGAATTTAAAATTTTATAAAAATCGGTACCGATTTAAAAAAAAATCCATCCCTATTTTCATCCCTTTAGAGTAAAAATTTTTCAAAATCCCTTTTTAGTGGATGTCCAGATTATGAAAATAAACATTGTCCAAATTTCATGTTTCTACGCACAGCGGTTACGACTGTGCGTGCGTCTTACCTCAGTCAGTCAGGTACATGTCCTTTTATATATATAGATTATAGATTTAAAAATTAATTTTTGAAGAGTTGGGTTGACGAAATCTTTAAAATAGCCAGTACCAATTGGATTACCAAAGCTCAAAACAAACCAACGCGGGGAAAGATGGGGAAGACTTTTTCCCCTAGAGGGGCTTTACAAATATCATAATATTTACACCTACTTACTGTAGAGATTAATAAAGCTAAATAAATAAATAAAATAATTTTTGATTGTTATAATACATTTATTTAGAGATATTTTGTGATGGAAGGCAGAATGTAATATATTCTGCCTTCTGGAATTTTTTAGCTTCACGAAAATCAAACTCAAAACCATAATATTTTTTTTTTTATATTGGGGTTCAAACCATAAATAATGTTGTGCAAGACGATTTCCAAGTGCACAACGATAATGTTTAATTATTATTAACTTTTTTACCCCCCTAATATCACAATAATACAAGTCTATGCCCCAACAGAGAGCTCTACAACGAACTGAGGAAGGCGCACACTCTAGCCAAGGAAACAATATTGGTAATAGGAAACTTCAACGCTAGAATTGGCAAAACAAAAATAGAAGAAAGTCTGACATCAGGACCATATGAATACGGAAAGCGAAATGAAAGGGGAGAAAAGCTAATCGAATACACCTCTGTGTACAGACTAACGATTATGAACACTTGTTTTAAGAAAAAAGAAAGTCGCAGACGGACATGGCAATCACCAGATTCGAAAACGAAGAATGAAATTGATTATATCTTACACAACAAACGTAACCTAGTAAAAAAATTTGAAGTACTAAACATCATTCAATTTCAATGTTGCCCGTGGAAAATGCAAAGAAAATTAAAAGACAATATACAACAATACTGAGAACTCCTAAATCAAAAACTGAAATAAATAATTATTTAAGCCAACTAGCAACGAATATAGATAACAATGCGTCATACTCAGAAGTTCAATCTTACTACAACATGATAGAAAAAGGCACTATAGAAAGTCTGAAAACCAATCAAGAGAAAACTAAAAAGAACAAAATACTAAGCAAACAGACATTAGAACTTACACAAAAAAGGAATGAATAAAACAAGAGAAATGAAAAACGACTCAGCAACTTATTTAAAACAGTTTATAAATCTATAAAAACGACTATACTGAACACGGAAAAAATATCATAAACTACAACTTAACGAAATTCCGAAGCACAAAGAGGGCACTCAAAAAATTAAAGACTCATAAGAACTGGATACAGAAACTATACAACAATTCGAAGAATACAAAATCCAGAGAAGAAGTGAAGTCGCAACATCATTTTATAAGGAATTGTACAAGCAGCAAAATTATGATGAAATGGAACACATAAAAACTACGAAAACGAATGCAAGCACAGAAAGTATAGAAGAAAGAGAAGTGAACAACTACATCAACACCCTTATAAAGGAAAAAAGCCCAGGGCCTGATGGCACTAAAAATCGGAAAAACTATATTGCCTCATCATATCACAAAATTGTTTAACATGGTACTTGACACAGAATGTGTACTAAAGCAGTGGTGCAGCTCAGATATTGTGCTTCTCTATAAGAAGGGAAATCCGCTAGAAATAAAAAATAACAGGCCTCTAAGTCCACTCACAAGCATGTACAAACTGTTTGCATCCATTCTAGCGAAAAGAATAACACAAAAAATAGACCAGTCCCAAGCCATAGAACAAGCAGGATTCCGCTCCGGCTTCCGTACAATAGATCACATACACGCCCTGGAACTCTTTATATTCTTGAAGTACTTACTTCAAGAATATAAAGAGTTTAACAGACCCTTGTATCTCGCGTTCATAGATTACAGTTAGGCATTCGATTCTATTAGCCACAGTTCAATCTGGGAAGCCTTAGAATCTTCCAAAGTCGAGCACAAATATATCAACATTATCAAAAACATATATTTGCAGTAGACAGTTACAGTAGAGTGAAACTCGAGAAAAGAGTCAACGAGATCAAAATAGAAAGAGGAGTAAGACAGGGGGATCCCGTATCTCCTAAACTTTTCATAGCAGTGTTAGAGGATGTGTTCAAGATTTTTATAATTTTAAAACTAAATTAAAGGAATATCTTATAAAAAATAAAATAGAATCTGACCCTGTATTGTAAGTTTTTCAAATGTAGGTTGACTTCACTTTATCAAAGCTAATATTACTAAATTATTTCAATATACCCACTCTCTCACAATAATATGTACAATGTATTTAAGATAAGTGACTTTGTATTTCTCTTTAAGTGAAATGTAATTTCTTTTGAGAAATAAATAAACTCTTTAACCACAAATTCTAAAGTGGGGGTGGAGATGAATGTAAGCAAAACTAAGGTAATGAGTAATAGCTATACGAAACCGATTGAAGTACAAGGCAGAAACATTGAATATGTCGAAAATTACATATATAGGTAAGCAGGTGTCTTTTTCAAAAACAAATAATGAAGAGGAGGTCTTAAGAAACGCTAACATAGCATAGAAAAGATACTGGTCCTCAAAAGAAGTACTCAAGGGAGATAGCATAAAAATGAAAAGAACCATAAGCGAGACTTGTCTACTGCCATGCCTGCTATATGGCTCCCAAACGTGGGTCTTGACAAACAAAATAAGAAATAAAATAACTACAACTCAAAGGGCTATGGAAAGGAGCATGTTGGGAGTCAGAAAAAGGGACAAAATAAGGCACAGCAATATCAGAGACAAAGACGCTCTTGAGCATGCCCTAAAAGTCAAACGGAAATGGGCCGGGCATGTAGCTCGACTTACGGACAATAGGTGAACCCAAAGAGCTACCACCTGGAAAAAAGCGTAGGGAGACCTTACAAAAGGTGGGCAGATGATGTAGCTCAGGTAGCAGGTGGGCAGTGGATGAAAGTGGCAAGGGACAGGGACTGATGGAAGGAGTTGGAGGAGGCCTTCACCCAAAGAGGAGCCCTAGACAATCAAGTTACTTATAAATATTTATCTATTGTATTAAATATGTAGCTTATATAGAGGCCAGTCGTGGCACAGTGGCACGAAATGTGACTGTAAAACCGATTAGTTGTGGGTTCGATCCCCACTCGAAGAGATGAAATATTTACTTAAATTTATATTTCTATTTCTTCTTTTGCATATTGTACGTAAAAAAAACAATCAAAATGTAAAAAAATCCTAAAATCAAATCTGCAGACATGCAGCTAACTTAAGGGCGGCCAAAACCCGTCAAACATACTATACACAAAGTCATACTAAAAATCTATACCTTAGTATTATCAGAATTAGTGATAGGAGGGAAGCTTATCACTCTGCCTGAAGAATCTTCTACACATGGGTACTTGGGCTTGCCTTCTAGAAGATAAAGATATCTGGAAAAAAAAATCATAATTTAATACTTTTTTAAAATATTTTTATTAATATTTATAACACATTTTATTAACAAAACATATAAAAATTTAACATAGAATGAGTGGAACCCACACATCTTGGAAACCATCAAAGAACAGTTCTGACTACTAAGCCCTATGTTCACATCAAGCTATGTTGAAATTCTTATATGCTTGTAACAACTTATTTATGTTGTTAGCATCTCTGTAGAAAGTGTTTACACTAGCCAATGATAATTACTTTGAAATATCAATTGGGGAGAGAGAATGCTATTTATTAAATATTTTTATAATTTATAAGTATTATACCACATCTAGGAAAGACAAATATTTTATTTATCATAAAAATGTAATTCAAAACTTTTATAATATAATAAAACTTTAAAAATAATACAAATACTCCACACTACACCTCCGAAATTCATCCACAAGTGGGGAATGGAAGTATATTAATGGAAATGGAAGTATATTAATGGGAATGGAGTGTCTTAACAGTAGATTCCCAGGTTCCCCCTGCCTACCATGCCATATATGGAATACAATGTGAAGCTAAAGAAAAAAAAATCACTTACTTATGAATTCCAGAATATACATTCCTCTTCTTCTCCTTCCTTAAGGCATCAGCTTCTGATGACAACTGCTGGAAGAGCTGTTCTCCAGTGAAAGCTTTGTTTCTTGATAGTGGTACAAGTGACAATTTAGACGGTACTTTAGCTGTATATACTATATCACCTAAATATTTTAAGGTAATTAAAATATGACTTATGATTAAGTATAATAATACTAAGAAAATTTATAATAAGTGAATAAATATAACATAAACAAGACTAAGCAAGTAAGAAAAAATTACAGCCATTAGTTTCATGTAATAGAATTCAATATTGTACTTTGTCTAAACACAACAAAGAAAAGGATATATGTTAATATAATTATTCTATTATATGAGATTTGAATCCAAAACCACAAAGTGATGTTGCAGAATCCAATTTGTGTCATTATAAAGAAATACAGTATTGCAAGTGTGGCCATTGTGGCACAGCATCTGTTTCCACACTAGAGGATGAGTCATAGATTTGGCCTTAAGACTAGGTTTCTACCCTATTATATACACAGAATAATGTGAAGTAAAAAATTGGAGTTTACTTGTTTAAAAGAGTCTACTTGTTGAAATGTTCAAAAATAGAAACAACCATATTTAATTTAAGGAATGTTTTAAGAATCTGAATTTTACATACCTGGAGGGATTTTGCTTAGATCGTGAGTAGCTATAGTCGCTACATTTCTCTTATCGCACACAGTATCATGCAACTTGGTTTGCATTTGAATAAATTTCTTAAATAAGACATCATTAAAATTTAATTTAGTTACGATACAGCATAGGATATAAGGCCTAATGTTCCATACTTCAGGTTCGACTATTTTAACTTTTATTGTATCATCTTCAACATGTAATATTTTTAGTGAATGGCATAAATCATTAGTTTCATCAGGTATTGGTTCTTCTTGTTTTTTGCCTTTTTTACCCTTTGATTTTGAGCTTTGAGCGCTGTCTGCTGTAGGGCAGTGTTCTCGGATGTAGTCGAGAACCTGTTTTGTTCGGCATTGATCAACTAGCTTCATTAGACGCTTGTCACTTAGTTTGTTGCCTTTGAGATTTAATTCTAAAAGATAAGGAGTGAATTAATTTATTATATGATATGAATCACTATTTCACATAGTTTTAAATTATTGCATAATATAACTTTAAATCATGATTTTGAATTAAAATTTTATTTGTTAGTAAAAAAAATATCTACCTTTCAATTTTGTCATATTTGCAAGTTCTCCAGGCACAGTCTTTAGTTTATTGTCTCCTATGTCGAAGTTTTTTAACGAGGGCACTGTTTTAGAAATATGGTTGGGCATTGACTCTATTTCATTGGATTTTATTTTTAAATCAGTCAAATGGGGTAAATTTGAATTCTCTATGTCGAGAAAGGCCGATAGCTTATTGTTTGAGACATCGATTATAATTAAGTTTGGAAAATCACCCAGTTTCGGCATTTCTTGGATAAGGTTGGAACTAAAATTGATGCTCGTTAGTTCTTTCATTTTATTTAAACTGTCTGGAATATTAGTAAGTTGATTTCTAGACAAATCTAGTACTTTTAATTTCGGTAAAGAGGTTATATTTTCGTTAAACTCTGAGAGTTTGTTACCAAACAACAGAAGTGATTGTAAGTTGACCAGTAGTTTAATATCATCAGGTATAGATGTTAAACTAGTGTCGCTGATGTTTAGAAGATTTATATTTGTTAGTTTGAAAATATTTTTGTCTAAACCGTCCTCAGAAATGCGTTTCGATATAGCGGCTCCCGCCAATTTTATTTCATGTCTGTTTTCGGACTTTGCAGTCGCCACTTCTGGCCACGTACTCATTTTCACAAGTTAAATTCACAATTTATTCTTAAATCTATATTTTATTCTCAATGTAGCTTTAATGATATATTCAACACGTCGCTGCAGGTTGCAACGGAAAATAATAACATAGACACAGAAAATGAAATGTCATAATGATCCACAGATTACAATTTACACATAAAATACAGATTATTTTTTGAAAATTTGTAAATAAAATGTCTAATAAATTAATATTCGGATAAATTATAACAAGAATTTATTGATTTTTTTCAAATTAAATATATTTTTTTAATTTTATTCTCTAGTTATTTTTGTTGGAGAGATACTACTTATTTCACTTAAAGAAAACATTTAACGTGGATATAATCTGATGGCTAAGATCATTAATATTGTTTAATAACTTGAATCATTGTTAACAACAACGTTAATTGTCAACATGTAGCGCACATGGTGTTCTTATAATCTATCAAAAACTACACATAAAAAAATCAAAATTTTACAATAGATTGTAAATTAAATTTTAAATTGTCAGAGACGAAACTAACGAACTCTCATTTCGGCGAATTAGTAGCAAAGATTTAATTCATTAGAGACATTGACCACCGAGTTTTACATAATCTGATTACATTTAGTCGTGGCGCAGCGGCATGAGGTGTGACTGTAAAAACTGACTAGTTGTGGGTTCGATCCCCACTCGAGGAGATGAAATATTTACTTAACTTTATATTTCCATTTCTTCGCTCTGGTGTCGAGGTTAAGCGCGGCGTTGAGTTCTGCCACTCAACACGCAATACCTCCAGAATTCGGCAGAAAGTGGGGAACGGAGTGTTTTAACACTAGGTTCCCTTTGCCTACCCTGCAGTGTGCGGGATACAGAGTGAAGCTGATTGGTTTATTGATAGATTACATTTATAAGTATGTTTTCTTAAGTATAAATCTCTATTCTCCTTAGATTTGAACCCACTATCGTCGTGATTATGCTGCAATCACTACTGGCGTCACTAAACCTAAATTTAAATTATCGTCATAGAAATAATGCTTAATGCAGTATTTTATAAATATAAAACAAAAGATTCATAACAATATCCGGCTTAAGCCTACTGTATGTCTGATAAAGTTAATTCGTGAGTACGTAAATTGGTTATCTATTCGATATATCTACATAATATGTATTTAATGCTTATTAGAAAATGTATATAAAATGTACAAGGCAATTATAAAATCTATACTCGTTTATCCTAGAAAAAAAAATATTATAAGGTCCTTTTATCGAGAAAGACTGTATATTATAGAATTAAAACCTGTAGGATACTTTGCGTCGGCCACAATACAATTAAATTGAAATTTGGAAAGAAATAGAAATTTATACTAGAATTCTTTTTTTGGATTTTTATTAAGCGACAATTTTTATACAAGATGTAGCAAAAGCTCGATGCTTATGCAATCTTGAGAGAATTTTGTCACACGGACAGATATACAGACACCCGGATAATAAAATGATTCTATACGGGTTCCGCTTCTATCTTTCGAGGTGTTACTCAGGGCTTGGGGGATATTTCAGAAAAAATATACATTTTCTGTGATCCATAGTTGTAGATAATGCTACTATTATAGTTTAAAATAAGCAACATAAATAAATATACATTTATTTTGAGGCGGGTTATCGGTTTATTTATGTTATCGCCAACATTCATATCAGGCTAATTAGAGTAATACATATCAGCCTTAGTATTTCAAGTTAAATTCCTTTTCCTTTGCTGATACTAAATGGATTATAGAATAGAAATAAAATAAAATTCTATAAAAACAATTAGACTCTTAGTCTATCTTAGTCCTAGGATTTTTCGTAACGATCAGGGATACGGCCAGATGGAATTTTATGGGTTGTAGAGCAGTTACTTCATGTAAATGATCTCGGTCTGCCTGCTCTCAGTGGTTTTTTTTTAAATGAAGCCCAAGCTCTGACAAACGCGACGTTTAGATATAATAGTGAACACAAATTCGATGAAATTACAGCTACATGACGGCGTCTAAAAGTGCTTGGCAGCCTTATATCTGGTAGTAACAAGATGCGTGCTTAACGGTTGGGTTATGCCGCTTCTAGCCTATAATTTTGGCATTATAAGATGGACGTAGACTGAGTTAGACTCTGTAGATCGTCAAATTCGCAAATTATTGATGACATACCGAATTTACCATCCACGTTTCTCTATAATGAGGCTGTATATCCCGCGTAAGTGTGGAGGTCGGGGCTTTTTGAATGTAAATAACCTCCACAGTCACAAGATAAGCAGTCTTAGAGAATATTTCCTCAAGATTGGTGTGGACATGCATAAGGATGTGGCAACAGTTGATAAAGGTCTTACTCTTTTTTCTTGGGCAAAGAGAACTGGCATAGGTCTATAATACTAATTACTTCTGATCGCATGGCTGTATGGAAGAGCAAGGAGCTGCGTGTTAGTTTCCATAGAGACCTAGTGGGTCTAAACCCTCGAGTTTAATAGGTCTATCAATAATACTCATCAGCCTGAATAATTGTAGATACGGCACCATATCTTCAATTCTTATACTTTAGCTGGTCTATTAGAGCTCATTAGATGTTACTGATCTTGGTTTGTCGTATATGAATATAAAATAGACAGATACTACAGCGGCTAGCATCCACTTGAAAAAGGCATTATGCACAAAATATACTATAGTGTTTAAGCTATGATAGCTCTGAAATGCAACCACTGAGAGTTGGCAGACCAACTTACTTCATATGAGGAGACACCATACTTTGAATATGGACCAAAACTGACCATTTCCCTGATCGATATTTTTTCGTGACAAAGAAGCCTCTTCTAAGCTCTACAACTCGGAGTTGCCATTCACATGAGGGGATTGCTCTAAAACCCCTAAAATTCAGTGTGGCCGTATCCCCGATCGTTACGAAAAATCCCACGACCTCTAAGTCGTGTTATCCATCTATAGATACCAAGTTACAAATCTCGGACGTAAATGTGATCGTGCTACCAATGATTAAGACAAGATATATAGGATTTAAAAACGCACGATAAATATTCTTGTATAAAAATTGTATTAGTTTAAATTAAATTAAAATTAGATAGTGTTATCAAATAATCTGATATAATATATATTTGTCGTATGATATCTTTAATTTTTTTGATTTAAATACCTTAGCTTGGTAATAAGTTTTGGTAATGCTCAAAATGGCTTTGAGGGGTGCGTTTATATTTTTGTTTGCGTTGTCGTGGGTGAGTTATTTTTATGCTAATATATATTTTATATTTCAAGGCATGGAAATGAGAATCTGGTCATATTTTATATATATTTTTTGTTTGTTTAACTCCATATTTAATCAGTATTTACTAAGTCCATTTGTAATTATCTAATATAATCTAAATAATTAATCCATATCTAATAATCAGCATGGAAACTTACAGTTGAGGCCAGTTGTTGCGCAGGGGAACAAGCGTGTGACTGTAAATGCGACAGAGGTTTGATTCTCACTCGATGAAATTGAATATTTAATATTTCCATTTCTTCGCTCTAGTGTCGAGGTAAAGCACGGTGTTCAGTCCAGCCATTCAACACACGATGCTCCCAGACTTTCGGTTTTCGGCTTAGATGGAGCCAGGATATCAATAGTGGAACTCTTTAAAAGTTACTTTTGAACCTTTCGAATAATCCTTACATAACTTATAACTCCGAGCACTTTCTACGCATTTGTAGTAAGTACTTGGCGTAGAAGAGCATTTTTTAAATTCTTTTTTAAAACATATATTTAAAAAATCATCAATCAGTCAGTTATCATGCTTTATCTTGCATAGAGCGGAAGACGCAGAGGGAAACTAGTGTTTAGACATTCCGATCCTCACTTTCCGCTGAATTCATGTGGCATTGCGCGTTGAGCAGAGCTAAGAAATGAAAATATTAATAAATAATAATTCAATCTTTCGAATGGGAATCAAACCTCCATCACGTCGCGTTACAGCCGTACTATTTGCTCCTGCGCCACGGCGGCCTCAAAATACAAAACTATATATTATTACATATATTATGAGGCCATTAGTGGCGCAAGGGCATGCGTGACTGTTAACGCGACTGGTTGTGGGTTCTATATTCTAATGAAATATTTATTTAAATGTATATATCTATTTCTTCGCTCTGGTGTCGAGGCAAAGTGCGACTTTGAGTTCCGCCACTCAACACACAGTGCCTCTAGAATTCCGCTGAAAGTGGGGAACGGAGTGTCTTAACACTAGGTTCCCTCTTCCTACCCAGCTGTGTGCGTGAAGCTGTTGTATTTTTTTTTATTAAATATATAATGGCGCCCAGTCGTGGGACAGGTGCACAAAGTGTGATTGTAATCGCGACTGGTTGTGAGTTCAATCCTCACTCGAGGAAATAAAATATTCATTTAAATGTTTATTTCCATTTTTTCGCTCTGGTGTTGAGGCAAAGCGCGACGTTGAGTTCCGCCAGTCAACACGCAGTGCCTGCAGAATTCGGCGGAAAGTAGGAAACGGAGTGTCTTAACACTAGGTTCCCTCTGCCTACTCACCCTGCTTTGTGCGTGAAGCTGATTTTTTTTTTATTAAATATACATATGAATGTATCTGTCACGTCCTAAATGCGTCATAATGTATTTTAGGTATCGATTTTATCTTTACAATGATTATTATTATATACGGTTGTTAATCCGTTTTGATTTGAATTTGATTCTGATATATCGTGAGTTTCAGCAAATTCTACTAAAATTATTTAAATCATGAAACTGATTTTTATAGTGAAACACGGTACGATACGGGCATTTTATAATGAAAGGGCTATAATTATATCGATAACTTTAGTTTTAAATATGTAATAGAATGTCTATATATATAATATACATAATAGGTGTGTTTCTTTTTGTTTTTTTTTTGTATATGATATTGAGAATATTGTAATATAATTCAAAATTTATTTCAGGCAACGGCGATTCCGAGCCCACACAATCTGGTGTTCCCTGAAGCAACTCAAGGTAAATATATATTATTTATTTTTAGCCTCACGTTGTATCCCTCACATAATAGCGTAGGACGAGGGAGCCTGGTAACCTAGTGTTAAAGCATTACTTTTCACCGAATCCTTGAAGGCAATGCGTGCTGAGCGGCGAAACTCAACGCCGCTCATTGCCTCGTTACCAGAGCGAGAAAATGAAAATATTAAATTTTTAATTTTCTCGAGTGGAAATCGAACCGACAACTTGTGCTTACAGTTGCACGCTTGTTGTTATGAAGCAAGGCAGTTAGATTTTATAAAACCGTTGACACGTCATTGTAAATGAATTCACTCACTCATTTCACTTTTACCATTGCCACAGATATTTAAGAAAAATATATTATTTTTAATACAATTCTATCCCACATATAACAGGTTAATCACAGAGAACTTAGTGCTAAGACACTTCATTTTCGCTTTACGCCCAATTTCAAACTCAAAGTCGTAATTTGTCTTGTTCGTGGCGCAGCGCCACAGTGTCTGTCTGTCTACGCGACGGTTGTGGGTTGATTTTCACTCTGGGGAATGAATTATTTTATTTTATCGCGCTGGTAAAATAAACAAAGCAAAACATTAGGTTACTCCACTTAACATGTAATGACTCGAAAATTGAGCGTTTGTCCATTCTGTTAAGATGGGCAAAATTAGCTTAAAGTTGTACAGCATATGGCGCTATAAGCTAAAGAAATAATAATTTTTAAATAACATTAGAGTAATCATGAAATTACTAATAAATAAGATGCAGACAGCAGAGCCAGCAGGATCGTCTCAGGATGGGAGGCAAGCGAAGGCCAGATCCCGTACCAACTATCCATCCGTATGGTGCAATTATCTGGTACCGTCAGCTCGTGTGGTGCCACACTCATACACAACGAATGGGCTCTTACTGCCGCTCATTGTACCGATAGGTAAGTAAATAAATAATTTAAGTCAGTTTTTTTATAGTAATAGCTGAGGTAATAAAATAATATCGATATATACAGAGTGTTTTATCACACCACAATAAAATTATAAGATAAAACACCATTTGTCAAGAATAACGCACACCGACACAAACCTATCAAAGCGATAACGCCGCACACGCCTCATTCACGAAATCGAATCGTAAGTAATGGCGGCGATGTTGAATTGCGTAAAATAGAACGGGAGATATCTGTTTATTGTTCTATAATAGTATGTTTTTTGAGAATGAAAAGCAGCAGATCTGCAATACTTACAAGTAACAGTATTATTTTTGTAGTAGTATGTGTTTCCGTTACTGGTATCTATGCGGAACTGCGTCACACGAAATACAGTACAGATAAACATCGTGAAATAAAAAAAAAATCTACTAAATTATTGAGGTATCTTGATTTATTTTTTTAATTATAGGTTTGAAATATATAGGTTTGAAATATTTTACCCTATATGCTGCTCCCGTAAAAGAAGCGCAGACGCTTCCACCCTGTTTATTTAGGTTCACGCTTTATCCCTAGTGGGGTAGCCAAAGAGAAGCGAGTGCTAAACTCTACGGTCTCTGTATGTCACTTTCGCCTCGTCCACTGTCATCAACCTGCCCTACGGAGGTCGTCCTGGATTTTACGTGACTTTCTTCCAGTGTCACCTACACAGTGTTCTCAAGAGTCAACCGAAATATCCCTCTTCCTTTCTTAACACTCACTCTTGCTTCAGAAAAAACTGTCTTAGCCCCAAATATCATCGGGACTTGATATGTAATTCTTCAATCAATAAAATCTTTACGAGGAACCCCGCATAATTTAAAAAGGTCCCGACTGTTAATCCTAATAAACTTTTGGGCTTGTTTATTTTCTTTTTAGTTTTATGTAGTCGGGGTTTTGGTTTTTATAAATATTTTTTTATTACAGTCGGCGTACCATTGTGATTCGTGCCGGAGGTGTATCTCTTCTCCGTCCGGCCGCTATTTTTGAGAGCACCGAGTACTACAACCACCCTCTATACATCGAAGGATGGCCGTTCGTGCAGCGCAACGATATCGGTGTTATCAAACTGAACCGCTTTTTGGAATACTCTGGTAAATATTACAGATATCAAAATTTTAAACTCATGTCTTTAAACTGGATTTTACTATAATTGTGAGTCCGAGAGTGTCTTAATGTAAAAACTCATGGGAGGGAATAAATTATTTTCGCCCTCAATACGCAATGTCTTGAAAAATTGGGTGGGTGTTAGTTTTTTACTTTATTTATGGAATTGGCACATGCATTTTTTTTTTTACATATATTTCATGATACTATGCACCAACCAAGATACTTTTGTAGGCGAACCCTTTCAGACGCATCTGAAATAATATAAACATTTTCCCCAGATTTTTTGGTTAGATAAAGGGTCATGTTGCTGTTACAATCACCGTAGACGCCGAAGTGATTGTGATGAGTGATTGGCGCTATTTTGAATATATGATATAGCTGCCACTCAACATGCAATGCATCCAGAATTCGGCAGAAAGTGAGGAATGGAGTGTCTTAACACTAGGTTTCCTATGCCTACCCTGCTGTGTGCGGGATACAGCGTGAAGCTGATTTATATGAAAATAAATAGTAAATTGTAAAGATCATAATATTTGTGTATATAAAATTATAATTAAAGCTGATTTATTTTTTCTTATTTTTCTGGCTTTGAGATGTTCTGCGGTTGTTCTATGGATCCTTATTGTACCCAATTTTTTGAGTGCCATTCTTATGTGATCCACATCGTAGTATTAAAGACTGTCTCAGTATCGTATCAATTTATTTATTGGTCTACTAATCAAAACTAACCAAGTATACAAACTATATAGGAATATTAATTAATTTTTTTCCAGCTTCGCGCTGTATCCTGCATATAGCAGGGTAGGCAGCGGGAACCTACTGTTAAGATACTTCATTCCCCTCTTTCCGCCGATCAAGACATTGTGTGTTGCCTTGTTAGCAAAGCAAAGAAATGGAAATATTAAGCATTTCCTCCCTCCGAGTAGGAATTGAACCCTCACACGTCACACGCTTGTTGCCACTACGCCACGACGTTCTCAATATTTTAAGATATTAATTAAACAGTAAAAAATATATATTATGTTATCTTTTTCAGATGTCATTCAACCCATAAGACTTCAACCCAGCGCGCATAAGGACAAAGACTACTCCGGAATTGTATTGCAGGCTAGCGGATGGGGATTGAACTGGACTCGTGGTATGTAAATATAGATATAGGTATAGATACAGAAAACATTGCCAACTACAAGCTGGACTTGACAATGTTTACCACGTTTTATCCTTCGTTCGCCACTTTCCACCCAAATTAGAGATATTGAGTCACGTTATGCGGTGGAAATCAACGCCGTGCTTTGTCTTTATCAGCTCGTTATTCTGCTTTACACTGTTTTAAACGCAGTAACGCTTACATTTAGCAAAATCCTCATATGAGACTTTCAGCTAGGCATTGTGGTCACGACTTTTTATTTGATCGCTAATTTCTGTATGTTGGAACAGGCTATTTTATTATCTTTATAATTCAGAAGTTGTTAAAATTACAAGAAAGTATCCTGTTTGCAAATAAACACTATGGTGTTTGCAAATAAACACTATGGTGTTTATCTCCATTATTATAATGTATGCATTATAATAATGGAGATCAGTCGTGGCGCAGGGGCACAAAGTGTGATTGTAAAATCGACTGGTTGTGGGTTCGATAGGCGGAAAGTGGGGAACGGAGTGTCTTAACACTAAGTTCCCTCTGCCTACCTACCCTGGTGTGTGCCTGGGATGGGATACAGCGTGAAGCTGATTTAAATTTAATTATAATAATAAGCATATCTTCATGGCTAGACATTACTAACACAGGACTTTTGTCCCTTTTTCAAAATAATCAATTGTATAATTTTTACAATATATTTCTTATAGATGTGATGTGTTAATTTTTGGTCACGGATTTTATTAGTACTGAATTTAATCGAAAAAGAACATCCCGAACCATCTTCTGCACGAAATGTCATACAACGACAACAGGTGGTAATGCCTTAAGCTAATTGAACAGAGTGCCTTAACACTAAGTTCTGCCTATCCTACTGTGTGCGGGATATATTTAGATTCTAATTTTAAAAATATCATTCATAAAGAGATTTTACAATAAAATAATATGTTAGAAAATCATTACAGTTTCATGTTTATTTTTATTGTATTTTTTTAGCTTCATGCTGTATTCCGCACATATAAAGCGTAGGCATAGGGAACCTAGGTTAGTAGTGGTAAGACACTCCATTTCCGTTAAGATAGTTCTATTCCACACCTTTCGCCGAATTCTGGAGGCATTGCGTGTTGAGTGGCGGAACTCAATGCCTCTATTTTTTATTTGTTTATTTATGTTTACTTCTTTTTGTGTGTTCAGGTGACGGAGTTACCCCTGAGAACCTCAACTGGGTATACCTGTTTGGTGAATCCAACGAGTATTGCAGAAGTGCTTTCAACCAAAGTCCAATCATCGCGGATTCTACTATCTGTGCCAGTGCTTACAACGTCTCCAGTCAGTCTACTTGCGATGTAATTATTCATATTTTTTTCAATATATAGAATTTGATATCTAGACACTCTGTACTCCGGTCTTTCTTGCTTTAAATTATTTTATTCCCCGATTGGAGGTCGAAACATTAATAACGAAATTAACAATGCAATGTCCAGCGATAAATTAAACTTAAAAAAAATAAAATTTAGGAATACGAGTATATTAAGTTATTAAAGATAACGTTATTATCTTTGTTATCTTTAATATTGTTAACGTTGTTATTTTTAATAACTTAAGAAGTTATTAAAGATAATATTCAAAAAATACATTATATTTTGCTTTTTTGTTTTTTTTGTTGGTTCTATTTTTATAATTTTTTTATCAACTAACAGTTTTTCATAATATTTTAAATATAAAAGAGAATGTTATTTTAACAGGGTGACAGCGGTGGCCCCCTCGTTACCAAGGAAATTGACGGAAAACTCACACAAGTAGGAGTCACCTCCTTTGTCTCTGGAACTGGATGCCATACCGATTTCCCAGCAGGTAAGCTAATAATATTTTTTTTTACTTTATGATATTATATAAATATTTGTCATGGATAGTACAGACATCATTTAATATTTGATAAAGACAAACACTAAATTAATTGTAATTTTTAGGTTTCATTCGACCCGGTCATTATCATGATTGGCTTCTCGATGTAACCGGTATCGACTTCGACTGGGATCCAGAATCAATTGAAGCACCTGAAGAAGAAGATAAAGAAGAGGAAGAGAAAGCGGAAAGCGAAGAAGAAAAAGAGGAGGAGGAAGAAGAAGAGGAAGAAGAAGAAGAAGAAAGTGAATCTAGTGAATCTGATGAAGATGAATCATCATCATCATCAAGTGAATCAGATAGTGAAAGTGAAGAGAATGGCAATAGTGAAGAAGAAGATGACAATGAAGACGAAGATAATGAAGATGAGAATGATGGAGATAATGGAGAGGATAATGAGGAAGATAATGAGGAAGATAACGAGGAAGACAACGAGGGCGACAACGAGGGAGACAACGAGGGAGACAACGAGGGAGACAACGAGGGAGACAACGAGGGAGACAACGAGGGAGACAACGAGGGAGACAACGAGGGAGACAACGAGGGAGATAATGAGGAAGTTCGCAAAGTCATAATAGTTGATAAGGCAGAGTACTAAATTGTTCAATGAACATTGTTAAATTTATTAAAATAAAACTTTAAACGTAGTTTTCGAGTTAATAAAAAAAAACATTAAATACGAGTACAAAATTAAAATTTTAAATACTTAAGATTAATACTTTCCGAATCCGAATTGGTAACAATAAATTAATTTAAAATAAATGTTCATAAATGATTTTAACAATATAGTTTTCATACAAAAAAATATAAAAGAGAAATCTAATGGTGGAAATATAAAACTAATCTGATGGATGCTGGTGGCAGCTATTGCTTGTCTTATTTAAATTAATAATTGTAGACAAAAATATATTTTGACTAGTTCATAAGTCGCAAGATAAGTGTTTTTATATTTATGTTGTTTCAATAAAAATAAAAAGAAATAAAGATTATAAAGGTAACGTTGTACTCAAAGAAAAGATAATTAAAAAGATGCAAACTTTTAATTGAACTTACTAATAACATTGAAAGAATTTAAACGTCAGCACTTTCTCCTATTTGAGCTTTTCCTACATCCCAATTTGCGAGACTTTCCTAGTAGCGGAGCGGAACGCCGCGCTTTGTCTATCGTATGTAAATGTTATGATTTCCTCGTGTGGGGATCAAACCCATAACTATTTAGTTTAAAGAATAACTTTTTAACTCTATCTATGGAAAAATATAATTCTTTAAAAATATAATTACAATTCCATGAACTGTGAACATGGAAGGATTAAACATATTGATAATTTAAAGATAACACGAAACCAGGGTTAACAACCATACGTAAAGTAATCGCAAAGGGAAATTCTCCCCCGTTTGCCTCCCATCTCAAGACAGTTTTGCTAGAACTAACTCTAAATACAATAAAATGTTTAATATTTGATATATACATATACTGTTATATACATATGCTGTATTACACACAGCAGGGTAGACAGAGAGAACCTAGTGTTAAGACACTTCGTTCCCACTTTCCACCAAATTCTAGAGGCATGTTGAATGGCAGGGAACTCAACGCCGCGCTTTGCCTTGACGCCAGAGCGAAGAAATGGAAATATAATAATAATAAATAGAATTATTTAATAAGTACTTTTCTGTCTTTAGATAAGTCAGAAATATTTTATCGAGGATAAATGAGATACAACATGTTATCTTTAGATTTCAATTAACCAAGGTTGATTTGATATGTCTATTATAATATATGAGCAACGGAAGTACAAGAATTTTGTACTTAATAAATATTATTACTCTAGATTTATGGTAAAGTGAGGCTAGTCGTGGCGCAGGGGCACAAAGTGTGACTGTAAATCGACTGGTTGTGAGTTCGATCCCCACTCGAGGAGATGAAATATTTACTTAAATTTATATTTCCATTTCTTCGCTGTGTTGAGTTCTGCCACTCAACACGCAATGTCTCCAGCATTCGGCATAAGTGGGTATCAAAGTGTCTTAACACTAGGTTCCCTCTGCCTACCCTGCTGTGTGCGGGATACAGCGTGAAGCTGATTTATTTATGTGTTTTTACAAAAGTGTTAAGTTCTGCTATTCAAAATGCAATGTCGTAAATTGGGCGGAAAGTTTAGAATGGAATACGGAGAGAAAATTGAATCACTTATCTCTATATATAATAAGACAGTAAAAATATTTTGTCTGTACATTTAGTAATTTTGACTGAAATGGATAGAGGGACACTTAAAAAGAATAATAGAAAGCAAAAAGATTTTTTTTGAATTTCTTGTCTGTCTGTCTGTCTGTCGACATATTTTTGTCCACATTTTTCTCTGAAAGTACTGAACCGATCACCAATTGCTTTGTTTTAACTCAACTTAACTACTAAAGTTTAGTTCATCGAAATCGGTGCATTAAAAAAAAAGTTATGGTCATTTGAAGGAAGTCGTAATTAATTCAACACAGAGATAAAGAACGACCTTGAAAGAAATATCAAGTAAATACAAAGGTTTTTTGGTTGGTTCGTCATATAATATATGTAACTAATTTAAAAACTGTACAGGAGTTAATATGCAATTATTACAGTTATTTTACAAAAAATATTATGAATCCTTCAAATCAATAATTTAACATTTAAGGCTGTTTCTGAATGAGTAAATTAAATTATTCACTGACATCAGCACATTTAACAGAGTATATTATATAGGTAAAAAGAACATAAAGTTACAAAAATATACACGTGTAATAAATAAATAGCTTTATGTATATTTTATAAATATCGAATATCAACAATGGTCGTATTTTTTTATTTAAAACAATCAAAAATTCTTTGACGATAATGTCGTAAAAAAATCATATTAGAAGTCATTATAGTTGTCAATCAATTCTGCTTATTAAATCAATATTCATGTATTTTAAGCGGGCGAAGCCGTGGGCGAGCCGCTAGTACGAAATATATGCTTTTCCTCCCCACGATGAGCCAAAGGCAAAGAAGTGTTGACTTATGTCAATCTGTTTATAAAATAAAATATATAGTAAACAAAATTGTTTTAAACTTAATCATTCATCTTGTAATAAAATAAACATAATAAGTTTATTTTCTAGACTCGACTGGGCGCAAATGTGAGTATTTATTAGTATTTGTACTATTGTATTATATGCTCCTATGTCGTTTAGTAGAGAACAAACGGGTTGATCGATGTTGAAGATTCTTACCTCAAACTGTTAACTAAAGTATTTAAAATTTACCACAGCGACAACCAGACGACGTTTCGTCGGTGAATAAGTATTGAAAAAGATTTTTTTTAGATTCACGTTATATTCCATACATTTTAGGGTACGCAGAGGAAACCTGAGAACCTAGTGTTAAAACACTCCGTTCTCCGACTCATTCTCCACTTTTCGCCGAGTTTTAGAGGCATTGCGAGTTAAGAGGCGGAAATCAACGCCACGCTTTTGCCTCATTCTTGAGTGAAGAAATTTGAATATTAAATATTTCATTGCCCCGTGAGGGTGTCGAACCTACAACCCTCACATTTAAAAACGGCATGCTTGTTTGCTTTTATGAGTATGAATATTTGTAAGGACCAAACAATGAAGCAGTATATTTTAGAATTGTAAAATTTATTAATTTACATGTATATTACACAATGTAAGTTTCAAACTTCAGTAACGCGTTTCTAAGAAATTAAGCGTCAGCACTTTCTACAACTTGAACTTTTTCCACATCGATTTCTCCAAAACTCTCTTCACTGTTAATTGCGATTGATTCTGGATTCCAGTCGAAGTTGATGCCAGTGACTTCCAAGAACCAATCGTGGTAGTGTCCAGGACGGATATAACCTAAAAATTAATGTTAAATAATATAAGTTTGTTGTTAATCAATATAATTTATATTTAGTTTTTTCTTTTAATAAATATATATGTATATATATTAGAAAAAGTATAAATATGTTTATTAAATTTTTTTTTGGTAGCGAAAATTGTAAAAATCTTACTAAACAGAGATGCTAACAAAATACACTATAAATTAAAAAATCTTTTTGAAATCTAGCTTGCTAGTTTTTTTATCATGATTATTATAGCTTATAGTTTATAGCATATTACATTATAGCTCCAAGGAGTGAAACAAAGTGAAATGAGAGTGAAAGTAGGTGACCTGAATGTGAATTGCCTGCTGTACGCAGATGATGCAGTGCTTATTGCATCATCAGAATGCGAGTTGCAGGCATTGGTCACCACTCTGAAAGAAGGGTGTGAATATAATGGTCTAAGCCTCAATGCGAATAAGACAAAGGTTCTGATTTTTGAAAGAGATGAAGAAAGGACAAGGTAAATAGTAAGATATTAGAACAAGTGAATGAAGTGGTATACTTGGGAAGTATGTTCAGTAGAGATGGAAGATACGAGATGGATGTGGAAAGGCGTATTGCTGCCGGTAACAAGGTTAACGGAGCCTTAGCTGCATCAATGAAACGTCAGCACAGCAGCGCGTTTGGCCGTACACAATGCAGTTTTGGTACCGACTCTGTTATACGGCAGCGAAACGTGGGTATTACAGAAGAAGAATGAAAGAAAGATGAATGCTGTGGAGATGCGATCTCTTTGTAGAATATGCGGAGTCAGCTTAGCTGATCGAATCCGCAATGAAGAGGTACACAGAATGGCAGGTACTAGCGAGGATGTCACGGTGAGAATGAAGAAGAACGTGCTCAGCTGGTTTGGGCACGTCGAACGAATGAGTGATGAAAGAATGGCAAAAAAGATTTATGCTGGAAAAGTGAGCGGTAAGAGAGGTAGGGGGAGACCTCGGTTGACCTTCGAAAACACAGTATCAAAGATACTGGAGGAAGGTCACGTAAAAAGCATGAGGACCCCCCGAAGGGCATGAAGAGGTTGATGACAGTGAACGAGGCGAAAGAGGTATGTAGAGACCGTAGCGTTTGGCGCTCCGTTCTCTCTGACTACACCGCTAGGGATATAGCGTGAAGCTAAGTTAAGTTAAGTTATAGTTTATAGCAGTTAGATAACGAGGCACGTGTTCGAGTTCCGTTACGTTCTAAAACTTAAACGTTTTCTAAAATACTTCTAGTATATGTTGTTTCGTATAAATGTATACTATTACCTGATGGTGAGTACGCTTCACAACCAAATCCAGAAGAGAAAGAGGCGAACCCTACTGCAGTGGGTTTTCCATCAACGTCTTCTATTACAAGGGGAGCACCGCTGTCACCCTGTAAAACACATATATGTTTATTTTATAGACCTTGGTCTTTTATAGGTTCTTTGGAGAGTGTATTGGTATAACAAGTTATATAGTTACATAATTTCCTGAAATTTCTGAGAGCACGGAAAAAAATGGGTTTTATTTAGCATCGCATTTTTATAAATATGACTTCATTTCAGAGAAATTTGTTGACAAGACATACTATTAAAATATTTACTTACATTTATATTTTCTAACAAGTCAATCAAATTACAGAAACTGATAACAGAACTTCTTTATCCAAGACGAGAAATACTTACGTCGCATGGAGATTGGCTGGATACGTTGAAAGCCATCGAGCAGACAGTGGAGGCGGCTACAAGTGGTGTGTTGAATAAATGGGCTCTACACTCCTGGTTTGACATACCAACGACGTACACCCAATTAAGGACCTCGGGATACTCACCTGTTAATATAGAATGATAAATAACCTTTATAAATATAAAAAAATATATATTTTATGTTATCACTACAGATATATGGTCTGTAATTTTATTAGTATACCAAAAAAATATATTAATTAAAAAAAAACTGAAAACACCGACGTCAACCTGATCTTATTATAGAAACTTAACGAAATTTTCATTTAACTACCTTGACCTTGAAGTGTACCAATAAAAAAAGAATAATCGCAATCGATTGCCATCATATAGTGTTATTCGTCTATTTGTCGCTCACATACTTAATGCAAATTTAAGGTTTTCTCATGGTTACCATTGCCAGAATTGGACCAAATTAAAATGGGACCACACGGGAAGCACCACTTTCAAATAAAAAAAATCATCAAAATCGGTTCACCAAGTCCAAAGTTCTGAGGTAACAAACATAAAAAAATACAGTCGAATTGATAATCCGCTCCTATTACAGAAAGCTCTTTCGCGTGGTCCAATAAAAAGAAATAAGAGTAAACACACAATCAGAGTCTGAGGTAACTCGAATACAAAAATCGTGCGGGCAAAAATTAACGCGCTTAACCAAACAAACACTTTATTATACAGGATGGAAGAGGCAGCGCTCCTTTTACGGAAACAGCATATAGGATAAAATATTTCAAACCTATATCCCAATAACATAAACACTTACTACTACAAAAATACTACTAAAGGTTAAACGACTTTGAATTTTCCGCCAATACCTACGACTCGATTTCGGCATAAGGCGTGTGCGGCGGTATTCCTTTGATAGGTTTATGTGTGCGTGCGTCGTCCATACAAATGGCGTTTTATTTTAAAACAACAATTTTATTATTTATTTTGTTTGAAAAAAATACTTTTTTATTTTTGGGATTTTTTTTTCTGATTTATATTAGGCTTTTATAGAGTAGTTAAAACTGTGGTTTCATTTAAAGTGGTGCTTACACTTCCACCCTGTATAACTTAAGATGCTATAGACTAGTCGTCGCTTGCAACTATGTTTGCACGAATTTTAAAAGTCTTGTTTTTTTTTCAGTTCCCATAAAAATTTAGAGAAACCTCTCTTGGTATTCCCATACACATCATAACCCACCTACATTCCAAATATTAATTTTCTAAGTATAGTAGCTTACTACTTAGAAAATTATCCCGCACTTAGTATTGAAGGCAGAGGGAACTTGGGAACCTAGTGTTAAGACACTATGTTCCCATTAAAGACACTTCCAGTCTTCACTTCCCGCCTACTTCTGGAGGCAATGCACGTCGAGTAGCGGAAGACCACCGCGTTTTGCTTTTTTACCACAGCGACTGGCCTCGACTTGTATATGTTTATACATAGATAATATATATTTAATATTATATTTTTAAATAGATGTATTTAACAGGACTCCAAGCGATCTACGTACCACCACGGAAGGATGTAGCGTTCAAGCCCCATCCGGCAACCCGCAAGACAACGTCGCCGTAATTATCATTTCTTTGAGAGCTGGATTGAAGCCTCAAGGGTTGAATAACATCTAAAATTATAAATTATATTTATTATATAAAAAAAATCAGCTTCACGCTGTATCCCGCACACAGCTGGGTAGGCAGAGGGAACCCAGTGTTAAAATACTTCGTTCTCCACTTTCCGCAGAAATCTAGGGGCATTGGGTGTTGAGTGGCGGAACTGGTTAATTTCATTATAGTCATCTTTATTTATTTAAGAGGAATATATTGTTAAAACATAATCAATGTTTATGTATGTTTTACTAAATATGGAATAAATTTAATTTGCTACTTTTGAAATATTTTCATCGTTTTATTTAATATGTCTGTCTTTCTTTATACCCCATTTATTGAAAGTATTTTTTCTGGCTTAATTTTTTTCTCTGTACAAACTCAAGGATGGGTACGGATTATACCCTACCACTCTTACATATAAGATTACTGGTATCTTTATACACTCTTTCAGCAGAAAAGAAGGCCAGAAATTAATTATTATGAAATTGATTAGATATAGAAAAGTGTTAATTTTTTTTTTCTTTCTTATGTAACAGAAGGAAAAAGTGGCTGTAGACAATAAATACCAGAGTATTCGACGTAGCGGTTGAATTTGAGTAGACTGAGGTCGTTGACTTGTAAAGACACTCCCTGGACGAAGCTTGATGGATGGTAAAAGTCTTTAGTCTCAAAAATTACTTTTGGAGTAAGATGGGAGACTGATCCCGCGCGAATCATTATCGTAACCCGACTGTGGAATAAAATATTTATGAGATTTTTTTTAAATATGTGTGATGTAAGTTTCACCATTAACAAACATTTTAAATGGTGGTTTAGCTTTATGCGGTATTTTGGCCTAGTAAGGACACCGTTCCTCAATTTCTTTCGTATTTTGTAGAATCGAGGAGACTAATGTCCAGATACCTTACTTTTTTATTATTGAGCAGAGCAAGAGAAAGAGAATAAGTAATTTCAAATCCTCCAGTAGGAGTTGAAATTACACGACATCTAAATGGCATATAATTAATTAACATAATTTTAAACTATATGACACTTACAGGGTGGTACAGTGACCGGCAGTTATACCCCATTCGTTGTGAATGATAGCGCCGGTACAGGATGATACGAAACCAGTATCATCTACCATACGTAAAGCTATCGCATATGGGAAGTCACCTTCGTTTGCCTCCCATCCCGAGACGATCCTGCCGGAACTGACTGTAGAAAAAAAAAATCAGCTTCACGCTGTATCCCGCACACAGCTGGGTAGGCAGAGGGAACCTAGTGTTAAGACACTCCGTTCCCCTCTTTCTGCCGAATTCTGGAGGCATTGCGTGTTGAGTGGCAGAACTCAACGCCGCGCACAACCAGTCGGTTTAACAGTCACACCTCGTGCCGCTGCGTCACGAATCGCCTCATATATGATTATCAAGATGCTAATTAAACTTTGAAAATAAGCCATCATACCTCTAATATCAGCGACTTCCGCACTTGGGGCTGCAGATGCCTGAAACATAATTTTTTTTATTAAATTTCTGAGTCGATTTCCAAGTGTTATTAATATTATGCTGATATATCTGATATTAATCACATTCACAAAAGCTGAATCTAAAAAATACGGACCACGTGTTGTGTTTATTTAAAATATATATTATTATAAAAAACACGTGCGAAACAAAAATGGTAAAATTTGAACCAGAAATTTAAGACATACATACAAGACATTTTCAATAAATAGTCTATAGACAGAGGAAATTGTGCTATCAATTTATTATTATTTTTTAGGATATAATTAATCCCTTCAGTAATCGAATATTATTTACTTATTTTATATATCATAAGCACGATATGTGTTATCATATTTTACAGATGTAAAACAAGATTGTATTGCTTTTATAAATTACTAGCGACCCGCTCGCGGCTTCGCCCGCTTATACCACAGAATTATTTACTTAACACACTGAAATATGTTCGTGTTTTGATATACCTATTATGTATGTTTGCAACGCAATGAAGATTTTTTATGAGAAAGTTAATAAAACTTTAGGTCGCATTTTTGTATCTCCTATAAGAATCTTCAATTGAATGTTTGAAATAAAAACATAATACTTACAATAAAATCCTAACTCATCAGTGTCTGTACATAGAAGATATTACAATTAACAATGTAATAAAACTTGGTCAGTTGGTCTGTTTGTCTGTGCGTTTCTTCACGATAATCTCAGAAACTGCTTAACCGATTTAAATACTTTTTTTGTTTGTATTTTGGCAAACTGCCCTTAAATATTGAGTATTAGTTTTATTTTAATCAGCTTCAAGCTGTATCCCGCACACAGCAGGTTAGGCAAAGGGAACTTAGTGTAGACACACCGTTCCCCACTTTCTGCCGAATTCTGGAGGCATTGCGTGTTGAGTGGTAGAACTCAACGCCGTGCATAACCTCGACAACTGTGCGACGAAATGGAAATATAAATTTAAGTAAATATTTCATCTCCTCGAGTAGGGATTGAACCCACAAACAGTCAGTTTCACAGTCACACTTCGTGCCGCTGCGCCACGACTGGCCCCAATTGGACTGGACTTTATTTTAATCGGCTCACACAAAGTTAAAACCAGATACACGCTTTATCCCGCCTTTAGCAGGGCAACTTAGTGTTAAGATATTGCGTGTAATGTGTGACTGATGTGCGAACTGAAAATATTACTAAACGAAATGAAAATATTATTAAATTATAATTCAATCCTCCAAGTGGGGATCGGACCCACACCAGTCGCGTTACAGCCACAACTTTGTGCCCCTGTGCCGTGACGGCCTTTAACAAAGAAGAGATGAGAAGCGTCAGCGCTCCTTTTACGGAAACAGCATATAGGGTAAAATATTTTAAAGAAATTAAGCAAGATACATCAACAGTGAAGACGTAGGTTTTTTTGTTCATTTCACGATGTTTATTCATATCTATATTTCGTGTGACGCGGTTACGCATTGATACCAATAACGTAAACACATGCTACTACAAAAATACTACTAAAATCTTTAGAACTTTGAACTTTGCCGACAATACCTACGACTCGATTTCGGAATGAGGCGTATGCGGCGGTTTCCCTTTGATAAGTTTCTGTGTGCGTGCGTCGTTCTCGACAAATTATATTTTAGTTTACAACGATAATTTTATTATTTATTTTGTTTGAAAACATAACTTTTTTATTATTGGGTTTTTTATAGAGTAGTTAAAACTGTGGTTTTATTTAAAGTGGTGCTGACAAAAAACTTTGTATAATTGAGCATATTTAATATTTATAGTATTTTTTTGGTTAATTAATACTAAGTTATTACAACACTTGCGAAGGAAGCATATTTTAGGCAATTTTTAATTCTTATACCTTTTGAAAAACTACCAATATTCTTATAGTTAATAAGTTATTTTTTCAAATTAAAAATAGTCTATGTTTTTCATTATAATAACGGAAAAATATTCAAAATGTTTAAAATTACACTAATATAATACCAAATAGTATACTAGTATAATTAGAAGAGGAAACAATTACGGCTTAACACACTAAAACTGGAAAAAGCGTCAGGACCAGATCACATAACGAACGAATTTCTCCAAGTTTAACAGAGTTTTTCAATGAAATAATAAACACAGAATTTATTTCTCACGATTGCACTACCTCAACAATAATATTATTGCATAAAAAAGAAAATCTTTCGACTATTGACTATGTACTCGTATTAAGGCAAGTCATTGAAAAGTATCATCTCTTGGTTTCGTGGATTTTCACAAAGTTTTTGATTTCTTTGTATATCAATACATACTCGCATGGAAAGCTTTAGATAGACAGGGAGTACAAGCAAAATATATCAGACTACTGACAAATATTTATGGAAAGAGTACTACACAAATAAGGTTGGAAACAAAAGTAGACCAATTCCCTATTAAAAGAGGCGTCAGGCGTCTTGTGACAAAAATAAAAAATGGACCGTATGTAAATGTAAAGTAATGTATCTTTTAAAATAAAATATTGCATTTTTTCCAAAAAGAATTTAGTGTCATAGAATGCCGCCCGTATAAAAGTAATTGTATGTAGAGAGGCGAAACGTTTTCTCGTATTTTAACATTTCATTCTCAGCGGCACGAAGTGTGACTGTAAAATCGACTGGTTGTGGGTTCGATCCCCACTCAAGGAGATGAAATATTTACTTAAATTTATATTTCCATTTCTTCGCCCTGGTGTCGAGGCTAAGCGCGGCGTTCAGTTCTGGCACTCAACACGCAATGCCTCCAGAATTCGGCAGAAAGTGGGGAACGGAGTGTCTTTACACTAGGTTCCCTCTGCCTACCCTGCTGTGTGCGGGAGACAGCGTGAAGCTCATTCATTTTTTTATCAAAGTTTATAAGATACAATTTAATGACTGATATTCAGCAATTAATTAAAAGCTACGAGGCCGTTATGATTGATATAGGGGCGTGTACCCGCGAAAAGTAAATAAAAAATAGTAGAAAAAACAAAAGAAAAATGAAACTTACCCCGACGGCTAAGAGGAACGCAATAGCTAGCATCATCTTTACTAAAAGTATGAAATTTCATTACGAGTTCCCTATTTTATTGAATCTTGAATGATAACGAAATTGATTACGTGATACATTATCTATTAATCTGTCTTTCTGTCTGGTTTATTATTATATGAATAGACATGCCACACACTCGTACTTTACATGGTTAATTTATAGTTGTGGGAGTGGCAGCAATGGGCATTCGATTTCGATTCAATTTTATGAATTTCCATTCTATTTTGATATGAATTATTTTATTACATATATTCATCCTTTTTGTGTGTTATTTTGTTTTAAATTTCGACTACGGTAACATGTGTGAGACCGTGCATCCATTTTTGTTTTAGGTAGTATACAAACAGAATGACAAATAATCGATTAAGTTTCAGCCGTGCTGGCCCACCAAGGCTTCTGTACCTCTTTAAGGATTGTAGGTCAACGGAAAGTACAACTTATAAAAGTTTACCAACTAAGTTTGTGGGTATATGCACTCATGAAATGAACTACAACTATACTAACAACATAAATAAGTTCTAACATGCGTATAAGAATTTCGACGTAGCTTGTTAAGAACGTATGGCTTAGTGGTCATAGCTCTTGGACGGTTTTCAAGAGGCGCGGGTTCAAATCCCGCTACGTTCGAATTTTTATACGTTTTTTAAACAAGTATTTTTCTTTCCAAAATGTAGAATAACACTTTAAATAAATTGAAATAGTTATTCTTTTGTTTTTTGTTTGGTAGAGCTTAAATTTACAAGCATGTAGTATAAAAATATAAGATTTTTTTAAAGTTTCTGTTCCTTTTTTCATCCCAGACAAATTAAAGACTGAAACGTGCTTATATTGTTATTTTCTTAGATATATAATAAAATAAATAGTTGTAACCACAATATATATTTATATTCTTTTCATTTATTCTTCCTTAAGGATATTAAAACAAAAAAACTAAACTAAACTAGCTTCACGCTTTATGCCTAGCGGGGTAATCAGAGGCAACGGAGCGCCAAACGCTACGGTCTCTACATACCTCTTTCGCCTCGTCCACTGTCATCAACCTCTTCATACATGCCCTCCGGGGGATCCTCATGCTTTTTACGTAACCTTCCTCCAGTTTCTTTGATTTTTATTTTTTTGATGTTTTCGAAGGTCAACTGAGGTCTCCCCCTACCTCTCTTATCGCTCACTTTTCTATCATAAATCTTCTTTGCCATAATTCCATCACTCATTCGTTCGACGTGCCCAAACCAGGTGAGCACGTTCTTCTTCATTCTCACCGTGACATCCTCGCTAGTACCTGCCATTCTGTGTACCTCTTCCTTGCGGATTCGATCAGCTAAGCTGACTCCGCATATCCTACGAAGAGATCATTATTGTTTCATTCCCTCTAACGCTACTTAGAACATCCCTGACACTTTCCCAAAACTCCTCGAGTTTGTCTAATGGATCCATGAATATGTTACTATATTTTAGTGTCCACACTTAAACGTTAATAATAATTGCAAAAAATTGTAACATTGTCGGCCTAGGAATGTAGGAAATTAGATTTGCATTGGAGAGTTCGTTGTTATTAGATTTTCATAGTAGATCCTAGCACCTTTGGCTTAAGCTTGTTAAGAAATGCCTTGAAAGGAAAGTCAGGGTCATTAAAGTTTCGAAAGATGGTTAAGCGATCAAATATAGATAACGACTTCGAATTTGTACATAAAAACTAGTTCTTTTTTTAAATAACCATATAATAAATTCGTTGTAAGCATTTAACGCATTTCTACAACTGTTTTGCCAATTTCTATGAAAAAGTAATCCGATCCCCACTCGAGGAGATGAAATATTTACTTAAATTTATATTTCCATTTCTTCGCTCTGGTGTTCGCGCGGCGTTGAGTTCTGCCCCTCAACACGCAATGCCTCTAGGATTCGGCAGAAAGTGGGTAACGAAGTATCTTAACACTAGGTTCCCTCTGTCTACCCTGCTGTGTGCGATATACAGCGTGAAGCTAATTTGATTTGATTTAAAATAATCCGATATAAATATTCTGATCGAAATATACACTTCAGACAGTACTTGACCAATTATGATATAAAATAGATAAAACATCCAATTATGTAGATAATAATGAAAAATTTCCAAAAATAATGTTAGGTACAAGACAAGCAAGCGAGTCAACTTAAACGGGTTTTTCTTTAAAAATAAATAAATAATGTTTTTGGAAACAGATAAACTGTAGTGACTGATGACTGTAGAAAAAAAACAAGCCCATTAGTTCATTAAGACTTCCAGACGGTATTCATTTTAATTTCCTAGGGCTCCTTATGAAGATTTGATTGGTTGAAGAATGGGTTCCGATTGTTAATTTTAATTAACCACTGGGTTTGTGTTTTCTTTTTAGTTTTATGCAATCGGGGTTTTTTTAATATTTGTTTTATTTTACTTTTTTTGTTATTAAGTTCGAAATCAAGTTATCATATTTATCAAGTTCGAAAATCCGTCTTTGACTATAATAAATCCTAATAAACAATTGGGCTTGTTTATTTTCTTTTTAGTTTGATGCAGTCGGGGTTTTTGTTTTTATAAATATTTTTTTATATAATCTATAAAATAATCAACATTTTCAGTCAAGTTCAAGTCGTACTCATGCCTCGGGGCATGAGTACGACTTACGAAACTCTCGGGAGTTTCGTACTAGTTCCATGAATTGAAAGTTATCATTTAATTTGTAAAAATAATTTTAGAATTTTAAGTTTTAACTTCTTAACAAATTTCGTAATTGTATATCAACGGGAAGTACCCTATAGTTTTGATAGAAAATACATATTTCATCGTCATTTGATTGCGATGATTTAGAAGATAGATTTTTTTTGTGCCCTAACGGAATATACACTTGAACATTGAGGTATCTAACCTTTAACCAATCTTTTACAAAATAGTCTTGACAGACGGACAGACGGACAAACAACAAAGTTATCTTATAAGGATTTTGAGATATATACCCTAAAATACCCTTGGCACATACATACATGCAACATACAGGTGCAATAGTGCAATGTCGGTACGTGTCGCTTGTAAGTTATGAAATAATACTGCAGGATATTTTCATAAACAGCGTCAGAGCATTTTTTTATTGAGACACAATTTTTTAGAGGTTGCTCCCAAAATTTTTTTTTATACATTTCATAAAAAAATATTAATAACATAAACGAACGAACGGACTGAAGAACCTATTCAAAGAAATATCAAGTAAAAATATACAGTATTTACTCGATATTTCTTTGAACATTAAGACATTCTATGTCACTGAAATAAAGTGTTGAAATAATTACGAATTAAGTTAGACTGTTACGAAGGTAATCTTCACCAACAATTCAATGTAGTTTACTTTGTAGTTAGTAGTATGAACAATTATACTTTAAAAATACGTAAATTTATCAACAGTCATTTAATTAAGACGTTTCTAAAGTCATTCTTTTGCCTAGAATCTTACCAGCGCGATTCAGAAAACAGTTACAGTTGTACTGTAACCATTCGAACATTGTTAGAAAAATACTACTATGTTTATGTTAAATTTATTATAAATATAGATTACACTTACACGACGTAATTAACGTTTAAAAAATAATAACTCAACAATATGTTTTATGCGTTATCAACATTCATTATCATATGTAGTCAATAGATATCGTTGCGTATCTGTTTCCATTTTTTCAAATATTTTAAAAACTTTAAGTACATTATTTTTTGATAGAGTGTAGCGGTAACCTTTCCAAACTTAAAATATAAAGTGTTTTATGCACAGCGCACTCTATTTAAGACTTAAAATTAAGGACAGTTTAAAAATGCTGTTTTTTTTTGTAAAATTTCACCTAACATAAAATTATATTAACCGAAAACGATGTTGTGCTAAAGTATTCAAATGATTAATATTCCTCCCGTCATAATTAGTGTTTAACTCCACAGTATGTTTTATGCGTTATGAAGATTCGTTATTACCTACTCTTTGTTGCCAATAGATAGCGTTACTTGTATTCTATTATCTTTCTATTCTATTTCTACTATCTCCAATATAAACTTCTTGAAAACTTAAATACATATATCTTTTGATGTATTGAAGCGATTACAATGAAATAAAAACTAAAAATCACTCTGAGTTACTTGTAATTTTTGTGTGTAAACCTTGCTTAAATTTATTGTGTACTTTTTACGTTATACGTGCACACATAAACAGACAAAAATTCCAAAAATGCTGGAAATGGATTCTGTTAGCTATCCTTTAACACGATGGCTAATTTTTTAAAATATTTTCAATCTACAGAAATGACTTTTCTACAGATTTATTATAAGGATAGATTTGATGTATATTTATAATAACGTCTTAACTGGTTGATTTATATATATGGAGATAAACAAAAAAAACTGCTCCGAGACCAAACTGAGCGTCATACTTTTATAAAAATTTTCATTGTCAGTATTTGATTTCTGGTATTATCGATAAATGTCGATTAGACATCGTCTACAATGCGATGAGACAACATACATCAGATATCGTCTACAATGATATGTGTAACTGTTGCCAGGTTTTGATTTTGTAGTTTATTATTGTTCGTATCTTGTTAACAAAACTAATAGCCAACGATCTCAGGGCTCCCAAATCTACGTCATATAAATTTTGATAATCTATTAGTATAAATATGTAGTTAAGACAGTATGCGTACTGATTTACTTGAAAGTAGGGCCCTTCCATAGGTAACGCCAAATAAACATACATCCCTGTCTGGGTGAATAATTGAGCTATCAGATTGGTCTAGGGGCTTATAAGGGGTCTCGAAATAGTTTGTAAATAATATATGTAAAATTAAACCTAGTATAACATAGTTTGCCCCAATTAAAAAAAAAGGCAAAGGCAAGGAAACGGAATCGGAATATACAAATATTTAACACGGGTAATCTGTGAGCGATCAGTATGAATATAACTTTTTCAACCGGATATTAATCCTTAAAAATATTATGAGTGGAAAGAGTTTAAATATTATTTTAGTATCGTTTTATCAATTATTTTCTAATGAACATTTTCGTTCTTATATCCTAAGTATATTGACACATTCAATTTCCTGGCGATAACCTCACAACCACAAATGTTTACGAACAATGCCTTCATTTCTTAGCAAATGTTAAATGATAGTTCTGGTTATATAAAACCATACCGGATATCAAATAATTTTAAATCACGTAAATCTAGAGATAAATATCATATAACACAAATCACAAATATAGATAAAGAAATTCGTCAACAATTGAATTCAAAATAAAATGACGACATAAGAGATAGATTAGTAACTGGCTACCGTAAACTTAACGAACATATATACAAGATGTCAAATTTCCACTTTCGGACATAGCAACATAATCATAAGCTATGGTACTTGAAAGTTTTTGAAAAGCAAACTTAATACTTAACTTACTTAATAATAATAATAATTAAACCCTAAGAAATGTATCGTTATTTATACATAACTGTAAGAAATGTATATAATTCTAATACCTTTTTTTAGTACTTATTGACTGCCCTGTTTTATACACAAAGTATCACGACGCTGTCTAAAAACCAAAAGAAGAATCAAAAAATAAAAATAATGAAAACCATTAAAATAAAGTAAAAGAATGTTTTTTTTTTAAATCCGCTCGTTGTCACCTCGTTATATCCTTTTTCCAGTTACCTATGCCTAATAATATTTTGCTTACAACGATAATGACGACTAATTGGTCGTCTAATGGCTTCTACGTCTTACTCAACGTAATATATTATTTTTTTATCAATTATTAGTATTTATAGAATATATACTTAATTAGTATGTTACATTTTCACTATTTAAGCTCGTAGATTTTTTAGCTTTACGCTTTATTTCGTATATAGCAGAGCAATCAGAGGAAACCTAGTGTTAAGAGTGTCAGTTTCCCACCCTCCGCCCAATTTTCGAGGAATTGCGTGTTAAGTAGTGGAATTCAATGCCCTTGTTTAGAGTAGGAATCGAACCCATACCGTCGTGTCTGCAGTCAGATGTTTTGTTGCTACGAGATGAAGATTACTCTAAATTCCAAAATATTTGAAGACTGTGGCCTGAATCTCTTGAACAAACTCATTTTACAGAATAAAATTTATGATATTCTATTTTATTTCTATTAACAATAATGAAGCTTGTAATTAATGCACATATCTGTTAAATTATCTTTATATTATCAAACGCTGACAACAGTCTATATTTTTTTAGTAACGTTTACTATAACGCCATCTACTTTAGTTACAGTAAACTACAGACAGATCTATGTTCAAAATTAAAAAATAAAAATGACTCACAAAAGATAATTGCAATTGCAACTATAAATATTTATGTTCACTTGTTATATTTACCAATAATACTAAGTATCTATTAACTTGTAATGGCAGGACTGACTATAGTTTTAAAGTATCTAATGTATAAAGTAGCCATAAAATTTTTAAAAATATAATTAATACTATCAACCGTCTTTAGACGAAAATTACAAACACGAAATTTAGAAATCAAAATTATGTATGTTTACATTTATTTAATTGGTGTTTTTGTTAGTTTCATCCTTTTTCCTAGAGGGCTAGTCAAAGATAACGGTGCACTAAATGCTACGGCTTCTGCGTATTTCTTTCGTCCACTCTCATTAATCTCATCTTAAAGAACCTCATGCTTTTTACGTGACCTTTCTCCAGCATCATCGGTACCGAGATCTCGGTGGTCAATCGAGGTTCCCCTCTGCTCTCGTCCCCATCATTCTTGCTTCATAATTATTTTTGCCATTCTTTAGTCGCTCATTCTCTCGACGTGCTTAAGCCTGGAAACCGACCAGGAACGCATGGCTTAGTGGTCCGAGCGCCTGGTTGGTTTCCAGGAGGCGCGGATTCGAGTCCCGCTGCGTTCAAATTTTTATACGTTTTCTAAATAAGTATTCTTCTTTCCTAAGTGTGGAATAACACTTTAAAAATGATTAAAAAAAGAGAACGTACGTTCTCTTTTATTCTCAATGTGACATTCTCGCTTTTTCTAACCATTCAGTCAACTACACTGGATCCGTATACGTAGAGATCGCATCTCCACAGCATTCATAATTTATTCTTCTTTTGTAATACCCACGTTCGTCTGTACCAACACTGAATTTCCCACATCGCCGTCCTCTTTTCCTTCCTTACTTTCGAGACATTGCGTGTTGTGAGGCAATGTCTTGTAACCAGAGCGAGAAAACTATATAAATTTTGCTTTGTTAGCACTTAATAAAAGCTTATTAAATGCCAACATTCATTATGTCATAGTTTATTTTACTTTAAATATTTAAGAGATATGATCTCTTTTTTTTTTTTATGGAAAGGACAAGGCAAACGAGCGTTCGGGTCACCTGATGATAAGTGATTACCGCCGCCCACGACACCGTGCAACACCAGAGGAGCTACAGGTGCGTTGCCTGCCTGTAAGGTGGGTTGGGCGCCGGAGCCCGGCATTACCTGATGCGAAACGCAGTGGCATAAAGCCACTACTTAACGCCGGTTTTAAATGCCGGGGGTGGTAATGACCCGGTCGAGTCTGCCCATGCGTGTTGCCATTGCTGGCGACGTGACTCTACCACATGTAAAAGTCCTTAAACACACCACCACATGTAAAATCTCTTAAATATTTAAGGTAAAATAAACTGTGCGAACAGTATAATATTGACATATGCTTAAAAATTGAAATTTATGTCTACATCTAACTCCTAGGCTGCGATAAGTTTTGCGGTTCATATGAAGAATGTAAATAAAAAACAGTAATGTAAATGTACATAACAATAAAAAATGTTGGCTAGCAGAAACGCCCCTTCATCGAACTGCAAAACTTATTGAACAACCTATTTCAAGATCTTTTTGTATGATACTGCTTAGGAAGGAGATGATGACAGCGAAGATGTCACCTTAACAGGAATTTCTGAAAAAAAGCATTTGCAACTACTAAATCTGACTCTTATATTTTTTTATTAGCTTTATATATAATAGACAGTGTCTCAAGTAGCTTTAATTACCTATCAACTTTTAATATTATATCTCTTATGTTGATAGCCTAAAAATATATGTCATTTTTAAAAATTAAGTTATTTTACTTTCAACAGAAACGCTAGATTCCGATAAAATTGAAGATTTTAGATTTGAAAATTTTACCCTTTACAATTAAAATGACAAATTTTATTGTCAGTTATCGCTCTAATTATTATTACTTTGCTTTTTTTGACTATTTTGTCAATTAACAAAAAATGTTGACCACAATGATCCGAGCTTTTTTAATAATGTTACAGTGACCATAGAACATTATAAATACAAATTGCGAACATATTAAAAAGATTAAATGAAAAGAAAAGTTCAGAAAATGGAGGATATGTGATGTTACCTGTAGTACATCTATATTAAATTCTCCGCACACGATTAAAGATATATTGCTTGAACATATATATGTAGATAAATAAGATGACAATAAATAATATGGTATCATCAAGCTGGTCTAATGATGGAGCCAGGACCTCAATAGTAGACCTTTCAAAATTTTCTGGTTAATAACAAACCCGAGTGGTTTAGATCATTTTAATGTATTGCTTCGAGTACTTTCTATAGAACTTGTAGTACTTAGTATAAAAAAAGAGAGAGAGAGAGTTACTGTAGCGCCTGCGAAGAAAGCTTATATTTAGGCAAGGAGATAAATGTAATGAATTCCATTATTATATTAGGTAACTGATTAGTTTTCATGCTTAAATGAACCTAGATAATGCCCCAATTATCTTGTACAATCTAGCAAAGGAAAAACATGATAATATTATAAATTTATCTGACTTATTGGCTAATTAATTGCAAATCAGTAATTTAAATTGCTACGGTATAGAATTAAAGCACTGTCAATAGTGATGTGGTGTGCACTTGTTTTTCTGTTTACTGTGTCGTGGGTAAGAAATTTATTTATGTTTACCTATATTTAACACTTTTTACATTCGATAACCTTAAGAATAGAAAAAATCATTTGAATTGTGATATGTTTTGTGTCGTTGGTTTCTGGTCTTAATATTGTTATTTATTTCTAGGCATTCGCTCTTCCAGATTTAAGGGAAGTTGGCTATCCAGAAGATGTCCGAGGTAGCATCTATTTTTTTTCAGCTTCACGCTGTATCCCGTATATATCCTATCTCCGTTCCCATTAAGACATTTCCGTATCCCACTTTCCGCCGAATTCTTGAGGTATTGCGACTTGAGTGGTGGAACTCATCGCCGCGTCGTTACCAGAACGAAAAAATGTAAATATTAAATACTTCACTTCTTCGACTGGGGATCGAATCCACAACCGTCGTGTTTATAGTCACACGCTTGTTCCCCAGCGCCATGATAGCCTGAACAACGATTTAATTACAACAAATTGTTAAATTATTAATGTTAAATTATTTTACTTAATTTTTCATTTAACAGGTAGCTCCAGCAGAATTGTATCAGGATGGGAAGCGAGTGTAGGCCAAATTCCTTACCAACTGGCTCTGCGCATAGTTAATGTTAACGGTAGACTTAGATCGTGTGGTGGCTCCCTCGTCCATCACCGATGGGCTCTAACCGCTGGACATTGTATCGATTTGTTAGTATTTAATATTCTAGGATCTAAATAACTAGACAAGTGTATAATAATTAATACCTTGGTTTTTTGCGTTGTTTGAAAATTTGAAAACTACTTTGGTAATGTACTTGGGTACTTTGTTAATTTTGGTAATTATTGTTTATTACTTAATTTAAACAGACTGAAAAATCTAAAAAATATAAACAGCAAAAATATCTGTCGATTATATGAAAGTACAGATATTTGTTTTAGCGTTCACTCTGATAACGACGAAATTAATGTCTTTTTTATATTAAATTGTAATGTCTAAAATATTATTTTTATATTTGCAGTCAAAAAACAGTCGTAGTACGTGCCGGTACAGTAGAACTTACTCGACCTGGTATGGTATTCGAAGCCGTTGAGCATTTAACCTTCCCTACGTTTGTGGATGGTCTGCCATTCGTACAAATTGATGACATCGGATTAATCAAGCTGGATTACTTTGTCCCGTACTCGGGCAAGTTCATTTATTTTTCTAAAAATTAAAATGAAAACAGAGAAAGAGTTTCTAAAAAATATTCTCCGATGATGTAAAACTAAAAGTGTATTTTAAAAGTGCTAGTACAATATCATTTTCTTTATTTTGTATATTTACAGATACTATTCAGCCTATTAGGTTGCAACCAAGCGCCCACAAAGATAGAGACTACAGTGGGATTCATTTAATTGCTAGCGGGTGGGGCTTAAACTGGACCCAAAGTAAGACACAAATAAAATTTAGGATTTCCTATACAAAATTATACGAAACTAGAGGGCTCGCGCGGCTTCGCCCGCTTATTAGGAGTGAATTCAAAAAAAACCACGTTCAATGATATATTTTTAACAGTCTGAATTTAATTTTTTATAAAAATCGGTGGCAATTTAAAGATTTTTCCATATATACTTTCAACCCCTTATTTGAACCCTTAGGGGGTGAATTCTTAAAAACCATGAAACACGTGTTCAATGAAATATTTTTAAGAGTCTGAATTTCAAATTTTATAAAAATCGGTGCAGATTATTTTTTTTTTCCATACAAACTTTCAACCCCTATTTCATTCCTTTAGGGTTAAAATTTTTCAAATTCCCTTCTTAGTGGATGTCCAGAATATGAAAATAAACATCTGCCCAAATTTCACGTTTCTACCATCAGCGGTTAGGGCTCTGCGTGCGTCTTACCTCAGTCAGTCAGCACAAGTCCTTTTATATATATAGATTAATATGGAAAGACGTATTTCTGCTATTAAGACAGTTAATGGTGTCTTAGTTGCATTAATGAAACAGAGAAACGTCAGTACTGGTGCCGACGCTGATGCTATTACATAAGAAGAACGGAAGAAAGGCGTAAACGTGGAACGACTAATAACAAACGAAAGACTAAAGGCGGAAATAATAGCAAAAAAGATTTATGAAGCAAGAAAAGCTCGCGAAGACCTTGGAGGTCGATATAAGTACACTAAAATGGAGGGTGGTCACGTAAAAAGCTGATGATCAAAGTGGACGAGTAGAAAGAGGTATGCAGAGACCGCAGTGTTTGGCGCCCATTTCTTCTAGTTAAAGATGAAGCGTGTTGCTAAAAACAGTGTGCACTGTAATCCATGTAATTTCCTTATCTATCTATATATATAAAAGGATATGTACCTGACTGACTGAGGTAAGACGCACGCACAGCCGTAACCGCTGATGGTGGAAACGTGAAATTTGGAGAGATATTTCTTTTCATAATCTGGATTCCACTAAGAAGGGATTTTGAAATATTTTAACCTTAAAAGGATGAAATAGGGATTGAAGTTTGTATGGATTTTATTTTAAATCAGCACCGATTTTTATAAAATTTGAAATTCAGATTCTTAAAAATATTTCATTGAACACGTGTTTCATGGTTTTTTAAAATTTGGGCTGAATTTTAAAAAACTTAAGGGTTCAAATAAGGGGTTGAAAGTTTATATGGAAAAATCTTTAAATTGCCACCGATTTTTATAAAAATTTAAATACAGACTTTGTGGATTTTTTTTAAATTCGGGGGGTTCTAAGGGCACCCTTAGGAGTCTAAGGGTGCAAATAAGCGGGCGAAGCTGCGCGCGTCCACTAGTAATATATAAACGGCACGTGTTGAAAAATCCAAAGAAAGAAAAAATTAAGATGCACCCTTTATATTTACAGAATTTTCTGCGTTAGCCATATTTATACTCATTTATGTAAATTGAAATTGTAAAAATTCACTTCTAAATAGTAATTACATAAAGCACGTTTAAAATTTAATAATTTTTTCTTTAGACCAGGGTGGTGTCGCCACAGAGGCTCTAAATTGGGTTAATTTAGTTGGAGAGTCCAACGAAAATTGTCTAAGGATTTACAACTACAGTAGGATCATAGTGGAGTCTACAATATGCGCCGGTCCATACAATGTTTCAAGTCAATCGACATGTGATGTAAGCATTTTTTTATTTTCTACATTCAGTGCAATTATAGCATTAACTATGGTTACGTTTATACGTAATATACGTATAATAAGGAATTTTTAAATAATAAGTTAAGAATAGTTAATATAAGTATTTGAAATATATGGGTAGGCAGAGGGAACCTATGAAAATAGTGCTAAGACAATCCATCATATAATTTATTTTATATTATTAAATGTAATATTTAAAAGTTTTATTTATTTAAATATAATATATTTATATTCTAATTTTATAATACGTTCTACTTTACTTTATTGATATCCATAAATCGTTAGCTCAATTCAGGCTCTAAGGATCATTAAATAATGAATTAGTTAAAAAAAATATATTAAATTAGCTTCACGCTGTATCCAGCATACAGCAGGGTAGGCAGAGGGAACCTAGTGTTACCCACTTGCTGCCGAATTCTGGAGGCTGAAGAAATGGAAATATAAATTTAAGTAAATATTCCATCTCCTCGAGTGGGGATCGAACCCACAACCAATCGGTTTTACGGTCACACTTTGTGCCACTGCGCCACGATTGGCCTCAGACTGGAATGAATTAGTTGTATCTAATATATTATTAATTAGATTTAATATTATTTATTGACAATAATATTAAATCAACATAATAATATATTAATATTATGCTTGTGCTATGAGCTCGTGGAGTTGTTTTGATGACATTAAGCGACCAGTGAAGAACAAGTTTCATACACTTATAAAACTATGAAATAGAACCAATTAACCAAATTCTGAATAGTGATATACGGTTAAACTTATATATATTTTTTAAAGTATTAACTATTGCAACAGGGTGACAGTGGAGGCCCCCTGGTGATGATAGACGAAGATGGTAAACCAACTTTGGTAGGCGTCGTCTCGTTTGTGTCCAACACTGGGTGCCACACACCTTATCCTGCTGGTAGGCTATGAACTAATATTAACATTTTTTTTTTCAGCTTTAAACTTTATCCCGCACACGGCAGGGTAGGCAGAGCGAACCTTGTGTTACGTTTTGTCTTGACACCAGAGCGAAGAAATGGAAATATAAATTTAGTAAATATTTCATTTTCTCGAGTGGGGATCGAACCCACAACCAGTCGGTTTTATAGTCACACCTTGTGCCCCTGCGCCACGACTGGCCTTGACAAAATAACCAAAATGTTTAATGTTGACGCTACATTGTATGTACATATATGTTAGGTATGTGAAACGTTTGACCGATCAGCATGGAGATCTATAGGGATCAGTAGTAGGGATCAGCAGAGGCAGTGAAAACGCTGATGTTAATCATAGCATTGATATCATCATCAGATGATTATGTGTATATATGAGGCTATCCTGACTCAGTGGTCCACTCCCCAACAGTGCATATTGTATTTCACTTGTTTATATTTGTTCGGGCTTGTGTTTCTCGGTCGGTTTGTTTTAAGCTTCATGATTCAGTAATAGCAAGATGACCAAGCAGAACCTAATAGCAGACTCCGGTCCCCACATTTTTTAGGCCGAAATCGAAATATTGTAGTTTGAGTGACGAATTCAATGAAATATTGAGTTTTGAATGGCTGGTTTTGTCTTGAAAATAATTGATTGCAGCAATTTAATACTCAACCATTGTGTTTACAATGAGACGCTGTCTTACTGCTTCACGGCCTCAAATAAAAAAAACATAAGAACAGATTGGCAACATATTTACATAGGAATCCAACTTAAATAGTCTATTGCAGCATAATTTAAAATATGATATTTTTCTATTTTATCGTCCTACATTTGTCATAATTTTACTAAAATATTGGTTTTTTTTTCAGGTTTTATCCGTACAGGGCACTATCATGATTGGATTTATGAAGTAACAGGAATCGATTTTGATTGGGACCCAGAATCGATCAAAGAGAATGAAAATTAAAATAAAAAAATGTATTTATATCAAAATTAAATTATACAACCTTAAATTTTTATATGCTCTATAAAAATTATGCCCTTGTAAGTTTATAGAAATTAAAATAGCTTTCTTTTAATTTTCATTAAATTTATTATTATTGTTAAAAAATGTTTTATTTCTCATCATGTTTTTTAATACATTTGTTTCAATAAACATATTATATTCTAAACAAACTAGTACTTAGGTGCACTACAAAAGCTGGTTGAGGTCTTTGACAGTAGTAGTAGTAAGGAGAAACAGCAGCGTATGCTGAGGTAGAAGAAACAAATGTTATTTTCTATATCACGGGTTACAAATCTTACGTCGAAGCGCAGAGGTACAAAGTGTGACTGACTGTAAATGCGACTAGTGTTGGGTTCGATCCCCACTCGAGGAGGGAATTAAAACATGACTCATATGCGTTAAATGCAAGTTACACTAATGGTTACTTTCGATTTAATCTTATGTTTGATTAACTACATTTTTATATTATTTATTTATCATCTGGAAAATCCTTCCACAGGGTAGTGACAAATTTGCCTGCTTGACTGTTTGAATCCATTTTTGTCTGTTTTTTTTTATTTAAACGTATTAAAATTCAGTGACCAAGTACAATCCGAGTTGAACTTTATTGATACACTAACGCCCAATATTAATAACCTATCTCCAACGTCAATCTTAGATTGTTACATATATTTATCCAATCTCTATCCAATCTCTAGATAGGATAGATATATGAAATAATCTAAGATTGACGTTGGAGACAGGTTATTAATATTGGGCGTAAAACGAAAACCGATCATTTGTGAGCTGCAAGGTGAGCCCTGTCAAATTCCCTGATTTCTAGAACTACCTAGTTACGATCACTAGTCTTTAAAAAATATGCCGTTACATCTTAAAGACAAATCTTATTAAGCAAAAACAATAAACACGCCTTAACGCACGATTGGGAATCAATCGTCTCTATATGTAATCCTTGGATCTTTCTCGTTTGACATATCTATTCTAAAAGTTATTACATATTTTCTTAAGACAAATATTTTTTGTTATATTTATTTTAAAATAAAAATATTATAATACAACATGTTAAGTATATAATAAATTAATTAAAAAAAAATGTTTGAAATATATATTAAAAAAGTGACAGCTTAGGTTGTATTCTATACAGCTTTATGATTATACTTACGAAAAGACATAGACACAAGAATATTTCTTTTTTTTTATATAATACTATTGAATAATCTTACAATACGTTGTTTTAATAAATAAAAAACAATGGATAGAATAATAACCTGACCGCACTTTTAATTTGTGTCAAGCGTACTCACAAAGAAAAGTAAAAATAGGAGCAAGAATCTGTCATACGGCGCCGTATTGCAGTGGTTGGTGCGCGCATGCGTGTGGGTGCTGTCAGTGTTGAAAATTCTGTTTCCATTTAAAAGGAACATATTAATATGTATGTATTTATTTGTTTGCTTGAGAAAATTATTGAAGATATATCAATATTTTTGTTTTTATTGTATTGGTTTTATTTATTCTCTATACTTCACAATATTAGTAAATAAATCACTTTAATCACACGCATTACAGAAATACTATACGGAAAATCTAAAGGTGCTTAGTTCAGTTTAACCAATAAAAAATATTTGAACCAAACATACAACTTATTATACAGTTATATACTTTTCAATATCTTAAATGTAACGTAAAAACAATGCGAAAAGAAAACAAGTGTTTTATAAGATATTAAAGTGATACTCTTTCTTCTTTATCTTATGTTATTTTGTTTAGTATCACACTGTACCCCGAAGAACGCTATCTATTATTAAAAAAGTATATCAATTTAAAGTATGTTGTTCGACAAAATTCTTCCTAAAAGAGTTATTTTATACAACTGCTTTATTGAATTGGTTAAATCTTTACTTTTCAACGTTTTGTTGTTTGATATTGTTTGTAAATTATCATTTGTATGATGACAGATAAACTGCCGATTGTATGATTATAAAATAGACCGAGATTTACGATTCTCCAATGAAAGTTGGCACCTTCTCAGGCATCCACGTATTTCAACAAATACTGTACAGAGAATGTTTTTGATTAAGCACAATCAATAAAAAATGGAAAAATTTTAAATACGTACACATGGGTATACAACTTACAAATTGTATAATACAGTCCTATACTTTTCGATATCTTAAGCGTAACGTAAAGATAATACGCAGAAATAACAAGTATTTTGTGAGATATTACAATAATACTTTTTACCTTATGATATTTTATTTAGTTTCACTCTATACGCCGAAGAACAGAATCTAGTGTTAAAACGATCTACTCTTTCAACCCCAATTAACAACTGATTTCCTCGAGTGGAAATCGAACCGACGCGACGCCTCCGCTCCCCGTTTACCGTTAGATGGTGTGCCGATGTCCTATGATTGTGTCAAACAATCTTAATACCCTAGGATTTTCATAAACATTTAAAAATATATATATACTTTTTGGCATTGATATTATCATTGTTTTGTAAAAATTAAAAAAAGTGTTTGTTACTACATAATAACAATTAAAATAAAACAAATTTATTTAACCCACATATTAAATTTCCCATCAATCAAGGTAAACACTTACACCTGGCAACACAGGCACGTCGTTTGGCGCGCGCGCGAAATAACCCCTCAAATAATGATGGCGGCCGGTCGCGCGCGCCTCGCGTACTGAATATTCACATTCCCCGTATAAATAAATTAGTGTTGTAATAATAATGTTATTATTTTAGTTAGGCGGCGGATATTATTGTGAATTGTGGTTCAATTTTGTGTGCATGAGTGGTCAAAATGGATTGTTGGGCAGTGCGCGGGACGAGGGACGCCATACACCGGCCAGCACGGAACAGCTAACGTTAGTACGATTTAATACTGTCTTTTTAAATGAAAGTATGATGGGAAGTAAATCGCAGGTTCACAGGTCATCAGGTTCCGCCATCCATCAATCAATGTCTGTTATTAGGGAGGGATATGGAGAATCGAGTGTCTTTATACTAGCTTCTCTTTTCTTATCACGTTGAATGAAAAAGATGCGTACAAAATTAAAAAAAGCTGCTATAATTTTTAAATCTAATACACAAGAGTTTTGAAAAATCTACGATATTTCTAAAAACATACCACCACACCTCTATGTATGGCATGTGAAATCGATTATTTCTAATATTATATTTTTTATCTAAAAAAGCTATTAAAAACAGTGTCAATAATTAAAAAGTTATTAACTTAAATATTTATAAAGACATAATTTTTTTTTACGTCATCATAAAATAATCAAAGCATTTATATAACGTATACTATAGTAGGCAATTAACTATTATTTCATTAAAATGTAAATTAAAATAGCTAAGAATTCAATAAAATCTATATAATAACGATTATTATTATTATTTCATATCGTTATATATAAAAATAAAAGTATTTTCTTTCTAAATGATTGACATACTCGAACAAGTTACAACGCATAGTCAAAACTACGCAGTATAAAAACATAAATTTAATATGTAATTTCCTTGAGGAGTGGAGAGGAAAAATAAGGGAGGATTCTCCAAAAATCTATTGGTGATGTTTCGGATTACGACTCGTTTATTTATAAAATTGAATATTTTTTCTAAATTGATCATAATATTTTTTTTTAGCTTTACATTGTATCCCGAACGTAGCGGTGTATGAAAAGGTAACCTGGGAACCTAATGTTAAGACACTTCGTTTCCTCTACTTAATCTGCTATGTGCGGGATAAAACTTGAAGATTTTAAAAATAAATTATAAAACAAGCAACACCAGGTCTTTCTACTAGTTGATGTATACACGTGGAACAACACACCAACATTTGATATAAATCTATATCACGTATAGCGAAGCCTTATAATTAATTGGTGATTCGATATAATGTAGGGTTTCTATGAAATACAAAGCCATTTTAAAGTTCCAACCCTTATTTGTCATCCCCTAACAGTCTAATCTTTTATTTCTGCTTAATCGGTATTCAAGGTATTTACGTAACATATCTACATTGATATACATATATACATTGATGTTTATTCTACACATGGCAGGTAGGCGGAGGACACTGGTGGACCTAGTGTCCAAACACTCCGTTTTTATCAAGACAATTCTGACCCCCACTCTCCGCCGCATTCTCAAGGCATTCTGGGGTCGCATTTGCAGTTGCACGCTTATGCCCAGGGCTTCGACGGCTTCAATTTTATTTCTTATAAAGTAATAATTAGATAATTATACCAGAAAATATACCTTGTATAGGTATACATAATCTAAGGCCGGTCGTGGTGCAGAGGCACAAAGTGTGACTGTAAAATCAACTCGTTGTGGGTTCGATCCCCACTCGAGGAAGTGAAATATTTATTTACATTTATATTTTCTTTTCTTCGCTCTGGTGTCGAGACAAAGCGCGGCGCTGAGTTCCGCCACTCAGCACGCAATGCCTCCAGAATTCGGCGGAAAGTGGGGAATGGAGTACCCTACCCTGCTGTGTGCGGGATACAGCGTGAAGCTGATTTTAATAATTAGTTAATTATACCAGAAAATGTAACTATACAATACATAATTCAAAAGCATTATTACTGTCACAGCAATAAAATGACAAGTAAAGACACTTTGGCTCTAGACGATATCTCAGCATTTTATGATGAGAATTTCCTGCAAGTTATTTGTTTTGTTGTTGATTTCTGACGTATTGCTTAAGGTTTTAAGAATAAAAACAATTTTCACATAATAAAAATAAATTATTATTATTTTTTAGCATTTTTAAAGTGTTAATCCACACTTAGGAAAGAGAAATACTTATTTAGAAAACGTATAAAAATTTGAACGTTGCGGGATTCGAACCTCTTTTTAAGTAAGTACTTTTCTTTTCTAAGTGTGGAGTAACACTTTAAAAATGTAAAAAAAATAATAATAAATAGCATTCTCTCTTGCCAAACTATAATTCTTAGTAATTATCTTTGGATAGCGGAAATTTGTAAAAATCTCCCTATAGAAATGCTATCAACATATATAAGTTGTATCAACAGTATAAAATTTGCGACGTAGCTTGATAAGGACCTATGAATTAGTGGTCAGAGCGCCTGATCGGTTTCCAGGAGGCGCGGATTCGAGTCTTGCTGCGTTCAATTTTTCATACGTTTTCTAAATAAGTAAATGTAGCAGAGTGTAGAGAGCGTTGTATGATCGTCTTCATTTAGGATATTTATTTAGTTCATCTTCGCTTAGGATATTTAGTTCATCACTACGCCCTCGTGTCTGTCTATATTAACGATCGATGTGGATTTGTTTAATTCTACAGGAACGCGGAGGTATATATGTACATCATTTTAAAAGGAACATCGTTTGTTCTTTAAATTTCTTCTTGAAGACTCAAAAGCAAAATATTTTTTTTACCTTTTTAGAGGTTTCAGAAAGAAAAATATTTTTTCTGAAAACATATAAAAATTGAAACCGCGCCTCTTGGAAACCGTCCAAGCGGTCTGTCCACTGAACCTTACGTATATACCTAACGTAGCGCTGTGATATTAACTCATATATAACTATAGGTAAATACATCAGGATTATATATTTTAATTTACCAGGTTTTTCTTATTTTAAATCAATTTAAGCACACGAAATATAACAATAATCATCACTACTATAGTTAACTACAAAACTAATAAAACAACTATTATTAAAGTTAACTAAATAACGTCAGAAATTGGGGAACTAACTTAAGTATCAGCAGATTCATTACCTACAGAGCATTGTGAGCGATCAATATATGGATAGCCAAAATTTTAGCTCATCCAATATAACATTTGAGGCCAGTAGTGGCGCAGGGGCACAAAGTGTGACTATAAAACCGGCTGGATGTGGGTGCGATCCCTACTCGAGGAGATAATAGAAGAAATATTTACTTAAATTTATATTTCCGTTTCTTTGCTTTGGTGTCGAGGCAAAGCGCGGCGTTGAATTCTGCCCCTCAACACGCAATGTCTCCAGAATTCGGCAGAAGGTGGGGAACGGTGTGTCTTAACACTAGGTTCCCTCTGCCTACCCTGCTGTGTGCGGGATACAGCGTGAAGCTAATTTATTTATTTTTTCATCATTGCTTTAGGTTCTATTACATTAACATAGGCCTCTAATAACGTATTTTGTTAAACGTCTTCTATACACATACACCAATACTTTACGATTTTTAAAAGTATAGATAAATCTATTTTCGTTGAAGTGTGTAGGTGTGAGAAAAATACTCCACGCCGACTAATTGGCAGGACACTTCGGTCAACACGAGGATGTACGAAACTGGTCTTGTCCGGTGTTTTTGATGGCCCAACTCATTTGAATTATAAACAGGATAGCGTTAAGTGTGTTGCTATAAATCCACTTAATCACAGTATTGAAGCCGTGGTAACGACTTGGGACGGTTCTGGAGTACTGGATGATTTTGGGCTTTAATTCTATTAAGGATAACATTTTTAATCCTGTTAATTCTATTAAGGATAAGGAGATTTAAGAGAAGAAATTAAAAAAGGCATAAAAATTAATTTATAAAAAAAAAAAATGAAAAAATATGACCTATTTCTATTATTATTTACTTTAATTTATATTTCCATTTCTTCGCTCTGGTGTCGAGGCTAAGCGCGGCGTTGAGTTCCGCCACTCAACACGCAATGCTTCCAGAATTCGGGAGAAAGTGGGGAACGATGTGTCTTAACACTAGGTTCCCTCTGCCTACCCTGCTGTGTGCGGGATACAGCGTGAAGCTGATTTTTTTTCTAAAAATTTTATATTTCCTGCTCTTTTTATGGCATATGCGTAAAACAAGTGTCATATATTCCTGGTTTTCCGCAATAGTGATTTGGTGCGCTAGTTAATTGGGCACACGTACGATGGATCCATATTATGGTTGTTTCTCCATTATTTTTATTATTAAATAGTTTATATGTATATAATATATAACTTTTGTAAATTTATAAAGTATCAGAAAAAGGAAAGATTTTTTTTTTAGAATACGTATTAAATTTTAAATATAAGCGGGATTTGAACCCGCGCCTTTTGCGAACCATTCAAGCGCTATGGCCACTGAGCCATACGCCATCAAGCTACGTCGAAATTCTTACACAAGCGCTTACAACTTAATTATGTTGTTGTTTAAAATTTTATTATGTTCAAAATTTTATGTTTTCTATAAATAATATAACTTTATGAGAGTTACCATACTGAAAATTTGATCAACGATACCGACACACTCTAAGCTAGATTTAAAATTTAAAATCTTGATAATATAAATAAAACATGATAGCAAAATACAGATTTTTTTAGGCTTCACGCTGTATCGAAAGTTAAATTGGAGATAGAAACTACAAGAGTCTAACTGTGTAAAGAACGGTCCTGAACGGCCCTGAAGTTTGATTTTCTGAAATTTTGCGCATTGTTAACTCTGAAAGAAAACATTCATAAGTAAGAAAAATCCTACTTGAACTGAGTGTCTTAACACTAAATTCCCTTGGCCTACCCAGCTGTGTACGGGATACAGTGTGAAGTTGATTTATTTAAGAAAAATCTTAAAATCATATCCGCACAGTCGTCTAAAGTTTCACGGCGGCCATGACTTGTTGACCGTACTACACTACGCTACAGTAGCGGCTTGAAAACATCAATAAGATAATTGGCCGTTTAAATTACCTTATTGCATCGCAAAAACATAATAACGAAATAAATAGGTAAAAACATAAAAACGTAATCTTGTGTTGATTCATTATGAAATGAATCACTTATTATTCCTCTGTTGAGAATTTTTCTTAGTCACTAAGTCCGAGCACTAATAAAATGATTAAATACATCTTAAATAGATATGACACTACATTTATATTGTTGTTTGCACTCAACACGCAACGCAGTCGGCGGAAAATGGGAAGTGGAACGGAGTATCTTAACACTAGGTTCACAGGTTCCCTCTACCTATCCTGCTATATGCATATTATTACTAAGAATTATCATCTGGCAAGAGACAATGCTATGTATTAAATACTTTTACCATTTTTAAAGTGTTATTCTACAATTAGGAAAAAAAATTATTTATTTTAGAAAACGTATAAAAATTTGAACGTAGCGGGACTCGAACAAGCGCCTCCTGAAAACCGACCAGGCGCTCTGACTACTAAGCCATACGTTCTCATCAAGCTACGTCGAAATTTTTATACGCTTGTTACAACTTATTTATGTTGTTAGCATCTCTGTAGGGAGATTTTTACAAATTTCATACGTTTTCTAACATAAGATTTTTTCTTTCCTAAGTGTGGAATAACACTTTAAAAATGTTAAAAAAAATCAAATTTCCGCTACACAAAGATATTAGAATTATGATTTAGTTAGAAAGGAGGCTATTTACTAAAAAATATTTATTTTTTTAAAGTGTTATTCTACACTTAGGCTTTGCTAGCAACAAAATAAATTGTAACAATTATATAAGGGTTTCCAAGAGACGCGGGTTCAAATCCCGCTACGTTCAAATTTTCTAAAAAGTATTTTTATTTCCTAATTATAGAATAACACTTAAAGATGTAAAATATATTCTACACTAATTTATATTATTTGTATAGTTGAGGCCAGTCGTGGCGCAGCGGCACGAAGTGTGACTGTAACATCGACTGGTTGTGGGTACGATCCCACTCGAGGAGATGAAATATTAACCTTAATTTATATTTCCATTTTCTTTTCTTCGCTTTGGTGTCGAGGCTGAGCGCGGCGTTGAGCTCAGCCACTCAACACGCAATACCTTCAGAATTCGGCAGAAAGTGGGGAACCGAGAGTCTTAACACTAGGTTCCCTCTGCCTACCCTGCTGTGTACGGGATACAGCGTGAAGTTGTATAGTTAACGTTGATGAAATTGGCTATTACATTGCAGCAGCCTGTATTGATTGATGCATGAATCTGTTTATAATACCTACTGTATTACGTAGGTACTGTAGACAGGCCCAGTGTCTAATATTCTATTAGATTTTCGTTGTTATAATTTAAAATTATAAATTATTAATAAAAGTAAGGCCGTCGTGGCGCAGGGGCACAAGCGTGTGACAGTAAATGCGACGGCTGTGGTTTTGATTTCTACTTGGGAGAAAGAAAAAATCAATATTTTCATTTACTTGCTGTGGTAACGAAGGAAAGCGCGGCGTTGAGTACCGCTGAGTTTTCGAGATTTTGACGGAAAGCGGGGAGTGGTAACGGAGTGTCTTAACCCACCTAGGGTACCCTGATATGCGCATATAAAAAACATACGTATTTATATGTGGCATCATGGCACAGTGGGATATTACAAATACAGAAAATTTTAGACTATAAACGCGGTGGTTGTGAGTTACCATTACTATTTTAATTTTTCCATTTTAGCAAGACAAACCGCGACGATGCCTCTTTACTTTTGAATTGTAATAGAAAACGAAGAACAGGGTCTTGACAATAGGTTTTTAATCTAATTTTAACTGTCTAAACAACACATTCAAAAGAAAAACGTTTTAAACACCAGCGAATAAAAATAAGTGTATTCTCTCTCTATCTCTTTGGAGATTTTCTTGGTAAAAGCTAAATATTCCTACAAGTTCACAATAGAAGTTGTATTTTGCAGTTGCCGGATCTAAATGCATTAATTGGCCAGAGCGCTTAGTCGTGTTGTCTGAAAGTGCTGTTTTCATGTCCCGCTGCGTTTGTAATTTTATATATTATGTAAGTTGTTCCTTGCTCACTTATTAGTAAATAGAGATTGAAAATAAAATTTACATGACGTAAATTTTATTTTCAATCTTAGCTTATCAAAATAATTAATAAAAAACCGGCTCGGTTCGAATTGGACTTGTCCAGTATTTCAGGATTTCTCGAGTGGATATCACTCTCTTTGTAGGAAGTTAACTTGAAATATTAGTTTGCAATGTTTTTTTTTATTAAAATACCTATAATCTAATGTAATCTAATCTAGCTTCACACTGTATTAATAGCGCGGTCGTCAAAGAGAACGAAGCGTCAACCGCTTCGGTCCCTGCCCACTCTTTCGCCTCGGCCACTGTCATGAATCTCTTCAAACATGCCCATCCAGTATCTTCGATACTGTGTTTTCGGAGGTCATAATTTTTCCGCATTTGGCCAAGGGGGGGGGGGATCTGATCCATACACCCTCTTCCAGGTCTAAAGCCTCCTTGGGCTTCCCACCATAGCCTTTCAGATGTCTCTTGCATTCTTCTTGCTAATATTTTAGCATAAACTTTACAACCCAAACTGATAGTCTATGAGCAGTCTATCTGTGAACCTTTGCCAGATGATTGGCATCTGCGACCTCCCCCGATTTCCAGCATAAATAAATTGCACAAAAACCAGAACAAGTCCAAGACGCGTGGCCCACCATATTTGTTCATCTCGGCAGTAACTCCATCTGCTCCCGCTGCCTTACCATATTTCAGACTTCGTATTGCACTTTCAATTTCTTTTATACTGATTTCGCCATTGACTACAAAAAACTTAAGACTCAGCGTTTCGCTGTTACTTAAGACTGAGACGTCATCACATTTATATATCTCCTTGTAAAATTCCATCCATCGCCGCAAAGCGTGTGTTTGTTCTGTAAGAATTTCACCTTCCTTCGTAGGCACCCCTTTCATTCTACAGGTTAGCGAGCAACCTCGAAAAACAACTCGCCATAAAAGCTTCGTGTTTTCCCTGAAGTTGTTCGTTAACCTTTCATCTCTTTCATTCTCTGCTTTTCCACGCTTCATCCTTATTAGTACTTTCGTTTGGTGCTTTTGCAGCTTATAGACTTCCTTTTTTATATCTCTCATACTTACCTGAGGCTTTATAATCCTGCCATGTTTTCTTCTAAGTTTCTACTGCATCTTGCACTTCATCATCCCACCATTCGTCGCGCTTTTTGCTAAAACCTCTTTTCCCTTTATCATATACCCCTGCCGCTGCCTCCTTCATACAATCCCTAAGATTCTGTCAGCATACTTTAATATTTTCATTAGATTCGCTGCTGTCTAGCTTCTTGGAAACTCTTTCTTGATATACCTCTCTAATCGGTGGATCTTGAAGCTTCCAACTTCTTATGCGGTAATTCAATTCCAAGTTTGGACACTTTCTGTAGCTGCACCACCTTGCGAATAGACTCCTTATTCTAGTAACGACTAGATTGTGGTCTGTTCCCATATCAGTGCCCCTAAATACTCATTTGTCCATAACTTGGCTTCGAATACGCTGATCCACTAGGAACGAATCAATCATACTTTTCCCTTCCATTTCCTTCCATGAATTTGTTTGTGGTGGATCATCGTGTTTGCCGATACTGGCACATACGCCGGTACCAAGAATACCTTAAGATCTTATTATCCCCAGCTTGAAGCCGACCCAAAGCAGTCTCAGGTTGATCACCTCGTATTCTACCGCTGCACTAACAATAATACACCTACACCTTGACAGCTCAGAGAGCGAACGAGCGCACGAACTACAGAAAGCGACCCGACTGCCCGGTAAAGCGGTCGTGTCATTGCCCTTTCGTTTGGTCTCAGTCACATAAACGACATCCAAATCTTTATCATCCATCACATCTAATAGTTCATTCATCTGCAAAAAGCGAGGCGTTGAATTCCGCCACTTAACACGCAATTTCTCCAGAATTCAATAGAAAGTGTGGAGCGGGGTTTTTTAAGACTACTAAACCTTCTGCCTCCTTCTGCCTACATGTGGGATACAGCGTGAAGCTGTAAAAACATTTAAGTGGTGAATAAGTTTTATCGACTGTTTAAATCGACTACAAGAAGTTGCAACCAAGCCGAGATAAAATAAAATGAGAAATTCAAGCAAAGTGGGAAAAACTTTTGTAAATTCAATAAAACTAGTACAAAATCTTGAATTTGGCCTCGAACTATCGTGCCCAGAAAGTACTGCTAAACAATTGCCTTATAAGCAAAAAATTATATTATTTGTAAAAAAGCTGAGTTTTCCTGCATAGCAGGTTCTCCACTTTCTACTCTATTTTTAAAACACTGTCTGGCAGACAGAGTGGGAAAGTTTTGCCAAATGAGAATCGAACCCACAATTGCCCAACTGCGTTACGACGGCCTTGTAAATAAATTGTTATATCTGTTATAAACTTCTATTATGCATCAATATTTCTTTTTTAACTTCCCTACTCTGCTACATGCGGGTTACGGCATAAATACAGCATGTGCGGGATATAGCGAAAAGCTGAAGAAAAAAGAAAAATATCCAGCTTTTAATTAAAAACCACGAAAAAAGTACACCAATTGTTTAGGATTTTTTTTTTATTGTAATTTGGCGTACACCCATTCATTTTTTGTAAGCTTGTAATTTTATTTTACACAATCACCCTTTATTTGAGCTTTGTAAATAATTACATTGTATAGCATTCATTCGATCAAAAGTGCTTCTTATAAATATAAAGCAAACATTTTGATTATGTTGTTTTAAGGGAATGAATTTACCCATTCTCTCTGCATTGATTAAAATATTATATATACTTGTGGAATCTCCCACTATCTCGTTAAGAATCTTCCACTTTTCGCCTTATTTTCAATGCCTCACTTACGCTTAATTTGCTCTTTCGAGTTATCACTATATTATAACGACCTTTTTTTGTATTTTACTTATTATTTTTTATCTTGTAACTAATAAATAAATTATTAATTTGTTTTTTTTATGATTATTATAGTAATAAATCAACGATCAAGGTAACAAATGTTAATAAAATAAATAGAAATAACTGCGTCGAAACCTGTTTAAATGATAAAGGATATAAATAATAATAATACTTTTGCCTTTGACTCAGATCAAACACCATACAATTACACATTTCAGAAGTTACAAATAACAAATATATATATTTATTTGCTGTATTTGACCGTAGCGTTTGGCGTTTCGATTTCTCTGACTATCCCGTTAGGGTTACAGCGTGAAGCTAGATTAGATTAGATTAGATTAGATATTTAAATTTATTCTAATACCTGTTTATTTTTTATTTATAATTTGTCTCTTCATGTAGACTCGTTTGTCAATCGACAAAGGCTTTCTTCCACCTTTTCCATTATGTAATTTCTAGAGCGACTTTGTTCCACATAAGTGTTGCAACTTGTCTGATGTCGTCATTGCATATTTTCTGCGGTCTGCCTCTCTTTCTTTTACCTTCTCTGGAGTATCATCCTGTCGCTTTCTTTCTCTATTTGTCCTGACCTCATGTGCCTAGAGAAATTTCCATTTAAGTCTACTGATTTTAAGTGTTACATCTTGTGTTTTAGTTTGTTCTTAATGACCAAGTTTTTTATTTTATCCGATTATTTCAATTTGAATTTGATTTGACATCCATATGATCTCTTATCTCTCTCTCTCTCTACTGTTCTCTCGTCTCTTTTTTACCGTACAATCCCTTCGTGTGTTCTCCATACAATGTAACATTGGCGATGTGATTAATACTCAACTACCACGCTCGAAACGCCATAAACTAAAAACTAACCTGAACTGACATCCGTATGCATGGACGGGTAAACATCAGGATTTAAATAGTTTGTTTTTTTGTTTATATGTTTTTTTTTGTATTTGATAGCATCTTTTAAGCTCCAGTATATTTACCAAGCGTTTGTAATTCTTCTCTCCATTTCTTTAAGCAATATCCTTCTCTGATACTTTTTCTATTCTGAAAGGCTTACCTTTTTTCTATTTGTGAGCTTTCTACCCTTCTTATAAGAAGTTGAAAAAAACAATCATGACATATTTTATAAACGAGACGATTGTGGGATCGATTGCCACTCGGAGAATGATTTTTTTTTTATTAATATTTTTGTTCTGGTAACGACGCAGTACGCGGCGTTGATTTACGCTATACAACACGCAATACCTCGAATATTTACACTAACTTCCCTCCCTCCGCCTATCCTGCTGTATGCGAGATACAGTGAAAAGCTGATTTATTTGATTTTATAAACCACTGCTGTTGATATAAACTAAATATAAATGATTATTTTGATAGCGCCAATACAGTGATGACTAATTAATGACGTTCCAGAATAAAATATTTATAGTAGGTCTATTTATATATGATATCTATATTATACCTAATATTAAACAGTCGTTTGTAAGACAGTGCGGTTTTGCCAAAAAAAGTATTTAGTTAAACGACATGGGCGTAAGTTCGATTACAAATAGGGAAAATACGGAGAAGCGAGAAGAAGAAGAGCGGAGAACGAAGACTCTTAATTCATATTTATTAATTAGCATTAACTCTCTACCCGAATTCGGACACTGCATTGGACAATATCAACAAAAATATATTAATTGATTGAACAACATTACGCTAAAATCTATAATAAAATCCTTTTTGAGGCTGTCCTAGTATTGTGGGTCAGTAAACGTAATGTTTGTGGGTTCGACCCTCAATCGGGAGAATGATTATATTCATTTTCAATGTCTCTTCTCTTCTAATAGACTAACGCCCAGTATTAATAACCTATTTCCAACGTCAATCTTAGATTGTTTCATATATCTATCCAATCTAGAGATTGGATAGATATATGAAACAATCTAAGATTGACGTTGGAGATAGGTTATTAATACTGGGCGTAAATCATGGCGTTGACTTCCGTTACTCAGCACGCAATATCTTGAAAATTGGGCAGATGTTGAGGAACGGAGGGACTTAACACTGGATTCCCTCTATTTAACCTGCAATGCCGGAAAGTTTTTATGTACATTCATACAAGTCTGGTGAAATACAAGACAATCTGTCTCTTTCGTTTCACTTATCGACGTTCTCGCAAAACTTTACATAGAATATTCAACATTTTTATTTGTGTTAGTAAGGTTTACTACAAGTACGAAGTATCACTTTGGATTTACTCTCTAAATAGTGTGACTATACATGTACTCTTAAGTAAACGAAAAGAAGGAATTAAGCACCATCACGCCTTTTCTCGCATAGCAGGATAATGTATTAAGATATCACGTTCCTAATATTCATAACTATTTTCGAGACATTAGGTATCGAATGGCGGATTGTATTACTGCGTATTGTCTACCAGAGCGAGGAAGTAAAAAGAGAGGTGCTTTTTTTTTCAGCTTCGTTCTGTATTCTACATATAACAGGTTAGGCAGAGGTAACCCAGTGGTAAGACACTCTATTCCCATTAAGACTTTCTTTCTCCACTTTCCGTAGAAATCTAGAGGCATTGCGTATTAAGTGGCGAAACTTAACACCGCGGTTTGTTTCGTTACCAAAGCAAGAAAATAAAACTATTAAATATTCCATTTCCTCGAGTGGGAATTGAAACCACACCCTTGTGCCAATACTGGCCTCAATCCTTGTTTCAAAATAAACCAAATTCTATGGAAACATCCAGAAGCTTCACTAATGTTTAGATAAATTAAAAGAATTTATATATTAAAATTCTGAAGGCGAAGTGTTCGAAGCGTGTGGTTATTGAATTGTCACACCGTTGGCTGACAGCCAAGCGCTCTGACGTAGAACTACGTCACGCCTACGTTGGTCTGTTTCGGGGAGTCGATATTCTAGCGGTTATGGGGAAATGTCTTGTAATAAGACTTGAATTGAACAAAAGCTGGTTATCTCTTGTTATTTGGCCAGTTGTGGCGCAGGTTCTGACTGTTTGTGGGACGCGATAGGTTGTGTGTTCGATTCCTATTCGAGGAAATTAAATATTTAATATTTTCATTTCTTCGCTCTGGTGTTGAGGTAGAGCGTGGGTTTGAGTTCCGAAACTCAACACGCAATGCCACCAGAATTCGGCGGAAAGTGGGGGGCGGAGTATCTTAACACAACGGCTCCATTTGCCTACCCGGTTTCTTCCCCCGTGGTGAAATGAGATTATTAAGATTTGTATGCAAGACATACAAATCTCAGTAATTGAATTGAAATTAAAACTCGACACCAGAGCGAAGAAATAAAAATATTAAATATTTAATTTCTTCGAATGGGAATCGAACGTACAACCTATCGCGTTTACAGTCATGTGCCATATAATTTCGCTAGTGAATTTATAACATTGTCCTTTAAGAAATCATAAAAACACGTCTAACCAAAATCCTTACTTACCCTTACCGACATACCTATATTTATACGGTAGGCTGTAGGTACGTACGTCTGTACATATATACGTAACAGTTGGACGGCTGTAATTGTTCCGACAAATCTAGCGTGTAACCATAGCGTCAGCTGTGTTTCGAGCTAGGAATATGTTTTACCTTAGTGTTGGATATACAAGGTATATTGAAATTTTATTTGAAATAAGTAAACAAATATTTTTGTGAAGTCATCCATGGCACAAAGTGTGACTAAAAACGCGTCTGGTTGTGGGTTCCATCCCCACTCAGGGAAATTAAATATTTATTTAAATTTTTCCATTTCTTTGTTCTGGTCTGGTCGAGTCGACTCAACGCCGTGCTTTTAGCACGGCGTTGAGTTCCGCCACTCAGCACGCAATGCCTCCAGATTTAGGCCGAAAATGGAGTATTGCGGGGCTTACTACTAGGTTCCCTCTGCCTACACTGCTATGTGCAGGATATAGCGTGAAGCTGAAACAGGGGCTTCCATATAAAATATATAATTTGTGCCATTTTTATAGATAATAATACATGCGGGTCCAACTAGCACCTGCCGGTTTTTTGCACAAGTATCTCTCTCTTATTTTATTTTGATGTCATCACCTTGGTGGAGAGAGTCCAGTCCAAGCTACAAGTTTGGTCAAATCTTAGTCTTACTTTATTCACCACCATAGCATCGAAATACAAAATAAGATTCTACAATATTTTTAATATTCTTTCTGCATAATTAATTTTAAAACATTACAAATTTGTAACACTCTATTTGCTTACCAGTAAATCTAAAGACAACCATATTGCTTCCAGATTTTAATAATAAAATAAAATAAAATATAAACATGAATTTGGCAGAATACCGTATGAAGCTTCGAGAATTTAGAACATGCATTCAGTTCTGTCAAGGGCGTGGCATGATACATCGTATCATATTTAATATCTCATATCTTAATATTATTAAATATTTTCAAAGTAGTTTTAATATTCCAACTCTTATTTCCGTAAGACCTTTTTGCACAGCAGTGGCGGTTGTGGGTTCGATTGAAAATGTATTATTTTCATTTCCCGGTAAAAGCTAAACTGCTATATGCGGAATACAGCGTAAGGCTAAACGTTAAGTTTTTTAACATCTAAAGAATATCGTTCTTTACATGTTGATTGCTGTTATGTAAATAACATTACCAAATTACGCTTTTCCAAAAAAAAAAAAACTAGTAATTTTTCAAATATATCTTAATAGAGAAAATATTAGGAAAAGCACTATCCTATACTGAAACAACCTATCTCATCTAAAAAAAATATACATACAAAAAAAAAGTACCGATCAATACAAGAAAAACTAGGTCTTTATAAAAAAAAACATTGCAATCGCCATGAAAATGCGCTCTGAGGAGTATGATTTAAATCATAACCCCCAACTCAGTGGGTTAGCGGTGTGGGCCGCATGCCAATAGCTTGCACAAACCTACTTTACAGACGCCGGCCAGTCTGCGCTATAAGGTCAAGCCTCTGCTGGTTCTTTTAAATTGTAAGATAGAATAGTGTCACCGTGTTCCAATGGAACAACGTTATGGTTATATAAACGAAACTGATGTTATAAGAGTTTTAAGGTTGTTTGAAGTTTGGGAATTTGTGGCGCCCAATGTGGGACTACAGATTTGGAAGTGTTATTTTAATAATAATGATCGATTAAATACGTTTCGTCGATAATTCTATAGTTGCTCTATATGTTTCAAGGCAAATACAGCATTTTAGACATATTATGCTACAAAGTAATATATATTTATTTTCCTATTTATTTTATTTTGAAACTGATTAAACAAATTTGCGGCTGCAATTTATAAGCAATAAAAATATCATAACTCTAGTTTCGTAAAATACTAACGTCAATAAGTTATGTATCTACTTCGGGATTTGGGCTTACAAGTACTGCGTTTATAGTCAGATATAATGGGTGTACCCCACGGGTTCTCATAATTAGGCTATTTTTCAGCTTCACGCTGTATAGCGGAGGGAGCCTAGTTCTAAGACACTCCGCTTCTCATTTTTCGCTTAATTCCGAAGACATTGCGCGTTGGAGGCGAAATCGCCTCGCTTTGCCTCGACACCAGAGCATATATGAAAATATTCAAAACTTAATTTCCTCGAGTGGGAATCGAATCTACAGCGTTTTCCACAACATTCTGTTCTGCATTTAAAATCACACGCATGTGCCCCTGATCTTCGACCTCAATAAATAAATGTGTGAACTAAATATGTAATACATCTATTTTTATTGTACAGGAGGCCGGTCGTGGCGCAGCGGCACGAGGTGTGACTGCAAAACCGACTGGTTGTGGGTTCGATCCCCACTCGAGGAGATGAAATATTTACTTAAATTTATATTTCCATTTCTTCGCTCTGGTGTCGAGGTTAAGCGCTGCGTTGAGTTCTGCCACTCAACACGCAATGCCTCCAGAATTCGGCAGAAAGTGGGGAACGGAGTGTCTTAACACTAGGTTCCCTCTGCCTACCCTGCTGTGTGCGGGATACAGCGTGAAGCTAATTTATTGTACAGAAACGGTGTAGTTGTCCTCTAACATTGTCCTACACAGAATTTTAGGAACCTCTGGGAATAGAAAATGGATTCCTTCTAAAATAACAAATTATGTATGCGGGACGCATTTGAACAAGAAAATATATGTATTATATTAACATTATACATCAATATAAAAAACTGTTTTTGTCCATCAGAGAATTGTGGTTTTTGTTAAAGCGAAAGTATATTTTGATCAAAACAGTATAAGTTACATAAATAACCTATACGTTTACTTTTGTGAATCTTTTTGTGAATTTATTTTCTAGTAAATATTTTTAATTAAATTGTATATTTGCACTAAAATGTTAATTCTAAAATGCTGGGCTATTAAAAGTCATTCATTATTGTCAGAATTGAAAAAGCCTCTTTTTAGGGTTTCGTACTCCAAAAGAAAATATTATACTCTTATAAGATCACTTTGTTTTCCACTTGATTATCTGAGAAAGATAAGAAGAGAAAGGAGGAGGAAGAGACCTAGAGAAATAAAAATTCTAATTCTAGCTTGACTGCGTTTGTGTCGCACATTTCGACTATCTGAAGGGAACTTCCAGTTGGTCTAGAATTATGTATTTTGCCTTAAAGCCAGAACTTAAAGCACAAATTAAAGAAAAAATTGAAGAATTATAATTTATACCTACATATATTATCACAGAAAAAAGCAATCGAAATCCCCTGATTTCCCCCGAATTCTGTAGGCTACATTACATTTTTTCATAGTAAATGCTGTCAGAGTTACCTCGGAGACTTATAATAAGTCATATATAGTACAAAACTCTTACTTATTTCCACGGGACCGAACTTGCAGGTAAAACCTAACCGTAATATAAAAAAGACATAAGTAAATAACAATAAACACAATAATATATATATCGAAACAATGTTATTTAGTAAAGTTACAAGGTCGCAGAACCAACTCGATTGCCGTAAAAATGTGAACGTTTTCAGCAATACGGTCACGCTAGACGTTTCGTGGTAAGACGTGGACTCTGTGTTACGAATTCATTAGGCGCCTTAAATCAATGGCCTACGGTATGGATATCGATTAACTAGCTAAAACGGTTCGAGAAACTGTCTTTTTACGCTATATTGGAGCTGCTTTGGTCTTTTTGGATTGGGGATGACGAACTTCAGAGGATTTAGACAATTTGGTATTGATATTTTTTTGACTGTAATATTTATGAAAGTAAAATATGGGATAGATGTCGTGGTGGCGCAGCGGTACAGACTAAACGCGATGGTTGTGATCTCGATTCTCATGTAGGATATGGAATTTATTTCATTTTCGTCGCTGTAGTAACAAGATAAAGCGTGGCTTTCAATTCTGTTATGTGCAATACATAGGAGTGTCTTTTTCTTTTTTTGAACACTAGTTTCGTTGCGTACCCTGCTAAATTAGCAGTATCCCGAATTTAGCAGGGTTATCAGCGTGAAGCCCTGCTAAATTCGGGATACTTCGTAAAACTAAACTAAAAATAAACTGAATGGATATGAATAATGTATATTATAAGAAACTTCTTAGCATTCCATTGGAGCCACCGTATTCCATGTTTTGCAGGAAGACGGTCTCGGAGAGATTCCAATATAATGTCCAGACATTACCTAAGGGTTAGTGATTGCGTGTTAGAAAGGGATTCTGAAAATTCTGAAAAAGAATTTCTAAAATATTTGTTACACTCCTTTTCACAATAATTATTATTACTAAATCATGTTGTAGACGTAAAATATTATGACGCAAGTTCTCTACTAGACAAACGCCAGCTGCATTCGGCAATCAACTATTTTTAAACGCAACGTAAAAGGAGTTTAAAAGCGATTTTAGGATTAGACTAATCGTGAGTTTTTATTTTTGTATTGATCCTGAGCTGTTCTTGTTCTTTGTTATTATTTTCTAGTTCAGCCTTTTTAAAAAAGTAATTATTTTGATATAAAATGGTATTTTATGGTAAAAATGCTATGATATCACACGATGTAAAGGCAATCGTGGCGCAGTGGGATAACGTCTGACTGCAATCGTTCGAGTGTAAGGATAAAAATGGAACCTTATTATTAAGACTCCGCTGTCAGTCCGTCTGTCTGTCCTTCTGTCACCAAGCTGTACCGTCTCATGATCCGTAATAATTTATTTCTGTTTCCGCTATAACAAAAAATATACAAAATAGAATAAAATATATATATAAGGGGGCTCCCATGCAGCCAACGTGATTTTCTTAGCTTTTTTATGGACAATGGCATGGGACCTCTCGATGGAAGACTCGGATTTGGGCGTGTTTTTTAATTCCCCGCTTTAATAGACACAGCAAGGAGTTGAGTATGGGGTTAAGTAGTCAACACGCAAAAAATCGAGTATATAGATGCTAGACTCTCTTTGCCTATCTATACCTTCCGGGATAATGATTAGAGCTGTAAAAATACTAAGATAATGGTATTAAAGAATGTAATACCTCATTTAACAAATTATACACTCTAAAACTCTTTTTTGGCTTTACGCTGTATGTAGGCACAAATCAGGGTAGGCAGAGGTAACATAGTGTTAAAACACTCCGTGCCCCATTTCTCGTCGAATTCTGGAGGCTTGCGTGTTTAGTGGAACTCAAGGCCGCGCTTCGACACCAGAGTGAATAAATGAAAATATAACAATTCATTTCCCCGGCTCACAATCTAAGCCACAACTTCTCATGCTTACACTCTCTTTGATCCAAATAAAAATCAAAATCATTTTCTTTAACTAACTTTTAGAACTAGGTTATAGATTAACCAAAAAAACTAACCTATTACTGAGAAATAATATATGTTAAACGTTATTTTATCACATGTTTTACGACTGGTTCCCCGCCACGACAAGGGTTATTAACCGGACACCATTTCCTATCATTACCACCCCCGGGGTGAACGCTCGTAAATTATAAATGGCAGACTACCCCCTTTGTAGTCGATTCGGATATACTGTAAAGTTGTGTTGCGTACATACACGCAGGGATGTTTTTTTTTATTTTCATTTCTCGAAACGTAGGTTTCTTGGACTGATGCATCTGGCGATAGTTGGACTGTGGAAGGGTGATTGTGAGTTTCGTCTCCATTTCGTTTTACCATTCTGTTAAGATGTCTAGCGTCGTTAAGTTCCGCTACTCATACAATGACTCGGTTTCGGGTGGAAAGAGGAAAAAGAAGTGCGTAGAAGGTTAAGTAAAAAATTAAATTAAAATTAAATTAGCTTCACGCTGTATCCCGCACACACCGGGTAGGCAGAGGGAACCTAGTGTTAATACACACCGTTCCCCACTTTCTGCCGAATTCTGGAGGCATTGCGTGTTGAGTGGCAGAACTCAACGCCGCGCTTAACCTCGACACCAGAGCGAAGAAATGGAAATATAAATTTAAGTAAATATTTCATCTCCTCGAGTGGGGATCGAACCCACAACCAGTCGGTTTTGCAGTCACACCTCGTGCCGCTGCGCCACGACCGGCCTCAAGAAGGTTAAGTTCTTTCTATATATTATGAAATGAATCTAAAACTGAAACTGATAGCGGAAATATCCGTCTGGATTGAAAATAGGATGTAAATAGTACAAAAAAATACGTTTAAGTACAACAATATTTCTTTTTCTTATTTTAATTTCAATGTCAAAATTAAGTTTAAATCTCAATGTCTCGAAAATTTGACTAAATATACCTCTGCCTATATTGGGAAGAATCGTAAAACTAAAAAAGATATGTGTATATACAGGCAGAGAAACTTTAATATTGGATTCACACTATAGTGCTGGTCATGGGTCCTTCTTGTTCGAATATCGTATAAGCGAGATTGGATCGGAACTTGTAGATGTTCTCATTGTTTCTCATATACGAGTCATTCGTAAATTGATTTGTTTTCCATTTCATATATTTTTATGTAACAAAAATACATCAGTCCAGTCGTGGTACAGCGGCACAAAGTGTGACTGTAAAACCGACTGGTTGTGGGTTCGATCCACACTCGAGGAGACGAAATATTAGCTTAAATTTATATTTCCATTTCTTCGCTCTGGTGTCGAGGCAAAGCGCGGCCTTAAGTTCTGCCACTTAACATGCAATGCCTCCAGAATTCGGCAGAAAGTGGAGAACGGAATCTTACACTAGGTTCCCTCTACCTACCCTGCTATGTGCGGGATACAGCTTGAAGCTGATTTTAAAATACATCAACATATAAAAAAATAATAATAGCAATACAGAAATGAAAACATTAAATTCTGTATTGCTTACTTAAAATTTGCCTGAGAAAAATAAGCATTTATAAGAAAAACACTAGGTACAAAAGGAAACGAAAATAGTAAAATCATTTTCTGTATAACCTTCTCTTGAGTAATAAACTAAAACTGAACCTGAAGCCTTCAGAATGAAAGATCGATAGCAATTTGCGCCATAGGGTGTGTTATGGGTGCGCCACAGCCAAAGTCAAGGCGACGTATAATTTTCTACTTCACCGTATATTGGATATTGAATTAAAAAAAAAATCAACTATAACAATTAAACAGTTATTTACATATTGTATTATTCATACTTTCTGTATTACTTTGTGTTTTTTATTGCATAGATCGCATAGTACAGTATGCATACGGAGCATAGTGTCAAGATACTCCGTTCTCTACTTTTCACCCGGATTCATGTATTGTGTATTGAATGGCAGAACTCAACGTCATTTCTGTCAATCGATGATGGAACTCCTAACCTCTCCGACCTCACGCAATGGTTCATTTGCGGTTTTATTTCCAAAAACAAAAACACCTAAAAGATTAAAGTTAATTACCTAACAAAAACAAAAAAACTTAAAACCTACAGAAAAGAAAGAAACTGGCCATTTAGTGGCAATGAAGACGTCACCTTGATTTCTGTACGTGGCTTATATAAGATTGACCAAATTGATTGATCGATGCGACAAAGTTGGCACGACAGTTTCTTATTAAAGAAATTCCTGATTTTCATCTAAATACCTCCGTAGTTAGTTATTATTTATTACTTCGATATTAAATAGCTATTACTTGTAACTTTTAGGCTTTTTTATTTAAGCAAACGGAAAATATGAGGCCAGCGTGGCGCAATGTGATAACGTCTTATTATAAACACCGTGGACCATCACCACAAATTTACAATTCGATCTCCACGCGGGGGATTTATTGATTTTTATGTTACTGTTTTGAAAAAATAAAGGTTTTATCCGCCATTTAACAAGTAGTGACTCGTCTCTCGAGTAGAGTAGAGTCTTATAAGATAGTTTATTTTTTATGAACCGTAAGGGTTTCAGGTTTTAAATCTCATTTGAGTGATTTTTTATGGGAAAAGACAAGGAAAACAAGCGTACGCCTGATGCTAAGCTATCACCGCCGCCCACGACCCCGTGTAACAACAGAGGGGCTACAGAAGCGTTGCCGGCCTTTAAGCTGGAGATAGACGCGCTTTTTGAAGATACCCATGTCATATCGACCTACAGTTGCGTGGCGCGTGGAAGGATGTTCCTACGAAACCACACAGTAGCGGATTGCCACATATCCAGACGGTGTGGCTATCCATACCTTACTTGAGCTTGTGACGTATTGTGCGGTTAGAAAATTCGGTGGTAGGTAACAGGTCAAACAGTTCTCCAGAACACTCCCCATGATAAATGCAATAGAGAACGCACAGCGAGGAGACACTGCTAAGATACTCTGCTCCCTACTTTCCACTCAATTCAAGAGGAAATGCGTGTTGAATGGTGCAACTCAACGTCGCGTCTTGTCTTGTTACAATGTCACCAGAGCGAAGAAATTAAAATTTTAAATATTTAGTCATGCACTTGTGCCCCTGCGCCACATCTCACCGTCATAGAAAAATGTTATTAAATTTAAGCATAGATGGCCTTATGACAGTTATATAAGCATATTAATTAATTCATTGATTACGAATAGAATAGATGGATGATATAACTAGACACTCCGTCCATTCCCCAATCAGTCTTCATAAATAAAACTTTAAGATAACAGCGGTGTTGACGTCACTTTTGCGCAAGTTTAAAGGTCAATCAATGTGCTCCTAAAGTAAAATACCAAGGACGGGCTTTTGTTAGAAGGACAAAACTTACTATATAAAAAAAAACATAAGCCTGCTTTTAAATACTTATGTATGTTTTTTTAGCTTTGCGCTGTATCCCCCACATAGCAGGGTAGGCAAAGGGAACCTGGGAGCCTAGCGTTAAGATACTACGTTTCCATTACGATACTTCCGTTCCCCACAATACTACACGTACTTGCTTATGTAGGTACTGTTGCATATTTCTATTATTTGAAACCTTTGCATAAAATGTCAATTCTTTTATTATAATTTTTTGGAGCTTAACGCATTGATCGCTTCCCTAGTCGTCCCCGCTCGTTTAGGCGTGGTCGGAAGGACGGACAGACATAAAGTCAGGAAGACAGATATACAAACGTTATGTTTAAATCGTTTATGTTTTAAGATAAAAAACACTAAAAAAATCTCTTTACAGGACATAATTATATCATACATTGTATAGGTTTAATTTTTATAATAGAGATGGTTTACGTGTAGTGGGACAATAAAGTAACTAATCACTAATGTATCTAAAAATTACTGGAGCCGTTTAAAAAGAAAAGAAAATCATTAATATTACTTAAATATTTTAATGGTGATGGTGGTGATTTATAAACTTTGAATTATTCCTAGTAAGTTTGTTCGTTCGTGGAAAAACTTGAGTCTTTAATGTTCTCCAAGAAGATGCTTGTTTACAAAGTTACTTTATACATTACAGAATATTTTAACCATATCGATATACTTTTATCTATATAAAAATAAAATAGAAAAATTATAGAAAACTAGAGGGCGCGCGCGGCTTCGCCTACTTATTAGGAGTGAATTCTAAAAAACCACGAAACACGTGTTCAATAAAATATTTTTAACAGTCTGAATTTAAATTTTTATAGAAATCGGTGGCAATTTAAAGATTTTTCCATATAAACTTTCAACCCCTTATTTGAACCCTTAGGGGGTGAATTCTTAAAAACCATGAAATACGTGTTCAATGAAATATTTTTAAGAGTCTGAATTTCAAATTTTCTAAAAATCGGTACAGATTAAAAAAAAATTCTATACAAACTTTCAACCCCTATTTCATCCCTTTAGGGTTAAAATTTTTCAAATTCCCTTCTTAGTGGATGTCCAGAATATGAAAATAAACATCTGCCCAAATTTCACGTTTCTACCATCAGCGGTTACGGCTCTGCGTGCGTCTTACCTCAGTCAGTCAGCACAAGTCCTTTTATATATATTATAGAAAATATATGATTGGCTAGTCGTGGCGCAAGGGCACAAAGTGTGACTGTAAACAGGACAGGTTTTGGGTTCAATTCACACTCGAGGAAATGTAATATTTAATACTTCCATTTTACTCGCTTTGGTATCGGTATCTCAAATCAAGTAAGGTTTAAGACACACCAACACTAGGTTTCCTCTGCCTAAAATGCATTGTGCGGAATACTACAGCGTGACGCTCAAAAAATCGGACAAGCGCGAGTCGGGCTCATCCACCGACGGTCCCGTACGAAAATTGGAGGACTCGAGCTTATTCTGAAATTCAAGCTTAGCTTAGCCTTTGATCTAATACCTCATTTGAACTAGCAGCTTAAACACCAAATTTTGCCTTCCTTTTAAGGCCATTATTTTTTAGGATTTAACCATAAATGTATAGTTTCAGATTTTTCCTGAATTAGTACTACCTACCTAATAGATGCGGGTTGACAGGCAGACAGACAGACAGAGAAAGTGATCTTATAAGGGTTCCTTGTTTCTTTAAAAGATACGGAACCATAAAAATGTTAGTTTAAACGTCATTTTGTATCAAATTAACTATAATTATAGGCTAATAATGTTATTTTTCACGAAATATCTATAAATTTTCACACGTTTTGATTGCTCGACAAATTTCAATGTCAAATGCATATTTCATATAACGATACATCTTCTAATTCCGTCGACTTAGACTTTAGAGGCTTTATATTTTTAGGGGACCGTACACCGTATACTTGATATCTATTTCAGATTGATATCTCCACTCTATCTCGAGATAAATGTTCTTGATAGACGGACAGGCATAAAATAAAGTGATTCAAATCCAAACAAAGGGTTCCCTTTTGTTAGTGTTGAGGTACGGAACCCTAAAAAATAAAGTAATTTTTCGTACTACATAATATTGTTTAGGATTTATATTTTACCGTTGGTATTATCTTTCCGGAACGAATACTGATGCAATTGAAATGACACAAATTAAATAAGAGGGAGGCTCGAAACGGAACTGCGATGTTTCCGAGTTTTAGTCGAAGAGGAAAATCTATTGACAGTAGCTGACTGCAACAGCGAGAAAGTAAACTTTTTTTATACTCGCTAATAATTTTAGCTTATTGGCGCTCAAAAAATGTGATTAAAATAATAAATATAAACTTTTACTACATTTTCTAGAAAAATAATCAGAATTTTTTATATAAAGATCATTCTACTCTACTCCACATTTGTAATGGAGTGGCAACGTACTGATTCTCTTTTAATTTTTCTATCTTCACGCTTTATCCCGCATATATTAGACAGAGATAATGTATCGCTTAAACACTCAATTAATGGCACACGGTCACTTTTAATAGCTTGTTGTGTTGCGAAACTAAACGCCGCACTTTGTTTTCTTTCCTTGAGAGAAATTAGCGCCACGACGGCCTCTATGTATATCTTATGTATTATTTCAATAAATATTGCAGTCAATAAAGTACCCTATTATCTGAAGCCCTTGTAGCAAAATAATCATATTACATAGCTAAGTTATGAATAACGAGTGTTAACTTTAGCTTCTCGCTTAATATGCAGTATAAGTAAAATCCTCTTATAAAATAAGAAGAAAAGACTTTAAAATATTGTCGCCTCGTGTGAAGTCATTATTGTAGTTTATTTATACAGTTTCATACTATACCTACACCAGGCAGAGGGAACCTAGTGTAAGGACACTCTGTTTGCTACTTTTTTATGGGTGATGAAACTCTATGCCGCGCTGTACTTGTTTTTAAAAATAATTTTCTAATTGAGGCCGGCGATAATCAACAACGCACTAACATCCATTGCTTCTAGAAATTGGCGGTTAGTGGGAAACAGAAGTGTCTTAACATTAGGTTCCCAGGTTCCCTAAGCCTAGTCTGCTATGTACGGGACACAGCGTGAAGCGAAAAAAAATCTAATCTTGTGTGAAGACTTTTAAAAATAGTTTAATATTTTTAGACATTTACTAATAGCTTTTAATAAACAAACACAACATTTTATGCATTTTCTATGTAACGTGTACATCGAGCTCGTCTTTTTTAGTATCAACGTTAAAACGTAGAATTTCCACGGAAATTTTTCAAGAAAATTGGCAAACATTGTGTTCATTTAGTGTGCTAAATGTATTTGTCATTCGAATTGCAGGTGCTATGTTAATTAAGAAAAGCTGTTATACCGATATATATTTTAAGAATGTGTTTTTTATTTTTCATATAACTGTTTAGTGTATATTGAAATTTATGTGTTCAAAACTTTAAATGACACTAAGGTTTACTTTAGCTTGAGGTCGATCGATCGAGATAACACACAAATGCCATGCCGTGTAATCCCGGCCTAAAATAGTATTATCCTGGTGCTGGTGGTGTCGTAAGAGGTGACTAAAATACGTGTGGTAGAGTCACGACGCCAGCAATGGCAACACGTATGGGCAGACTCGACCGGATTACCACCACCGGCATTTGAAACCGGCGTGAAGTAGTGGCTTTATGCAACTGCGTTTCGCATCAGGTAATGCCGGGCTCCGGCGCCCAACCTACCTTAAAGGCCGGCAACACACCTGTACAGTACCTCTGGTGTTTCATGGTGTCGTGGGCGGCGGTAATCACTTACCACCAGGTGACTCAAACGCTCGTTTGCCTTGTCTTTTCCATAAAAAAAAAATACTAAACTCGCTTTCCCTGGTGCGAAGTCCCCACGGTCCACGCTCAATCGTATGTTACAATAAATATATTTATTGATACTTCTTGATACGTACAAAACGTGTATGTAAATTTTTACAAAGACGTATATTATCAAAGTTATGGTAGTGTGCGTAATCTTTATGTTACGAATTTGATCTATTTTTATGTATTATTTTAAAAAACATAGATTCCTGCACTCTTTCTCTATATAAAACTAAAACTGTTTTAAATTTTATGTTCTTATTTTCATACAATTTTCGTAAAATGGGGTTACGAAGTTTTTGTTTCACGTATTAATATATAGATGAGGCCGTCGAGGCGCAGATGCAAAAACTTGCGATTGTAAAAGCGACAGTTATGAATTCGATTCCCACGCAGAGAAATATCATTTCCTGGATTTAGCTCTGGCAATGCGGCGCGGCGTTGAGTCGCGCCACTCACACGCAACACCTTAAAAATTCAGCGGAAAGTGGGGAAAGGAAATGAATAAATATTGAATGGAGTGTCCTAACATAAGATTCCCAGGTTCCCTCTGCCTACCCTGCTATGAGCGGATTAAAGCGTGAAGTTAAAAAAATAAATATTTCGTCTCCATACTAAATACTATCTTGTACTAGTAAATAATTCTGTTTGACTATGCGCCAGCAACTCAATCATAATCATTAATGACTGATCAGACCAGCTGAGAATACTTCAACGTAGTTGCATATTTTAGCACTGGATGAACCAGTAATGGTTGTGCTATTTTGTGTAGGTGTAATTTGTTATATAATAACAATTATATACATATTTTTATTTGCAAATGGTTGATTTTATAGATATTTTCACAAACTAAAGTTTTAGCTGACGAAATTTATTACAACATCCAATTTTCTTCAAGTTTTGGTAATTTTCCATATCCATAATAAGATTGAAACAAAACTAAATATATGTACATTAAAATTATACATTTTAGATATATTTGTTGTCTATGGAATTCCACCAGTAGTGGAAACCAAAGGTCTGATCGAGGCTGACAGAGACATACGAAACACAAACATTCTTAGGGATTTTTTTACTGTTATTCATATCTATTTCTTACTTAAACTCTCCTGGTCGTTGGTTAGTTGTTATATTTTTCTGTGATCTTGTTGTAAATTGAACTTGTTGTAAGACTAACCGTTACATGTATGCTAATTTCGAATACCTCCTACCTATCGTGGAAAATGACAATCTAGGATTGACTATCTAGGAGTACCCTCCAACATGTGTTTAGCTATCTCTACAGCCTGATTACAGATGTAGCAACACCGGCTTTAGCCCATCTTACTTTCTTTTCTTTCTTTACTTTTTACTTTCTTTACTTTTCTTTCTTTACTTTGACCTAGGAGAGCCATTTCCTTTTACATTTCAAAGTTCATTGCATACGCTTTACAATTATAATGTTTTATAAAACTTCCTAATTTTCGCCCAATTTTCGAAAAATGTTTGACACAATGGCTTGTCGTTTGGTGGTAACTTAATGCTAGACTATGTTACAACAGACTCTATACTATATGCAATTTAAATTAAAAAAAAAAAAATTCAGTGTGGGTCCGGCTCATCCACTGAGGCTTCAGGATTGTAGGGCAACGAGAAGTATAACTTATGGAAGTTGACAATCTTAAGTCTGTGGTTATGCACAGATTTTGTATGAATAGCCTGTAAATAAGATTGTTATGATTTTGTTCTATCAAAATACTTTATATTAATAATTTTGCACTTTTCGATTTTTACTTTTAAATGTACTGTAAATTCTCACTTTGTGCCAAATATGGTAAATCTAAGTCCACAGGAAGAGGTCAATTGGTTTTGATTACGCGGTGAAATATCCATATAAAATGCAGTAAAATCGATACATAAATGCTCGTGTCTTTTGATTACATTTACTCAGAAGCTTGATTTTTTGATTGACCTGATTGCATGACCAGAATATTTGTTATTAATTTCAGCTTGATAAATAAATGGACGGACAGACGGACAAAAAAGTTATTCTATAATGATTTCGTTTCTACTTTGAGTTACGGAACCTTAGAAATATGTTAAAATGCCATTAATTATGTCATAAAGAATACCCTCGAGAGTTTCTTTCATACTATTTTTTTCTATACCACTCTACTAATTTATAGGTAATTGGAGAATTGTCATAAAATAAATATATGAATTGCTATATAAAATGCTCTTAAGCAAGTTCAATTATATAGAGCACTGTTTACTTTTATAACTTTTAATATCTTTGAAATATTAAATTTTAACATATACATTTTCTTCTCTTTTCACAAAGTAACCCTAGACGTAAAATGATATATACTTCAAACTTGTACTCGAAGGTCGAACTAAAATCAATATTGAAAGGAATATTCCAGCGCCACAACCTGGGAGCCATTAGCGGTGCATCTAAAGTTTCATAATTATAAGACTGTAACAGTGTTCTATGAAGTATTGATTTAGATTCTCTTTGATGGCCAAGAAGTGGATAATATTCTTGAACATTTTTTGAAGAAATTAACTGTATCTGTGTCGCAGATAACTTTTAATTATTTCCATTCGTACACGCGGGCGAATCCGCAGATTAAAGTTAGTTAACTGTATAAATACAATGCTGTTTTTATAATTAAAGTGAAAAGACGAGGCGAAATAGGTATGTAGAAACCGTTTGGTGCTCCGTTCTCTCTGACTACCAAGCTAGGGATAAAGCGTGAGCTAAGTTAAGTTTGATGTTATAGCGAGAACAGAAACACGTTAACTGTAAGAATTTTAACTGTCTAACTATTACGGTGCACGAGATAAAAATCTGCTTCACGCTGTATCCCGCACACAGCAGCTTTAGCAGAGGTAACACAAACACCAGAATGAAGAAATGGAAATATAAATTTAAATAAATATTTCAATACCTTGAGTGGGGAGAACCCACAACCAGTCGCGTTCACCGTCACACTTTGTGCCTCTGCACATGACTGGCTGGCCCACGTCGGTTCATGAGAAAGTCTTAGCTATAGGGTCCCATATCTTATCTATAATCCTGGAGACTTAGTAATAGACTCCCGACTCCCGTTCTACCCTTTGTGTCCAAAAAAAGTTTCACGTTTTTTTTCTGCATAGTAAAGTAGTCAAAGGGAATTTGTTGTTAGAAAACTACCAACTTGAGGGACACTTCTCACTTTCCGCCAAATTTTCAAGACATCATTTGAAAATAAATTAAGGTATATGTTTTCGATTTTGTTTTTACCACAAACGTATGTATTTTTCTTTACCTCAATATAATTTATTCTGAATCAATTCAATTTCGTATATGGCGTTCTGTTTCAATGATATTTATAAACGAGAGTGGAGTTAGAGTATGCGTCGAAGTAAAAATATGAAAATGAATTCTTCTTTTATTTTGTATTGATGAGGTCAGTGGTGGCGCAGTGGCACGAGGTGTGACTGTAAAACCGACTGGTAGTTGGTTCGATCCCCACTCGAGGAGATGAAATATTTACTTAAATTTATATTTCCATTTCTTCGCTCTGGTGTCGAGGTTAAGCGCGGCGATGAGTTCTGCCACTCAACACGTAATGCCTTCAGAAATCGGCAGAAAGTGGGGAACGGAGTGTCTTAACACTAGGTTCCCTCTGCCTACCCTGCTGTGTGCGGGATACAGCGTGAAGCTATGTAGTATGGGAGAAGTGGCATGAAAGAGCCAGGTTTTGAAAGGGCCAACCGCAATATTATAGTAATTTAGGAACGGAATCGTTAGAATATTTTCTTTTTAAACTACAAAACTGATTTCCCATCACCCACAAAAAACTTACACATCTTCGGAACCAACGGACGCCGATATGTCGAGTTCAAGTTTTTGGCACTCAAAAGTAAGTTTTTTACCTCATTTGAGTTGTTTCTCAGTATTTCATTGTAAACAAATATAGGTACTTGGATTGTAGATCGAGTTTATGTATATATTAAGCCTTGTAATTGGATTAAAACTAAGTTTCAAAAGTTTTGATATCATTGTCATTTTGAAGGTTATATTTTTTTAAATAATAAGTTATAAAAGAGCCGGGTGGATGGGCCTTGAAAGAGATGGCTCTTTCATAACCGGCTCTTTCATGATCCTGAATTAGATTTTTTTTAATTAGTTATAATTATAATAAATATACATTCTTAATAAACATTATTAAATAGTTTGCTACTAATATTTTATTATGGAGAAGCTGATCCCAAAAAACGAAAATGGCCCGAAAAATCGGTAATTGAAGAAGCAGTTAGTGAAGTTTTAGAGAAAGGTTGCCTTAAGTACGAGTATAGCGAGAACATATTTAGCTAAAATTGTTTAAAAAGTAAAGGCTTAGGTAAATCATTTTATCAACACTGTCCTAATATAGGAAATAAACGTATTTTCACAAAAGATCAGTAGAATATGCTTGCAGATTATTTAAAGACTGCTTCAAAATGTGCTTATCAAGATATCAAGCTAAGAAGCTGGTATTTGATTATGCCATGGCCAATGGTATCTGCCTAGATAAGTGGAAAGAAATTGAAAATGCGAGTGATGATTGGTTACAAAACTGTCGACAAAAATCTTTAATCGAAAATCGAAAATAAACCAAGAAAATTCCGTATGATTCGAATTCGTCTGATTCTATCGTATTGGCTGAAGTAAAAAAAAGGTAGATTGAAGCATAAAAGTCCAGTACAAATAAAAATAGTGATGATTTTATGGAATGTGAGCAATATTTAAAAAAAAGAGATCTCGTAAATAAAGTATGTTGTTTTTGAGAAGATATTATTAATTTATTATTTAGTTTAATTTTCGAGATTCTTATTAAAAGAAATTAATAAAAGAAATATCCGCCTCTAATATATACAAAAAAAAATATAATATGATTTTCTTAAATAATATGAGATTGTTAGAATTATTTACTTAAAATGAGTAATATAATTTAAAAAAACATTACATTTTAATAAGGATTATTAAATTGTTTTTATTTAATAGTGCTTTGTTATTATTTAGCATAATTTTCACTATTACATCTCATAATATAAGACTGTCTCTTTCATAACTTTTAGTGGCTCTTTCAATACCGAAATGTTATGAAAGAGCCAAATGACACATTTTTTTTAAATGAATATTTTTTTGTTTTTTATTGTATTTAAAGTTTATTCGTATGAAATTATCTAGTTTAATAAATGAATAATAATTTCAGAGAAAAAAAAAACTTAATTTCTTTAATTAAAAGTATATTTTTTTTGCTTCGTTTAGTAAACTGGCTCTTTCATACCACCTTTACTGGTTCCTACACATGGCACAGAAATTGACTTTTAGAAGAAAACATGTTTTGGCTTACTAATTAACATGAAATTAAATAAATAGCTTCAGTCTTTTTAAATGAAACTCCTTAACGGAATCAATTGCGTATAATAGTATTATACATTTTTGGAAATTTATTCGCTGTAGTCCGTGGTCACATGTGGTGGTAGACTGAGATGGCATCCGTCTGTCAGTTGACATAATTATTATATCAAAGTACCGCCAACGATTTCTTAATTGTCTCGCGTACTATTCTGAATTCTTACAGAATGAGCTGATGTATCTTGACCTCTGGTGTGGTGAATTTGAAACTTCAGTGATTTTTTGAGTGGGAATCAGATGGTAGAAAGTTTCTAACCGTTTTTTTCTGTTGAAATTAGAATATTTTTGTATTTAAATAGCCCCACGGATCATTCTAGGATTTCAGCTGACTTCGATACGTGCCTATTCTTGATATCGGAGATCTGTTCCTTCACTCTAACACCAATGCTTCTCCTCGTTTGACCGATGTATGATAAACCACAGTCACAATATAGTTTGTATACGCTATGAATTGGGTCGCTATCTTTATCTTCTTCTTTCACCCTGTATCCCTTATGTAGCACGGTAGGCAGAGGGAACCTAAGGGTAAGAAAAACGGATGCCCACGCGCCGCTCATTTTAGAAGTCACTCATGTGTGTTGAGTAACGGAATTTACCAGAGCGGGGTAATAAATATGGCTTATGCTCAGTAAGTAGGAATCAAACCTTCAAACGTCACGTCTTACATTCAGATGATGTGCCGCTGCGCCACGGCAGTCCTAATAATATAACATATAAATATTTAAAAAATACTTACTGTAAATTAATAGATTTATTACCTTACTGAAGATCTTATAATATTGAAAATTTTCCAAAATGTTAAACAACTTTATGAAAAAGTTGAGATGACTATGAAACTTTTAACCAAGAATATTTGAATTTCGAATAATGATCAGGTATACCGTTTAACTTTTTCTCTCCAATTAGCAATTAGTATGGTATTAAATATTACTTATACGAGAATATGTTTAATTCATTTAAAAGGTAATTTAAGTAAAAGTATGAGTTGGTAAAATACAAAAAATATAAAGAACAATTATATAAGTTTCGGTAATCTTGTCTTAGTTCTTCTGTAGACCTTCAAGGAACGTGTTAAATTTTAGCGTTCTACTCCGCTTACGCTGTGCATTGTAAGTTACTCAACAACAGAAAAGTAAAACAGGGGCACAGAGGTGTGACTCGACGGATATGTGTTCGACTCCCTCTCGAGGAAAAGAATACTTTATTATTATTAATTTTTTTAAACATTTTTAAAGTGTTATTCCACACTTAGGAAAGAGAAATACTTATTTAGAAAACGTATAAAAATTTGAACGCAGCGGGAGTCGAACCCGCGCCTCCTAGTCAGTTTCCAGGAGGCGCGGATCCACACAGCGGTCCCGCTGCGTTCAAATTTTTATACGTTTTCTAAATAAGTATTATTAATATTTCATTTATTCGCTCTGGCACCGAAGTAAAAATCTGGCGTTGAGTTCCGTCACTGAACACGCAAAGTTTCGAAAATTCAGGGGAAAATGAGGAACGGAGTGTCTTAACATTAGGTTAGCTTTGCCTACCCTGCTATGTGCCGGATACATTGTGTAGAAAATAAAAAAATATTTTTATCCTTTAGGATAATATATAATATAGAAACGTAATCACATTTTCTTTTGCATTTAAAAGCACAAAACATATAAGCGTTTTTCTCAAAGGACAAAAATATAATAATAAAATTAAAATGCTAATGCTAAAAGGATTAATCTTAATAGACACTCTCGTAGCGCATTAGAAATTTATATAATAAACTATAAATATAAAATGTATGTATGAAAGCCACATTCTTCAGGAGTGCTATAGGCTTGGCTTATGGAAACATAAAAAAAATATTTTATTCTCAAGCAACATAGGCTCATAGTTCGTTAGTACTATAGAATTAATTAAGAACTATATTAGTTAAACAAAATACAAGGTCGAACCCACAACCAGTCGGTTTTACAGTTCGTGCCCCTGCGCCACGACTGGCCCCGTCGTTTCGTTTGTAACAAAATACAAACAAAAATAAAATACAATGTAAATTAGTTTTTAACGAAAAAACCATAAATATATATATATATATATATATATATATATATATATATATATATATATATATATATATATATATTTATGTAATGCTAAAGTTATAAAAATAATAAAAACCTACGAAGGTTGGATACCTACGAAATAAAGGACACGTCGAGAATGTATGTAGATCCTCGCATGATATTCTACCCTTTGGGTAAACAAAAGGGAAGGCGTGTGGGTAGTAATTTGCGAAATAACTTTAAGTAATAATTTTAATCATAAATCTTTTATGTTTAATGCCTTGAATTTACACGATACACGATAGTGCCGGTTCAATTTTCTTATATATTCTATTTTTAACGCTTAAGTCTTAAACGTGACGGACGTGACGTGTTCGATTCCCACACGGGAAAATGAATTATTATTTATTAATATTTAAATTTGAGCCTTGTATACTTAGCGTTATGGCGCAGTTATTGTGTTTTATTGTATACACGATGTACGATGACGATGACTGTATTTTTTAGCTTCACACGATAAGGGGAACCTAATTTTATGCCGCTCCTTTTCATACTTACCACCAAATGTTCGAAACATTGAGTGTCGAATGGCAAAACTCTATACCGCGCTCTGTCTTGTCTCAAAGCCACAAATTAAATATTTCAATCCTGAATGGGAATCGAACTCGCAACTATAACGTTTATAGTCAGAAGCTGTACCGCTGCGCCACTATAGTCTATATATATTTTTATATCGATATGAATATATTACACGTGGATTAATAAATCAATTAATATTTTAGATAAGCGACGCGCGTCTCCCGATACGTCTATCAAAATTATAAAAGGCCAGGGTATTAATTATTGATGCAAATACTGAGGCCAGTGTGGGTACACAAGTGCTGATATCATTTTATTGATAGTAAGAAACATTGAAACATATAAAAAATGTGACGGTGATTTGATTTAAAAAATATTATTTTATAAGTCTGCACGTATTATAAAAAATAAATAGAAGCAACCGTGGCGCGGCAACAGAACGCGTGACTGTAAACGTGACGGTTGTGGGTTCGATTCCAATTCGGGTTATTGAATTGTTTTAATTGAGTTCTGCCACTCAACACGCAATGTCTCGAAAATTGGGCGGACATTGGGAAACAGGGTGTCTTAGTAACATCTTCCATGCTTACACTGATATATGGATGTATGCAGTATATGAAACTTATATATACTCTTTATTGCATTTTGTGATTCATATTAATACCATAAAATTGTTAACTTAAACAAAATACTGGACTATTCTGCGAGCTCTGCTGTGTGCGGGGTACAGTGTGAAGCTAAAAAATAACATAGTTACTGAATATCAGCTTCACGCTGTGTCCCGCACACAGCAGGGTAGGCAGAGGGAACCTAGTGTTCAGGAGACACTCCTTTCTCTATTTTCCTCCGAATTCTTAAGACATTACGTGTTGAGCGGCGGGTCTCAACGCCGGCTTTGCACATAGCAGTATGGACAGATCTGGCAACATAATGTCAAGACATTCCGTCTTCATTAAGACATTTCCTTTCTCCAATTTTCCACCAATTTCTGGAGGCATAACATCTTGAGTGGCAGAACTCAATGCCGCTTTCCCTCAGTACTAGAGCAAAGAAATTAAAATATTAATTAACTAGCGGCCCGCCCACGGCTTCGCCCGCTTAAAATACATGATTATTGATTTAAGCAGAATTGATTGACAACTATAATAAAATAAAATAAATAAATAAATCAGCTTCACGCTGTATCCCGCACACAGCAGGGTAATATATATATATATATATATATATATATATATATATATATATATATATATATATATATATATATATATATATATATATATATATTTGTAACATTACGTTCTTTTTACCTATGTTATGTTTTTTAAAGCTCTGTTAAATGTGCTGATGTCATTTAATAATTGTACTGCTTCAGAAACAGTCTTAAATGTAAAATTATTAATTTGGTTAAGGATTCATAATATTCTTTGTAAAATAACTGTAATGTTTGCATATTAACTCCTGTTTGCATATTATTAGATAAATGAATAATTGGTAAATATGTAGTTATTACAGAGTACACGTAGAAAGGATGTTTTTAGGCATTTTTATATAGATTTATTTCAAACGAACGAACGAACCAAAAAATCTATGTATTTACTTGATATTTCTTTGAAGATCAAATCGTTCTTTATCTCTGTGTTGAATTAATTACGATTTAAACTTTACTGTTATGATTTATGAAGGTAATCTCTACTAACAATTCAATTTTGTTTACTTAAAATAAATAAATCAGCTTCACGCTGTATCCCGCACATAGCAGGGTAGGCAGAGGGAACCTAGTGTTAAGACACTCCGTTCCCCACTTTCTGCCGAATTCTGGAGGCATTGCTTATTGAGTGGCAGAACTCAACGCCGCGCTTAACCTCGCCACCAGAACGAAGAAATGGAAATATAAATTTAAGTTAATATTTCATCTCCTCGAGTGGGGATCGAAACCACAACCAGTTGGTTTTACAGTCACACTTCTTGCCGCTGCGCCACGACTGGCCTTGTTTACTTTATTGTATAAAATATTGTATAATAGTGCTTCAAAAATATATATTTTTATCAACAGTCATATAATCAAGACGTTTCGAATGTCATTCTTTAGCCAGGGTCATACCAGCGCGATTTCTATATAACATTCGCTGGCAAGCTAATGCCTTGAGTTCATTCAAATGACGATAACTTTTTTTTTAATGAACCGATTTTGATGAACCAAACTTTAGAACCTAAATTGAGTTAAAACAAAGCAATTGGTGAAATTTTCAAGTAAATCGGTTCAGTAGTTTCAGAGAAAAATGCGGACAACAATATGTCGACAGACAGACAAGACAGACAGACAAGAAATTCAAAAAAAATCTTTTTGCTTTCTATTAGTCTTTTTAAGTGTCCCTCTATCCATTTCAGTCAAAATTACTAAATGTACAGACAAAATATTTTTACTGTCTTATTATATATAGAGATTACCTTGGGTGGGAATCGATCCCACAGCCTGTCACGTTTACAGTCACACGTCTGTGCCTTCGTTTATTAACCGATGGTAATCTTATTACTATTGGATTTTAGTTTCGATTGTGAATAATCCATTTGCAGATGCATGTGACGTGATTGAGTTTGTTCAGGATTGGATTCAAACGAGAAGTGTATGTTGAAATGGTATATTGCCAACGTATTCGATATCGAACGTGTTTATTAAAACCTTGTTTATACTGTGCTAAAAGTGGGGTACTCATATTTTAGTTTTAAACAAAACATTTGTATTTTAGTTTTAAACAAAAGAATTAGTCCTTTTAATGAGCTTTTCCGATCATTCAAGTTTTTCCTACCACGGTAGGTAGAGAGAGCTTAGTGTTAAGACACTCCGCTCTCAGTATTTTGGATAATTGTCGATATATTGCGTGTTGAGTAACAGAATTCAACACCGCATTTAGTTGTCCAGAGGGAGGAAATGAAAATGATTTAAATACAATCATTCTACTGATCATCATCATTCTCCCAAGTATAGATCGAACCCAGGACTATAACATTAACAGTTATATGCTGTTCCACTGCGCTCCAATGTTGCATCATGTTTATGAGGATGCCTCCAGAATTCGAAAATGAAATACTTTTCGGAAACTTCGAACAGAAGTTTTTTAAATAGAACAGAGTGTCTTAATACTATGTAACCTCCACCTACCATGCTATGTGCGAGAAATTTTTTATTAAAAAAAAAAAATAAACATAACAACCAACAAATAAAAAACCAACAAAAATATAATTTCTTATAACAAAAAAAGATTCAAAATGCAAGTAAGCGACGCCATTAATGTAAATTAAATGCAAACATTTCAAAACCACTGTTATGACAAGTACTATTCAAGGGACCCCCGAGCCCTACAAGGAAGTAAGGGGTGCGACCGGAAGAGGACAGGTGCGCGGCGCCAGGGGGTCTACTGCACCCCTTGTTACTAGAATTGCTGTTTTAAACTTTAATTTCATGGAAATTACTGTATACAAAAATAATTTTCGTAATGATAATTTGCTTCAATTTTATTAATTATCAAAATGTTCACCTCAATAAGTACTTAAAACTCGTCCGTCAGCTTCACGCTGTATCCCGCACACAGCAGGGTAGGCAGAGGGAAACTAATTTAAAACACTCCGTTCCTCACTTTCTGCCGAATTCTGGAGACATTGCGTGTTGAGTGGCAGAACTCAACGCCGCGCTTAACCTCGAAACCAGAGCGAAGAAATGGAAATATAAATTTAAGTAAATATTTCATCTCCTCGAGTGGGATCGAACCCACAACCAGTCGGTTTTACAGTCACACTTTGTGCCGCTGCGCCACGACTGGCCTCCTGGCTGTCCGTAATGGAACGAAATAAGCTAAAATCTGGTAAGTAGCTTCATCAGCGTAATGTAGGGGAGGAATAGTAAAGGATTTCTAGAAATTCTTATGAGAATGGAGAAAATCAGTTTAATTTCAACATACCTATTAGAGGCCGGTCGTGGCGCAGCGGCACGAGGTGTGACTGTAAAACCGACTGGTTGTGGGTTCGATCCTCACTCGAGGAGATGAAATATTTACTTAAATTTATATTTTCATTTATTCGCTCTGGTGTCGAGGTTAAGCGCGGCGTTGAGTTCTGCCACTCAACACGCAATGCCTCCAGAATTCGGCAGAAAGTGGGGAACGGGAGTGTCTTAACACTAGGTTCCCTCTGCCTACCTTGATGTGTGCGGGATACAGCGTGAAGTTGATTTTATTTATTTTTTTTACCTATTAGAAATATAAGAAGAAAGAAAATTCATAATAATGCACACATATTAGAATATTTCCAGCCCACATATAAGAATTTGTGGGCTAGAAAAATAATTTGACTATTTGTAGCGCTTAGTTTCGCAACTCAATAATCTAGTTCTTTAAAATATTCAGAAAATGAAGTTCTCTTGCCTACACTAATACGTATTATCAATATAAAATTAGCTTTACGCTGTATCCCGCACACAGTAGGGTATCAGAGCAGAGGGAATCTAGTGTTAAGACACTTCGTTCCATACTTTCCGAAAAATTGTAAATATTAACAAATAATAATTTATTACCATATATAATATATATAAAAACCCTCAGCGGTGGAGTACGACTCACACTTGACTACTTTATTTGTAGTAAGCGCACAGAACAGAAAACATATAGCTTTTTTTTTATTTGAACATAATTTTTAGGGTTATTTTTTTAGGTTTAAATGTAGATACAAAAAATATAAACAGTATGGTTAGTCATGTTTAAATCAAAGTAAAATTTTAGAAAATCATATTTGTGACGTATTACACTCCCTTTATATAATCTCGGGACTAAAGAGGCGAAGGAACACAATATACTTATTGACTTTATAGTTTAAACTTCGATTAGCGGCCCATTTTTATAATTCTTTTATGCTGTATTTGCCAACAAATTAATTACATAATTTATATATTTAATTATTTTTCATAATTCTGAGAAATTTGAAAAATATACGTCCGAATTACCTACTATAAAGGCCAAAGCTTATCTTCATAAAATTTCCTTGATGATGGAATAAAGAGCGAAAGCACTCGTAAGTTTTAATATTTTTGTCAAATAAAAAATTTTGAAATATCACCTTGCAATTTTTAAAATATCTTTTGTCAGAAATTGCCTTATTGTGACTCATTTGTAAGAGATAGACATATGATATCGCGGACATTTTTTTAGAATTAATAAAATAGAACATTTTTGTCATACAATGTACTGACATAATATATAAGAATTTTTGCAGCGCACGGGCTTAAAACAATTCGATGGCATTTAGAATTATCCTCATTTCCTTATTTAAGACTAACTAAGACTTACACTGTAATATAGCCTATAGCACTCATGAAGAATGTAGCTTCCATATAAATAAAAAAAAGTAAGTCGGACCAATAGTAGTAATCTCTGTGAGTGTTCACTTAATGAAAATAAATATCTGTCCAAATTTCACGTTTCCATCATTAGCGGTTACGGCTGTACGTGCGTCTGTATGTCAGTCAGTGAGAACATCTCCTTTTATATAATTAATAAAACATTCAATAAATTTATACATTTTTAAAGTATGACTATTCCACATTGTATTGTTCATATACCCATAATTTATTTGATGCAATAATAACACAACCAAACCTTTTTAAATGTTTAATATGTGAATGTATCCAGAAAATCTATAATTTATAAGCTTTGATTGCGTTTCTTGTAATATTTAAAAAAGTGCAAATACGTCATTGTTCTTCTCTTTTTGAAGAATCACACCTATTATAAATTACTTTCGACTACAACGGCTGCTACTGTATAATTTATCATAAACCGTTTGTAAATTGGACAGTGTCTAGACTTGATATTTTCTAGTGAATTTTATTTCTATATCATTTATATTGCTAAGAAATCTATCTTTGGAATTTTAGGTTTATACCTAAAATTATTTCAGAATACATAAAATAAACAAAAAAAATCAATATACTGAGAGTACGGTTGACTTTCGAGAACACAATATAGATGATACTCGAAGAAGGTCACGGAAAATGCACGATTTACACGTTTCTTTTCGTTTTATATACGTTAGACGTTTTATGAAGCGAGAACAAAATCAGATTTTAAATACTTAACAAATAATTAAAATTATCAATTCTATTGTTTTTTATTTAATGTTAGACGTTTCATAGCCCCAAAAAAATATATTTGAAATACTTAAGAAAAAATTGAAAAGAGGTACTATATTACAGTCTTTTCTATAAACTTAAACACGGTTCACAATGTTATTGCGTTTTTCATTTGTCTTCTTCACTGTGACGTCTATTGCTTACTTGACTCGAACAAGTTGAAGCTGCTAGAATAGCCAGATTAATCTATATTTCTATTTTAATATCGATTTTTATTAGATGATATCGATTTTTATTATATTAGATAGTATGGCAAATTTCTTTATGGACTTCATTTATATGGACCCTAATTACTGTATAGCGAAAGAGTGTGTTTGGTTGAACACGCTAGTCTCAGAAACTAATGGATGGAAATTTCAAAATCTACTACACCCGCGATCAAATACACAAAATCTTAGTAATTTCTACATGATATTGCAGGCGAAGCCGCAATTAAAAGTTAGTTATTTATGAGGTTTAGAATAGTCGAAGGCTGTAATCCAAATCCTTTAAATATGTTAGAAATTAGTAAGACTATTTAATACCAAGTGACTTTAGTTTTATAATTAAATAACATCTAAACTTTACTCCCAATCTTTGTTTGTATCATCCTAAGTAAACCTCATTTTCATTAGGACGTTAAATAAATAGCAGTACATTGTTTCTTCTTTTCTTTCACAGGAGGACACTTTTTCAGGAGATGAAATATTTACTTAAATTTATTTCTTCGCTCTGGTGTCGAGGCAAAGCGCGGCGTTGAGTTTTACCACTAAACACGCAATGCCTCCAGAATTCGGCAGTAGGTGCGATATGTCAGTACAGTGCGGAGTGTCTTAACACTATGTTCCCTTTGGCTAATCTGCTGTGTGCGGGATACAGCGTGAAGCTTATTTATTTTATTTATTTACCTTGTTTCTTTTTAATTAATGAAAAAAATATATTTTTATCGGAAGCCAGCTACGAAGCAGTTTCGGCGCGTTGTGACGTCTAACGGCTGTGCCAATCGATATGGAGTAGGTTAACTTCATTCGTCCAAAATTGTGTCAAGTTATCTGAAATCTGCTGAAAATCGTTATTTATTTTTTATCTTTAAGTATCGTTGGTATTTCTTATTTTTCACGCTGTACGCTTATGTTGTATTTCACGCGCATAGCTTTACGCTGTATCCCGTATACAGAATGGGAACCAAGGGAACCTAGAAATCTAGTGTGATGATCATCCACTCCCATTATGACACTTCCATTACCAACTTTCCGCTGAATTTTGAAGGCATTGTGTGTTGAGTGACGGAATTAAAAAAGTCTTGGTTATATTTCACTCTATTTGGTACTTTCTGTTATTGTAGACAACGTAACCTAACGCCGCATTTTGTCTCAGGTCTCTGTATTTCAGCTTCAGCTTTTGAACCTAGATGATAAATTTCAGCGTTGTACATCGCATAATTTTATAATAGCTTTTGATTGTCAGTCTGACTGACTGACTGACTCAATAACCGAAGAGTTTTGTATATATATAGATTAAATGGAGACAATATCGGTTCAAAACTTAACCAATATTGTTTTCCTGATATTTTACGCACTTTTAAGCCACCACTGTTAAGCCATTTATTTCATTACCTTTTTTCATAATTTTCATACTTAATATATTGTTACAGAAAATGCGAGAAGGAACCAGACTGCGTGGCGATAGGTAGCAGGCTGCGCGGCGCGATGGGCACTCGACCGCCCGCGGCCTACTGGCCTCAGCTGTGGGCCACCGTCGTCAGAAACCTGCTGCTTAAGAAGCGGGATACTAGAAAAACCCTCGCAGTATGTAATTTAGTTGTTTTTCACTTCACGCCTTATCTTTAGCGGGGTATCCAGAGGAAAGAAGGCATCAAACTCTTTAAAATTAGTAAAATCACTGCAACATTGCATGCATTTAAATACTAGGTAAATTTTATGTAACGATATTTAGCAACGTCTTATTGGAAATGATGGGTTCCATTTCCACTCGGTAACATGACTTATTTTCATTTGATCGGTCTAGTATAAAGGTAAAGCAAGATTCAACACGAAATTGCTCGAAAATTGAGTGAAAAGTGGGGACTGGAATGTCTTAAAACTAGATTTAAACTGGTTATCTTCTATATGCGAAATATAGTGAAGCTAAAAAAAATAATTCCGATAACAATCAGTTTCGAGAGCGATAATGTAGAATATATTGTTTTCAGGAAGTTCTGGTTCCTCTCTACTCCCTGGGTGTGCTGATCTTCCTAAAGATGCTGGTCCCGAATCCAAATTTTCCTGAAGTGACGAAACCAGGCAGGCTACTCAGAATTCACCACGACGCGATATCTGAAAACCATTCAGTCGCGGTGGTGGCTGACTGGGCGACTGCTAATGGGACTTTGGTAAATATTGGTATCCGGCTTGAAGGATCATTTCATGATATATTGATTGTAACTAATGTACTACGCGACTAATACAATATTAATTTCATTTAATGTTATATATTAATAAATTAAAGAATATGAATTTAATTAATAATATAAGCTTTGCTAGATCTATATTATTCTTAACTTAACCTAATTGCACGCTGTATTCCTAGCGGAGAAATCAAAGAGAACAGAGTGCTAAACACTACGGTCTCTACATACCTCTTTGGCCTCATCCACTGCCATCAACTTCTTACATTATTCTTGATCTATAGTATTACCGAGATATCTACAGATATAAAAGAAAGATATTTTGCCTTAGAGATCTATCTAATATTAACGTTTCTTTTCATGTACATATTTTTTACCTTTCTTTCACAAATATGCCATTTCTTCACATAAAAGTATATATGTTTTTTTAATATATAGAGCCTTTAAAGTTCACAACATTGCTGTAACATGGGCCAATAATAAAAGATAATTTTTAAACTTACCTAGTAAAAATAGGGGAAAGGCCGTGTGAGTCATGCCGATCCAGGCCTTAAGAATTTTAAAAAAAAATTGCATAATTCTTACTTAGAATTAGAAAATTTCTCTATTTAAATTTCACGTCACATTCTCATTACACCATGTAAGTCACTGAAGCCCAGGCCGCCGCTGGAAAATATCTCTAGATACGACCATGAAAATTCAAAAGAAATAAAATATTCTAAATTTGTTCTAAAGTTTTATTCAAAAGAATCACCATTGTTACAAAATTAGAGAAGTATTCACAGAAATGAGGTATTCAAGAGAAAAATGTACACACTTTTATAAAGTATAAAGTACATTTGTATTCAACAGTCGTCTTGCAGTCGAGATTAGTTTAAGAAGTTTTAAGATTAGCTTCTTGACTGTCCTTAATGTTTTATAAATATTAATATAAGTATAAAGCAAAGACCGGATACGCGCAGCGGCATAGTGTAAACGAAACAGTTACAGATTCCAATCCCACTAGGAGTAATGAATTACTATCATTTCCTCGCGCTAATTACAAAACAAACCAAGGCGTAGGGTTCCTTCGTTCAAAGTTACACACAGTGTCTCGAAATAGTGGCGGAAATTCTTTAGAATGTACACAGAGTCTTATACGTGGTTACCTTTGCCTATGCGGCTCTACCCGGGATTTAGCGTGAGACCAAAAAAAAATTAAACCAAGGGCGGAGTATACTTACTTACCCCCTGTGTCCAAGTGTGTTGTTATGGGTTCGATTCCCTCTTCTCCCCTTCCCAGCTATATTCAGAATACAGCGTGAAGCTATTTTAAAACATATATATTAAGATTATTAATATTTCCAGGGTTTTCTTGATGACATCAATTCGATGCTCGTCGAGTCCAATCAGCACCCAATCAATTGGATACGGTATAACAACACAACGGAGCTTAACGACGCGTACCACAGCAACGCTAAGAGATTTCCTCTCGCTGTTATATTCCATACGGATCCTGGCGCTTTTGGAGAACCTTTAAGGTACTGTGTTCAATGATGATTTTTTTTATATTCGTTTATTAAAGTTTTAATATCGTTACGCTGTATCTCGCACACAACAGTGTAGGCAGTGTAGAGGGAGTCTAGTGTTAAGACACTTCGTTTCCATTTTCAACATACAATGTCTTGAATTCACGTGGAATATGCACAACAAAGTGAATGGACGCGTTCTCTTTACCCTGATAAAAATATATAAATAAACTTGACATAATAATATTTAAAACTCTCTACAAAAATCCTATTAGTTTTGAAACTTTTCAGTTTCAAAACTAATACTACAACCAGTATTTGAATCTAATAAATATATAATAACATTGTAACTGATTGACTGAAGCTTTAGTTTCCAATGTATGGATGGAAGTCTTTAAAATGATAATGTTATTAGGACATGAAATTAATTAGACAGATTAGTGAACTAATAATTTTGTAGTTTAAGCGGGCGAAGCCGCGAGCGGGAGCTAGTGTTACATATATTTATCTATGTGATATTTGCAACTATAGCCACCGTTACAACAGCATCAGTTAGATTCCATAATTACATAGGTAATTAATTCAAAGTGAATATGCCGACTAATTTAGTCTAAGACCCAAATCCAATCTTTGAAGATTCTGGGTCAAACTTCCTTTGTTAGTATGTCCCATATTGACTTCCCTTAAGAGGATCCTTTGATCATCATTTTCCTTAAGGGTTGACATGGATTAACATAACACACGAGTGAATGTATGAGTTGCTTTAGTAAGCGTAGTTTCAATGATTTGAAAGTTTTAAAATAATATTTTTTTAAAACGTCCAAAGATTCTGAGAGGATTCAAATCGTGCTACGCTCAAATTCTTATACGGGTTCTTTTTTTCTTTTCTGAGTAGGGGTTAAAAATAAAAAATAAACTATTATTATGTGCATATATGGAATTATATTAGCACATTCATTTATTTTTAGGGTTTTGTATATTAAAGGTAAAAACGGAACCCCACTTCGTTGTCCTTCTGTACGTTTGTCAAGACTATTTATCTCTAGATCGCGTGCCAGAATATAACTAAAACAAATAATCAATAATATATAATATAAGTTGATCACTTATTTATCATCTTGGATTGTTTTAGATAGGCGCGGGTCCAAATCGTAGCGGGAATTGACTTGAACCTCTTTAATAGTTTTATACATTTTCTTATATATTTTTCTATGTTTAATGAAGAATAACACTTTGAAAATGTTATAAATATTGCAACTACATTATTTTTAATAACTTCACACTAAATCGCACAAAGAATCAAACGTCAACGTCAATTTTTTTTTTACAGATACACAATCAGAACGAATCCATCTAGGGACGGCGGTACACCTTCAACGAGGACACTAACCACGTCCCCAGCCAAATGCAGAGAGAGGACCGGGTACAAGGACTGGTCATCCGATTGGTCCAGAGGAGGTCAATTGATACCGTTGTCGGAAATGCATAGAGAAGACACTTGTCCCGTCCTCCAGTATTACTATACGGGATTTTTGGCGTTGCAGACTTTGATTGATTATGTGAAGATTAAAGTGAGTAGTTTTCATTATAAAAAAGTAATTTAAATAAATAAATCAGCTTCACGCTGTATCCCGCACACTGTAGGGTAGGCAGAGGGAACGTAGTGTTAAGACCCTCCGTTCCCCACTTTCTGCCGAATTCTGTAGGCATTGCACAGACATAGCACAGGCATAGAACAGACAAAGAAATATTGCGTTTACTATCAAACGCTGGCCTTGCACTTTCATAGCTGCATACGACAGGGTAGGCAGAGAAAGCCTGGAGACCTAGTATTAAATACTCCGTTCCCATTAAGATACTTCCGTTCACCACTTTCCACTAAACTCTGGAAGAGTTGCGTGTTGAGCTGCGGAACTCAACGCCACGCTTCGTTACCAGAGCGGGGATATGAAAATATTAAATATAAAATTTCCTCGAGTGGAAATCGAATCCACAACCTGTCACATTTACAGTCACACGCTTGCGCCCCTGCACCACGACTGGCCTACAACTACAAATACATTTAAATAAAATTAGAATAGGTTATAAATTATATAAAATCTTTCAATTATAATGTATTCATATATCTAATTTAAAAAAAAAACAATCCTTCGCCAGATGGACACAGGCACTAGATTCTATCCACCACGCGTTGACCTACGACAGTTTCCCAAACGTCAACACACAGGTGATTGGCTGGTGATATTTAGAGTCATCATGCCAATGTACATGGTGATGACACTGTCACAGTTCATCACCTATCTGTTAATGTTCGTCGTGGGGGAGAAAGAAAAGAAGATTCGGGAAGGAATGAGGATTATGGGATTGAAAGATAGTGTTTATTGGTAAGAGATTGACTATGTTTTATAAGTTAACTAGTGACAGTCGTCACTGTTCATCACTTATCACCAGACGTAGTTCATCACTTAAAAGGAATTGTTTATTGTGGGAAGGAGGAGAAAAAGATAAGAAAAGAAATGGGGTTGAAAGATAATATATATTGGTAAAAATTGTCCTTATAACAAATGTTCATTGGAATATAATACAATGCATGCTTTTATACAAATAATATTCAAATTTAGTCTCACATTGTCATGATGTGAAAATCATTATAATATTTTCATTTCTTCGCTCTGGTGCCGAGGCAAAGCGCGGGGTTGAGTTCCGACACTCAACACACCATTCCTTCAAAATTCTGCGGAGTATCTTGACATGATTGATGATACAGCGAGAAATTTAAAAAAACCATTCCATGATGATAAATATATTGCAAAGTCATAAGCTCTTTATCCAATCTATACTACATGTAGGTATAAAATGTGCTTTTAAAATCTTTTTTTAATTATTAAATTAAATATATTTTGTTTCAGGGGCTCGTGGTTTTTGATTTATGCAGTTTTTGTAACAATACTATCCCTCGTCAGTACTGTTTTATTATTTACGTTAAAGGTAAATTGAAATATATTAATAAAACAATATATTAATTTTATATATTTGTACTTTTGAGATATTTAAGATATGATAGTGATCGAAGTCCTATATTTTACGGCTGTTATTACTTTCGATGGCTTCTAAGAGTCGTAGGTTGAAATAATACATTTTTTTTCTATTATTCTAATTACATAAAATATTTTAATTTTTTTCAGGTTTTCCAACATTCATCCTATATTTTGATCTTCCTACTGATGCTCTTATTTGGATTTACCATTATTACGTTCGCATTCATGTTGACGCCATTCTTTGATAAAGCAAGAGTAAGTTTCCAGTTTTAAATTTATGTTTCCAATATTTAATCTCATTTTTTTTCTATAAACTGAGATAAAGCTTTTCTAGAAAAATCTATAATATTTTATTTTTGAGCAACGAAAAATTCTAAAATATAAAATATCATTTATATGTGGGGAACGGAGTGTCTTAACACTAGGTTCCCTCTGCCTACCCTGCTGTGTGCGGGAATACAGCGTGAAGCTGATTTGATTCATTTATATGAAAATTTCGATGCAATCAGTTTATCTACTATTACATATAGGATGGAAAGTCGTATATAACCTTTAGCCCATGTTCTCCACTCTCCTTAGACGGCCGGCATCCTGGGCAGCTTCGCGGTGAACCTCATGAGCGGTCTCTATTTCATACAAGTGTTCGTGTCCAACGCGGACTCGCTCGCCTTCTGGTTCGTCTCCCTCATCAGCTCCAGCTGCTACGCATTGGCTATGGATAAGGTATGGATGACTTTTAAAATTTAAATATTTTTTTTCTTATAGGATTTCTATATGGTTTTCATGTAAGAGGCGTAGGCAGACAGAACCTAGTGATAAGTCATTTAGTTCTCTATTATTTTTTTATTTAGAGACACAGTTTTGAATTTTGTTATTAACAAAATACAAATACTTCTACGACAGTTACTCAAACTCACAACTTAGAGTATACACTCAAAAGCTTATACTTAAGGCAAATTACTCATATAACTATGGTTCCGCTCGTGACTTTGTCCACATGAACTGTACGATTAGTTATTTTTCACTTTGGCAGAACAAATCATTGATATTTTCGGGATTTTTGTATGATAAATACATGAATCATATATACATATTTTGTACATGTAAAACTACCTCTCGGATCACTTCGTACTTTAGTAAAGACTTTATCAAAATCTATTGTTTAATTTAATTGATTTTAGTGTACATTTTTGATAACTGGCGTAAATTAACACTTTGTTAAGATAAAGGGCCTTTCAATGAAATATTAAAAAAAATCAAACTTAGATTTCTCTGATAATAGATTTTTTACATATGCTAAACGCAATTACTTTTACTACAAATTGATTCAATATCCCATATTTTCTCCCCAGGCCCTGGTCCTGGACATGGCAGGAGTGGGGGTAACGTGGGACAACCTATGGAGTGGCCCCGGAGTGCCTTTCGGAGGCAGCCTTATAATGATGGCGGTCGACACTGTGCTCTACGGACTTGCTGCATATTGGCTGGATGCTGTTATACCTAGTGAGTACTTTCTGTGTGTTTTAGTTTCATGCTTAGTGTCAAGAAACTCCGTTCTCTACATTCTGCCAGAATTAGAAATCTTGTGTGTTGAATGGTGGAATAATTGAAAAGACGCATTGAAAAGCGAGGGCTGGCAAGCAAAACGAGCAGATGGTGAAGTTCCCTAATTATATATTTATATTCTTAGACTGCCAGCTTATTATTAAAATTTCGCCTATATAATCATAAATATTAAATCAGTTTCACATTTTATCCCACACACAGCAGGATAGACAAAAAGAACCTAGTGATTCCCATTTTCCGCTTAATTCTAGAGACTTTGCGCGTTGAGTGGTGGAACTTAACGCCGCACTTTGCTCCTACACCAGAGCAAAGAAATGAAAATATACATTTAAATAAATATATCATTTCCTTGAGTGGCGATCGAACCCACAGCCACTCACGTTTACAATTACATACTTGTGGCCCTGCACCACGACTGACCTACAAATATTAATAGTACGTAATGGAGATTCAAGCTCACAACTGTCGCGTTTATTAAAACATATATCTTACTACGAAACAAAACTGTCAAGTCAATTTACTAATAACATATTAAACACAAAGCACCTTATTTACATTTGGTATTAAATTAATGAGGTTTCCCTATATTTTAAAAGCAACGCGTGTTGTAACCAATATGAGGGGTCAAAAAATCGATTTTAATTATCTTTAAGCTTGTGGCTTACGGTTAAAATGGAGGGTCTTTATTTTTTTAAAGCATCGCTTCCAAAATTTTTAATTACTATTTTTGATAGTATTGCTTCTAAAATTGGAAATATTCTTTTTAATATTAACAAACAGCTATTCCTGTATAATATATGGAAGAGGCAGCGCTCCTTTTACGGAAACAGCATATAGGGTAAAATATTTCAAACCTATACCTAAAGAAATTAATCAAGATGCCTCAACAGTTTGGACGTACGATTTTTTTTTCATTTCTCGATTTTTATCCATACTTGTATTTCGTGTGACGCGATTACGTATAGATTCCAATAACATAAACACTTACTACTACAAAAATACCACTAAAGGTTTAAACCACTTTGAACTTTATCACCAATACCTACGACTCGATTTCGGAATGACTCGTATGCGGCGGTGTTCCTTTGATAGGTTTATGTGTGCGTGCGTCGTCCTTACAAATGGCGTTTTATTTTAAAATGACCATTTTATTATTTATTTTGTTTGAAAAAATAACTTTTTCATTGTTGGAAATTTATTTTTTTCTGATTTATATTAGGCTTTTATAGAGTAGTTAAAACTGTGGTTTCATTTAAAGTGGTGCTTACACTTCCACCCTGTATAACATGCAAAATTCCATCAAAAAAATTATTACACAATTTTGATTAAATTTTAAGATCATTCTCATTCATATCCCGCTCGAGGAAATGGAAGGAAAATTATTTATTTATATTTTCATTAATTCGCTCTGATGTCGAGGCAAAGGGCGGCGTTGAGTTCCGCCACTCAAAACCCAGAATGCCTCCAGAACTCGGCGAAAAGTGGGAAACGGAGTGTCTTAACACTAGGTTCACACTGCATAACCTGCTGTGTGCAGGATACAGCGTGAAGCTGACTAATTTTTATTTAAGTTTATCATGTATAAGAACTTATATGTACTTAATATTATAAAGCTGGAAAGTCTGTTGTTTTGTCTGTTTCTAAAAAAATATTTCCGTATTGGATACGTACATTTAGCGAATGAGGTTAGATGACTTTAGTCTTTTCAATACAACCATTTGTATATTTACAATTACTTGACTTTTGACTTTGTCATGACGACATACGGAGTTCTAAGATATTTCCATTTGACAATGTGACAGAAGCCACGGGTTAGGTTTAACTGAAAGGTCAGAATAGATGACACGCATCACACAAAGAATGTATAAATTAAAATTAAAAAATTAAATTAGCTTCACGCTGTATCCCGCACACAGCAGGGTAGGCAGAGGGAACCTAGTGTTAAGACACTCCGTTCCCCACTTTCTGCCGAATTCTGGAGGCATTGCGTTTTGAGTGGCAGAACTCAACGCCGCGCTTAACCTCGACACCAGAGCGAAGAAATGGAAATATAAATTTAAGTAAATATTTCATCTCCTCGAGTGGGAATCGAACCCACAACCAGTCGGTTTTGCAGTCACACCTCGTGCCACTGCGCCACGACCGGCCTCATTATACAAAGAATCGATATTATACAAAGAATGTATAATATCTTAAAAATTATTTAAAAGCCAGTAGTGGCGCAGGGGGACAAGCCTCCGATTGTAAACGCTTTAGGTTATAGTTTCGATTCTCGCGCAAAGAAATTAAATATTTAATAATTCTATTCTCTCGATCTGGTAACGAGGCAAAGCGCGACATTGACACGTAATGTCTCCAGAATTCGGAATTTGTAGGGAACGGAAGTTGAACACTAAGAAGGAACATTAGGTTCCCAAATTCCCTCTGCCTATACCCTGCTGTGAGCGGGATACATCGTGAAATCAAAAAAATATATGTATCCTATTTTAATTGGCATCCATAGCAATCCTACCACACCAGGAGTAATATAAGTAATGATTTTTAACATTTCAGGTGAATATGGTATCAAACAAAAGCCTTGGTTCTGCCTCATGCCCTCTTTCTGGGTGGGACGACGAGGACGCGTCTCCGCCGTACACTTCCATTCCAACGGCGAGGCGCAACACAAGGATATCGAACCTGTACCTAAGTAAGTATTTTTGTACTATCATCATCATCATCATCAGCCCGTCCTAGTCCACTGCTGGACATAGGCCTTTCCAATGGCACGCCACTGAGCTCTATCTTCAGCTCGTCGTCACTCCACCTAGCTGGAGGACGTCCCACACTCCCACGTCCCACATACGAGGCGTGGTCTCCACTCTAAGACGCGTTTACTCCAACGGTCATCGGTTCTGCGACAAATGTGACAGTCCAGTCCACATGAAAATCAAATGTGATTATTGTATAATTACCGTAAAATATTTCCGATAATATTATGGAAAACAGAATCGTATACAAACTCTGGATAATGTTCACAATATCTAAGTCACTTGGGAAACGTAAAAAGGGAAAACGCATTTGTTGAAATATTTTTTTTAACAAAAGCACCTTTAAACAAGTTCGACCAAATTTTTTATACCGAAATAACCGCAAATGGAGCTGGTGTACAGTAAATTTAATGAATTTATTGCAATTAAAGTAACATGCCACTCGTGGCGCAGCGGCACAAAGTGTGATTGGAAATCCGACTGATTGTAGGTTCGATCCCCACTCGAGGAGATCAAATATTTACTTAAATTTATATTTCCATTCCTTCGCTCTGGTGTCGAGGTAAAGCACGGCGTAGTTGATTTCCGCCTCTCAACACACAAGGCCTCCAGAACTCGGCGGAAAGTGGGGAACATTAGGTTCCCTCTGCCTACCCTGCTGTGTGCGGGATACAGTGTAAAGCTGATTTATTTTTAATGTTAAGTTATTTTAGACTGTATCCAGCTTTAAAGTTTTTCTCTTCTCTTGAGAAAATCTAGTGACAATCTTAAACACTTAAGTGTTTAAGCAAGATATGTTCTAAATTGCTTATAAATATGAATTTATTATGTGATATTACGACATTAGGATTAGAATTCCATGACAAATATTAAAATTTCAATTTAAAAAAATCACCCAAAGAACGGGTTTAAGTGCTGTTAAATTTAAATATATCAAAAAAAATATTTCATACCAAATAAAATAAAAAAACATGATACTTTTTACAATTACAGAGAGTTACAAGACAAAGAAGCGATAAGAATAGTTGGTCTCCAGAAGAGTTTCCGCCATTGTAGGCGCCCAGAAATAAAAGCTATCGACGGAATCGACCTCAGTATATACGAGGGACAGATCACGGCTGTGCTGGGACATAACGGCGCTGGGAAGTCCACCTTGTTTAATATACTGACAGGACTTACAGCGCCCACTGCTGGCACGGCTTATGTGTACGGCTTGGATGTGAGGTCAGTTGGTGGTTATTTAATTTGTATTGTTAGATGGTCATATAGGGCTAGCGTACGGTTGTGGGTTCGATCCCCATTAGAGGAAATATATATATTTTTCATTTTCTTGCTTTATAATAAGGCAAATCATGGTTGAGTTTCGCCACTCAACACGCAATGCCTTAAGAATACGACAGAAAGTAGAGAACGGAAGTGTCTTAATGGGAAACGGAGTGTTTTAACACTAGGTTTCCAAGCTTCCGCTGCCCTGTGTACAGTATGAAGCTAAAAAAAAATAGTCTTATCAAAAATATTCAATAAAGTTACACTACTTTTCTATATAAAAGATAATTAAACAAATACTTATATTGTTTAATTGATTTTTTCCAGAGATCCAAATGACATGCACGAGATAAGGCAGATGATAGGCGTGTGTCCGCAACAGGATGTTCTCTTCGACCTACTCTCTGTTAAAGAACATTTACAATTCTTCGCCTCTGTGAAGGTATATTTTTTTTATATTCGTTTTTTTTTCAGTAGAGGCCGGTCGTGGCACAGGTGCGCAAATGTGTCACTGTAAACCCGATAGGTTGTGGCTTCAATTCCCACTCGAGGAAATATTTTAATGCTTTCATTTCATTTTCAAAGAAGGAATCTTTTTTTAAGGTTTTTGTATTAATATATTAAAATAACATTATTTTTAATACTTAATAGGGTATACCACGTAACAGAATATCGGATGAAGTGCACAAGGCGTTAGCTGAAGTCGGTCTGTTAGAGCAAGCGGCGGTGTTCTCCAAGCATCTGTCGGGAGGGCAGAAGAGGAAACTTAGTATAGCTATCGCTTTCATTGGGGATCCGAAGGTAAAGTATAATTAAGTCCTTCAAACGCCTTTTTCAAGTCCACAAAAGTATTGGAAACTGTTTGGTTTAAGAGAAATAAGAAGAGAAGAAAAAGATCTGATCTGAACACCTTCTAGGTTTAAAACCTTTTTGAACTTCTTAAAGTAATCTTTTGTGGTTGTCGTTTTTACAGTTTTGTACTTTTTAAGGAAAAAGGTACCCTTATAAGATCAGTCTGTAGTCCGTCTGTTTATCTGTCTGTCTGTCAAGACCCTTTATCTCAGGAACGCTTGGAAATATTTTTATTTATTAATTTATTTAAACTTTATTTTAACAATAACATTTTTCACTTTTTTTTGCTATACAGACGAAAAAAACGAAGAAGAATGACAAACAAAAAATAATAATAATACAACAAGATCAAGCATGCAAATAATCTTACTGTTATACTTTATACTATACATTGACAAAGCATACATTAAAACAAAGTGTACAGCAGTGTGACGTTAAAAAAGGTAGGCCACTCAGCATAGATATTGGCATATAAGCAACAATACTCAGTAGTACCAACGCTGATTTTCAGTGACCGCCTAGAAAAAGACGCGTCTGCGAACAAAACTGTTTAATAAACATAATAAAAGAAACTATTCTGGCCTATACATTTTTCACTTTTTATGTTGTTTAGATATAATATAAATAAAATATAATATAAATAAAGATATCTACATATACATACGTATTTTATTTATAATACAGTGTTAGGCTTTCATCATAAATCAATAAAAATAAAGATAGAAAAAGAAAATAAATAAACATTATTCCTTTTACAAATACATGGGTTTGTTGTATATTTAATAGATTGTTTCTTAATTTTAATTTAAAATTGGTAATGGACTTCAATCCGCGCAACGGTGGAGGAAGATCATTCCAACATTTAGAAGCCATATATTTGTAACTTCCCCGGAAAGCTGCTGAATGATGCACTGGCACGAGCATCAAGTGTGATGAAGCTCTAGTATTATAGCTGCTATATGCCTGTGACCAGCCTAATTTATCGTATAGATATTTAGGAGTACGATAGTTCACAACACCAAACAGCAAGGTAGCAAAGTGTAGCTGTCTGCGGAAATCCAATTTCAACATACTGGCATTATTAAGATACGGTGTTATATGTATACGCGGTGGTATATTGAAGCAATAACCAGCACAAGCGTTTTGTACTCTTTATATGAGGTTTTTGGTCCTAGCCAAAAGCCTAGGTCCTATCATCACATCCGCGTAGTTTAATTTGGACAGTACTAAAGATTCACACAGGTGTACTCGTAAATCAGGTCTTAGATATGGTCTAATACGATATAGAACCTTCAATCTATAAAAGCAATTGCGAACCGTATTGACAACATGTTGTTCAAATCGAAGGTTTTCATAAATCAGCACACCCAGATACTGAGCTTCGGTTACACGTTCAATTATTTCGTTTTGAATTCTTACTTGAGGTGATCTGCATGAGATTTTTTTTATTTGATTGTAAGAACCGAGTATTAAAAACTTTGTTTTATTTGGATTTAACGCAAGACAGTTAGCCTCCGACCATAGGGCTATATTTTTCAAATCATCATTTAATCGATCAACGGCGCTATGCGTCTCAATTGGTTTGAAAGCTTAAATTCTCGAGTTTAAATTCAAACTATATATCCAGATCTACAGCTCCATGATTTCTGATAAAAACAAATTTTTATATTTACTTTTAAAAAAGATAAAAAAAATTAAATTAAATTAAATTAGCTTCACGTTGTATCCCGCACACAGCAGGGTAGGCAGAGGGAACCTAGTGTTAAGACACTCCGTTCCCCACTTTCTGCCAAATTCTGGAGGCATTGCGTGTTGAGTGGCAGAACTCAACGCCGCGCTTAACCTCGACACCAGAGCGAAGAAAATGAAAATATAAATTTAAGTAAATATTTTCATCTCCTCGAGTGGGGATCGAACCCACAACCAGTCGGTTTTGCAGTCAACCTCGTGCCGCTGCGCCACGACCGGCCTCAAAAAAAAAGATATATTCGTTTATATAGCAAAAAAGCATATTTTGACACTATAAAGGGGATCAAAATAAATAGGGAACTTCCGGTTGACACGGACAGATAGTACTAGTTTAGGAAAAAACTGAAAAGTATACATTTGTGGTTAAGTCTTAAAAATATTTGCGTTGGGGCAAACTTTGTTATTAAAGCCGCTAGGTCAAGTGAGGTATCAGATGAAAGGGTTCTGGCTAAGCTAAGCTTGAATTTCAAGAAAAGCTCTCGAGCTTTTCTACCTTCACTTTTTGTAACCTTCAATTTTTGTACGGATCCTCCGTTGGGTGAGTCTGACTCGCGTTTGTCCGGTTTAATTTTTAGGAATAAGCGTACTATGGTAGCCATTATGGTATTAAATTATCGAATCAAATCGTACAAAGAAAAATGGTAAAGTTGAAATTAAAATGATTATACGGTTTTTAATATTCTATACTGTTTGTTACAAATCTCCAGATCATAATCCTGGACGAGCCGACGGCGGGCGTGGACCCGGTGTCGCGGCGCCAGACGTGGCGCGTGCTGCAGCGCGCGCGCCGCGGCCGCGTGCTGCTGCTCACCACGCACTTCATGGACGAGGCCGACATCCTGGGCGACCGCAAGGCCGTCATCAGCAAGGGGAGGGTCGGTTGTACTGATATCTAACTAACTATTACAATAATCCCGGACGAGCCGACGGCGGGCGTGGTAGGTGACCTGAATGTGAATTGCCTGCACTACGCAGATGATGCAGTGCTTATTGCATCATCAGAATGCGAGTTGCAGGCATTGGTCACCACTCTGAAAGAAGGGGGTGAATATAATGGCCCAAACCTGAATACAAATAAGATAAAGGTTTTGGTTTTGACAGAGGACGGAATGCAAAATTTGTGTAAATGGTAAGATATTAGAACAAGTAAATGAAGTGGTATATTTGGGAAGTATGTTCAGTACAGATGGCAGATACGAGATGGATGTGGAAAAGCGTATTGCTGACGGTTACAGGGTTAACGGAGCCTTAGCTGCATTGATTAGACGGCGAAACGTCAGCACAGCTGCGCGTTTGGCCGTACACAATGCAATGTTGGTAGCGACACTGTTATACGGTAGTGAAACGTGGGTATTACAGAAGAAGAATGAAAGAAAGATGAACGCTGTAGAGATGCGATCTCTTCGTAGGATATGCGGAATCAGCTTAGCTGATCGAATTCGCAATAAGGAGATACACAGAATGAGATTGAGAGAACGAATGAGTGATGAAAGAATGGCAAAAAAGATTTATGATGGAAAAGTGAGTGGTAAGAGAGATCGGGGAAGACCTCGGTTGACCTTCGAAAACATAGTATCAAAGATACTGGAGGAAGGTCACGTAAAATGCACGAGGACCCCCTCGAGGGGATGTATGACAGTGGACGAGGTAAAAGAGGTACGTAGAGACCATAGCGTTTGGCGTTCCGTTCTCTCTGACTACCACGTTAGGGAAAAAGCGTGAAGCTAAGTTAATTTAAGTTCTATAATTTATGTAAAGACTTTGTATAATTTGGCTGTAATATAACAAGCGGTCAAAGTTGCCTTAAAATAGTGTAAAATAAAACATTATATTAAATGTAACTATATATTTCTATATTTATTTTCAGGTGCGTTGCGCGGGGACATCTTTGTTTTTGAAAAATAAGTTTGGTATTGGATACCATTTAACTTTAGTACTGGATGGTGAGTTAAGTGATATTTATGTGTTAAGCTCTTCGTCACATTCACATTATTATATAAACTTATTTTTTAATAAGTTTTAATAAATTGTTCAACCCCTTGGCAGGCGCGTGCCGCGAGCACCAGATCACGCGGCTGGTGCGCGGGCACGTGCCGCGCGCGGAGAAGGCGCGGCGCCACGGCCGCGAGCTGTCCTACATCCTGCCGCACTACGCCGCGCACCTCTTCCCGCCGCTCTTCCGCGCCATCGAGCTCGAGATCCGCGACAAGACCAACCGCCTCGGTGAGTATCTTAGCCGCCGTCCGTCGTCCTATGCAGGGTGGAAGTGTCAGCGCTCCTTTTTAGCTAAAGAAATTAACCAAGATACCTCAACAGTTTAGACGTAGGATTTTTTTTTCATTTCACGATGTTTATCTTACTTGTAATTATTGTAACGCAGTTACGCATAGATAACAATAACGTAAACACATACTACTACAAAAATACTAGAAAAGGTTAATCAACTTTGACCTTTGCCGCCAATACCTACGACTCAATTTCGGAATGAGGCGTATGCGGCGATTTCCCTTTGATAGGTTTATGTGTGCATGCGTCGTTCTTGACAAATGGTGTTTTATATTACAACACCAATTTTATTATTTATTTTGTATGAAAAAAACACTTTTTCATTTGTGGGGAAAAAAAATATTGTATTAGGCATTTATAGAGTAGTTAAAACTGTGATTTCATTTAAAGTGATGCTGACACTTTCAACCTGTATACTGATGTAGAAATTATAAAAAATTCTCGTACTAAATTATTGTTTTTTTTTTCAATCCTTTAACGATGATAAACATCTTTATATAATATGTCGTATTTCACATTCCTATATAAATACATTAATTTATATTTCTAAATTCATTTATTCATTAATTACATAAAATATTTAAGTTCACACAGTGACACACATCAAATTACATTAAAAGAATATTTAAAAGAGATATTTGACATTACTTTCTCTCTGGCTTACATATGTACAGCATGAAACTAAGATATAAAAAAATCAGAGACAAATATCTTATATTCTAGGCATTACAAGTTACGGTGTGTCAATGACTACACTAGAAGAGGTGTTCCTGAGTCTTGAAGGAGAGAATGCTGAGGAGACAGAGGCTGTGGAGGGAGTGTCCTCTGTGAAGTTAGTAAGAGCGAGGGCACTCAGCCGCAGCTTGTCTTTGCAAAGCAAGACTTTGAGTTACCAGGTGATTGTTTTATATTTTTTTATACAAGTTTTTCCAATAAGGAATAAGAAAATGCTTTTTTTTAACATAATGTTTGATAGTAATAATAGTAAAACGAAATTTGGAATAGATCTTATAAATCGATAATAATCAAAAAAAGAAAGTGAAATAATTAGAAAATTAGGAATTGAATGGTATCTGTTTAAAAAAATATTGTTTATTTATTCATTAGCTTTCAATATTGTAGTATAATTATTTAATTGCATTTTGGTCATACATTATATATGTGGCAATTTTTAAGTACTATTAAATTCTACAATCTGGCAACACAAGAGTGTCAGTGTATTTACTATTTACCCATTAGCTTTAATATTTTCTATACTTTATATATTGATAATTATTGATTAAAATTTGAAGGAACTAAACGACAAAAAGAGGAAGCAACAGAAAACCACCTCCCTGCCGACGCCGCCCGCCTCGCACGCGCTGCACTCCACCACGCACGGCGTCGAACATGTCAAGGTAAATAAGGTAAATGTATTAGAAGGTCACTTAGATATTGTGCCGACTTTATGATACTATAGTTGATCATATACAAAATAGGGGGGGGGGGGGGGGGCAAAATAGGGGAATTCGATTCCCAGAAATGATTCAAAGAAATGGTTTCTTCGCTCTATGATGGCGTTGAGTTTCGCTACTCAACACGCAATTCCTTAAGAATTTAATGGCGAGTGGGAAATGGAAATGTCTAAATGGGAATGGAGTATCTTAACACTAGATTCCCATATTCTCTTTGCCTACCTGCTACTGCTGAAAACAGAATCTACTGTCTAAGTACTCCATTCCCTGCTTTCCACGAGACGTCTGGTGAAAAATAGATCTAGACAGTATCTAAACAGTAGATTATATTTAGTTACCCTTGCTTATCCCCGCAGGTGACCCCCGAGGTGCCGCTGGCGGAGGCGCCGCGGTCGCCCTCCTGCTGGCGCACGTTCTGCGCGCTCGTGTACATCCGCACCGTGCGCATGATACGCGACCCCTACAAGCTATACGTCATGATATTCATGCCCATCAGTGAGTCCTAGCTTTACTCTATTAGTGGCAAGTACAAGGGTGGGGTTCGATCCCCATTCGGGGAAATTTATGATTATTTATGAATATTTTCATTTTTTCACTCTGGTACCATGACAAAAAAACTAACTTACTATAAAAACACCTCATTTCGGAACTCTATGTCGAGTACGAGTATGTCTACAAGAGCGAAAAATAAAAAAAAAATGAAATATAATAAAATAAATCAGGTCCGCGCTATATCCCGCACACAGCAGGGTAGGCAGAGGGAACCTAGTATTAAGACACTCCGTTCCCCACTTTCTGCCGAATTCTGGAGGCATTGCGTGTTAAGTGGCAGAACTCAACGCCGCACTTGTCCTCGACACCAGAGCGAAGAAATATAAATATAAATTTAAGTAAATATTTCATCTCCTCGAGTGGGGATCGAATCCACAAGCAGTCGGTTTTACAGTCACACTTTGTGCCCCTGCGCCACGACTGGCCTGAAATATAATTATTCTCTCTAACAGGGATTGAACGTACAACCATCACGCCTACAATCAGATACTTTCCCACTACCACACGACCTTATAATAGATAATAATATACGTATTACATTTTAAAAATAACTTATATTACAATTTAATTATCACAATTTACTTCCAGTCTCCTGCGCTCTCGGCCTCTACATGAAGTCCCGTCAAATCGTATTTTTTCGTATGCAGCCACTCAAATTGGACCCCAATGCCTATTTCAATAAGACACCAATTGGTTTGTTCAGTGAAGAGAACAATTTAAGAAATATAGCAGATTTGACCGAATCCTTAGAATCGTTTGGGGCTCATCCCATAGATTTATTCGATGGAAATTTCACTAGCTTATTAGATATGGAAAACTTTGGAGCGTTCAGTTTGAAGGAAAGTTTGATACCCTTCGGAAAATATTGGCGTATTACAACAGTACTTATACACACAGTTTGCCTATCATTATTAATTTGTTGGATAATAGCATTTATAGGTAAGTGTTTGTGTATTGATAACTTAGTTTTATATTAACAAACTATATTAAGAGTTATGGGTTCGAATTCAGGATAGTTTAGACGGTACTTATTTAGAAACGATAAATTTTATTTGAACGTAGCGGGGCTCGAACCCGCGCCTCCTGGAATCTACTTTGTACATTTTTATACGTTTTCTAAATAAATATTTTTCTTTTCTAAAAAATGTTAAAAAAATAATTTGGACAGTTTCAGGCTTAAAGAATAAACTATTATTTTACTCACCAAAAAAAAATATTAATATATATAATATTATATATTAATATTAATAAATATTAATAATATTATATATTAATATTAATAAATATTAATATATAATATTACGTACAATTAAAACATTTCTTAGTGAAATGTCTCGACTACACCATTACTATGTTTGTGTAGGAAGGTTCATCTATAATAATGTATAATTAAATATAAATTATTAATTATATCTTCTAAAAATATAAATATACTATTTTAATATTTATATCTTTCTTACTTACTTACTTAAGCTGAATTGTGAACAATAAATTCACAGTTCAGCTTAAGTAACCATACGCTGTCCCGTATATAGCAAGCAGGGTTGGCAGAGGGAACCTAGTGTTTTAGACACCCCGTTCGGTTCCGCACTTTCCGCCCAATTTTCGAGGCTTTGCGTGCGTGCATTATTAAATAATAATTCATTTTCCTGAATGGGATCTGAACCTACAACCTTCGTGTTATAGAGTCTTACGCTTGTACCCCTGCGCCACAGGTATTTTTTTAAAACAAATTAACTCTTCTTTGTCTACATTCCAGGGTTTTAATGTCAGCATCAGGCCAAATTGACAATTTCAAGCCAATAGAAGTCCTCACTCATCCGTTCCAACAAACTGAGCAACAAGAAGAATTCAATTTGGGCAACGTCGTCTGCGCCATTTTCATGGGAATGATATTTGCTTTGGTGCCTGTCACCTTGGCTGTCGATATTGTTTATGATCGAGAGGTAGGTTTAGTTTTTTTGGTTTCTCTAGGTTATTTGAAGCCCTTCAAATATATATATGGCTTTTCACAACCTTATATAATATATCTTGAATCGGGTACAAAATAAAAGAATGACATTTAAGACAGATTTTAGGGATCAACTGTATTCTTACAGAATGCTCCGGTACGAATACAGCTACCCCCGCGCCACGACTGGCCTCTTAGGCCTGTGCGTTCTATTGCATTTATATTTCTCTATTTGCTCAACAATTAAATATTTTATTCTCATATTTTTATATTACTTACATAGGATATTATAATAATATCTAGACCACATATAACCGAATATAATATATTTCAGATAAAAGCTAAAAACCAGTTGAGAGTGAACGGACTCTCCATGAGCATGTACTTCCTGACTTACTTCACTATACTCATATTTATTATGATTGTTACGAGTGTGGGTGTTTTGGTACTTGTGAGTATGGATAATGTTGTATAATTATTTACAAAAAAATCTAGATAAATATAAAAAAAACTTAGGAGTAATCTAAAATCGATATGAATGTAAACTCATTTTTTTCCTAATTTTTTTAAATTATCAAAGATATTTTATTAAATTGATTCTATTATTTTTTGAAGACGATAAAAAAAATACAATTGATATATATTACAAAATTGCTCTTTTTTTTCCTAATCTTATTACAATAAGCATATTATTTTTATATTATTTGCTATACATATATAATATTCGTTTCAATAAATTTTCCAGGTGATCCTGAACGATATACCCAGTTTAAACCAACGGTTCCGCCATCACAATGCTCTCAGGTCTTTTACTACTGTACAGCCCATCCGCCATTTTGTTTAACACATGTCTTTCCTATATTTTCGACAAAATGGACTCCGCTCAGAGCATAATGCCAAATATAACAACCTGGGTTGGTGTAATACCGTTCATATTGGTTGCTTTTTGGATACTTTTAAGTGGGGTGAGTTTTGGACATCGTTATATTTTAAATTTGCAATTCAACTTGTGATTTTTCATGTAAATAAATGGCGAAAAGTGAAGAATGAAACATTTTAATATTAGCTTCTGCCCACACCTGTAAAGAAGTGTATGAAAATAAGAAAGAATGAGACTAAAAATGAATTATAGAAATGTATAAATAATTGTATAAGCTTATTACAGTTCATGTTTAGTGGCTGGCATCTTTATAGGGCAGGTGCTAACAAGTTTGGTTCACATTATTATTTTCAAGCACCAAGTATTTTAATAGTTTTATAATGTCGATTACTCACTGAGGAAAAAAATGAAATAATAATATATCTTATATAATAATAATATTATATCTATATATATAAAAGGACTTGTGCTGACTGACTGAGGTAAGACGCACGCAGAGCCGTAACCGCTGATCGTAGAAACGTGAAATTTGGGCAGATGTTTATTTTCATATTCTGGACATCCACTAAGAAGGGAATTTGAAAAATTTTAACCCTAAAAGGATGAAATAGGGGTTAAAAGTTTGTATGGAAAAAAATATTTATCTGTGCCGATTTTTATAAAATATGAAATTCAGACTCTTAAAAATATTTCATTGAACACGTGTTTCATGGTTTTTAAGAATTCACCCCCCTAAGGGTTCAAATAAGGGGTTGAAAGTTTATATGGAAAAATCTTTAAATTGCCACTGATTTTAAAAATTTAAATTCAGACTGTTAAAAATATTTTATTGAACACGTGTTTCGTGGTTTTTTTAGAATTCACTCCTAATAAGCGGGCGAAGCCGCGCGCGCCCTCTTGTAAAATAATAATTTTCAACGTATTTTTTGTTCCAGGCAGCGATATAGCATTCTACCTGCACTTAGTGTTCAGTTTCTTAGACGTTATGTACATACCGTACGCCATTATTTATTATGTTGATAGGTAAGTGGTCAAATTACTGTATTTATTGTTATACACAATGGTTGTGGGTTCGATTCTCATTTGTACTCATATTGTACTACTTAGATTGTTGTCGGAAATGATTTTTTTTTTTCTCTTCTTAGAGATCTTGTTTAAATCACTAAATGTGTGATACTTGGACATTTTGTGTATCGAGTGCACTAAATCTTAGTACAAAAATTTTAAAAAATATTTTATAAGAAAAAAGTAACTTGAGTGCTTGAATTGCCTACACAGCCTGTGGCAGCTTTATATTCAACGTTTAAAAAGTGCTTGTAAAAGATGATTTCAAATTAAAAACATTTTAAGCATGCAAATATCAATAATTTATCATATTATAATTATTTATTATTATTTTTTTTTTTATTTATTTGACAGGGTGTACGTAACCTGTAACCTACGCGGGCTGTGCACAGTGCCGTCGCTGTCCACGTACTTCACGGCGGAGGTGTGGGTCCTGATCGCGGCCATGCTGTTCCACGTGCCATTGTGCGGCGCCATGCTGTTTGTCGCTGACAGGCTTAAAAGTGGTGGCCGGATATGTATTGTGAGTTTCTTATTATTATTTTGATTCCTGTTTAATATATATATATATATATATATATATATATATATATATATATATATATATATATATATATATATATATATATATATATATATATATATATATATATATATATATATATATATATAATCAGTAGCAAATAAATCATCACAGAGAGCACACGTTTGTTTTATTATTCATCGTCCATACAATTAAAATAATATCAAATTTGAACCATAAGTCAATAAACATATGGCCTATAACGAGCCGGATTGGAAATAATCGGACGGACGATTAGCTACTCGACCCATCGCGAAGACAAAAGGCTGCCGCATTCCTTAGATAAGCCGGGTGTTTTTTACTTGAAGATCCATCGCATCTATTGAACAAAATCTTTACGTGTATTTTATTGTAACCGGAATAAGACTATATTGCTGCGTTTTAATTAAAAATCATGTCTCAAGAAAGAATACAAACTACGGCGGAACAAGACAAATATTTAACTACATTACATGAAGTCTATAATATTATACAGAAAACGCAAATTAACTTAAAAAAGTGTCCGAAGCAAAGACTCACTAAAGGTTATATACAAGCAAGATTGAAAATTCTCGAAGATTATTGGAATACATTTAAGCAAGCCCATAACAGCCTTACGATATGCACGCCGCGAGAACAAAAGGGGATGTTACCGTATTTTTTAAATGAAGATTTTTATCAAGTTGAGGATCTTTATTTGGTATTACAAGCGGATTTAAGTGACCATTTAATAAAGATAGAAGCGCCGGAGATCGCCAACGTGGCAACCGTAAGTCATGAAGCTCAATTATTTTCGTCGCCATTTGTAAGTAGCTTGCCACGAATACAATTGCCCACGTTCTCGGGAAGATATGAGGATTGGCCCACATATCAGGATTTGTTTACAGCTCTTGTCCACAATACAAATTTAAGCAATGTTCAAAAGTTACATTATTTAAAAACTAGCGTGAATGGGGAGGCAGAAATATTATTAAGACAAATTCAAACATTAGAAACCAATTATGTACAAGCTTGGGATTTACTTAAGGGACGTTTTGGAAATAAAAAAATGATTTTAAATTCACTCTTAAAAAGATTATTCGGTCAGAAAAAGGTTAGTAGTCAGTCATCTAGTCAAATTAAAAATATTTTGGATACAACAATAGAATGTATTAACAGTTTAAATAATTTACAAATTAACACCAGCTCTTGGGATCCTATAATAATATTTCTGGTCAGTCAGAAATTAGACCCGGAGACTTTAAAGGATTGGGAGGAATTTACTTATAAAAATAACACTGATCAACTACCAACTTGGGATATGTTGAAAGGGTTTCTTGAAGCAAAATTCCGTACACTAGAATTAATTATGCCAATGTCAATACATTCTAAAGAGAAGCCTCAAACACATAAATTATTTCACGTCACCACTGAAACTACAAAAAGTGAAAATATATTTCAATCTGCACACGCCGGTGTAAGTACACATCCTATATGTACTTATTGCAAAAATTGTCACTACCTATTCCAATGTAAGGACTTTGCAAAGCTATCTGTGGAGCAACGGCAAGACGTCGTCAAAAGGAATCGTTTATGCTTCAATTGCCTCATACCTAACCACAACGTCTTTAAATGTAAACAAACAACATCATGTCGAGTTTGCCACAAGAAACATCACTCTCTGTTACACCAGTCTAGAGACACCAATGAGAAAAAGGATTTCGATAAAGCAGTACAATTAGAGCAGAGGATTACAACTGCACATTTTTCTCAACATCAACCTGATCATGAAGTGCTACTTGCTACAGCACAAGTAGAAGTTAAATCATGTTGTGGACACAAACATCTACTTCGTGCATAGATTGATCAGGGATCTGAAGCTTCATTCGTTTCTGCAAGAGTAGTCGACCTTTTGGGTTTATCAAAAACGAATATTGACGGTGTTGTCTCTGGAGTGGGAGAAGGAAATCAAACACAAATAAAACACTTAGTTGATCTAGCAATTACATCACGATTTAATGCAAATGATGTCATTCAAGTTAAAGCTTATGTGCTGAAGACTATATCTACAAGATTACCATCAAAACACATCGCGATTAATTGTTCACAGCTTCAAACACTACCATTGGCTGACCCTACATATAACACACCGGGCAGGATAGATATACTGCTTGGCTCTGATATCTTTTGTAAAATTATAGAAGAAGGTGTACTTAAGATGAATGAAGGAGTAGTGGCACAGAAAACATGTTTGGGGTGGATACTGTCAGGTCAAAAAGAAAACAAAATAACAATGAATAGCAAAGAACACAATATAATAACACTACATATCACTAGAATAGTTAAAGAAGACAATGATATGTTAAGAAAGTTCTGGGAAATAGAAACAGAGTCGTATACAAAGAAGAAAATATTTACAAAGGAAGAAGATAGGTGTGAAAAAATATATAAAAATACAACAAAAAGGGATACAGAGGGAAAATATATTGTGCACCTGCCGCTGAAATGCAGTACTGGAGAAGCAGTAAATTTATGTGGAGATACAAAAGAACAAGCGATACGAAGATTTCAATGTTTAGAAAGGAAATTTGTAAAATCTGAAATGTTGAAAACCGAATACTCAAAGGTCATTAAAGAGTATATGGACATGGGTCACATGAAGAAAGTTGAAACAACAGACGATAATGGCTCGATTTACCTACCACATCACGCCGTAATTCGTGAAGACAAGGAAACTAGCAAGGTACGAGTAGTTTATGACGCGTCTGCAAAGGGATCCAATGGCTATTCTCTTAATGATTGCATGATGGTGGGACCAGTGTTACAACCTGATCTCCGAAGTTTGATCACATCATGGCGAACTCATAAAATATGCATAGTAGGGGACATTGTTAAAATGTATCGAATGATCAACATGACACAGGAACACACAAACTTACAACGTATCGTATGGCGAGATAATCCTGATAAGAAAATTGAAACCTATAACCTAACAACTGTTACATTCGGCACTGCTGCAGCTCCTTATATAGCAGTGCGAACACTGCAACAACTAGCCGACGATGAAGCACATGAATTTCCTGACATTGCACCTGTAATAAAAAATTGTTTCTACATGGATGATTTAATGGTAGGAAATGAAAATGTGGAGGAAACAAAGAAAATGTGTAATGAAATTAAGACAGTATTAAAAAGAGGAGGATTTGAAATGCAAAAATGGTCAAGTAATTCAGAAGAAATTTTGGAATATTTACAAGAGGACAAAACAAAAAATACAGTAGAGATAAAACTTAATAAAATAATAAAGATATTAGGTTTAACATGGGATAGAAAAGATGATACATTTAGAATTACAGTAAACTTACCTGATATAAATTATCCTATTACTAAGAGGTCTATCCTATCTGATGTTGCCCGCTTGTTTGACCCATTTGGATGGTTATCACCAGTTGTTATAAGTGCGAAGATTTTAATTCAAAAATTGTGGCTTTGCAGTTTAGGTTGGGATGATGAACTACCTTCTTACTTAATTGAAGAATGGATTATTTACAGAGAAAGATTAATACATTTACAAAACATAAAGATATCTAGATGGTTTAAAACAACCTCAGAGAATTATAATCATGTTACACTGCATGGTTTTGCTGACGCGTCCACTCAAGCATATGCTGCTGTCGTTTACTTAAGAGTTGAGAAAGATGATATAGTACATGTTATTATGATTGCATCTCGCACTAAGGTTGCCCCATTAAAACAATTATCAGTTCCTAAATTAGAGCTGTGTGCTGCAGTCCTACTTGTTAATCTTATTAATGATCTAATGGAGATTTTGAAAATTCCTAAAGATAGAATATTCGCCTGGACTGATTCAACAGTGGTACTTTCATGGCTTCAATCACATCCTGGTCGTTGGCATACATTTGTTGCTAATAGAGTAGCGGAAATCACTCGAGTAATAGACAACGACAGGTGGAGACACGTTCAGTCTGCTGATAACCCAGCTGACGTCGCAACAAGAGGCATTACGGCATGCGATCTAGCTAGTCACGAAAAATGGTGAACTGGACCGAAGTGGCTTAAGGAAGACATGTCTACTTTTATAATAAATAGAGAAGACATACCACAGACACAGTTAGAATTGAAGATTAAATGTAATTTTGTAGTAGAAGAAAAACCAATTTGGGAAAGATTTTCAACAATGTCCAGAATGAAGAGAGTATTAGCATATTGCAAACGAATTTTGAAGAAAGAAAGAATAGAACATAAACAAAAATACTTACAAGTAACAGAAATGCAAAATATATTAGAAGAGTGTATAAGGTATTATCAAAATTTAGTATATACAAAGGAAATCGAAGAAATCAAGAAAGATGGAGTAGTAAAAGTTAGAAGTTCTCTTATCAGTCTTTCACCGTTCTTAGATGAAAAAGGGATCCTTAGAGTACGTGGTAGGCTTCAAAATGCATCAATCTCAGAATTAACAAAACACCCAATCATAATTCCTGGAAATCAGCACATAACCAAACTGTTAGTAAATGAGGCTCACACTAGAACACTTCATGGGGGAATTCAATTAATGATGTCGTATTTGAGAACAGCTTATTGGATAGTGGGGTTAAAATCTTTTGTCAAAAAATGTATTCGTAGTTGTAAAACATGTATTGTGGATAAGGCTAAAACAAAATATCAACTGATGGGTAACTTACCGGCAGTAAGAGTAAATCAACATAGAGCATTTCTAAATAGTGGAGTTGATTTTGCTGGACCGGTATTAATCAGAACATCTAAAGGTCGTGGACATCATACGACTAAAGGCTATATTTGCTTATTTGTATGCATGGCAACACGTGCCATACATTTGGAAGCGGTTACAGATCTTACTTCTCAAGCATTTATCGCAGCTTTTCGGAGATTTGTGGCTCGTAGAGGATATTGCCGTCATCTGTGGAGTGACAATGGCACCAACTTTGTGGGTGCTGCCAAAGAATTGAAAGACCTGTTTCAAGCTAGCAAGAATAGTATGGTTAAGGAAGTGTTTGAAATTCTAGCCAATGATGGAACAACATGGCACTTTATACCCGCGAGAATGCCGACGTGCGGTGGTTTATGGGAGGCTGGTATCCAATCAGCAAAAAGACACTTAACAAGGATAAATATAAACACCAAATTGACATATGAAGAGATGGTCACTTTGCTGGCACAGATTGAGGCATGTCTCAACTCACGCCCTCTCTGTCAAATAGACAATACGACGGAAGAAGCGCTTACACCAGGTCATTTTCTAGTTGGCGAGCCTCTAGTCAGCGTTCCAGATCTGTATTATGAGAACAAGAATATCAACTTGTTAACCAGGTGGCAGTTATTACAGAAATTAACACAACATTTTTGGCACAAATGGAAAACTGAGTATCTCAACACATTGCAACAAAGGCAGAAATGGCAAAAGATGCACTAATCACCCACTGTAGGTGATGTTGTTATTGTGAAAGATGAGATTGTGCCTCCTACAAAATGGTTACTAGGAAGAATTAAACAGCTGCACCCTGGCACAGATAACCTTGTAAGAGTTGTCACAGTACAATGCAAGGGAGATCATGAGATAAAAAGACCATTGTATAAATTAATACCACTTCCGAAGAATCTTGAATAAATATATCATGGTGGGCGGTGTTAAGTGTAGATGTGCATGTGATAAAAACAATAAAGTGTTATATTTAAAAATGTAAATGTAAAAGTCAAAGCATGCAAAAAATATAATATATAATAAAAAAATGTGTTGTATATTGTAAGATGTAAATGTTAAAAATATGAATAAAATGTAAAATGTTTAAAACTTTAAATTAGAAATTGAAAATTTCATAATATTTGAAATGTCAACTGAATGAATTATATACATAAATACAGTCCACTTTGAAGGTAACACTTATAATATTTGTTTGTAAATTAAAATCATAAAAATGTTTAAAAAATAATCATGTATAAGTATAACTTGCAATTTCATAATTTAAAAGTATTTGTTAAAAAACTGTTGTTTTTGGTGGGCGGTATGTCCGATCGTTATTTACTTATTAGCTTATTAAATCAGTAGCAAATAAATCATCACAGAGAGCACACGTTTGTTTTATTATTCATCGTCCATACAATTAAAATAATATCAAATTTGAACCATAAGTCAATAAACAATATATATATATATATATATATATATATATATATATATATATATATATATATATATATATATATATATATATATATATATATATATATATATATATATAATATTCATTTTCAACAAAAGGTATTTCTAGTAATTATCTATACATAAATACTTTAGTGCCTAAGGTATCTATGTAAAATAAAGTATTTATTAAGTGAGTGATGCCGAAGAAAGAAATATTCTGCTGCCTTTGGTATTTAAAAAATAATTATTTGAAATTATTAAAATTTTAAAATAATTACAGGGTGGAAGTGTCAGCACCACTTTAAATGAAACCATAGTTTTAACTACTCCTTAAAAGCTTAATACAATAAAAAAAATCCCAAAAATGAATATGTGTTTTTTTTAAACAAAATAAATAATAAAATTGTCGTTTTGCCATTTGTGAACGACGTGCGTATTGACGGCAAAGTTCAATGTTGATTAACCTTTAGTAGTATTTTTGTAGTAGTATGTAGCGTTGTAACTAGGGGTCGCAATCCGGGATCCCGGGATTTTTGAATCTGAATATCGGACCAAATATAGGTCTTAACAATCCCGGTTTTAATTTTACAAAAAACCGGGATTTTCGATATTTTCGGATTTTAGAAAGTTAAAAGTTAGTTATTTGAATTAAAACATGTCTGCTATTAAATTCAGGCACCTTTAAGATATACAATGGTACATAACATATATCGGTAAATGTAAACGATGAGTTTTCCCAAAAATTTGGAATTTTACGACATTAACCGAGTTTGACCGGCCCGACCAACGAACGCACGAATACCGTATTTTCTCGTTGTCTCGTCGCCAAACGCGCAGTTGTGCTGACGTTTCGCCGTCTCATCAATGCAGCTAAGGCTCCGTTAGCCTTGTTACCGGCAGCAATACGCCTTTCCACATCCATCTCGCATCTTCCATCTCTACTGAACATACTTCCCAAGTATATGACTTCATTCACTTGTTTTAATATCTTATCATTTACACTGATCTTGCACTCCGTTCTTTCTTCAACTCTTTCAAAAACTAGAGCTTTTGTCTTATACACGTTGAGGCTTAGACCATTACATTCACACCCTTCTTTTAGAGAGGTGATCAATGCCTGCAACTCACATTCTGATGATGCAATAAGCACTGTATCATCTGCGTACAGCAGGCAATTCACATTTAGATCATCTACTTTCACTCCCATATCACTTTGTTTCACTCCTTGGAGACAGCTATCCAATTAAACAACCAAGCTGACATTGCGCAACCTTGTTTAACACCCGATCGGATGTCAAACCAGGGCGACATGCCAGCTCCTACTCGCACGCAGGCTGAGTGATCTCTGTAAAGAGACTTTACAGCCTTCAACAAGGGTCCGTTCAGATTGTACCGGGGTAGTATCTCCCATAATTTCGATCTTACAAATCTGTCAAATGCCTTTTCCAAGTCCACAAAAGCACAGAAAACTTTTTGGTTAACGGCCAAAAATTTTTCCGTGATCATGCAGAGGTAAAAGATCTGATCCATACACCCTCTTCCAGGTCTAAAGACACCTTGGGCCTCCCACAACAGCCTTTCAGATCTCTCTTGCATTCACCTCGCTAAAACTTTAGCATAAACTTTACTACCTAAGCTAATCAAACTGATAGCCCTATGGTTTGCGCAGTCTATCTGTGAACCTTTGCCTCTATACAAAGACACGATGACCGCACCTCGCCAATCGTCTGGGACCACCCCTGATTTCCAGCATAAATTGCACAAAAATCAGAACAAGTCCAAGACGCGTTGCCCACCATATTTGATTATCTCGGCAGTAACTCCATCTGCTCTCGCTGACTTACCACATTTCAGACTTAGTATTGCACTCTGAACTTCTTTTACACTGATTTCGCCATCAGCTACATCAAGAGTCAGCGTTTCGCTGCTACTTGAGACTGAGGCGTCATCACATTCATACATCTCCTTGTAAAGTTTCGCCCATCGCTGCAAAAACGCTGCAAAATATATATTGTTAAATAATATACCTATAAAATATTTTTTGTAGCAAATTATTATATTTTTTTATAGTGTATTTGATAAGTATTATTACTAAAGTGATTTATTATTAAACTGTTTATTATAATTAAAAATTGTTTTATTTAGTAAATATAATTTAATTTACTACTTCCTTAAAAATACCCTCCAAACTTAACTCTAAAAATAAGAAGAGGCTTGAAAAATTACTAATTTTGGTATAAAAAACTAAAAAATCGAAAATATCGAAAAAACCGGGATCCCGGGATTTTTCTGAAGTCGATATCGAAAATCCCGGTTTTGCTTGAATGGTCCGATATTGCGACCCCTAGTTGTAACGTATACAACGTTGCTGGTATCTATGCGTAACTGCGTTACACGAAATACAGGTATGGATAAACATAGTGAAATGAAAAAATAATTCTACGTCTAAACTGTTGAGTTATCTTGATTAATTTCTTTAGGTATGGGTTTGAAATATTTTACCGTATATGCTATTTCCGTAAAAAGAGCGCTGCCTCGTCCACCCTGTATATTAAAATAATTATAAAAAAGAATATAGAATTTAACTATAAAGACATGAAAAAACAAGTCCAATGGTATATTATTGTTTAATTGATAATGTAATAATGAATTGGCAGCGCCAAGCGCAGTCCCCGCAGAAGGCGGACAGCGAGGCGGAGGCGGGCGGCGAGGCGGGCGAGGACGAGGACGTGCGCCGCGAGCGCCGCCGCGTGGTCGCGCTGCTGGCGCGCGCCCGCGACACCGCGCCCGCGCCCGCGCTGCTCGTGCACGTGAGTCGAGCATTGCATATATATTATAAGTGGACTGGAGTGTAATTAAATATTTCATATTAAGAGAGAGAGGATCTTTCTCTCTAAGAGGGTAATGAGACAAAACGTGGCTTTGTGTTTCCACCACGAACATGCAATGGTTCCTAGGTTCCTTTGTGTACGCTACATTAACTGTTCAGAACCTGCGCAAGGAGTACAAGCTGCGCACGGCGCGCTCGGCGGCGTGGTGCGCGCGCGCGGGGGGGGCGCGGCGCGCGGCGCTGGCGCGGCTGTCGCTGGCCGTGCAGGGCGGGGAGGTGTTCGGCCTGCTGGGCCACAACGGCGCCGGCAAGACCACCACCATGAAGATCATCACCGCCGAGGAGCGCCTCACCTGCGGCACGGTGAGCGCACGCTACCCCTATTTGGCGCAATTTGGGGATCGGAAGTATCTTCATGGGAATTGAATGTCTTAGCAGTGGACTCCCAAATGAATTAAATGCATGGTGAAACTAAAAAAATATATTATTCATAATCAGTCATCAATCGGAGAAATACTTAAAATATCATTGAGTTCCACCACATAGCACTCAATCACTTAAAACAATATGAACAATTCTATAAATATCAATCTGTACAATAAATAAAACAACATAAAAACATTTTTCCAGGTAATGTTAGGCGGTCAAAGTATAGAAGAAGCCCAATCCGGGGCGTTCCAGCTCCTGGGCTACTGTCCGCAACACGACGCGCTATGGAAGAATGTCACCATACGCGAGCACATAGAGTGCTATGCTGCTATACGTGGTATTAGCAAGGCTGACACGCCCAGGTAACTGATATAAATTCAAATAATAATAAATAAATAATTCATTTTATATAATTAACACATGTGTGGTTTCTATATTGGTGGTGTATATTATAACGTGATTATGTTCACAGAATAGTGGACGCGTACCTCAACGGCCTACAGATAATGGAGCACGCGGGCAAGAACGCGGAGGAGTGCTCCGGCGGTACTCGCCGCAAGCTGTCCTTCGCGCTCGCCATGGTGGGCTCCCCGCGCGTCGTGCTGCTGGACGAGCCCTCCACCGGCATGGACCCCAGGAGCAAGAGGTTCCTGTGGGACACCATACTGGCGAGCTTCCAGGTGAGTGTGGACACGTGCCCCGTGTGTCCTGTCCCTCGCGCTCGCCATGGTGGGCTCCCCGCGCGTCGTGCTGCTGGACGAGCCCTCCACCGGCATGGACCCCAAGAGCAAGAGGTTCCTGTGGGACACCATACTGGCGAGCTTCCAGGTGAGTGTGGACACGTGCCCCGTGTGTCCTGTCCCTCGCGCTCGCCATGGCGGGCTCCCCGCGCGTCGTGCTGCTGGACGAGCCCTCCACCGGCATGGACCCCAGGAGCAAGAGGTTCCTGTGGGACACCATACTGGCGAGCTTCCAGGTGAGTGTGGACACGTGCCCCGTGTGTCCTGTCCCTCGCGCTCGCCATGGTGGGCTCCCCGCGCGTCGTGCTGCTGGACGAGCCCTCCACCGGCATGGACCCCAAGAGCAAGAGGTTCCTGTGGGACACCATACTGGCGAGCTTCCAGGTGAGTGTGGACACGTGCCCCGTGTGTCCTGTCCCTCGCGCTCGCCATGGCGGGCTCCCCGCGCGTCGTGCTGCTGGACGAGCCCTCCACCGGCATGGACCCCAGGAGCAAGAGGTTCCTGTGGGACACCATACTGGCGAGCTTCCAGGTGAGTGTGGACACGTGCCCCGTGTGTCCTGTCCCTCGCGCTCGCCATGGCGGGCTCCCCGCGCGTCGTGCTGCTGGACGAGCCCTCCACCGGCATGGACCCCAGGAGCAAGAGGTTCCTGTGGGACACCATACTGGCGAGCTTCCAGGTGAGTGTGGACACGTGCCCCGTGTGTCCTGTCCCTCGCGCTCGCCATGGTGGGCTCCCCGCGCGTCGTGCTGCTGGACGAGCCCTCCACCGGCATGGACCCCAGGAGCAAGAGGTTCCTGTGGGACACCATACTGGCGAGCTTCCAGGTGAGTGTGGACACGTGACCCGTGTATCTTCCCCCACGGTTCCACGATATGTTTAACTATCTAATTACAAAAAGAATAATTTGTATAAGAAACCAATACGCTGTCGGTTACTTAGTAAATATTAGGGGTCGCAATATCGGACCATTCAAGCAAAACCGGGATTTTCGATATCGACTTCAGAAAAATCCCGGGATCCCGGGTTTTTCGATATTTTAGTTTTTTGTACCAAAATTAGTAATTTTTCAAGCTTCTTCTTATTTTTAGAGTTAAGTTAAGAGGGTATTTTTAGGGAAGTAGTAAATTAAATTATATTTACTAAATAAAACAATTTTTAATTATAATAAACAGTTTAATAATAAATCACTTCAGTAATAATATGGGCGGAATTTTATAAAGAGATGTATGAATGTGATGACGCCTCAGTCTCAAGTGACAGCGAAACGCTGAGTCTTGATGTAGCCGATGGCGAAATCAGTGTAAAAGAAATTGGGAGTGCAATACGAAGTCTGAAATGTGGTAAACCAGCGGGAGCAGATGGAGTTACTGCCGAGATATTCAAATATGGTTGGCCATGCGTCTTGGACATGTTCTGGTTTTTGTGCAATTTATGCTGGAAATCAGGGGAGGTCCCAGATGATTGGCGAGGTGCGGTCATCGTGCCTTTGTATAAAGGCAAAGGTTCACAGAAAGACTGCGCAAGCCATAAGGCTATCATTTTGTTTAGCTTAGGTAGTAAAGTTTATGCTAAAGTTTTAGCGAGTAGAATGCAAGAGAGATCTGAAAGGCTGTTGTGGGAGGCCCAATGAGGCTTTAGACCTGGAAGAGGGTATATGGATCAGATCTTTTACCTCTGCATGATCACGGAAAAATTTTTGGCCGTTAACCAAAAAGTTTTCTGTGCTTTTGTGGACTTGGAAAAGGCGTTTGACAGAGTTGTAAGAGCAAAATTATGGGAGATACTACCCCGGTACAATGTGAGCGGACCCTTGTTGCAGGCTGTAAAGTCTCTTTACAGAGATCACTCAGCCTGCGTGCGAGTAGGAGCTGGCATGTCGCCCTGGTTTGATATCCTATCGGGTGTTAAACAAGGTTGCGCCATGTCAGCTTGGTTGTTCAATTTGTATTTGGATAGCTGTCTCCAAGGAGTGAAACAAAGTGATATGGGAGGTGACCTGAGTGTGAATTGCCTGCTGTACGCAGATGATGCAGTGCTTTTTGCATTATCAGAATGCGAGTTGCAGCATTGTATTGCATTAGTCACCACTTTGAAAGAAGGGTGTGAATATAATCGCCTAATCTAAGCCTCAATGTGAATAAGAGAAAGGTTCTGATTGTTGAAAGAGATGATGAAAGGACGGAATGCAAGATCAGTGTAAATGGTAAGATATTAAAACAAGTGTATACTTGGGAAGTATGTTCAGTAGAGAGAAGATGCGAGATGGATGTGGAAAGGCGTATTGCTGCCGGTAACAAGGTTAACGGAGCCTTAGTTGCATTGATGAGACGGCGAAACTTCAGCACAACTGCGCGTTTGGCCGTACACAATGCAGTTTTGGTACCGATTCTGTTTTACGGCAGCGAAACGTGGGTATTACAGAAGAAGAATAAAAGAAAGATGAATGCCGTGGAGATGCGGTCTCTTCGTAGGATATGCGGAGTCAGCTTAGCTGATCGAATCCGCAATGAAGAGGTACACAAAATGGCAGGTACTAGCGAGGATGTCACGGTGAGAATAAAGACGAACGTGCTCAGCTGGTTTGGGCACGTCGAACGAATGAGTGATGAAAGAATAGCAAGATTTATGATGGAAAAGTGAACTGTAAAAGAGGTAGGAGGAGACCTCGGTTGACCTTCGAAAACACTAATCTAACAGGAATATAAAGAGATTCATGACAGTCGACGAGGCGAAATATATATGTAGAGACCGTAGCGTTTGGCGCTCCGTTCTGTCTGACTACCCCGCTAGGGTTAAAACGTGAAGTTAGTTATTCAACATATATATCATATTAATCAATATTAACGAAAAACAATAATGACACCTGGAACATCGACGGGCAAGAATAGCGTGCAACAACGACGTGCAACAACGACGCGCAACGAGAAAATACGATATTCGTGCGTTCGTTGGTCGGGCCGGCCAAACTCGGTTAATGTCGTAAAATTCCAAATTTTGAGGAAAACTCATCGCTTACTTTTGCCGATGTGTGTTATGGACCATTGTATATCTTAAAGAAGCCTTGAATTTAATAACAGGCATGTTTTAATTCGAATAACTAACTTTTAACTTTCTAAAATCCGAAAATATCGAAAATCCCGGTTTTTTGTAAAATTAAAACCGGGATTTTTAAGACCTATATTTGGATCCCGGATTGCGACCCCTAGTAAATATATTAAATGTTATGTCGACGAGTCGTGCCCATCCTGTGTAAATTTAATTTTAGTATTTTTTCTTATTTTTAATTATTTTCCCGAATAAACAATGCTAAATTATAAAATCTAACTTCTGCTTCTGTACGTCGCAGTAAATCGACAATAATTAAATACAAAATTAATCTATCCATCTTAAGGCTCCAAGTCTTAACACTAGGTTCCGTCTGCCTACCCTGCTGTATGCGGGATAAAGCATGAAGCCGATTTTAATAATATATTTTATATTTTAAATATACTACTTCGGTTATTTCCAGGGTAAAAAAGGTGCTATTTTGACGACACATTCCATGGAGGAGGCCGACGCTTTATGTTCAAGAGTCGGAATAATGGTCAAGGGGGGGTTGAGGTGAGCATATCCAAACTATATTATGTTCTCTGGTTTTTAATATTATTATTATATTGGAAAAAAAAATTATAGATATATTATTGCAATATAGATATCATAATATTTTTGAACGGATTAATTGTATACCAGTATGAAAATCACTAAATAGTTATAGATTTTTTTTCCATTTTTTACACCATAATTTAAAATAAAAAAATTATATTCATATTATTTTCGTAACAGATGTATTGGTTCAACACAGCATTTGAAGAATTTATACGGAGCGGGATATACTCTAGAAATGAAAATTGGACAGAATAATCATAAGCCTTCGGTAATTTAATCTTTTTCTTTTTTTGAGCATTGCTTTATTTTTCACCTACGGGCAGACTTATTATTCTATGATCTGCTTTTGAATATACTATTTTCGCATTGCGTGTTGAGTGGCGGAACTCACCGCCGTGCTATACCTTGTTACCAGAGCCAGGAAATATAATATTTAATATTTCATTCTGTGAATGGGAATCGAACCCCCAACGTGGTGTTTTCAGTCACATGCTTGTGCTACTGATTACGATGCCCTCAAGGTGAATTGAGGAGTTGGAGATATTTAACCATACTTTATTTGCTTCTTTTAACTTCCTAGATGTTGGAGTCTGACCTGTCGACTCCATCACCGCTGCGTTCTTCTAACAACTCACCTTCACTCAGAGAGGCAGATGAGGGTAAGTACTTAACATTTTATGTTACTGTCTTGTTGTCTGTCTACTTTATATAGGATTCGAGAGCTTCTTTCTAGAATCTCAAGAGAAACTAATATATTTTATAATATGTTTCCATCAGGTTCAGGAGGCGGTTCAGGATCCGGGGACGGTAGGGAGGTGGAAGGAGAACCGGAAGGTGAAGTGGAAGGAGAGGTAGAAGGAGAAGGTGAAGCGGTGGATGTTAGTATACACACGCCCCTGGTTGGGAACACGCCGTCTATACGCTTGCATCATCAGCGGTGAGTTTTATATATGTGAATACATAAATATATACAACACCGGTATAACGTCCACCATCATTTAGAATCACCGATATTTTTTTGTTTTCTCTCAATATTATAATTAAAACTCTCTCACACTCTAATAAACGTTAATATTAGCCGGTGACCTTAATATAGATCTGTTAGCCACAACAAACAATCGAAACATGGAATACCTATGTCTAATGGCGGAACATGGACTATTTCCGGCAATCACCAAACCAACAAGAGGTAATGGTTGTCTCGATCATTTTTTCATGAAGAAAATAGACCGAGCCATTGGCGTCATCTGTAGTAGCGATATAACTGATCACGATATTGTTATACTTGGTCTAACAGCGAATATGCCTTGCTCCAAGACTAAAACTCGAGTTAAGATGAAATATAATATGGATGGTATCAAGAAGGAACTTAGGGATGTAAGCTGGGCTGAAATATTCGGTCCCAATGTAATAATAAACGAATAAACAAATCTGTAAATAGTTTTTGCTCTCGGCTTAATTATATTATTAATAAGCATACGAGCAAAAAAAAATCTTAAGCGCAGCGAACGTAATCTTAAGCCCTGGATAACACCCGGATTAATCCAATGTATGCGACACCGAGACAGACTACATATGCAATCACAGAAATATCCTAATGACACCCTAAAGCGATTGTCTTACACTCGTTATCGTTATTTTTGCAACGACTTATTACACAAACTTAAAACCAAATACGATAGTTATAATTTATCGCTTTGTGAAAAAAATCCCAAAAGGATGTGGCGAACTGTAAAGGGCATCTGTCACTTTCCTATCAGTAAATTAGACTCTTATGAACTGTTGGATATTGAAGGTGCAGTTAACGCTAAAGATTCTTTAGACAAGTGCTATAAATACTTCTCAACAATAGGACAAACTTTGACTACAAAATTTTTACGTGAACTGAATACGGATGAACAGAAGCTGTCAAAGAAAATTCATCCCAAGCACATTATGTCAAACTCTTTCTTCATGAAGCCCACTGACCAATAAGAATTAGAGTCTATTATAGCATCATTGAAAAATGACAAATCATCAGGTAATCGATACCTGATGATTTGTCATTTTTCAATGATGTGATCGTAATAATGCCCTCCCAAAGGAAATTAAAGATGTTATAATTTTGCCTCTTACAACTTTATTTAATCAGAGTCTATTGTCTGGAATCTTTCCTGATAACTGGAAGATAGCATGAATCAAGCCAATTTACAAATCTGGAACTAAAGACTCTCCGCATAACTATCGTCCAATTTCTCTGCTGACGGCGTTCTCTAAATTGCTTGAGAAGGTTGTCAGTCGTAGAATCACCAAATACATCGAAGATAATAATTTAATTTCTCCGAAACAATATGGCTTTAGAAAAGGTCAATCAACGGAAGATGCTATATCTCAGCTAACGTCTAAAATAGCCACCTCTTTAGATTGTCAAAAGGCCAATATTTCCATATTCCTGGACCTCTCCAAGGCTTTTGATACCGTCTCGATTCCAATTCTCCTGGAAAAACTTGATTCCCAATTTGGCATTAGAGAAGTAGCACTTGAATGGTTTCGGAGCTATTTGACTAATAGAATGCACTGTACAAAAATTGGCACATTTAAAAGTAATTCAGAAACAGCCAGGTTTGGTGTGCCACAAGGTAGCATTCAGGTCCCACACTATTTATAATGTACGTAAATGATATTCATAATAATGTTGATGGTGACATAGTCTGTTATGCAGATGATACCGCAATTATGTATGAAGGTACCACATGGCTTGATGTATTTGAAAAAGCTGAAACAGGAATTTATCTAAGACAGATTACATTTGCTTTCATAAAACCGCTATTACCGCCCCCACACCAACCTTACAACTTAAACTTCATACTTGTCTCCAACAAAACAAATGTAACTGTTCAGTCCTTACAAAAATAGATACAGTCTTTTGGATTAAAATTTAAACTTCAAAGCTCATATAAAATCGCAAGTCGAGTTCGCAAAATCATCAGTATAATGAAACTACTAAGACAGTCAGCCTCACTCAAGACCTTATATAGTGTATACTATGCTATTTGTCAGTCTATAATTGTCTACTGCATAGGATCCTGGGGTAGTGCTTTAAAATCTCATTTGGTTCAGCTCGAAAGAACTCAAAGATCAGTGCTCAAGGTGATGCTAAAGAAACCTTTCTTGTACGCAACCTTTAAGCTCTATCAGGAAAGTAACGTCCTTACTGTACGTCAATTATTTCTCACAAAAATGGCACTGAAAGCACATAAAAAAATAGCGTCCTCAGAAGAGTATATTACTCTGATTAATCGTAGAAGCTTTAACGTTCCACTGCCAAGAATAAAGTCTTGTTTCGCCAGACGTTTCAGTCCTTACATAGAATTATTTATTTACAATAAAATTGCTAGTGCTTGTGATATTAAGCTTTGCTCGATCAAAAAAGCTAAAATTAAAATTTCGTCCTGGCTCACTTCTTTAGACTATAATAACACTGAAAATCTTTTATCACATATACAATAGTACCTATTATTATGAACTTTATTGATCTTAACTGAAATGACAATTTTTCTAAATTTTTCAAAAAAAAAAAAATTACTTTGTTTTAAAATAACCTAATGATTATTTACCTTCTTTTTTACTGTATTATTTATCTCTTGTAAAACGAGTGTCAACATAAACTTAAATTGTAAAATCATATATTGAAACCCACGATACAGGATTACCTAGTATGGGTACCATCAGATGTAACAAAAATTGTACATGTTCTTTGTTAATAAATAAATTTTATTATTTTTTTTATTTCATTTAACGTGTTTAAACTCCTTGCGCTGTGCAGCACGGAGTCGAGCGGCGGCGCGCGTTCGGAGGCGGCGGTGGCGCTGGTGGGCGCGCTGTTCCCGGCCGCCGTGCTGGAGGAGAGCTTCGCGGAGCGCCTCGTGTTCTCCGTGCCGCAGTGCTCCGTCAGCAGCCTCGCGCAGTGCTTCCAGATGATCGAGGAGGGTACGTGCCACGAGCCGACTACTCTAAACACTATGTTGAATTCCACAAACTATAAAAGAGCTAAAGAAATCTTAATCTACTTATTTAAAAAAAACATACTTTATGCCACGAGAAATATCTAATTTACAAATTAGTTAGCCAGTTACAAAATATCCATATTAAATTTATCTTTCAAGTTAACTTAATATAGTAACATTTCTTTGTAATTAAGGTCATATAATTTTTCATATCCCATTCAATAAGGTTATATGTCTTGTTCAAGAAGGAAGCTGTCGTCGTGTGTAAGCTAATATACAAAACTAGAATATTACATAATGTGACAAACATAATTTATAAACATATTGAAAATTAAGGGTCCTAAAATGGATCCTTTTAGGCTTTACGCGTAGGCAGAATCCATTCCAGTAAAATATTTCTTTTCTTATTCTTAATTATACAATTTTCTTATTAAATTTCAGCGAAAGAAAAACTAAACATCGTCGAATACAGCTTCAGTCAAACTACGTTAGAGCAAGTTTTCCTGAAGTTCGCGCAATCGGAGAATGTGGACTCTTCAGATCAAGAACACTAGGAGTGTGGAGAAGGTAGGGTTAGGTGGTAGATGTGTTGACTCGATGATGTCCATACATATAATAAAATATAACTTACCGCTTACTTATTATACAATATTTTTTTAATATGGCGGTGATGGCTTTTTTTATTAAGGGAATAGTTGTTTATTTTTTTGTTTTTTAGTAAGGGAATACCCATAATAATGTTTATTTTTATCTGTACTATGTTTGTCTTCATGCTTATCTGAGAAACGGTTTAACCAATTTAAATGCAGTTTACTATTGTATTTTGGTTTTCGCTTAACATTTAATGTTTGTTTAATTTCAATCTGTTCTTAAATAAAAATGTATACATATATCATTTCCAACGCAAACGAAACCACAAGCATGGCCAGTTTATAAATAATATTAAAAATTGACTTCTTTATGTATGTAGACTATAAATTGATTGAGATCCTCATACTCCTTTAAAGATACAAAAATACCTAATTGAATGGTCCAAAAACATTTTTATTATTTATTTATTATCTGTGCAAAAAATCATATTTTGTATCTGTGTATACAACTTATATAACCAAAATAGAAAAAAATAATTTTAAACATCATCGAGTCAATACATCAAGTTAGTGGTAAAATGCTTTTTAACAAAAAAAACCCTTGTAAAATAATTGATACGCTTCAGGTATATTCTGTAGTTCATTTGTTTAGGTTCCCTCGAGCTTTTGTATTGAATAACCAGATGAGAGAAACACTTGGTCGTTTGTTGGTCTTAACCTGATTTCAATGTGAAACTGTATGAAAAATAGTCATTTTCTTTGCATATAATACATATTATAATGAAATGATCGATTTTTTAATTATTAATATAATAATTACGACAAAAATACAATTTTGAAACAGATTAAGACCACAAAGAACCCAAGCCTAATACTTAGGTGTAGTCTAATAATATTAAGGTGAATGCACATTGTTAATTACCAGTATGTTTTGTATCAGCCGTTTGATCCGCATTTAGTTTATATTAATAGTGTGCATCTACCTTTATACAACGTTCATTATGCTACTTTGATACTCTTACACAGTCTATTTAGATTTGCAAATTAAATATAAAAAATAATAGGCCTAGCTCTTTAAATATTAACGTGTGTAGCTTGTGGTATAAAAACAATAAATAGTACAATAACAAGAGGTGAAAAATTTTTAAAAAAAATAAAAGACTGAATCATGCTGCTAAATTTACATTTTAATTATATGTATAAATATATATTTAATAATATTTTTCAGTGCCTAAGAAGTTGGTTCACGTTTTGTAGTTTGTCTTTAGTAGTATTATTTCTTCTAGAACAAATAGTTGCTGAGTGAACAACTACCCTGTATAAAGAAGTAGACAAAAGTAGCAAAATGAACGTATTGATTAGATCGTGTTGATACTTTGTAAACTGTTTTTATAATTTGATAATTTTTAGCAATTTTTATATACTGAGTAGGTTTGATGAAATAAACGCTGTGTTTGTATAAAAAATACTAAAAGGAAATTTACTTTTGTAAAAAAATGTTGTTACGATAATGAAATATCTAAATCATGATGATAAATTGTAGGCTTTGAGAATTTATCATCGATTCAAATCCGGAATGGATACTAGTAGACAAAGTGCGGCGTTATGTTACGTAACCTAAAATGGAATAATTAAAAAAAAGATATGAGATATGAAGAATGGAAGGACGTAATAATACTAGTTTAAAACTGCGTACTAAATTGTACTGTAGAGTTATATTTCAGTGTTTTTTTTTTTATTCTTTCTTGTATTTCATTTCACATTAAAGTTAAACGGTTATATAGAAATACCTAGTAAATGCAAACACAGTGTTTTTAATAACTAAAATGTCAAATTAAATTTGTTTTTTTATTACATAAATTAAAAACAAACAATAAATAAATACAATATTGAAGGAATTTCAAGAAATGTTAAATGGAAAAAATATCGATAAAAAATTATCTAAAAAAAGTTAAAATTATCATTTTAAAATTATTATAACAGTGCTTGTCACTTCGTCACTTTTTACTGGAATTTTTTTATTTTTCTTTTATTTCTTACATATAATTTGCATTTTGCTAGGTAGGCAACGCCTCGAAAATTCGGCGGAAAATGCAGAACGGTCTAAGTGCAGTGTCTAAATAAGAACAGAGTGTCTTAATACTTGTTTTCAAAGTTTCACCTGCATTCTCTGCTTGTGCGAGATATAGCCTAAAAAAAATAGGCCAGACCTTTGCCAGATTTTTAAAAATTTTATTATATATCAAATTCTTTCCTTAAAGTATTTTTTTATACGAAAATCAATGATATGTAATAAAAAAATAAATTTTCTTCCTAATCGATGTCGTAATAAGAGAAACGTTTGGACAGTGCCTGGTACAGCAACAGTACCGCAACGACGGACCACACCACGTAGCTCATTGGAAATCATTCCAATTTCGCTTATTTATTATCTGTTTATTTTTATTTATTATCTGTCTGATTAAAAAAAAATATTTGACATTTGCTACAGATTATATATGTTTGTAGTTTACTTTTATCTTAAATGCTTATAAAGCGTTATTTTTGGCTTTATTTTATAATATTTTTTTTAAAATATAACCGCGTATACCATTTTTAAAGTGGTGATAAGTAATAAAATGAGTCCATGTTTTATCAAATGGACGTTATGGTAAGTTAAATAAAATGGCGGTCGTTAGTGGAAACGTGTGTTGACACTTGCGTAACTTTTTTTATTAAGTAAAAAAATATTTTTATTTTTTTGTTTTGAAACTAGAAATGCTAGCAAGTGTTGACATCAATAGATAATGAATTTAGTATTAAGAATAATAAATTTAGTTTGTTCAATGTATATTGTGATTTTTTTTCTAGTCACCAAATTTTATCTTTTGCTTGTGTGACATACAGTTAATCTTTTTTTTGTAGATTACCTATAAAAAAAAACTTTATTTCCATTTTTTTTTATGTTTTGAAAACAACTGAATGTCACATAAATACAGGATGATGTATTAATTTTAAAATGATTTACGGTTATATTTATATATTTGCTATTTAAGATCTGACACATTTGTATTGCGAATCGTTGAAATGCGTCTGAATTAGTAGAATTGTTATAAGAAATAAAAAAATGTGAAAAATTCTGTATGGATTTTTATTTTTTTCCTTTTTTGGTAAACAACTAATAATAACATAGTTATGGCGAGCACGCGAACAAAAAATAAGGACAAAGGCCCCATGTTCGCGATAGTACATTATTTCGTTAGTTCTGGTTCTTTTCTTTCCTTCTATCTTTGTAGAACACCTATACGAACATTAAGAAGACTTCTCGACAAAAAAATACTAAATGCGATTCGTGAACTACAAGACAGCAAAAGCCCAGAATACGACCTAATAAGTGCTTTACTTCTAAAACACCTATTTAAAAAGGGAATAATGCTGATAGTAGCGATGTACAATGCATTTCTGAGATTGAGCATATTTCCCGATCAATGGAAGATAGCTCACGTAATAATGATATTGAAACCGGGTAAAAGTAAACTTTTAATTTACCAAACTGTAATTAAATTTATTTGGACTTACGCAATTCAACTATAGGGGACAGCCAGCCACAGCAACATTGACATACTCGAAACATGACAAAGTAAAGATCTACGCTTTAAATCCCATTATACATTAGTAACGAGTATATCTGTGTAGATCTCGGCATTCCACCAGTGAAACAAGAAATAGAACACTACAGTAAAAAGTATCAGATCCAACTGGATACACATAGGAACGAGCTTGCAGCGCAGCTACAAGATATAGGCAACTTGCAATGTTTCAGGCTAAAACAGAAGGACATTCAAGCGATGCAAGATCTTCTAGTAGATGAGATGAATGAACGAAATTGCATCGAATGTCTATTGAATGTGATGCAGGATAGCTGCCAGTTAATGTATTAAAATTATATATTATACCATTGACTTTGAAATGAGCTACTGTTGTGTTTCTTGCCGGCTCTTCTCAGCAGAACTGCCTTCCGAACCGGTGGTAGCTTTTTTTATTTATATGTTCATTCGACGATTCAAAAGTGCTTATAAGAGTTTATTTGAATAAAGAATATTTTGAATTTGAATTGAAAAAAAAACTCTATCAAATTCGAACAATTTGCTGCTGAATTTGAACAGCTGGACGAAAATAAGTTGAAACTATTTAATGCATTCATTAAAAATTAAGGATTCCAATTATTTATTTATTCTTTGTTGGATTATGGAACTGTACTACTAACAGTCCAATTAAATCCCAGTTTACAGATTAAAGGAAGCGAGGTTCATAACAGTGAAGATGAATTGCTTATCTCATGAATTTATTTCTATGAAAATTATCGGTTTTATTTCTATGTAAAAACTTTAGGCATCGCTTAAACTTCTACAAAGTTAGTTATAATCGATGAAATTAGTAAGTTTTTCACTGAATTTTGGCGGCTCTTTACCAGAGCAAGGACATTATAATATTAAATATTTTATTTTCTCGAGTGGGGGTTCAGATTGCTAAATATGACACGCAATTTAAAAAACTACTTCATTGTAAATAAGTAGTAAAAGTTAATATTTTTTGTAAGATCCATATATCCATATAAATTCAGAGGAACGTTTTGAATGTCTAATGAGCCTAAGGATTTCTAGGCCTTTATTGCATAAAGTTGCTTGGGTTGTTTATTTTTTCTAATCTCTATTATTACTCACAAAATTGTGGAAATATATAATATAATCTACCATGTATTTGTGTTCACAAATAAGACCTAAAAAATGCGAAAAAAAAAGAAAATAAAATTAATTCTTTAACCGGAAAAAATAAACGATATCTACTGATATATTAAATACACGAACATATTTATTATGAAAAGTATTTCAAAACGTCAGTTTTTATTTACTCGAGATTACATTTGTTAGATTAACAGACATCAAGTGACATAAAAACTTGAAAACATTACGTACCTTTATTTGTTTGCGTGTTTGTTGATACATAACCTCATTACATCGGAAAGTGATGAAAGAAAACACTTTAATATTATACTGGAATAAATCAAATAAATCAGCTTCACGATGTATCCCGCACACAGCAGGGTAGGCAGAGGGAACCTAGTGTAAGACACTCCGTTCCCCACTTTCTGCCGAATTCTGGAGGCATTGCGTGCTAAGTGGCAGAACTCAACGCCGCGTTTTGCCTCGACACCAGAGCCAAGAAAATGAAATATACATTTTAGTAAATATTTCATCTCCTCGAGTGGGGATCGAACCCACAACCAGTCGGTTTAACAGTCACAATTTGCCACTGCGCCACGACTGGCCTCAATATATTGGAATAAAGCAGTAAATTTTTAGTAGAATAGGATAACATGTCAAGACACTGTTTGCGTCTAGGGTTGCCACATAAACCGGGGCAGAATTTTGGGTGGGTCCAGTAATTTCGCTTAGCTATAACGGAATTGATAATTATTAGTTTTATTCAATCAAAGTTTAATAGCCAGTCGTGACGCAGTGGCACAAAGTGTCACTATAAATCCGACTGGTTGTGGGTCGATCCCCACTTGAGGAGATGAAATATTTACTTAAATTTGTATTTCCATTTCTTCGCTCTGGTGTCGAGGCAATCGCGGCGTTGAGTCCAGCCTCCAGCATTCGGCAGAAAGTGGGGAACGTAGTGTTTTAACACTAGGTTTCCTCTGCCTACTCTGCTGTGTGCGGGATAAAGCGTGATGCTGGTTTGGTTTTTTTTAAAATTTAATATTCAAACTTCAAATAGACTACTTTAGAAACTGGAATTACATATATATTACACACTAAGACTCTGATCTTGTTAGTGACCCCAGAAATGTACCGGAAATGATAAGCCTGGACTTAAAAATCCTGAAGTTTGAACCCGTAACCATTGCATTTTCACACAGACAAACGTCTCTTTGTGCCTCAATGGCCTTTAAAAGTAATAATAAGAATTATACATGTCGAAGAAGTTGCTATGCACGGTTATTTTTAAAACGTGAGCAATGCAGGCGTCACGAATACCCAAATCTTGACTACCATCAGTCTCTCGGAGCTGAATAAGGCCAAGTAGATGTGTTTTGCAAGGACTCTGTCTCGAGGCGGTCCTATCCCTTCGACGTCTTAAGCGCGAATGCCACGAGCCATTGTTTTTTCGAACTTAAGGTTAATGCTGTTAGCCCTAGTTCTTACACCGACACCAGGTGAGTAGGGAAGGGGGTACTCTGTCCCTGAAAAAATAGCAAACACTATGTGGCTTATTGAGAAGACGTCAACGACGGTAATGGAGACTCGAAGCGATCGAGCGAACTGGGGCCACGAGCCGCCGAGTGTTGCACTTTTATGCAAAAATTAGATATGCGATACACTTTTCTACTACTTATTAAAATAATTTATTAAAAAGGCCACGCGTTTTTATATCGGAAATACGGCTAAACCAATAAAGTTAATGACATTAGACTGCTTGCCACCGGTGTGAGAAATGCCCTTAAAATTTGTTTTTCTTCTTTAAACTTAATAATAAAAAATTAAATAAAAAAATATTTTTATGTTAAACGGTTTTATTAGCGTGAAACTGTCATATATTAACTCTAGATACACAACGCCCAACGATTTTATTATTTGTCTGATCTATACCCCAGATTGATAAGAAGATTGGTGCGATCTGGTAGATCTGGACTTACCGAATTACCTTTTAGCTTTTATCAGTCTACCGAGTCCATGTAATGCCTCATTATTACATGGTTTATTTCCTAATAATTTGTTGCAATCTAACTTGTCTTAGATACACAATCCTTCCAAAGATTTTACTCGACTCAGAGCTACGTAAGCTTGTGCTTCCTCAAACAATTTTGAGCCTAGAAAAACAACTGCGTGGTCTACTGTGCTACCTTACATTTTATGGACAGTTGAAGCCCATGACAAAATTAAAGGCCACATGCGACACGATACAAAATCTTGACTCGGGTGGGTCAAGACCCATGGTCTCCACCCATGCTTGGATCCCTACTCTAAGTTGTAAAAGTAAATATACCTCTTACCTACACTGTCAAAACTATTCTATTTTTCAGAATCAGGTCTTTTCTACTAATCAAGCCCTTTCATTAGACACTTATATTGAGGTAGTTGTGTAAAATATGTAATCCACCATTTTGTCGCGGCGGCCATCTTGAATTTTATTTTTTTATAGTGAGCTCTGTTCTACCAATAAAGCCCTTTCATTTGATACCCATAAAGACATTGTTGTGAAGTAATATGTAATCCGCCATTTTGTATCGTCGGCCATTTTGGATTTACAGGCATATTTTTTTTATTGTATTGTCATCAACATTAAGAGTGGATACCAAATATCAGATCGATCTGGTGTCAGGAAGGGGGTAAAATTCCAATTATTAAATTTGACCCAAACAAACAAATAAACTGGCCAAGCTAAATAAAACCGTTTAAAAACATATATAAATATAATTTTTTTTCAAGGAAAAAATAAGTTATTTATTAGTTTTCATTTCATTTAAAGGTATACCTACGAAAAGAAATACAGGATATTCCTAAAAAACAAGTAGAGTAACTCGCGAAGGTACAATATTTTAATTTATTTACATATACCAACATACGTCTTGTTATCATACATAGTTTCGTTTTTAAGGATGTCAGGGTTAAGAAGCGAAGGGCCACTATCAGTAATAATTTTAATAAGTCTTAAACTAAAGCCATTTTAGGAATATTGTGAAATTCATTATGAAAACATACCTATTTAAAACGACACCGCTGCGGCGCAGTTGAAGCAGCAAACTGTGTTTAATTTTTCCTTCGGGAAATATTTATAAATGCTTAAAATGAAGTTTTTGGGGGTAATAAAGCACAACGTTGGGATCTGCCATCTCGCGTCCCCACGCAATGTCGAAAATTGAGACTGTCATATCACGTCATTCTGTCTTCCTTGTGATGCTTTAAAAAAATGATTCTAATTATATTTATGAAAAAATTTAAAGACGTAGTTAGTAGACAAATGGTAGTTGATTGATGTCCCCGATGAGGGTGTTTTGGCATTTAATAATATGGTCGCCATTACCATTGTCCCAAAATGTAAACCATTTTGGGACAATGGTAAGGCAAAGGTAAGCCTTCTGGACCTTTCTGTGACCAGAATAGGTGAGGCCAGTTGCGGCGCAGAGGCACAAAGTGTGACTGTAAAACCGACTGGTTGTGGGTTCGATCCCCACTGGAGGAGATGAAATATTTACTTAATTTAAATTTCCATTTCTTCGCTCTGATGTCGAGGACAAGCGCGGCGTTGAGTTCTGCCACTCAACACGCAATGCCTCCAGAATTCGGCAGAAAGTGGGGAACGGAATGTCTTAACACTAGGTTCCCTCTGCCTACCCTGCAGTGAGCGGGATACAGCGTGAAGCCGATTTTTATATTAGAATAGAAGGTGATCGTGTGGCCTTTGTATCCTTGTTGTGGACCTTTGTATCTTTTGTGTAAATATAAATAATCTTTATCTTGAGATTTTCGACTGCCTCAGTAGCTGCAGTGGCATATCAGATCACTACCGCGTACGAAATTGTTCACCACCTAGGTATTTCACCCATTGTTCGATGCTCCAGATGCTTTAATGTTAAGTATTCTTTGTTACAACGGTATTCTCCAGCTCTCCATACATCGTGCTATGACAAGGACGAGGTTGTCTGAAAAAAGGTTGTGTATTTTTCCTGTTGATTTGTCATCCTTGTATACCGAAGCCTAGATTCCATTAAAATTTCTAAAGCAAACTTTAAACTGATCTTCTTGTGTTATTATTTAGGTCTCGCATCTCGCACAGCAGGGCAGGCAGAGGGAACTTAGTGCTAAGACAATCAGTTCCACATTCTCCTCCGAATTCAGGAGCCATTGCGTATTGAGTGGCGGAACACAACGCCACACTTTGCGTTGGCATCAAAGCGAAGAAATGAAAATAATAAATATTTCATTTGCTCGAGTAGGGATTGAACCCACAACTAGTCGCGTTTACAGTCACACACTTCAGTCAGTGAAATAAAGTAAAGCTTTGATTTTACGTAATATTAAGATTTCTCAACTTCCTCTGCTCAGTGTTTTATTGTTTCCCACAAGTTATATGTAATAATAGCAGTTATGGCTTTACCCTAATTTGACGGTATTTATATAATTATTAGTAAAAGTACTATTTATCACTAATGAAAATACTCTTTAATTATTATTATTATCTCTATCTCTATATATAATAAGACAGTAAAAATATTTTGTCTGTACATTTAGTAATTTTGACTGAAATGGATAGAGGGACACTTAAAAAGACTAATAGAAAGCAAAAAGATTTTTTTTGAATTTCTTGTCTGTCTGTCTATCTGTCTGTCTGTCTGTCTGTCTGTCGACATATTGTTGTCCGCATTTTTCTCTGAAACTACTGAACCGATTTACTTGAAAATTTCACCAATTGCTTTGTTTTAACTCAATTTAGGTTCTAAAGTTTGGTTCATCAAAATCGGTTCATTAAAAAAAAAGTTATCGTCATTTGAATGAACTCAAGGCATTAGCTTGCCAGCGAATGTTATATAGAAATCGCGCTGGTATGACCCTGGCTAAAGAATGACGTTCGAAACGTTAATTTAAACTTTATATTTGTTTGTCATTCTATTATAGGGTGTGAGGCCAGTCGTGGCGCAGCGGCACGAGGTGTGACTGCAAAACCGACTGGTTGTGGGTTCGATCCCCACTCGAGGAGATGAAATATTTACTTAAATTTATATTTCCATTTCTTCGCTCTGGTGTCGAGGTTAAGCGCGGCGTTGAGTTCTGCCACTCAACAAGCAATGCCTCCAGAATTCGGCAGAAAGTGGGGAACGGAGTGTCTTAACACTAGGTTCCCTCTGCCTACCCTGCTATGTGCGGGATACAGCGTGAAGCTGATTTATTTATTTTAAGTAAACAAAATTGAATTGTTAGTAGAGATTACCTTCATAAATCATAACAGTGAAGTTTAAATCGTAATTAATTCAACACAGAGATAAAGAACGATTTGATCTTCAAAGAAATATCAAGTAAATACATAGATTTTTTGGTTCGTTCGTTCGTTTGAAATAAATCTATATAAAAATGCCTAAAAACATCCTTTCTACGTGTACTGTGTAATAACTATATATTAACCAATTATTCATTTATCTAATAATATGCAAACAGGAGTTAATATGCAAACATTACAGTTATTTTACAAAGAATATTATGAATCCTTAACCAAATCAATAATTTTACATTTAAGGCTGTTTCTGAAGCAGTACATTAAATTATTAAGTGACGTCAGCACATTTAACAGAGCGTTAAAAAACATAACATAGGTAAAAAGAACGTAATGTTACAAAAATATATATATATATAATAAATAATTAGCTTTATGTATATTTTATGAATATCAAATATCGACATTGGTCATATTTTTTAGTTCGAAACAATCAAAAATTCTTACAGAAGTTACGATAATGTCGTAAAAAAATCATAATAGAATATTACAGATTAAAGTAACAAAAAATCATATTAGAAGTCATTATAGTTGTCTTTATATTATATATGTTGTTGTATGTTGTCTTTATATTTGTTTGTCATTCTATTATAGGGTGTGAGGCCAGTCGTGGCGCAGCGGCACGAGGTGTGACTGCAAAACCGACTGGTGTGGGTTCGATCCCCACTCGAGGAGATGAAATATTTACTTAAATTTATATTTCCATTTCTTCGCTCTGGTGTCAAGGTTAAGCGCGGCGTTGAGTTCTGCCACTCAACACGCAATGCCTCCAGAATTCGGCAGAAAGTGGGGAACGGAGTGTCTTAACACTAGGTTCCCTCTGCCTACTCTGCTGTGTGCGGAATACAGCGTGAAGCTGATTTATTTATTTATTTTATGATAGTTGTCAATCAATTCTGCTTATTAAATAATCATGTATTTTAAGCGGGCGAAGCCGTGGGCGGGCCGCTAGTTATTAATAAATAACTGAAAGCACTGAGGCCAGTCGCGGCGCAGCGGCACGAAGTGTGACTGTAAAACCGACTGTTTGTGGTTTCGATCCCCACTCGAGGAGATGAAATATTTACTTAAATTTATATTTCCATTTCTTCGCTCTGGTGTCGAGGTTAAGCGCGGCGTTGAGTTCTGCCTCTCAACACGCAATGCCTCCAGAATTCGGCAGAAAGTGGGGAACGGAGTGTCTTAACACTAGGTTCCTACCCTAGCCTACCCTAATCTACCTACCCTGCTGTGTGCGGGATACAGCGTGAAACTGATTGATTGATTGATTGAAAGCACATGTGTTCGATTCCTACTCGAAAAAATGAAATATTTATTAGAATTTCTTTGCTCTGGTTTGTTTCGTTGAGTTTTCCACTCAAGACACAACGTCTCAAAATTTAGGTGGTGCGTGCCCTGCTACCTGCAAAATATAGAAAACTGAAACTAAAAATAAAACATCTTTTTAATTCATTTTTTATTGTAGGAAAAATATTTATCTATATCAATCTCCCGTATTTAACTTGTCAACATGTCATCTACGTCTTTACATTGCCACTCATTTAGTTACATTACAGCTTGGTTGCGCCTAATACATGATATCTATACGATGCTTTATGCGTGTGCGTGTGGCTGACACGCTGTGTCTCCCATACAAGGGGGTAGGCAAAGGGAACCCACTATTAAGACACTAACATTTGAGATATTAGGTGTTGAGTGACTCAATGCTCCGCTTTCTCTCCCTGCTACAAGAGCAAGGATATGAAAAACAATATTTCTTAGTCGGCCATTGTAACAAAATAAATGAAGAAAAAATCTAGAAAGTCTAGAAAAGCAATAATAATAATAGAATTTGAATCGACTGCATTTCATCCAAAACGCAATATATCAATGCTATCATTATAATTCTTACAAATAAAGATGCAACGTCTAATTTCATATGTTATCATGAATTATAAAACGTATTTTCTTAATAACAATTAACTGTAGGTACCCCTTATCAGAGGTGTAAACATTGCGTGAATACGCTACTGATAAGTTTTACAGCGTGTGAGGAAACCCAGAGGAAGGTTATCAATATCTGATATGACAATATAATGTGTTTATGTAAGGTTAATACTTTAATAGTATTCATTTTACTATGTTCTCGCAGTATCCCACATATAGCAGGGTAGTTTCCCAGGTTCCCTCGGCGGATACAGCGTGGAACTAACTAAACTAACTAAACAAAATTTCAAACCCTATGTGGATGGAATATATATATGTGGTTGACTGACCTTCAGTGTTTTCCTGCAGCACGAAGTTAAGCTGAATAGGCTAGCATAAGAAATACGAGACTATAAGAAAGACGTAAATGGCGGAATTGTTCACTGCGTTGTTTTAGTTTAGAGTCGGGAAATTAATAAATCATTTATAAATTTTAACTTATTTTAATTTCCATAAGTACTGATTGAATCGAAATTGCTGTTCAAAGAATTTATGTATCTCGTCAAATATAAATTCTTTACAATACCTCTCCAAAGAAAGAAGGCATTTCTAGTGATGGTACAAGAAACGAAAGTATTTAAAACTCGATAATAAAAAAAAACTGATGTAATTGTTATTGATTTCGTATTCAAAAATTTAAGGTCACAGCCCTAAATTTTTTAAATTTTTGACCGAATTTCAATAAATTGCTTAATTTTGTGACTTTGGACGGTAATGCATTACTAGTTTATTTATATTTCTCTTAAAATAATTATTTGTTCAAGTTTTGAAATGAACTTTAATGTACTGTTGCCCTAATTGTAATTGATCATAAAATAACGATTTCTTAATAAAAAGCGTCTTATATAAGTATTTAGCAAACAAAATAATTTAATTATAATTGTTGTCTAAACCTAACAATATAAAACGAGATCCAAAGGCCTCCAGACCTACGTCATTTTAGTAAAGCTGATATTTTGAAGATTATTAGTGTAATATGTAATTAAGGCAGTATGCGTACTTACTAACTTGAAAGTGGAGCCCTTTCAGAGAATGATTCGATCGCGTCTGGAAGGAGGTTACCCATCAGATTGGTATGGCTGTTTATTTAATTTAGTTGTCTTAAAATAGTCCCGTAAAAAATATATGTAAAAAAAATTATTAGTTTAATATTATCTCTTTTTTACAGTTCAATCTCTTTCGTGTGCTCTCCATACAACGTGATATTGACTGCAATATTCTAGCACTTGAAAAAGAAATGAAGGCCGTTCTAGCCAAAGCCCCAATATTTAAAAAAAAATACCGAGTCTACTTACTAAAATTTAAAAATAAAGTAATCATCATAAATAATCATAAAAAAAGATGTTATGTTGTTACTCGCTAATTGTCATTAATCCACTTCCACTGGTGGACTAGAAGAGATCTCTCACAGAAATAAGTCCATCTTTGTTTACAAAATATTTTTTAAAATTTTTGTTTTATCATTATTTTATATTAATGTATTTCAGTACAATCAAGAATCCATACCTATATTATAAATTCGAAAGTAACTCTGTCTGTCTGTCTGTCTGTCTGTCTGTCTGTGCCGCAATCAGGGCCAAACCGCTAATTCAATTGTAATAAAATACTCATACAGAGATACTTGAGGGTCTTCGGATAAACATAGGTTACTTTTTTTCTCATATTTGTAATATTGTCGATATATACTAATATATTAAAATATTTTTCAATTTGACAGGCAATTTATTCCGCCATGTTAATAACAACCGACCGTTGCTAAGCAACGGTTTGCAAAGTTTATTTTGTTGTTATAAGCAAACGTCACCCAAAATGAGCTTGCTTAACGCATACATGGCGTGCGCCGACTCAACCTTATGAGATACATAAAAATAATGTTTTACAAAAATATTGTCCTTTAAATAATGTTTAAAAAAGTCCGCGATACACATACCATATTTATCTCTGAAGCTTGAGCAAAGTAACACAGTAACAACAAGTAACCATTTTAATTAATTTGCTTTATATTTATCGGGTTTTGTTGTATGTATTTTCTATAATTTGATGTTGATCCTTATGAAAATGAATATAATAGTCACTTTTACCATTTCATCTAGATTGAAATTATAGTTCACTGTATAACATTCTAATAAATTATTAAGGAGATGTCACTGATTCGAAATAACCTAGAATACGACCGGCATAGTATGACCGACGCGAACGGGCAGATGACTTTGACGGTTTTGTAAATTTTCATACATTTTCGAACTACTGTTAATTTTTATGTAATTATTTGCTGTTTATAATTAATTTATACTTTTCTTTGGTTCTTCGCTTATTCGAGGAGCAGATTAGTTAGATTTTCATAAATTTCTTGGTGTGGTGTAAGTTGCGGCCCTGCGCGGCATCGGTGTAATATTATTTAAGTATTAAGGAGAGAATTGTTGGTTATTTCATCTCGGTCGGATGGTTATCTATACCGTTGTTATACACTTAATAAATTGTGGTTTTAGTTTTCTGGGATTTTATTTGATATTGCTCGCAAAACTTATCATATTTAATGTAGAAAGGACTTTAGTTATTTCATATAGTATCTATGTACGCGCGCAAGGAAAACGAGTAAAAGATTTTTCCCGGGTAAATCAGTAAAATCGATCACTGAAAGTCCAATAAAAATTAGTTCAGTTATTCTGGATATTAGCTCGGGGCAATAGAAAGACAGAAAGAGATAAAATTATTAATAATGTAGCTGGTTTTGTTTAGTTTTTTTATTAATATTTTACTATGGTTACGTTTACTTATATTTTTTTTATTTAAATTAGTTACATATTTTCACAAACAATTTCCTAAATATATCTATAAGCATTCGTAAAGATTAAGCGGGCGAAGCCGCGTCCGGGTCCGGTAGTATTAATATATATTAATATACATGAATACGTGATGTGCTTTATTACTAATAAAACATGCAGCGCAGCAACACATCGTATAACTATAAACGTGACGGTTGTAGGTTCGATTTTCATTTAGGGAAATTAATATTAGACATAGTATCGTTGAATACCCCCACTAATCGCTCAATGCCTCGAAAATTCTGTAGTGTGTTTGGAATGGGTACCTTAACCTTAAGTTCCCTCTGCCTACCAGCAACAACACACACGCAACAGCCTCCAAACGAGACAAACACATAATCATAAATTAATAACTAAAATAATAATAAAATAGATTAAGATTTATAAGTCTAACCTTTAAATGTAGATTAAGGTAATAATATATAATTTAAATACACAATAACTACAATACTAATTCTACTTTAAACTTTATTCTGAGTTTTTAGAATTCAATTTTGTTGATAAACAGTTTGTTTTCATTATCTAAATACCTCGTAAAAGGATCAAGCGTTGTTTCACAATAGTAATTCACCGGTTTAAGTGAATGGCGTGTTTTAAAATATATAATTGTCATATAAAACAGCTACCAACTATTTGCAACGTATTCTATATTTCACTTTCAAATGAATCTTAATATATATGAATAACTACGGATTTTCCCGAAAATATAGGAATTAGGTAACACGTAAAGTAAAATTTTCTTACTTAATAACATTTGACAGTTGACAACTAAAAGATTAAATACGCGCCAATTTCTTTTTTTTATTTTATAAGTTTTTAAAAAAAAAAAGAAATCAAAATAATGTACATAACTCTATAATAATGGTAATTATTTAAAACTTTTTGTTTTATATACATATAAATAAATGATAAATAAATAAAATTTAAAAAAAATGTATGCAGTTATTATATTTTTTATCAATGAGTATGCGGTAATTAATTGATAGCTTCTAAATAAATTGCTTATTAAATTATATATTTGACATTTCATTCTTATAAATCACATACTTACAAAACTTAAAATAATAATTACCTAATAATTCAATACCTAACCGATTACCTAATAAGTTAATTTGGATCCTAATTATGTCCAAAATGATATGGTCATTTTTAATTTATAATATTCTAGTTTAATGACCGTTAACATTGATTGTTGTCATTATATAATTAAACTACATTTTTATCAAAAGGATTCGATGTTTTTATATGACGTTAGAAATCGACACTTAATAACTGTATTTCGAACATTAATTAAAATAACTTATCATTTATCATATTTTAGAATAAAAACTGTATATCCTAAAATGTTCAGAGTTAAATATTATATTTGGCTTACCTGAAGTTGCCAAATAGACTTTTTAATGCATATTTATATTTTTTTACTTAATAAATGCAGTGAGCTAATTTATTGTGGTAAGTATTTGAGAGATCTCTCTGAAAGAATTAACAAAGAGATAATATTAAATTCAAATTCAAATTCAAATGCGCCGTTCTCATTCAGACAATTTCCCATTTTCAGAAGGTCCTTATAATACCAAACATAATCCAAACATAATTGTATACATTATGTTCTGTATAATTTATCTGTTATCAATTTACAAACCGATATGTCGATATATATCGACATATCGGTTAAAGCTAAAATAAAATAAAAAGTGGTTTTTCTATGTATAAATATATAACATAAGAATGATGATGTGATGAGAGAGTTATTCCGATAATATTTTTATAAATATACATATGTTTTTGAAAACTTAATTAATGAAAAATGTTTAATTTATTAGTGAATAATGGGAATTAATATTTTGAATTACTTCAAAGGATTCTCCTTTCAGAGAATTCTTCTTCCTTTGAAGTTATTCAAAATATGTATTATCGCATTTTCAATGTATTGACTACACATAGATAATATAAATTTCACGAACATCCATTTTTAATAAAATTGGTAACACTCACAAATGTATTAAATTTTAGGGTCACAAACCCCAATTCGCGAGTACGAAATCAACAATCATTATATAATTCTAAAGTTATCAGTTTTTACTTACTTTCGTCGATAGTAACGGCATCGGCACCCACATATCTGACCTTCGCGCGGAAACCAGTTGATTTTTTAAATTTTTTATCTGGAATTGTAGCCCAATGTCATTGACTTCGAAAATATTGGTTAACTATACACAATCTAGTTTGATATATAATATTTTATATACGATTTTTATTCATGTTACGGACTTTTTTATTGCTAAAACACCCCGTTCTCCACTCTTCATCACATTCTTTCTGTTTTCGAGACATTGTGTTGGATGGAGGAGCTTAACGCAACTTTTCCTACTGATTAAGATTTTATATAAAATGTAAGCGGTTATTCTAATTATTCGTATAAAATGTGGTTAATGGTAGTCTTCCGACTCAAACAAGATAAAATTTTTAGAAATTCGAGTATAAAGTGACTTAGCACATTTTTTTTTCTTTTTAATTTAATAAATGGTAAAACAATATTATTAATAACTTTATCCGGTTTAAGTTTAAGAAATTTTAACAATAGTTTAAGATCATGTGCAGTGTTACTTTGAGAGAAGGGCTCGTCGACTTTGCTATTAAATCATATACATTTGAAAGGGTATTTTGTTAATATAAGTCACAACTTGAAATTTACTTAAATTATACATATATATATATATATATATATATATATATATATATATATATATATATATATATATATATATATATATATATATATATATATATATATATATATATATATATATATATATATAATTTAGTAAAACTAATTTAATATTAATATAGCTTCCCAACTTATAAATTGTATCGAGTACTGTCACAGCCCTTCTCTGCCTACTCTGTTACAACATAAAGCTAGACAACAAACAAACAAACAAACAGACTTATAAAATAATATTTTATTTATCAATATTAATTAAAGCACTATTTTAACAACACTATTTATTCTGAGCACTACACGAACCAACTCGCGGCAAAAGTTACTATATTTAAAAGTATGGCAATAACAGAATATAAAAAGAAAATAAGAGCGATTACAGCGCGCCCTTCGCGCAAGTGTGTGGACATCGATGACCAAAATTGACGTTGTATTTCATTTAGTTGAAAAACAAGAGCACTTAGCCCCATAATGATATAATTTTTAGCAATATATAAAAGTGTCGTATATATAAAATTGTAGTGTTTCATCATATTATAATATTCTTATTTTCAGTTTCACGCTTTATTTCGTGTAGTCAGAGACTACATAGTGTCAAATCTCTCTGTTTTCTCGAGATATTGCGTGTTTAATAACGGAACTTTTCGCAGCGTTGTATCTTACAGGTGTAAGAAATTAATTTCCATGTGTGTTCCTGACAGTAAACTCGATTTGAGTTTACTGTCAGGAACTGTTCTTTTGGGCCCCGACAGCCTAATGGAGTGCGTACCCAGAATAGTCTTGTGTTCATTGTGTGTGTAAATTTATGAATAGTGTAACTAATACAAAAATAGACAACAATCAAATTTATTTTGTTCCCAGAGTGTAATTATTATACTGGGGTCGATATCTATTTATAAAAAATAAATAAATAAATCAGCTTCACGCTGTATCCCGCTCACAGCAGGGTAGGCAGAGGGAACCTAGTGTTAAGACACTCCGTTCCCCACTTTCTGCCGAATTCTGGAGGCATTGCGTGTTGAGTGGCAGAACGCAACGCCACGCTTAACCTCGACACCAGAGCGAAGAAATGGAAATATAAATTTAAGTAAATATTTCATCCCCTCGAGTGGGGATCGAACCCACAACCAGTCGGTTTTACAGTCACACCTCGTGCCGCTGCATATAATTATTCAAAGCCAAAGCTGCAACTAAAATGTAAAGTAAATTACACAAAATATTTACATAAATTTTCAAATATTTCTCAACATAGTAGCATAATAACCGTGCAAAATACAAATTCTCGTGACTGAGCTTGCGAAATATATCCTTTCGTTTGATTTTGAACATCCAATCTATTGTGTGCCTTGAACTAAGACCTAACAATGTAATGCCTTATAGTAGATATACAGGGTGTAACGCGATCGACGGATCAACTGTTGTCTATGAGTAGAGGACCTCAGTACCTATCCATTTCTCCCTCATGTGTTAGCCGATTTTCAGTGGTTTGTGATTTTATGAAGTGACTGTTGGGTCTACGCTCGTGATTTTTATCTAAATATAACTCCATAATAGGCCTTTTGTATAATATAATAGATTAAAACGATGTATTTATAAATCTCGTAAATAGTATGGAAACAAGAATTGTTTTTAAATAAGTTAACTTCTTCACGGATTATTCCATGTGACAAATCTTGTTTTCATCACTCTAAGATCTTAATTAGTTACTAATAATTTCATAGAAATAAAAATAAATATATTCATAAGTTATGTATAATTATTCTGAAGACTTAACTGCTTTACATACACACGTACATAAACCAAAAGAATATCGTATATATTAAAATACTTTTTATATTGATATCTATCACCAATGAAAATTTTATTTAATACTCAAATAAATGGATATATAATATATTAATTTATTGTTGTCCCGCTGTTGAAGAAAGAATCCCGCTTTTCACCGAGACGAAATCTGGAATTGCTGATACATTACGCATATACACACCTAATTATCATTGAATATATTTTAATTATTCAAATGCTAATGTGACATCTTCTTTAGAGTTGATAGCATTGCTCTAAAAAAGTGAATAATTTATAAATGATCGTTCTTATGTTTTTGTAATGACTTCACGTCACTTTTCCTTTGACTTTTACTACCTTGTTGACTGTCGGGACCATTGGAACCACACGTAGAAATGACCACAGAGGCTTATGGAATTGCTGGTCAAACCACTGCAGACCCCTCTTGTAAATTCGTGTAATATTATAGTGAGTATCACCAGTAAAATAATATTAGTCATGTCAACGTTCTCAACTCTTCTACTGAAGCCTAGTTTGTTCCGCTAGCCGCATTCTGGGCGATAATCACTTTTTCTTTTGATACTTAATCAAGGTTCTCAGTTTTTTCCTCTACAGATGCTATAGTTGCAACCAATTCTATCGAGTGTCTGTGGCGTATATTTTTTATTAGAACATCCTCACTGGAGTCCATTTATGGTAAAGAAATTCTTAATAAACCTGCAAAATTTTCTACTGCTAGCAAAGTCTAGCAAGATCGCCATGTAAGATGAACATATCAGATACTTAATGAAACAATCAGTTCTAAGTAACAACTGCGTGCATAAGAAAACTGAATATGTAGCGAGAGTCGTAATATAAAGGTGCATAACCACCATATTATACCAGAACGTCTCTGACACTCTTCCAAAGCTCCTCAAGTTCGCCTAACGGAGTTCAGGATACTGGCGCATAAGCCGCCAACAAGAATACTCTTGTTATCCACAGCTCGAAACGAACTCAATAACACATCTATATCTTAAGAGCCCCGCTCGCTCTGTGGAATGCCGGCCCAGAAAACTACCCGACTGCAAGGTAAATCGGTTGTATCATTGCTCTGTCGCTTGGTCTCAGTCACACAAACAATATCCAGATCTCTGTCATCCATCACATCTAATAATTCTTTCATCTTCTTTTCCATCCCTCTTAATACATTCTACGTAACGACGTTCTTAGACGTGTGTTGTGTGGCGGTCTCCAACGCTGCATTTGTCGCCACTTGACACACCAGCAAAGACGCACCAGTGCGGTTCGCCTTGGGGTTGGGGGGACGATCTATCAGTTCGCTCTCGTGAGGTGCACTTGGGAGGTGTAACGTTGTAGCCCTCAAAAGCTGCGGGTAAGCCTTCCATCGTGGACCGATATAAATATAAATATAGATAGTAATTACAGTAAATGTAATTGATAATAATATTAAATAATATAACAAAATAGTAATTCACAATGTGCATACATTTTTTATTAATATGAAAGAATTTAATTGATGATGATGATGATAATTAAATAATAATTTTAAATTTAAAGTGACAATAATCAAGTCCTAAATAATACAACAGAACTGTAAATTTATATATTAAAAATCTAAAGAGTATCGTTGAAAATATTATTTATCTTAATATTGTATAGTAGGAAAAATTTGCCATTTTCATTTCCACCACTTCATTACAGGTTCAGCCACTTGACAAATAACATCGGGCGAAAAGCGGAGAACAGAGTGTCTCGACACTAAATTCTAACATCTACCTACTCTACTATATGTTAATTAAATAAATGTTTAAATATTATGTTGATATTTCTTATAAAAAAAAACCTTTGCGATCGGTGTATTTGTATCACCATACCAATTATTCAAAATGTCTCTACAATATATGATTTCTATATTTAGCTCATCTTGTCGTGCGAATCCAGTAACATAAAAAAAATCCAAGGCATTTTCATTATGTTAATAAAATTGAATCGATATTAGCGTTGATGAGCCTTCACATTTGCAAATCGTTAGTTTCTTGTTTAAAGACGACTTCAAGCATTCCGCTTAAATTAATTAAATTTCATAACATTCATAAAAGTAGAACAGAAATAGTTCAGGTTTTCTAATGTTTCGACAAGGCAGTGTCTAATCTATCTCCTTTATTGCAATGTGACAGAGGGAACTAAAGAACCTATTATCTAATAAATCAGCTTCACGCTGTATCCCGCACATAGCAGGGTAGGCAGAGGGAACCTAGTGTTAACACACTCCGTTCCCCACTTTCTGCCGAATTCTGGAGGCGTTGCGTGTTGAGTGGCAAAACTCAACGCCGCGCTTTGCCTCGATATCAGAGCGAAGAAATGGAAATATAAATTAGTAATTTAATTAATTAAATTATTTATCTAATAAAGATATATAAATATTGCCTTGAGTAATTTTGAACCCAAAACCGATACGTTTGACGTTCCTCTCTTTACTTGTAATGTTACTAGTAAAGGTTAGAAAATATGACTGATTTTTACCATAAAGTAAATATTCAAGAAGTGTATCATAGTAGCTGGTCGTAGCGCAGGGGTAAATTCCTTAGAAAACGAGAAAAACAGGATTGCCCGTCTTACATCTTAAAGTGAGAAAGTTGCCGGTCGTGGCGCAGGGGCCCAAGCGATTGACTGTAAACGCAACAGGCTGTAGGTTTGATTCCCACTCGAGAAAATGAAATCTTTAATGTTTTAATTTCCTCGCTCTGGCAACGTGGCAAAGTGCGGCGTTGAGTTTTGCTACTCAACACTCAATGAAAGTGGGAACGGAAGTGTCTTGATGGGAACAAAATGTGTTTACACTAGTTTCCCTGGTTTTCTTACTTATCCTGCTATGTGAAGAATATAGCGTGGAAGTGAAAGAATTAAAAAATAAAGGCAACACAAGCAAAGCTGCTAAAGACAACCAGCTCATTTGTCATAAAAAAATGATATTTGCTGTTTTCTTTTTCTTTGTATATTTTATAAATATAGTATATTTCGTGTATGTTTTACCTATTATAAAAATATTTACTCGACATTATACTTATTAATTATAAGTACATAAATGGAGTTCCGTTTTTATATAAACTTCCGGACACTTTCAGTAAATAACAAATATTTATAAATATAAAAAGTTTCTACCTTATAAACTTATTTTTAAAACAAAACATGTAATAAGTTTGGTCACTTGTCAGCAAAAAGATTATTTAAAAATATTAAAAAAAAATCGTTTCAAGTTTTGGAAAATATATTAAAAACACAGATAAATCAAAAGTTTCATACGAAAATATTCTGAATACATAACATAATTATCGATAGTTTAAGCTTTACTACATGCTAGCCTCTATTCACTTCAGCACAGGTCAGGCTTTAAATAACCAAGTAACCATAAAGATATTACAATGACAAAGTAATAGAACCAAAGACAATGTCAATTTTTAAAAAAACTTGTCTGTTTGTCAGTTTATTTTTTTGCACGTTAATCTCAGAAACGGAAAATCTCATCATCATCGTAAACCAGTTTGCACTATAAAAATGTTATGCCAATATAAATTAGCCGATTCTTTAGTTCCAAAGACAATATCCATAACTTTAAAATTATAATGTTATTAGATCACGAAAGTAATTGAGATGAGAAAATAAATAACTATATAATTCAAGCAGACGAAGCCGCGAGCGGGTCGCTAGTGTTTAACATAATAAGAACATGCTTACGCTACACTTTTTAAGGGCAAAATAAAATGATTTAGATTTTTTGTTAAACCTGTTGTATATAAAAATACGCATCCAACCTGCGGCTGCTGCGGCAGGGGATACTGAACTTGATGGCGCAAATCAAAAGATATACCGATTAAAACGATATCAACATTTATTTCTTATGATTTTGTTTTACATATAAAAAAAATTATGGCAAAGACAAGGCAAACGAGCGTTCGGGTCACCTGATTGTAAGTGATTACCGCCGCCCACGACCCCATGCAACACCAGAGGGGCACCTGTAGGTGCGTTGCCGGCCTTTAAGGTGGGTTGGGCGCCGGAGCCCGGCATTACCTGATGCGAAACGCAGTGGCATAAAGCGACTACTTAACGCCGGTCTTAAATGCCGGGGGTGGTAATGATCCGGTCGAGTCTGCCCATACGTGTTGTCATTGCTGGCGACGTGACTCTACCACACGTACCTTAGTCGCCTCTTACGACACCACCAGTACCAGGATGATCCTATTCTGGGCCGGGATTACACGGCACAATGGTGATACTTTTCAATATACTTTCAAGTCCTTAAAACTTTATTCACTATTAAGACGTACCTCAGCAGATTACAAACACGTGAGTTTAATAAATCATTATACTTAAAATTATATATAATTAAATATTGAATTAAGCTAATTTCAATAAATAAATAAATAACTTGTTATTATAGTTTTTTGAATTTTTTCTTTAGTCTTGAATGTTTTATTTTATACCATAGCTTTGGATGTCACTTGCTATCAACAAATGATCAAATACATATCGATGATCCCTAGGTAAGTAGGTAAAGTATCGAAAGCGAAATATCTCAAATATTTTTGTTACTCTTTTAAACTACTACGAAGTTGTTTTATTTTACAAAATTAAATAAAAATAGCAATTATATTCATATTAAACTAAACTAATCTTATAAAGCTAAAAAGTTTATTTGGTTGAATGACCACAGAAACTATTGGTTCAAATTAAATAGATATTTTTGTATCGGATATTCCATCTATCGAGGACAATCAAATCAAATCAGCTTCACGCTGTATCCCGCACACAGCAGGGTGGGCACATGGAGCCTAATGTTAAGACACTCCGTTCCCCACTTTCCACCGAATTCTGAATGCATTGCGATTTGAGTAGCGGAACTCAACGCCGCCCTTTGCCTCGACACCAGAGCGAGAAAACAGAAACATTAATTCAAATAAATATTTCATTTCCTAGAGTGTGGATCGAAGCCACAACCAGTCGGGTATACAGTCACACTTTGTGCGCCTGCGCCACGACTTGCCTCAAATTTACTTAAAATTTGTTTCCATATTAATAATAAAGACACTAAAAATATATAAAATAACAGAGGAAACGAACTTAGTGCGTGTTATATTATAATATAAAAAAAAACTTTTTTTTAATAACCCCGCTTTTACCTTATACCTTACGCCGTTCTCCATATCAACTCTGGCTTCAACGATATACACGTGTAGTGCATACTTTCCGCGCTTACACTATGGACGTTGTGTGATTTATTTATATATTTAATATATTATATAATTGTTAATTTAAAATAAAAAGTGTACTTAGTTATATATAAAAAAAATTGGTGAGTATTATTATTTTACTTGGTTTTAATATTTAAGGAATAAGTTTTTATATTTTATTTATGTTACAATTAAACAGTTGTTATTTTTTATTATTTATCTGTAAATAGGAATGTTTATTGATTGCCATAAAAAAATACGCTTTCGTGAAAAAGTTTATTTAAAAAAAACCGTTACTTTAAATTGACATTTAAAGTACACTTTTAATTTCTAATAAAGCTCATTGACGGTATCTATAATTATTTAAATCTATCATATAAGCTTCATATTTAAGATAGTGTTAAGACACTCTTTTCTCCATGCATAGCCCAATTTTTTATATATTGCGTGTTGGGTGGGACCCATCGTCATACTTTGAGTTCTGACCAGGGCCAAGAATTGAAAATAATGAATTCCCTAAGTGGAATTCGGACCCACAACCTCATTTAACATGCAAATATATAAAAAGAAAAAAATATATATATTAACGTCTATATTCTTCTTAAAATTAATGATTTTAGTAATATATATTTAATTAAAAATTACTTAATAAAGTAAACTAGATCTGTCAAAATATTAAAAAAACTGAAGCTACAGTTAAAATGAATAAAAAGAAAATAATCTTCACCAAAAAGAGCGAGGTCAAAAGACTCGGTAAAGCAATACCGGTTCATCTATCACGAGTTTGATTCCTGCTCGGTATACTTATTAATATTTATAAGCAGATTTTCGGTTGTACCCGCTCAGCAGGGTAGGCAAGGGGAACCCAATGTTAAAACTCTCCGTTTTCCACTTCCTTTTAATTTTCGAGACATAGCGTGTATCGAAGAAGCGAATGGCGAAACTCAACGCCGCTCTTTGTTTATCAGAGCGGGTAAATAAAAATAATTTAAATATTATCCTTGCTACGAGTGGGGAACGTATCCACAGACATCGAGTCATATGCCAGTACGGTCTCTTAATATTTATTAATGGAGAAGAAGGACAGACGTGGCACAGAGGTACAAGTGTGTGACTTTAAACGCGAATGGTTGTGGGTTTGATCCCCACTCGAGGAAAAGAAATAATGATTTAAATTATATTTTCATTTGTTTTAGCTTCAGAATTCGGCGAAAAATGGGGATCAGAGTATATTAACACTAGGTTCCCTCTGCCTACCCTACTGTGTGGTCAGGATACAGCGTGAAGCTGATTTACGTATACGATAAATTTAATGATAAACAACAGTAACTGCACCACTTTTTAGTAGTGCAGTTAGTATATGCCTGGTAGAGCGAAACTGGGAACCTAAAATTAAGTTTCCGCGGATTTTTTTAAGTATTGTGTGTAGAGTTTTGAAATCTAAAGCCGAGCATTGCCTTGTTACCAGAGCGAGTAACATATAAATTCTATTTAATAATATTAGGTATGTATTTATGTATGTAAATGTAATATTTATAAATATTAAAATAAATAAATTACAATATTGAATTATATAAATTACACATCTTAAATAAATATAAATAATATTTCCAAAAACAAAAAATCTATTCGAACCAGTAAGTAGTTCTTGAGGTTGACGCGTTCAACCAAACAAACTCTACATTTTTTAAATATTAACATAGATTAAATAACGCCTCGTAAATGTACACAATGTAATTTTACACTGGGCTTAATGCGTAGCTAATACCCCAAAAATGTCTAACATAATTATACATATCTAAATAAATTAGTTTAATATTCATAGAAGAGCTATAGAATAAAATAGTATATATGTATTACGTTTTAAGTCTTTTTTAATCTAATTTTCGAGTTATTTATTATGAATTATAAAATAAATAAATCAAATAAATCAGCTTCATGCTGTATCCCGCACACAGCAGGGTAGGCAGAGGAAACCTAGTGTTAAGACACTCCGTTCCCCACTTTCTGCCGAATTCTGGAGGCATTGCGTGTTGAGTGGCAGAACTCAACGCCGCGCTTAGCCTCGACACCAGAGCGAAGTAATGGAAATATAAATTTACGTAAATATTTCGTCTCTTCGAGTGGGGATCGAACCCACAACCAGTCGGTTTTACAGTCACACTTCGTGCCGCTGCGCTACGACTGGCCTCATTATTAATTATAATTGATTAATTAATTAATTAATTACTTGAGGCCGTCGCGTCGTGGCGCAAGCGTGCGACTCGTGGTTTCGAATCAAATTCGGGGGAATAAAGTACATAATATTTTTATTTAATGACGATTAGTGACGATTGGTGACGAGCGCAGTGTTGAGTTCCGCCACTCAATGGCTTCAGAATTCGGCGAAAAGTTGTGGAGTGTCGTACGACGTAAACGTAAACAAAAAACAATAAATAATTAGCTAGTATTATAAATAATTATACAAATATAATAAATAAAAGCAATATAAGAAATTTAAAATACAATTGTTTACCTAAAAAATGGTGTTTCTATATATGTTTTTATATTTGTATATTTCCTTCTATATATGTATTTGTACAGCGTGAAACAAGATATTTTTCACTATCACGATGTATCCCGCATTTAGCAGGACGAGGAAACCTATTATTAAAACACTCCGCTACCGCTAGAAATGAAAATATTAAATATTTAATTTGCTCGAGTGGGAGTCGAACCGGCAACCTGTCGCGACAACCTGGTCTCATATTTAAATATTATAAATTAAGATACCGTTTTACTTTAACATAGGTATTACAGTTACGCATTGGGATTTCGAAATTAAGTTGATATCTCTTGGTCCCACTTTACATAACTATATTCAATTGTAATCTATAAAAACGTATATCGTAGTAGTATGTATTTAACATATAAAACACTAAATTACTTGAATGAGACCCGTCTTACTTATATTGGCTTATTAGAACAACTTATAAAAATTTAAAGGCAGTCGTGGCGCAACGGCACAAGGTGTGACAGTAAAATCGACTGGTTGTGGGTTCGATCCCCACTCGAGCAGATGAAATATTTACTTAAATTTATAATTCCATTTCTTTGAGTTGAGTTCTGCCACTTAACACGCAATGCCTCCAGAATTCGGCAGAAAGGGGTGAACGGAGTGTCTTTACTAGGTTCCCTCTGCCTAACTTGCTGTGTGCGGGATACAGCGTGAAGCTGATTATGATTTTATTATTATTATTAAAAAAATATAGGTCCGTCTATTAACACTGATAACTATACAAAATTGGGGGCTTTCACAATTAGTACCTACAGCTTGGAATTTTGTTAAAATATAGGGGAGAGGGGGGTAGCTTTGAACAGGGGCACCTTTGAAAATATGTGTTAACAGAGCTATTTTAAAAAGAAATTTTGGTAGATTTTTTTTGAGTAGTGGCAGCACTAATCTGCACACGTGTCACTTGTCACCGCTGATAAATGAGAACCAGTTGTTGAGTTACGAGGAGTGTTTGATTTTGAGTAAAATTTTATACATTTTTAAATAAACGCGTAAGGATCGCAGGGATCCAATTCAAGGTATATGGTTTTATTTTTTCCTCTTTTAGTTAGAATGTTTCATATATCATGCAATAAACTAGAAATCACTACAATTTTTAAACATTTACTTGAAAAACAAACGTTTGTAATTTTTTAAATACCACTGAGGCAGCTTTGAACAAAATAAAGGGGGCACTTTTGAATATTATTATATGTAAAAAAATACCACGAAAGAAAAACAAAACTATAATTAACTTTTCTTCACAAGAAACTGACTTAAAAATGCATTTGGAATCAGAAGAAAAAGTGACAATTTACTGTGAAGAGAATGAAGATACTGAAATCTATGCGTATGAAGACTACGAAATGGAATTAGACTACAACTTAATAAATATTGGAGACTTCGTTTTAACGAATGTCTCATCATCTGTGAATAATAAAAAAGTAGCTTGTATTTTTTTTTCTTTCTTGAGAAAGAGGACAAGTGCTACGTTAGTTTTTCAAAAGTCTTACGAAGACTAGACTTGAGGTCAGTCACGGCGCAGCGGCACGAAGTGTGACTGTACAACCGACTGGTTGTGGGTTCGATCTCCACTCGAGGAGATGAAATATTTACTTAAATTTATTACATATTTATATTTATTTAGTTGAGTTTTGCCACTCAACACGCAATGCCTCCAGAATTCGGCAGTAAGTGGGGAACGGAGTGTCTTAACACTAGGTTCCCTCTGCATACCGTGCTGTGTGCGGTATAAAACGTGAAGCTGATTTTTATTTCTTACGTAGACTACTTCCCCCAATTTCAGTTGTTGGTTACGTCACATAATACATCTGTGTTTTCCTTTAAATTTAATTTTTCTAAGTTTAAATTAGGGTAGTAGCTGTTTATTTAAAAAATATTTTGTTTTATTTTCATAATATTAGATTTATTCTATGATTGATCCCATAATGTTCATTATTTCTAGGAAGCCAAAGCTACCTTTTTGTTTGTACGTTTTTTAAAGTTTATTAATAATATTAAAGTTATTTAACACTAGTACTAGTACAATCGCAATATTAAAAAAACAAATAAAAAATTAGCTTCACGCTGTATCCCGCACACAGCAGAGAGGCAGGCAGGCAGAAGGAACCTAGTGTTAAGACACTCCGTTCCCCACTTTCTGCCGAATTCTGGACGCATTGCGTGTTGAGTGGCAGAACTCAACGCCGCGCTTAACCTCGACACCAGAGCGAAGAAATGGAAATAAAAATTTAAGTAAATATTTCATCTCTTCGAGTGGGGATTGAACCCACAACCAGTCGGTTTTGCAGTCACACCTCGTACCGCTGCGCCACGACCGGCCGCAATATTAAACTAGGTATATTATTTTTTTAAGTTAACATGGTACTGATATTTGATCTCCATCGTTTCTAATGTTAAGTTTATTAATAAAGTTACTTAAAAGTTTGATAAGCCTTTTAATTTCATTGAATTCGATGATAATTCAAAACTGCCCCATATATGTTCAAAGCTACCCCGCAAGGGGGGCAGCTTTGAACATTTGACTACTGCTACTGAAGTTGATATTGCACCTTTACCTTATATATTTTTCTACATATGATGCTACGATTGTGTGGCACAGTAGTTGGACTAAGCATTGTGAAATAGTAAAGAAGTTAAAAACTGTAGAATTTTTAGATATGACACAAAGTTTAAAAATCGTTCGAATGTGCCCCCCTCTCCCCTAAATGTGCTTAAAATCGAGGAAAATGAATTATTAATAATTTTTATTTTTATCGTAACAATTCACCATTTGAATTATCACCATACCAACTGCTCACAGACAGCCCATAGTGCTTGCTTTTCTTCAGAGACAGAGTACCCTCTTCCCTCCCCACCGGTGTCGCTGTAAAAGCCAATAGGGCTAACAGCAGCTTTGAACATTTGACTACTGCTACTGAAGTTGATATTGCACCTTTACCTTATATATTTTTCTACATATGATGCTACGATTGTGTGGCACAATAGTTGGACTAAGCATTGTGAAATAGTAAAGAAGTTAAAAACTGTAGAATTTTTAGATATGACACAAAGTTTAAAAATCGTTCGAATGTGCCCCCCTCTCCCCTAAATGTGCTTAAAATCGAGGAAAATGAATTATTAATAATTTTTATTTTTATCGTAACAAGATAAAAGGGAGGTTGAATATCACCATACCAACTGCTCACAGACAGCCCATAGTGCTTGCTTTTCTTCAGAGACAGAGTACCCTCTTCCCTCCCCACCGGTGTCGCTGTAAAAGCCAATAGGGCTAACAGCAATAACCTCAAAATGTAAAGAAAAGTCACCATACCAAAATTGGGCGGAAAAAGGGAAACGGAGTGACCCTTTCTGCCGACCCCGCTTTCTGCGGGACACCTATGCGGGGAACACCCAAGTGCAAGTCGGGCTCGCGCAAAAAGGGGTTCCGTATATCTGTAACAAGAATATATAATAAGAGGCCAGTCGTGGCGCAGGGGCACAAAGTGGCACTGTAAACGCGACAGTTTATGGGTTTGATTCCCACTCGCGGAAATAAAATATTTCTGTTTTTTCGTTGTCGGGGCAAAGCGCGGCGAGCCCTAACACTAGGTTTCCCCTGTCTACCTTGCTGTTTGCGAGATACAGCGTAACGCTAAAAGAAATAAAATATTTTTTTAATGAAAACAGAAAAGTAGTTTATGGTATGGAATTAAATAAATATATCTTTATTTGTAACTATTATTATAGCGGCAAACGAAATACATAATATGTGAAAATTTGACATCGGAGCTTAGTATCGGATTTTATTGTACCCTTTGGGCACGGAACCCTAAAAATATCGAATATTTTGTACTTAATGAGCGGCGTTGAGTTCCGCTTCTCAACACGTAATGCCTCCAGAACTCGGCGGAAAGTGGGGAACGGTGTGTCTTAACACTAGGTTCCCTCTGCCTACCCTGCTGTGTGCGGGATACAGCGTGAAGCTGAACAAATGAATAAATAATGAGACAGATAAATTGTTCAGATGGACTTTTCTGACATCTGTTTCCGTGCGAGAGTGAACCCGTAACTGAATGATCAATACACACCGTTTAAACAACTGTAATAATAAAAAATAAAAAAAATTGAATTCATGGAGTGTACTCGTACATACATCGCTATTATTTGGTTTAAGTTTATTATCTATAATACAACCAATTCTATTGTCATCATTTCCCTTCAATTATTAAGAATGACCAATGTACTTGAAATACAAGAAACAGTTATAAATAAGCCGTCGTGACTCAAAGGCGTTTTCCCGTACGATTCCCACTTTACGTGATGGTTGCGGGTTTAATTTCCAATTCAGGGAGTCAATTATTTTCATTTGCTAGCTCCGGTAAGAAGACAGTGCGCAGCGCTGAGTTTCGCCACACAACGCGCAACGAAAATTTGGATTTGCAGGTGGAACGGTCAACGGAGTGTCTTAATACTAGGTTTTCTCTGCCTACCCTGCTATATTTGTAAGAGTGAAGATAAAAAATACGTAGTGTCTATTTTTTACAGTATTTTAAGAAAAGTATCGAACCCTATATATAATATTTAAAAAATTAAAATGTAACAGAAATTTCAATTTGTTTATTTATTATTTTGTTAAATCTGTATTATTTTGTTAAATATGCCCCGAGAAAAACGGTGGATAGTGGGGAACGGATGTGCCTTAATGAGCACGGAGTGTCTTAGTGTTAAGACACTCCGTGCTCATTAATAAATTGCTTGCTTGAGTCGAAAGGCAGACAGACCCTACAAGCCATTAGGCCAGGATAATGTCTGATAAAAGAAAAAAGTTAAAACACCACAAACAAACAACTTCCCAGGTTCTATCCTACTATGTATGAGATACAGCGGAAGTTAAAAAAGATATAATTTTACTTTTTTCTTCTACCTGGCATTATCCTGGCCTAATTGCGGGTAGAAACCTTTAAACTTAAAGTACTCTACTTCACATGGTCTCTAACAACCTGAGTGGTTAGTCCATTGGCTCTCACGTCCTGCATCACGACATCATGTTCTCGCTTCCTTGGAAGTCCGTATTGCCTAAAAACCGTAATAAACAAACCATTATGGGTTCAATCAACATTGCTTTATTTCTCTATTCGGTGTATGGTAAGAAATAAGAGCGGCGTTCAGTTCCGCCACTCCAGAGAGAATGTCTCAAAATGAACTTACAAGAAACGAACAGTTAAGATGACAATAAAAAATATGACGGTACCCTAAAAATTATTGAACATAACGACTTGCTGTGCTTAAGTACCATTATATTAATTATCAAATTTAATTAGCATTACTAAATTGATGTATATAATTAAGTATAAAAAGACGCGCAACATTTTAATTAAAAAGTCAAAATTACGGGTTATAATAATTTATTTTATTTTAGTACAATACAAAAGCAATGGTAGTCGATTCAAACTTCAAATATATCATTTATTAATATAAAAAAAAAATATGCTATTTGCTTCTCAAGAGTTTAAGAAATTTGATTAAATATTTATTTAAATTTATATTTCCATTTCTTCGCTCTGGTCTCAAGGTTAAGCGAGGCGTTGAGTTCTGCCACTCATCACGCAATGCCTCCAGAATTCGGCAGAAAGTGGGGAACGGAGTGTCTTAACACTCGGTTCCATCTGCCTACCCTGCTGTGTGCGGGATACAACGTGAAGCTGATTTTTTTTTTCAACAGTAGACAGAGGCAAAGCGAGGGATAGTGTTAAATATCTATATACTCATTTTTACTCAAGATGCAGTGTGACGACAAAAATACATCACCTACTGATCATATATGATCATATATCAGATAGTCCTTTTAGTCTTTTAGTCCTTTAAGTATGTTTACGTCTTTTACTTGTAATCCTTTAGAGATTTAAAGATTTAAATCTCTATTCGACTTTTAATTTTTTAGAAACTTCCAACGATCCCCACTTGAAGAAATTAAATATTTATTTACATTTAAATTTTCATTTCTTCGCTCTGGTGTCAAGGCAAAAGCGCGGCGTTGAGTTCCGCTACTCAATACGCAATATCTCCAGAACTCGGCGGAAAGTGGGCAACGGAGTGTTTTAACACTAGGATATTTGAAAGTCTTTTAAGTCTCCTTTAAAGTTTATCCCTTTCTGTTTAATATATTTGAACATATATAGTAGAATTGATGGGTTAAAATCTATTAGTTATCAGTCTTTGCGTAATAAAAAGCGTTTTTTTCAAACATCTCCTTGACAAGATATAATAGAAGGCTAAGTACATTAGTTAATTCTATGTCAATACAATGTACATGCAACATACATGCAATCTGTATGTTATAGAACACTATTAGAACATTATTTTTGTTAAACTGAGAAGTGATTATTTAAGTTAAAAAAAAATATATTTCACGCAATACCACGCTAATAGCAAAGTAGGCAGGGGGAAGCCAAGACACTTAGTTCTCCAAATATCGCCCATATAACGCGATATTGCGTGTTGAGAGGTCAACGTTGTCTTGTCTTGTCTTGTGTCATGTCTTGTTACAAGAGCTAGGAAATGAAAATAATTCATTCTCCAGAGTGGGAATCAAATTCACAGTTTAATTTAAAGTTAAGCTGAGACGCTGTGCCGGTCGGCGACAGTCTCATCTCGAATGAGAAATTAAGTAATAATTACTATTTGTAAGTGTAAATATTTACAGATATAAATATCTTTTTTACGCACCTTTCACATATGTGTAATGAGTCTGTGATCTTTATAATTGACAAAAAAAAACCGCGAAAACTGCATCTCGAACCAGCTGCTATTTTTGTGAAGTAGGTACGTCAAATGTCAAATTCGATAGTGTTGTAGTAGATCGCATAATTGTCAAGTAGTTAATAATAAAAAATAAAAAAATATATTATATATTTTATAATGTCACTAAAAGACCACAGTGTAAAAATATCCACACTCATTATCCAACGCACGTATGTATGCATTTTTTTATTTAAGTAAAAAGAGTAGATTTTTGCAATTTTTCATAAATTTTATTTAAATCATTTTTAAGGTTTCACGCTGTATCCCGCAATATGCTATATTATGGGTATACTATGGGTAGGCCGAAGGTAGCCAGCCATTGCTTATTGAGATGGATCTTGTTGAGTTAGCAGATCAATGAATCGTCGGTCGTCGCTCTTACCGTCAGGCAAAATCCTAATAACCATACAGTAAACATTATATAAATTTACATTTTTTGTAACATTCTTAATGATTCATGCGTACTAACGTAAAGCAACCAGAATTCATTACAATATATCTATATACACAATATACACAATATCTCTATATCTAGATCGTAGACTATATATACTACTTATATCTTTAATACGCAATCGAAATGTCCACATCAAAATATTATTGTTTTTCATTTCTATTAGTATTGAATTAATAGTTTTATAACTTTTTATATTATTTACTATTTTCTTAGTTTTAACTATATTTATATAGCATTAGAATGGTAGAGGCCGGCCGTGGCGCAGCGGCACGAGGTGTGACTGCAAAACCGACTGGTTGTGGGTTCGATCCCCACTCGAGGAGATGAAATATTTACTTAAATTTATATTTTCATTTCTTCGCTCTGGTGTCGAGGTTAAGCGCGGCGTTGAATTCTGCCACTCAACACGCAATGCCTCCAGAATTCGGCAGAAAGTGGAGAACGGAGTGTCTTAATACTAGATTCCCTCTGCCTACCCTGTTGTGTGCGGGATACAGCGTGAAGGTAATTTAATTTAATTTAATTTAGAATGGTCAATATAGTCATGACGGATGGCGGATGACTGACTGTGATGTCTGATTTGACTGATGACGAACGGATAAAAAAAGGCTAACGCAATATCTCTCTCTAATTGTTTTTTATTATTATTTAAATTGTTATGGGAGTTATTTTTATAATTTATTTTATAAACATCACAGTTTTAAATCAAGAAAGTTGTCTATGAGAAAGTTCTATTTAAAAAAAAATGATTTACTTTTTTTACTACAACTGTCGCGCTTAATCAGACCACAGTATATAATATATCAAATTTCGTAAACATATAGATTATGGAATCCATAATAATTATAATCTTTACAATGTTTGCTCATCATTGCTTTTCTTGATTTTGCAATTATATTATCTATAACGTTGTATAACTGAAGTGTGGAAATATTATATTTAAGATATTGAAACCCAGTTGTTATTTATTTACTTGTTTATTACAATCCAGACATTAAATATTGAATGAATACTTAAGTAATTATTGCAATAAAAAAAATAATACGATTATGCTAAACTAGTAGTGCTCGGCTCGTGACTTTGCTCGCTATATACTATATATAACTATAAACTTTTCTTTGAAAGTCTTCTGGTAGTGAAAACCGCATTAAAATTCAATAAAAGAATTGTAAAATATGAGCATTCATCAGAAGAAAGCAACTTTGACTTAAATTATTTAAAGATGTACAAAAATTTTAAATTAAATGATGTAACCTAACCTTCAATAGTAGTTTTTTAGCTTCACTTTGTAACCTGCACATAGCAAGGAGCCTAGGAACCTAGTGTCAAGACACTCCGCTCTAACTAAGACACTACCGTTCTCTACTTTCATCCGAAATCAGGAGACATTGCGTTTTGGGAGGCGAAACTCAACGCCGTCTTTCGCCTCGTTACTAGAGCGAAGATATGCAAATATTAAATTTTCCATTTTCTCAAGTGGCAATCGAACCACAACCTGTCGTGTTTACAATCGCAGGTTTATACCCCTGGCCACTACTGGCCTTAACGTGGTTCTATCTTTACCAGCTATTTAAAAATATATATATTATATTTACAATAAATTTTCTTAATATAAATAATTGAAATACTATCCCGACGTTTTAATTTAATATTATTAAATGTAAAAAATGGACGGACCGAAAAAATATGAACAATATTATATTTTCCGGTAAATTAGTTATATATACTTAATACTTATTATCTTATCGTTCATAAATAAATCTTAATTTGTTATACACACAATGTCATCATGTAAGAAGTAAATTAACCGAGTGATCCAAAGTCATGACTTTGATGTAAGATGTCTGTTAAAACATTATTATAATTTAAAATTTAAAATGAAAAAAATAATAAATTATTTTTTTAATATCTTTGCTCTGGTGTTGAGGCAAAGCGCGGCGTTGAATTCCGCCATACAACACGCAATGCCTATAGAATTCGCTGTTAAGTGGGGAACAGAGTGTCTTAACACCACTGGGTTCCCTCTGCCTATCCTGCATCGTGCAGGATTATAATTTAATATTGTATTAATTTATTCTGGGTAATATTTTATAAAACTAGCTTCACACTTAATAGGATATGCAGAGGAAATAGTACATTTCTTCCCAATTTTCGAGTGATAAGAGTGTCGGAACTCAACTCCACGCTTCGTCTATCAGAGCGTGAAAATAAAAATAAATTGAATATCATCATTCCCCGATAATCAGACGCTTTTTTTTCAACTTCACGCTGTCTCCCCCATATTGCAGGATTGGCAAAGGGAATCTAATATTAAGACACTTCGGTCCCCTCTTTTGTACATTTTTTTTAGGCATTGCGTGTTGGCATCGGAACATCGGAACTCAATGTCGCACTTTTTCCTTGGTACTAGAGCGAAGAAATGAAAATATTAATAAATAAAATATTAATTAATTCCCCAAAAGGGGATTCGAACCAATACGTTAAATACTTTACAGTCACACACTTGTGCCCTTGCGCTACGACAGCCTTCAATTTATTGAAGAAAATAGTAATATTTTTTAAATTATAATTTATCCTGCATATTAAGACTCTCCGTTCTCCACTTCTCGTTGAATAGTAGAACAGAACGCCTTACTTTATCTGACTAGAACAAAAAAAAAACTATTCAAATCTCAGTCTCGCATACCGAGAATTCCGTACCAATTTCATTACCAGTTTCGTCAATGTACATCAACCGGAAATATAATTTATAAAAATTGGAAAATTTAAGTTTTGCAATGACTTTTTTCTATGTAACATATATAAATGTTCACTTTTTTTCCTTTATTTGTACTCCTCTTTCTCACCACGGGAAGCAAATTTCATACAAAATGAAGTAAAAGCGATTCATAAACGCTCGCATCTTTTGATTGCCTCTGAATATGTAATATTAATTTCAACTTGATACAAGGTATTGACAGACGAACAGATAGGGATAAGGGTACTGTTTTTTTTTCTTTTGAGGTACGGAACCCTAAAAATTATAATATTCTTTTCTGCCAGTGTGAATCGAACCCACAACCATCCTATTTACAATCAGACGCTACAATTACAATATTCTAACAACACGTTGTGTTGAACTAGCAAGTTCTCCACGAAAAGATTAGCTAATGCTTATTTTACAACATACTAACAATAATAAATTTTGAACTATTTAATATAAACTATACGTTTTATGCTGCACTTCTATAATGTGTATCTATGAAATCGAACACCTCACATCAGATTGAGCTATAAAACAATTTTTATTTCTTTTCCTCTAATTAATATTAAGATCATCGTGGCACAGCGTGTTACTGTAAACGTGGTGGTTGTGGGTTTGATACCATCGGAGATAATGGTTTTCGTACTCTCGCTCTGGTGATAAGACTAAGTGCGGCGTTAAGTACTGCCACTCAACACGCATTGTCCCGAAAATTGGGCGGCCGGAAGAACGTAGTCCGCATACTCTGCTTCAAGCGGAAGAGCGTGAAGCTGCTAAAAATCTCGAAATTGCTCTTTTTTTCTTACTGACTTCAAATTATGAAATTTGATGCTCTTTCTTTTCTTTATTATTTTTATTTAACAAAATCAAAGTATGTTTTACTTTATGTTAAGTATTTTTTTTATTTTAGTTTATTGTTTTTTTTTCTTAAAAATTAATTTATTTTAAAAAAACTTCGTTCTCCCTTCCCATATATTTTTTTCCAAAAAACATACCCACAATCTTAGCAGTAACCGTTAACCTAGAGTCCTAGAATAATAATCAAACGAATTTGAATCAAACCCACAACCCTTTTACAGCAAGACACTGTTCCATTGCGCCTCGATGGTTTGACATCGCAATTAAAGATAATAACTGTAGTACCATTAATTAATTTACGTTATAGTACTTACATATAGGATACTTGAAAGTCTCGGTATATCAAAACTGTAATATATGTCGAGTTATAATTCTTATATCAGTCATATAGCGGATTTTTATATATTTTAATTATATTATAAAAATAGAAAGCCAGAATAACAGGTCTTTTTTTCTTTAAATTCGGCGTAAAGTGAGGAAGTGGGAGTGTCTCAACACTAGTTTCGCTGTGCCTATTCTGCTGTATGCGGGCGTGAAGCTGATTTTTAAATTTGTCTTCTATAAATACCCTGCGAAGATCAAATAATCATGTATTATGACTATATACTTGTATTTATTACAAAGTGATATAGCGTGAAGATAAGGAAAAATCCTTATCTTCACGCTGTATCCTGCACATAGAAGGGTAAGCAGAGAAAACTTAATGTTAAGACACTCTGTTCCCATTAGAACACTTTCTGCCAAATTCTCGAGGCAATGTGCTTGAAAGTTAAAAACTAAAACCAGACTTAATATTTACAATTAGACTGTGGTCAAAAATGTTTATATAGTGCTTTACAATATCTGACTGTAAACAACGGTAGTGGGTTATTTTCCCACAAGGGGAATTAACGTTTCTAAATGTACGTTTCTACGCCCTAGTAACAAGAAAAAGGGAGACAAGGAGAGTCTAGGCATATGGGTCCCTCAGCCTACTGCGATATATGTGGGTAACAGAGTGTAGTAAAAAATATATATGATTCTGCATTACTCGCCGCTACATGTAGCACCACGCAATGTTTCTAAATTGATAAAGATTCACCTTCATCCATTTAGACGGAGACTCTTGTCACTAAATTATGTTTGTTTACCTTACAAAATATGAGATCAGTCTCTCAGAATGAAAATCATGTATGGTTTCTGATTTCTAAAAAGTTTATGCATAAATATTGATTATATAGACCGTTTCATATTAAATGAATGGTTAGGTTTTTTTATAAACGCTGGTAAAAATCAAGTTCGAGGCCAGTCACAAAGTGTGACTGTAAAACCGACTGGTTATGGGTTCGATCCCCACTCGAGGAGATAAAATATTTACTTAAATTTATATTTCCATTTTTTCGCTCTGGTGTCGAGGACAAGCGCAGCGTTGAGTTCTGCCACACAACACGCAATGCCTCCAGAATTCGGCAGAAAGTGGGGAACGGAGTGTCTTAACACTAGGTTCCCTCTGCCTACCCTGCAAAGTGCGGGATACAGCGTGAAGCTGATTAAAAATCAAGTATATATGAACGACGACGACGACGACGGCGACCTCCATCGTAGCGCAGGTTTTTGACTGTGAACGCGACGGTTATGAGTTGATACACACACGAGGAAAGGATATATACAATACTTTCATTTCCTCGCTCTGGTAACGGCGTAAAGCGCGGCGTTGAATTCCGCCACTCAACACGCAATGCCTTAAGAATTCGGCAGAAAGTAAGAAATGGCAGTGTCTTAATGAGAACAGAGTGTTAACACTAGATTCCAGTTCCCTATGCCTACCTTGCTTAATGCGGGATACATCGTAAAGCAGATTTTTTTTTATATAGAAACGAATTATTTAGTTTTTACTAATATTTCCACAAATATCTTAATCAGACTCACATTTGCAAGTAAGAATGAATGGGATTCGAACCCCAACTTAACGTATGTCCATAATGATGCTAGACACATGTTGCTATAATATAGTTAGTACTGACTACAATTTCACAGTTTTCTTAAATAATAAACTAAACAAGTCTTAGAGGCTATTTTAGAATTTCTGACTACATGTGCATCTAGCCGTTTCAACGCCATTGTCAGTTGTCTTCTAGACACCATTATATTCTTTGCAGTTAATTTTTATTCAACGTACTGAATTAGTGACATAATGTTTATGAAGTAATTATAAACTACAACAATAGATACTAGTACTACTTATTCCTGAAACTTTTCATTTGTGAGAGACTTAAAAGATATGTTTCTGAGATTAGCGTGAACAAACGCACAGATAAACAGACAAAATTTAAAAAATCACTCATAACCTTATTAAAAGCCACCAATCATGTATTTTCCATATACAGACATCGACCAATTTTATTATAAGGATAAATATAGATTGTTAGTCAACTATGCCTTTAAAAAAAACTTTTATTAATTTAACATACATTATTTAATAACGAACTACTTAACAGGTAAACATTTTTATTTAGGTTCACGTTGTATCCCTCACTTAGTACACGTAACCAAGGAACCTAATGTTGTTTTTTTGATATGTATAATGTTAATAAAATAAAAAAATAAGCAATAAACTCACTGCGCCTGTTGTAGATAAAACACTACTTCTTATACATAATATTGCTATAAAATAAAAAAAAGGCATTAAGTCAAATAGTTCTTTTATTCGACATTCGTTTATTTCAACACTAGTGGGCACGCGCAGCTTCGCCCGCTTATTTGCACTCTTAGAATTCTAAAAAAAACCACGAAACATGTGTTCAACAAAATATTTTTAACAGTATGAATTAAAATTTTAATAAAAATCGCTAGCGATTTAAAGATTTTTCCATTTAGCGATTTAAAGATTTTTTTGTGATCCCGGCCTAGAATAGGATCATCCTGGTACTGGTGGTGTCGTAAGAGGCGACTAAAGTACGTGTGGTAGAGTCACGTCGCCAGCAATGGCAACACGTATGGGCAGACTCGACCGGATCATTACCACCCCCGGCATTTAAAACCGGCGTGAAGTAGTGGCTTTATGCCACTGCGTTTCGCATCAGGTAATGCCGGGCTCCGGCGCCCAACCCACCTTACAGGCAGGCAACGGACCTGTAGCTCCTCTGGTGTTGCACGGGGTCGTGGGCGGCGGTAATCACTTACCATCAGGTGACCCGAACGCTCGTTTGCCTTGTCTTTTCCATAAAAAAAAAAAAGATTTTTCCATATAACCTTTCAACCCCTTATTTGAACCCTTAGGAGGTGAATTCTAAAAAACCATGAAACACGTATTCAGTGAAATATTTTTAAGTCTGAATTTCAAATTTTATAAAAATCGGTACCGATTTAATTTTTTTCCCATACTAACTTTCAACCCCTGTTTCATCCCTTTAGGGTTAAAATTTTTCAAAATCCCTTCTTACTGAATGTCCAGGTTATCAAAATAAACATCTGTCCAAATTTTACATTTCTACCATCAGGGGTAACGGCTGTGCGTGCGTCTTATCTCACCTTACCTATTTTTATAATACTAACTGAAACAAGTAAATAAAATAAAATAAAACATATTTTTTTACTAACTTTATTCAAAACAAAAAAAAATAACAGATCAATATGAATATTCTATATTAATGCTAGATCAATTTTTCATTGCTAAAACCAACGACGAACATAATTCATCTAACAAAATTATTTTTTATTGTCCATAAAAATTCATATAATAATAAATAATATAAATTATTTCAGTTATTTTACAAAATATTTCTACTTAAATAGGAACACATATTTTATGAATAGTTTAAAATAGAAAAATAATTCACAGCCTCAAAATGGTGTTGATGCGGTCTTACATCTTATTTTTGAGTCAACAAAAAAGATTTTGCCTTTTATTTTTCATTCCTTTTGTCACATTTAATTAATTAACTAATAAATAAGTCAAAATCCTATACAGATATTGAAACAATACATTTTAATATAAATCACTAAAACTATTATCCAATAATTATAAGCAAAGCTATGTTTTTTTACAATTAATATTTTATTAATTGAAAATAGTTTCAATCACAACAATTCCTAAGGCATATTCTACAAACTTAACATACATTGGCTACATCAAGGAATGTTCTAGAATAATTTGAACTAACTATAACTACAAAACTATAATTTGTAAATCTATAATATTTCTACAAAAAAAAATATAATGAAATGTTGTAGTGTCTTTTATTTTTTTAATGTCAAGGCAGGAGCATTTTCCAAATATACATTATAATACTGTAAAAGGGCACTTTGCAAACCTTGCAGTACAGTTATATCCGCATTTATCTGTCCCAATAAAAATATGACAAGCATTCATTTAAAAAAATATTATATTTATTAATATCCAAAAAAATATTTATCAATATTTATTAACATCCGAAAAATAACTTACCTGTGCGTATTTTACCCAACCAACGTTAATTCTCATTTCCGGTTTAATTCCATTGACAGCTGCTTTTAAGCAACTATAATTAATTTTTTAATATTTATTTTTTTTAATTATTTTAAACTACAGAGTACAATAGTATATATTTTTTTAATATGTTTAAAAAAACAAATTGACATTAAAATTGGCGGGAATAGTTCATTCAATTAGATATACAGCAATAATAAATTAAGTTGTGCTAAATTAACATCTTTGGCTTCTTTGCAAAAAAATTGACGTCTTTGGCAATAGCAGTATGTAAAACAATTAAAAAATATTCATATTTTTTTTTATAGAACAAGTATGAAGTATTGTGTATTTTAACGGGTATTGTGTATTTTAACTGTATAAGTTTAGTTATCTCTATATATAATAAGACAGTAAAAATATTTTGTCTGTACATTTAGTAATTTTGACTGAAATGGATAGAGGGATACTTAAAAAGACTAATAGAAAGCAAAAAGATTTTTTTTGAATTTCTTGTCTGTCTGTCTGTCTGTCTGTCTGTCTGTCTGTCGACATATTGTTGTCCGCATTTTTCTCTGAAACTACTGAACCGATTTACTTGAAAATTTCACCAATATCTTTGTTTTAACTCAATTTAGGTTCTAAAGTTTGGTTCATCAAAATCGGTTCAATAAAAAAAAAGTTATCGTCATTTGAATGAACTCAAGGCATTAGCTTGCCAGCGAATGTTATATAGAAATCGCGCTGGTATGACCCTGGCTAAAGAATGACATTCGAAACGTCTTGATTATATGACTGTTGATAAAAATATATATTTTTGAAGCACTATTATATAATATTTTTTACAATAAAGTAAACAAGGCCAGTCGTGGCGCAGCGGCAAGAAGTGTGACTGTAAAACCAGCTGGTTGTGGGTTCGATCCCCACTCGAGGAGATGAAATATTAACTTAAATTTATATTTCCATTTCTTCGTTCTGGTGGCGAGGTTAAGCGCGGCGTTGAGTTCTGCCACTCAACAAGCAATGCCTCCAGAATTCGGCAGAAAGTGGGGAACGGAGTGTCTTAACACTAGGTTCCCTCTGCCTACCCTGCTATGTGCGGGATACAGCGTGAAGCTGATTTATTTATTTTAAGTAAACAAAATTGAATTGTTAGTAGAGATTACCTTCATAAATCGTAACAGTAAAGTTTAAATCGTAATTAATTCAACACAGAGATAAAGAACGATTTGATCTTCAAAGAAATATCAAGTAAATACATAGATTTTTTGGTTCGTTCGTTCGTTTGAAATAAATCTATATAAAAATGCCTAAAAACATCCTTTCTACGTGTACTCTGTAATAACAACATATTTATCAATTATTCATTTATCTAATAATATGCAAACAGGAGTTAATATGCAAACATTACAGTTATTTTACAAAGAATATTATGAACCCTTAACCAAATTAATAATTTTACATTTAAGACTGTTTCTGAAGCAGTACAATTATTAAGTGACATCAGCACATTTAACAGAGCTTTAAAAAACATAACATAGGTAAAAAGAACGTAATGTTACAAATATATATATATATATATATATATATATATATATATATATATATATATATATATATATATATATATATATATATATAATAATTAGCTTTATGTATATTTTATGAATATCAAATATCGACATTGGTCATATTTTTTAGTTCGAAACAATCAAAAATTCTTACAGAAGTTTCGATAATGTCGTAAAAAAATCATAATAGAATATTACAGATTAAAGTAACAAAAAATCATATTAGAAGTCATTATAGTTGTCTTTATATTATATATGTTGTTGTATGTTGTCTTTATATTTGTTTGTCATTCTATTATAGAGTGTGAGGCCAGTCGTGGCGCAGCGGCACGAGGTGTGACTGCAAAACCGACTGGTTGTGGGTTCGATCCCCACTCGAGGAGATGAAATATTTACTTAAAATTATATTTCCATTTCTTCGCTCTGATGTCGAGGTTAAGCGCGGCGTTGAGTTCTGCCACTCAACACGCAATGCCTCCAGAATTCGGCAGAAAGTGAGGAACGGAGTGTCTTAACACTAGGTTCCCTCTGCCTACCCTGCTGTGTGCGGGATACAGCGTGAAGCTGATTAATTTATTTATTTTATTTTATTATAGTTGTCAATCAATTCTGCTTAAATCAATAATCATGTATTTTAAGCGGGCGAAGCCGTGGGCGGGCCGCTAGTTATTAATAAAGGAACATCTAATTCATAATTATCAACAAAATAAAAAAAATAATAATAATCAGACAGTGATAAATAAATAAAAAATAAATCAGCTTCACTCTGTATCCCGCACACAGCAGGGTAGGCAGAGGGAACCTAGTGTTGAGACACTCCGTTCCCCAATTTCCGCCGGATTCTGGAGGCATTGCGTGCTGAGTGGCGGAATTCAACGCCGCGCTTTGCCTCGACACCAGAGCGAAAATATAAATGTAAATAAATATTTGACTTCCTCGAGTGGGGATCGAACCCACGACCAGTCGATTTTACAGTCATACTTTGTGCCTCTGCGCCACTGACTGGCCTCACCCATATCAGACAGTGATTTAAAATAGTGTTTTTTTTTGTTCAATTAATAATTTATTAACGACAACTAAGATTATATTGAAATTGTAATTGATGTTTCTATAAGCTTTGAGTACGTAAAATCGATATAAACTTTGTTATTAGTATAACAAAGTTTAATCAATTTTCTGAGTATTTAATTTTTTACAACCTACCCCACCCGTGCCTGTGCCGGCTTAATCTTATATTATTATTTAGTATATTGTATCAAATTATACAAAATCTTTACATAAATCGTAGCAAAAACTACTGAATAGATTTAAATCAAACTTTACACCAATATATGCTATATTAATATAAAGTTTCATCTAAATCCGTTCTGTAGTGTTTTCACAAACTTTCACATTCATAACATAGACCCAGGAACAACGTGAAGTGTTGGTTCAAATATGATTTTGGGGATATTTTTTTAAATATTAGGCACGAAACCATTTCCTATATGTATGATTCATTAGAAACGTTACAGCGTTGTCTATAGGGTGCACTATAAATGGTATGGACAACAGGCCAACACCTACTGTTAATAAATTTCTTGGTGTCGGCGGTATCTTCGGCACATTCTTTTGTAGATATGCGTTTGAATATGCACATATTCTGTAAAATAAAAAAAAAACATGTTTATAAAAATCTAATAATAATAACTACTAATATTATTAATAATAAGAATATTATCTTTCTAAAAAAACTCTTTGTCAAAGCGCGGCTTTGAGTTCCGCCACTTAAGTCCGTGCCTCTAAGACTCAGTGGAAAATGGGGAGTGGACTGTCTTTACAATACCCTACTGTGTGCTTTTTTAATTTATTTTTTTATAATCTTTTTTACTAATATTATAAATGTAAACTTTGATGCCGGTCGTGGCGCAGGGGCACAAAGTGTGACTGTAAAACCGACTGGTTGTGGGTTCGATCCCCACTCGAGGAGATAAAATATTTACTTAAATTTATATTTCCATTTCTTCGCTCTGGTGTCGTGGGGACATGACAGGAAAGTGGGGAACGGAGTGTCTTAACACTAGGTTCCCTCTGCCTACCCTCATGTGTGCGGGATACAGAGTGAAGTTGATTTTTTTATTTTATTTTATTGAACTTTGTGAGAATGGATGTTTGTTCCACTTTCACGCAAAAACTACTGAATAGATTTAGATGAAACTTTACAGTTATATAACTTACACATTATAATAATTCATAGACTATGTTATTAGTAAAGATTTTACTTCATTTGGTAACATAATAACAAGTTTTTAGTAGTCGAAGCTGCATTTGGGTCGTAAAATTATCAAATTTTAATAATAAAAATGCATTATAACAAAAAATTTTTTTGTAACAGAAGAGAACATGTAATCTAAGAAGTCTGAGTTGAAATCTCACTACAATTATATATTTTTGTGTAGATACTTGTAAGGGCAACAACACCAAAAATCTCATTTTAAAATTAACTATTAAATTAAACTTAATTAAACTATTTATTTATATATCCAGCATTACACCATAATTATATAATAAATATTAGTAGTGAGTGAGAAGAATCAATATTTCAATATAACAATAAAAATATGTCGCAAAATATACTGCAATGGAGTTGCTCTTAATTTTTCTACAGGCACATTTTCTATATGAAATAACATGAAAGAAATGCATTTATTTTACAGTTTTTTTTTCTAGCTTCATAACTAAGTAGGCAGAGAGAACCTAGCCTTAAGACATAAATAATTTCATTTCTTCGCTCTGGTGTCACCTTACCTCCAGAATTCAGCAGAAAGTGGGGAACAAAGAGTTATAACACTAGGTCCCCTCTGCCTACCGTGCTATGTGCGGGATACAGCGTGAAGCTAATTTAATTGAATATTTTTTTACATACCTATTTATTACATATCCTGGAATAGCCACAGAAGCTAAAGTTTGCCATATTAATGCATCTCCTGTTTCTATTAAAACTTTTTTTGGTCGACCGTCTTTCTGTAATTGTAATAAAAACACTATAAAAATGGATAATTATAAATAAACAAAAATCAGCTTCACGCTATATCCCGCACACAGAAGGGTAGGCAGAGGGAACCTAGTGTTAACACACTCCGCTCCCCACTTTCTGCTAAATTCTGGAGGCATTGCATGTTGAGTGGCAGAACTGGCCTGGCCTCATGGATAATTATAATTACTCTATTTACTAGATGAATATAATTTCTCGTAATATAATCAAAAATATTAAATATATAACATGTTTCGACATTATCTGACTGTTTTGGAATGGATATACTTTAATTATTTTCATAAAAAATGCACCATTGAGGCTCACTCAGTATGTAATGCTTTGCATTCAGAGATAAGAGAATGAAGTGTCTTGACACTTTGTTCATGCTATCTACCATGCTGCATGCATGGGAAGTGTAATTTTTTTTATAAAAAATATATATAGTTTATACATATTTATATTATAGTATGTCTATAACTGAAATCTATTCAAGTTAATGAATGCCTTAAATAGATTTTAGTACATACTACTTAAATAAAAATATTATAAAACATTAAAAGTTCTATTACATTCAATATAGTCAAATACACACTTTGATCATTTTCCAACTTTTATCCCCAGTATCGGCGAGTACATAGGCGAATGCTACTGCATAGCTGGCTTTGACCACCTTCAGCGGGACCAGTGTCCGGAAAGACTCGCCTACTTCATTGGCGTAACCTGCAACATGGATCTTTTTAGCGACCATTATATTGTGAAGGATGAAGGGTAAGTTTATTAAACTTTATAATATTTTTTTTCCCGTGGCATGGCCAAATTAAAATAATTAAGAGAGTATGACACATGACACATGATCATATTCTAAGTGCGAGAGGTAAATCTTACTGCAGGTATGTACCCACTTGTGTGGCTTACATCAAAGCAATTAATATTATTTAATATAGAATATAGATTTCTTTGATAAATGGATTATGACACAAAAAAATACATTTCAAATTGACTGCAACTACTGTTCAGGAGAAGTGCATTCAACCAAGTAAATTCTTCAGCTTTATAACAATAGTATACATTAATGGAAGGTTTCACGAGCAATATTTTTTAATAAAACTGCATAAAAATCTTTGTAATCATAGTGATTTATTGTGTGATGGTTTACATATACATTTTCTGCCAAGCAGGCATGCATTCCAATGCTGTCCCACTGTACCATAATGGCTCAAGTATAGCTTCCAGCAAGTATGCATAGTATTTGAGAAAATAAAAAGAATAAATTGTTTGAATATCACAACATAAGGAAGTAAAAAATATGGTTTAAAAAACGATTTATACATTTACAAATTTCTCTTTTCAAAAATATGTTTATTTTTTTTAAACAAGAAATGACTATCACTTCCTGTCCTTTTTTTTAATTATGAATAAAAGTTTAATACATACAAGGTTTATTACATAACAAGTTCACATTCATTTCCTGATTAAAATATTTCAATGTCAAAAAATTTATGCATTTCTGTTATATATGATGCAATTAAAACAATAAATTACATACCCAAATATCGAACCCAGGTCTCACGAAAGAAATCTTTTTCACAGTTACTCATTTTGCTACTAACTTATTCAATCAGTAGTAAGTCGATTCTTATTAGAGATAGTTTATCTCATAATAGATAAGAACAAAGTTTCTTTATTTACTCTAGGAGTTTTGAACACTTAAGAGACTTTTAGATAATATATTAGTAAAAATCTCTTTTGATAAACTGAATAGTTTATTAATAATTGTATGACAGTAGATATTTTAATACCGAATTAATTTTCTATTTATATAATAGCAACATATACAAATTATATAAGACGGATATTTGAGCGAAGTTGTAATTTAAACTAATAAACATCGATTACATAAATCGCGCTCATTTTAAAATTTTCAATTAAATTGACATTGGTATGATTTTTGTATCCTATTGACAGGTAACGCAAATGTTGCCATTTATTGTTAAACGCTACTACTGTGGGAGTTTCTTAGTAATTACATTGTTAAAACAAAAATAATAACAATAGTATAAATAATTATATAAACTTACCGTACCGTACATTAATATATTCTTTGACTACACATATCTTAATTTAAAGAATACGTTGTTCTGTATACACACATTTGCTTGATTTTTTTTTAAATATATAGTTTCAAATAGTGATAAATTGGTGATTGCAATACTTTATAATATAGGCACTAGCTTAAAACACCTCAACGCCTTAAGCAAGAGAGTATATTTTATCAAAATTTACAATTAATTTATTCCATAAAATATTTCTATACCTTGAAAATTTTAAATTTGTGTTTAATTTAACCGATAATTACAAAACGTAATGAAACAGCTTTGTCTGCTAAGTTTGATTTAATAAAATAATAATAAAAATACAAGCATTATAAAATGGCAGAAAATAATATTTTTTCTAGTGTCACACCAATCAGCTGTTCGTTCATTCAACCTTCGGTTTATTCAGTACTTAATGACATATTCAGATAGTGATGTTGTTAGGTTATGTTTTTGTTGTTTTAATTTTACAAACCAATTCAAAATATTTTAATCACGTGAAAATATATAAAAATGTTATAATGACTACTTAGTGACTGACATCTTAATCTTGTAAGTTTTGTAAGTCTATATATATATACATATTTATTTATAGAAAGCTATCAGTGTTTTAATAGTAATGTGAGTGTATTGGCAATAATAAGTATTATTTTGTAATGTTTTTCTTTTCAAACATAGTGATGTTCGTTTATTATCTGAAAGTGTTGATGGAATAGAATAAGAGTCAACAAATAAAATTGCGAATTTTATTTAATTTGGTAAGGAAATTAACTTTAACAAGATATGAAGGTTACAGTGTATTGCTAATTTATTATTATACGACTTTAACATAATTCAGTATCTACAGACGTTTCATACTGTAGTGTCAATTATTACCATAAATGCTGATGTAAATTGTAAACTTTTCTTACATATATTAGCAATACAATTTTGTTTACACAATACCTACCGTATCTTGTATATTTTTGAGTTGTGAGTTCGATCTCCACTCGAGAAAATGAAATATTTCTTCCATTTCTTCGTTCTGGTGTGAAGGCGCGGCGTTGAGTTCCGGCACAACACGCAATGCCAGGATTCGGCAAAAACTGGGGTACGGAGTGTATTGACAGTAGATTCCTTTTGCCTACCCTGCAGTGTGCGGGATACAGCGTGATGCTGATTTGATTTAATCTTGTATATTACGATTCTTTTTCTTTATTTAAAATTTATTATATAAAATCGTTTTTCTTTAGTTTCGTAGAATAAACGTAGAACAAACGTGTGAATTACAAGAATTGACATATAAGTAGTTATATATACCTAATAACATAACAATAATTTTGTTATTCACCTTGAGGTAACTTTGCAAAGAGACTTGGAGAATGAGCGTGGTTCTTATTAAGGAATATTTATTAATTTGCGATGAGCTGAGTTTCGAAGAAAATCTAAATGTAGAATAAAATAAAACAATGTATAAATAGCATTCATTGTGTATTCTGGTTTCATAGTATATTTTTTTTATTTGCGTAAAATAAAATCTTTACATAATTTGATAAAAGATTCCGAAAAATGTAATTCACGAAGAAATGACGTGATATGACATAGCTTAAATACTTGTAAATAAAGTAGGCTTTATCTAGTGTTGCTTTATGTTTTATATGGCTGATAGCAATATATCAACTAATAATAGAGGCTGATGTGGCGCAATCGTGCGACTGTTAACACGATATGTGTGGGTTCAATTCCTCCTCGGTGAAATGAAATAACAATAACATTTTTATTTCCTCGCTCTGGTAACTCCCAACACGCAATGTCTCAAGAATTCGTAGTAAAAGGGGAACCAGGTTCCCTCTGCCTAATCTGCTGGGATACAGCGTGAAGCAAAAAAATGCTATATCATTTTCATTATTTAAAGTTATAATTTTGGCCACAATAGTAGACTCAATCTTCTTCTATATTTTATCCATTTATAAAAGTAAAAAGTGAGTAAAATACACGGTATTCCCCACGTTTTAGCAAAGGGAATTCTGGAGCCATTGCGTGTTAAGTGGCAGAACTCAAACGCCGCGCTCAACCTCTTTGATGACTTCACTTTGATGACGTCATTGTAAACATATTTTCGTTTAGGTGTTTTGTAAAAAGGCATATATGACATCTGTATTGGTTCATAGACCAATTTCGCCGTCTCCTTTAATCATATTTACACTTGAGGGACACACTGTATCTGCATATAGCAGGGTAGAAAGACGGAACCTAAGAACCTAGTACAATATGTTCCCGTTAAGAGACAGCCGTTCACCATGTTCCCGTTTAGAGATTTCCATTCACTTTCCGCCGAATTGGCGGGATTGAGCGCCGCGCGCGCGTGCCTTTTTAATTAAAACAGTCAATATTTCCGAGTGGAAATCGAACCCACAACGGCCGCACGCGTGTCTTGGCCATAGAACTCAAATAAATAATATTTAGAATTTGAATAAATAGTAAATATTTAAAATTACGTAGGTGCCTAGTGCTTACTTTAGATTTTTTCCAAGGCGCCAGTGATGTCTTATCAATACACAGACGCACCTCACTATGTAATACTTGTATAAATAAGATAAATCCATAGCAATTATGTAAAGGTTACTGTCAACACTCGATGATATTCATAAATAAATTAAACAAATAAGTTTATTTTTGCGTATTCGACGCCACGGTTATTTTGGGAATTTCCAAATGATTCGAGTAATTGTAATATGAATGAAACTATTGTGGTAAAGGAGAGGAGGGATGGTCACTCCGTTCTCCTTTTTTTTTCAAATGAAAGACGTTGTATTTGTACATTGCGTGGCGTAGTTCAACTCTGCATTTCATCTAAATGTAATAGAGAAAAACTTAATTAATAAATTAGTTTTTACACTGCTGAGATATGAACTGCCTAACCTATAACAAAGAATATCTACAAGAAAATATAGTATCAATGTAATTAAAAATGCACCAGTCAAAAACTCATTTTTTAATTTTTTTACTTAATTCATGCGTAACACTTGCTCCTTTAACTGTGAAAAAGATACATTTAAAATAAAAATGTAGCAAATTATTCGTAAATTAAAATGTTTTTTTTGTTGTCCCCTTTGTTAATTTAACTTGGCTTCACGATGTATCCCTAGCGCGATTTTTGCAACCTCTTTTGCCTCGTCCACTGTCATCAACCTTTTCATATATAAAGCCTTCTGTTTTCGATGATCAACGGAATACTACCCATAACTCTCTTACCCCTGGTTTTTTCTTAAAAAATCTGTTTTGCCATGTTTCATCACTCATTCTTTTGAATTGCACAAATCTCTTTTTGCTGTTGTTAAAACACGTGGATATGATGATGATTATGAAGCCCAAAAGTAGGAGACAAAACCCTCGTCCCTTCGATTCGTCTTAACATAAATTGACGAGTCGTGTGGCGGAAGTTAACGCCGCACCTCGTCTCGTTTACAAAGCGAGAAAATGAATAACCAGGAGATTGTGTATGTTATGGTACCGGCAACATCAGTTTTAACTTTCACAGCGATTGTTTTACTTTTTGTTGAAATAAAATTGTTGAATGCAATAAAGACAAGGAATTTGGCTCATCTCACCTCATCTTAAATTTATGAGAACTTTTGTAATAGGTATATTTTTTAGTTGCATCCTACCCTACTAATATTAAAAATTGTGAAAGTTTATAAGGACGGGTGTTTGTTCGACTTTCACGCAAAAATTACTGAACGGATTTAGATGAAACGTTAAAGAAATGTAGCTGATACATCAGAATAACACATAGGCTACAATTTATGTAAAGGTTTTGTACAATTTGGTGGTAATATAAGAAGCGGGCGAGGTCGCGTTGGGTCTCTAGTAATATATAAAATTACAAATATTTTAATGTAAAGTAATAGAATAAGATACTCATTTTTTTATTCATTTAGTCGTGACGCAGGCGTACAAAGTGTGACTGCAAACGCTATTGGTTGTGGGTTCGATCCCCACTCGAAGAAATGAAATATTTATTTACATGTATATTTCCATTTCTTCGCTTTGGTGTCGAGGTAAAACACGGCGTTGATTTTCACCACTCAATACGAATTGCCTCCAGAATTTCACGGAAAGAGAGGCACGGAGTGTCTTAACACTAGGTTCGCCCTGCCTACACTGCTGTGTGCGTGACTCACCGTGAAGCCGATTTTTTTTTATTGTAGTACCTATACTTTAGATTATTTTTTGTAATAAATACTTCGAATAGTCTCGTGGACAGCAATAACATTTATTTTAACAAGACCGGATTTCCCCTTACCCTGCACGGGTAAGGTACTGCACTGTTGTAAAATTTAAAAGCTTAATAAAAAAGTTGATTTTGCAATACGATCCTGTCCCTCACTAGTTGCGTTTTACTACTCGCATATTTTGAAAAATTACATAATTTCTTCAATTATAAACGAATTGCTGACATCCTACAAATGCGGCGTTAAGTTCCGCCACTCAACAAGTAAAATATCAACAATAAATGTCTTCTTCTGTGTAGAACCTTTTATTTACTATTAATTATGTTTGACTTTAATGAAAATTATAATATGTGTATAGATATTCGTAAACGTCATCTATTATTCAATATAAAAAAAAACATTTAAGTTCAAAAACTCGCTTTTACTATTACATAAAGTTATTTTGCGCCGTCGTGGTGCAGTGGGGCAGTGTCCAACTGTAAACCGACCATTTTCAGTTCAATTCCCACTCGATCGGCTTAACTATTTTCATGTTCTTACTCTGATAAGAAGAGAAAGCTCATTATTGAGTTTAGCCACTCAATACACAATGTCGCGAAGGAAGTATTGTAATACTAGGTTCCCTATTTTTACTCCCTTACAAGCAGGATACAGCGTAAACCAAAAAAAACAGCAAAGTCTCCCTCGTCATATTTTCTCACGGTATCTACAATAATAGAGCAAGCCCGTTTTCGTGGCGAAAAATAACAAAAACAAGAATATATAAATATTCTATATCTTGTTGACATTTTAATTTTGTTTTATTATATTGACTGTAGGTTTGCGGTATATACTACCTATAATAATTATATACGAGACCTCGTACAAATAATACAATCTCGACTGGATTTCTTTATGATATTTCAATGTAAGTAAATACGCACAAGTGATTTTGATTTTATCATGTAACTACGTGTTGTTAAAAAAAGTTATTTATATATATATAAGAAATAAGTATATAAGAAATGACAGTTTGTTTTAGTTTTTAAATAGTTTATGGCAATGCAGAGACAATGTAAGTGTTGAGCTTCTTCTTTTTTTTAATTTCTTTTTTTATAAATGACATTTTGTTTTAGTTTTTAATTTGTTTATGGCAATGCAGAGACTATTTAAGTGTTTAGTTTTTTTTTAATTAATGGCGGTTGTTGTGTTCGAAATAATTATTACAGAATAATATATCGATTTTTTTTTATTAGTTTAGGTTGTTTTATTTAGATTTTTTTTATTTTATAATGTTCATATAAAAAATATAGTACAACATAAAAGTGAACGTGCTATTAAGTTTAATACATTCACTCTAAAAGATTGCAAGGAAATAAATATATATATATATATATATATATATATATATATATATATATATATATATATATATATATATATATATATATATATATATATATATATATATATATATATATATATATATATATATATATATATATATATATATATATATATATATATATATATATATATATATATATATATATATATATAGATTTATTTCCTTGCAATCTTTTAGAGTGAATGTATTAAACTTAATAGCACGTTCACTTTTATGTTGTACTATATTTTTTATATATATATATATACGTATATCCTATCTTTATCGCGAAATTTAATGAATTGCTAAATCTTTATTAACTAAATTATAACAAAAATCGAAAACAGTAAGTGAGCTTAAGTTATTTTATTTAAATATTGGCCAAAAATACATTTTTAACTGCAAGCCAAGTTGAAAACTGGTTGTTGTTCATTGAAACAAGGTGTAAGGTATTACATACACACTTCCATATGCAGAAGATTTTTATAAATATTTGAAGCATTTCGATATTTTCTTTACTTAACTGTGTAATACAGTGTATGTAAACATTTAATACACTAATAATAACAGTGTTTTTTTGGTATCGTAGTTACCTAATTTATATACCTATAGTTAATGACCGTTATAAGAATTAACCTATTGCGAAAATTAATATTTTTATTGTATTAATAATTATTATAGAGATTAAAAAAAATTACAAAAAAAAACCGACTTCTAACAACGAACTAAAAATAACAAAATATTTTACATAAAGTAATATGTACTTTGATTTTGTTAAACAAAAAATAATTAAAAAAATGATCGGTGTAAAGTAAAACAAATAGGTCAAGATCCCATTGCTTAATCTGCTACGATCTGTTTTTCTAATGAAATTTATTTAACAGGTGAACAGTTAGAATAAACATTGTTTATTATATATTTTACTTTAAAATATAAGGCAAATCGATGTTCAACGTCTATTCTCAGTGAAATGGAGCCAGAATAAAATATTTCAAATTATGGCAACCTTTGCTTGCGGGAGTTATTTTCCATGCAACCATGTTTTTTTTTCTTTTCAACACTATAGTGTTGAGAAGAAAATAAGCTTGAATTTGATACATAATTAATTAAAAAAACACATGAATGCAAACTATTAACATTAAGCGATCTCTTTAAACCAGGGAATCCTGGGCTTAAGGCAGACTGAGAGTTGACAACCATTGTTTTTTCAATTCCTTATGCAATTTTTTCTCAAATGATGTGGAATTTACATAAAAAACATATGAGTGCAATTTTCTCCAAAACCGCATTACGAGAAAATTTAATTAAAGGCGGTTGCGGCAGGATTTTTTTAGGCAACCCTAGTGTAATCTATTCTACTATCATGTATTAATCTTCAATATAAGTTTCATTACAAAAACAGATCCCTGCATATTTAAGCAATGGGCTCTTAGGCCAAAACAGCATTAACAAAGGGTTTCATAAGTTCTATAGATATCATTCAATAGTATTATTTACAAGCTTTTAAGTTTATTACATATAGCAGGCATTTGATAACAAATTGTTGCTTACTCATCATGAATTGAACATCAATTTTATTCGTGTATTTACATACTACTAGCGACCGAAACGCGGCTTCACCAGCTTAAATTTATTATTTTTAAACTATTACAAAAAATTATAGCCTATGTGGTATTCTGATGCAAAAGATTTGTTAATGTAAAGTTTTACCTAAATCTAGACAGTTCTCTAAATCAAAGGAAAATTTTAGGTTAAATCTATTACTTAAGTTATCTCGGAGGAAAAAATATTTTCATTTTCCTGCTCTGGTAGACAAAGTGAGGCTTACCAGTCGTCACGTAAAGTCTCCGAATCAGGTTAAAATTGAAAATCGGAGTGTCTTGACACAAGAAACTCAAATAAAATATATAGAGATGATTGTGAACTTTAAAAGAATAGTTACGTTATGTAGTTTTTTATTTTTAGAGAAAAAATATGATTAAATGATAATATAATTATAATTATTATGAAAGGCTGCCATATAGCCAACGAAGAAGAAAAAAGAATTGGTCGGTTTAAATTCTTCATAAATTATTATCTTCTACAAAATCTTTTATAATATAAACTTAAGGCAAGCTATAAAAAATAAATATCTCCACAGAAGTTTTCAGAGATTAGCACGAACAAATATATGACATTATGTCATAATATACCAGTATAATTAGTTATATAACATAATAATGTCATCTTCATGATAAAACTACTAATTAGTTTATAATATAAAATAATTAAAAAGTAAACATGTTTTCTACTGATGACGCCAGTGGTGGCGCAGGCGCAGACGCGTGCAACTGTAAGCGCGACAGGTGTTTTTTTTACCAGCTTCACGCTGTATCCCGCACACAGTAGGGTATACAGAGGGAATCTAGTGTTAAAACACTCCGTTCCCCACTTTCCGCTAATTTCTGAAGGCATTGCGTGTTGAGTGACGGAACTCAACACCGCGCTTTCCCCTCGACACCAGAGCGAAGAAATGAAAATAAATATTTCATCTCCTCGAGTGGGAATCGAACCCACAACCAGTCGGTTTACAGGCACACTTTGTGCTCCTGCGCCACGACTGGTCTTATGACAGGTGTTTTTTGTATTTATATAAAGTTTGACATAATCGGTCAAATCGTCCCTCTGACATAATCGGAGACTGTGCACCCTTGGTTTTAGTTTGTGATTTATAAAGGATTTTAGAAAAATGGCGCTAGGCCAGTGACGTAATAATGCTAACTTTAACTTATGAATTTCGTTTAAACTATCCAGAATACTCTCTAATCTATTTTAAACTTTTATTTATACCTTTTAAAACTACTTAAAAATCTAATCAGAACGACCTATGTTTCAATTTGAATATATCTTACAAAGTATGGTTTTCGACATCAATTTGTACTACTTGAGCACAAAACTGGACTGACGGACAGAAAGGAGAACATTTTTCGACACTTGGGTCTTTAGTAGACCATCTGCTTCATCGCTGGCTTCCTCTGTGTGCTTGTTCCGATCACAGAGGGATCAAAGACTTGATGGCTTTTCTATGAGCACTGGATATCGGGAGCTTTTCCAAAAAAAACAGGCTATTTTCCGCCGCCAAGCCTTCACAACATGTAAATGGGGGATGCAAATAATTTTGTATTCCATCGTTTATATATTTGGCATGATGACGATCGGTTCCTTTGGGCTGCAGACACGTCCGAGTCAGGGTGTATCAGGCAAACAGAGAGAAGAGAGTCGCGACCTTAACAATAAGCTATGCTGGCCCGGGCTAGCGCATTCCTTTTGCGTCCGACTGGGCATTCGGTACAGAACGCGTTGTGGTCAGTGCGTTCCACTTTTGCACCAGCACAGTTACAAAAAGATGGTGGTGAGCCAGCTATCGCACTCAGTCTTCATATGGGGTCTCCCACAGTGGCTGCACTTTGGGATGGTTTCTTTGCAGTCCGCCTACCGTGTCCGTAACCCAGGCAGAGAGAGCACTGCACAAATCGGGAGAAGTCCGCCACTCAAATTTTTTGCAGATCGATGTACAGTGCTCCCTCCGTAACAGCTCGGTTCCACACTGTGGGGGACATTCTCATGATGACATGGCCGGTTGGCGGGTTCCTCGCCTTTCCTCGAAATCGAACCTCGGCCTAAAAAATCAGCCTCGGAGATGACGTGAAAGAGACTCTGATTCTGATTTCTCAGAGCGCCCAGAATGTCGGCGTCGTTTTGTACGCCCGGGCATCCCAGTGAATCAGAAGCGGATCCTTGTTCTGTACCTCTTCGACGTTTAGCCTATCGCTTGCCATCTGCAGTCTCTCCTTGACCTTTTCCCGCTCCTCTTCTGTACAGCAGGCCAATATCACCTTCTGGTTTTATGCCTTCCTCACCTTGTCGACTCTAACCCATCTTTCTTTCGCTTTGACCACTTCTCTTATTTGGGCGAGCACTTCCTCTCCGTTGCGTGGGTTCGATTCTCACTTGAGGAAATGAAATATTTAATATTTTCATTTCCTCTCTCTGGTAACGAGGCAAAGCGTGGCGTTGATTTCCGCCACTATGCCTCCAGAATTCGGCGAAAAGTAGGAAGGGGAAATGTCCTAATAAAAGTGGGAAGGGGAAATGTGGAGTGTCCTAATAGTAGATTCCCACGTCCCCTCGGTCTACCCTGCTGTGTATATATATGGGGTTACAGCGTGAAGCTGATTTTATTCACTTATAATTATCATTATTACTTCTCTTTGCCTATCCGGGTATATGCGGGATAAACATCTTTTTTATTTACTGAGATTTTTATTAGCATTTTTATATTAAAATGCTACTTACATAGATATACTTTAAAAAACGGTCATGTTCGAGTAGGACTCGCTCATTGAGGGTTCAGTGCCTCACTGACCTATCTCACTCACTGAGTTAAATTTCAATATTTCCAAAATTGTTAGAGTTGTTAAATTAATAACGTAAAAATCTGCGCCATTGCTCTTTTGTAACATACTACTATCAGTGCTATCAGTACTATCAGTGCTAAGGTACACTGTTCCCCGAGCACGGATCGATCTTTGAGATATTGCGTGTTGAGTAGCGGAACTTAACGCCGCGCTTTCTCTATACTAAAACGAAGAAATTATAATAATTCATTTCCCTAAAGTAAATCGATTTTTTTTAATAATTAGTGCTTAGTCATTCGAATTACACATCCAAATGCCGTAGCTACTTAAACTTCCAACATTTCACATCACTACGAAATTACTTATATTTATCATTTAAAATTTTGCTTAACTTCTGTTAATAGAGTAAACTTAGTGACAAGAGCCTCTGTTATTCACTTTCTGCCATAGTAATTGGTTTTTTAAATATTTGAATTAATAAGTTCAATTAAATTAGTTACTATAAATAAATGTCAGGTATCTATTAGGAACAAATTCACGAATTATATATATATATACACATACACACATACACACATCCACACGCACACACACAAACACACATGCAAACAAATACACATATACACGTTCAACCAAAAGTATGTACCTATAAAAAAATTAACTTATTTTAAAATGTTTATTTATTGTCTTAAATATTAAAACAGATATCTAAGATATTGTATTGAAAGAGCGGGATTTCCTAATACAGGCATTACTTGCTTAAAAGGAGAACTCTGTAACAATTATTTCTGTGTAAAATCTGTTGAACAAATAAAATATTTTTATTTTTATTTTTATTTTATTTTATTTATTATATATATTTTGCAAAACGAATCGATATTTTGTAAGAAGATTTTAACATTTCCATTTTTGATGATCCAAACAAACCCAAATATGACCAAATATGGTAAAAATTTTAGCATTTTTTTACATTTACTGGGTCAGGGTGACGACATTAATGTTATAAAAAACCGCATTGATTTGATACTGTGCATTACTTAACTTTTTAATGACGCTGTAAAAATTATGTCATTTTTTTTATATTTGTCAAGTTGTAAATTAATGTATTGTATATATAATTCTATATATATTTTATATTATAATATTTTGTAGAGGCTGATTATGCGAATTAAATTTTAGAAGTAAAAATCGAAATTAACTTTAATGATACTTAAAGTCTAATTGTAATTCTTTTTTCATAATTATAATTAGATCCTAGCTTTACTATTATTGCGATCATGCCATTTTTCAAAATTAAAACGATACCGATATAGGCTTAATATAGACCAGTCGCGGCGCAGGGGCACAAGCAAGCGGCTGTAGACGCAGGACAGGTCGTGGGTTCGATTATCACTCGAGGAAATGAAATATTTCATATTTTCATTTCCCCGTTCTGGTTGGCAAAACACGGCGTTGATTTCCGCCGTTCGTTAAGTAGTGAAACTCAACACCGCGCTTTGCCTCCATACCAGAGTGATGAAAATGGAAATATTTAATATTTCATTTTTTCGAGTGGGAATCGAACCTACAACATGTCGCGTTTACAGTCCCACTTTATGCCTTTGCGCCACGACTATTAGCATTTTTATAAATGTAATGTACGTTGAATTTCATATTTATATTGTTTACATGACCTGGGCTTTCACCTATCAAAAAAAGGGTAGGAAGGATAGTAACGTAATTTACAATTTTATACGTTTGCGAAAATTTTATTTATTTCTCTCTACTCTAGGGAATCTACTGCTAAAATACTCCCTTACCCACTTACCACCGAATTTTTCGAGTCATCACGTATTAAGTGCGCGGAACTTAACGCCGTGCTTGGCTTAACTTTATCTTTATTAAAATTTAATCCTGACATGGTTTAATCAGCAATTTAAACCTGAGCCATCATGATTTGCAACTATAAACATAGTTTCTTGAACACATAGTAGTTGTAATCATCATAAAAGATATGTGAATCATTGTTAAGTGTTCCAGACAATAGCCAATCGAATTGTGATAAGATTTGCCTTAGCTTTGCTTATCAATAACAAGCCAGTTAATCTAGATTTATTTCGTAACGTGTGACTTTATTTAAATTTTCTATAATGCAATAAAATGTGTAAAGTATGTAAAGAAATAACGTAAATTCTAAGATAAGGATTTATTTTAGCTTTACATTGTATCTCGTACATGACAGGGTAAGCAGAGGGCACCTGGGAACCTAGTGTTAAGGCATTCCGTTCCCATTAAGGTACTTCTGTGACAATTCTGTTCCCCAATTTTCACCGAATTCTAGGCACATTGCGTGTTAAGTAGCTAAACAGTCGCTGGTTTTGCCTTGTTACCAGAGAGAGGAAATTAAAACATCAAATATTCCATTTCCTCGAGTAGGAATCGAACACACTACCTGTCGCATGCTTGTTCCACTGCGCCACGATTAGCCTTTATGTATTCACTTATAATGCATATAATAATATGTAAACAAAATGGCGCAAATTGTATGGAAAGGAACCAGTAACGTGTTAATGTCCTAGATGCAAATATTTAATTTGCTTGTGTTGCCATAAAGAACACCTACTATATCTATTTACCTATAAGAATTCTATCTTTGTTTCATATTTAACTTTGTGTTCGTTTCCTTATGAGGTTCAAAGCAAAAACTGCGTTACTTATATTTAAAAGTTAGAAGAATCGAAAAAAAGCAGACAAATTGTACCACACCTGCCATTTCATGAATACTGTTTTGAAAATGAAGACAGAGTGATTTGTTTCTACGTCACGATGCAAAAGAAAAAAAATTACATAACATGACCTTAACGTAATTTAGTAAATTTTAGGGGGTGCCCTTGTGGTTTTTGCGCTATAGCTGGTAAGAAGGTTAAAAGAGTGGTAAAAAAGTTAACGTTAATAATTCAATGAGAAATTTATGTATCAAAACTCTTCCATTAAACGAAGTGTATGATAAAATTAAGATAAGATTTTCCGAAATATTACGGAAACGAAATATTATTATCATAGCACACAAACTAAATTGTAAACAAAAAATATATTTTTTCCTTTTCATAAGGTCAACTTACATTAAGGTCACTTTAACACCGTAGAGATAAATAATGTTCTAAGAACATACACAGGTATGAATACATCCATGTCGTATGGCGTGCGCAGTCTCCTTTAGTCTCTTACGCCCAATATTAATAACCTATCTTCAACGTCAATCTTAGATTGTCTCATATATCTATCCTAGAGATTGGATAGATATATGAAACAATCTAAGATTGACGTTGGAGATAGGTTATTAATATTGGGCGTTAGAGTTAGTTTATCATCAGATAAACAAGCGCGTGCTGTTATATACAGGGTTTGAACCCTAACATGCAGCATTGCATTAGTTTAACGCTATGTATACATTATATCATTAATATAAAAGTACTCTTTGGGAGACGCGCGGCTAGTCTACCCGGAACTCTCATTACAGCCACACATTCTCCTATCTCCGCTGTATCTCCGCTGTATCATTGTGACTCGATCCTATTTTGTACTAAGTCTTATTTTAAATTGTGTTTTAATTATTGTGTTTTAATTTCTACCAAATAAATATAGTGAAAAATAATAAAATCTTTTTTTAAAAAGAACTCGGAACGGACCCATATAACATTTGGTGGCAGCTGTGAAGGGATACAAATTCTTAAGTATCCTCGGGTCTCCGTATCTCCTAGTGAATCAGTGAATTAGTGAAAGTGTTCTAGTGAAAAGTGTAGAAATTAAAAGCAAAAGTGATGGAACAATTCCTGTAATTCTAATCAGAGAGCCAAAACAAGCTCTCAATCGCCAAGCGATCTTCGCCGTTCCCGTCTAAGTCCTAAGGCCTTAGTTTACTTAGTTTCATCGTAAGTGCAACAACACCGTTCTCCGTATCGTCGCGTCGCATCCACCCACGGAATTCCAATCATCATGCACCTGTACCTTATCGCTGTATTATTGTAAGTCGAACTGTATGAATTTATAATATTCAATTCCATTGTTACAAATCATTTATTGCTATTCTTTTTATACTTTTTATTTAATTATTACTATGCCAAAGTCTGTTAGAAGTGAAAGTGAATTAAAAGTGGACATCCACGAATTAGATAGACCAAAATCGCCAATTATATCTCCAATAATAAAACAAAAAAATAAAATTGAAATGGATATTAACACGTTATTTAAATTTATTAAGCCATACAATGGCAATCGCGAATGTTTAAATTCTTTTATTATAAACTGTAACAATGCAATTGAACTGGCGTCTGAAATACAAAGACCTATTTTACTTAAGTTTGTTTTGTGTCAATTGGAGGGAAAAGCTGAGCTCGCCTGCTCCATTAAAGAGTTTAACACTTGGGAGCAACTCAAAGATTTTCTCAAAACTCAATTTTCCGACAGAAAACATTATTCACATCTTTTAACCGTACTTCAAGAAAGCAGGCAAGGTCAGACAGAGTCCGTTAATTCATATGCTTTAAAAATAGAGACATGTTTATCGCAATTGCTCACAGAAATTTCTTTGTCAAATCACAAGCTCTCTGAGATTCCTGGGCGCACAGCCGCCATGGAGGATCTCGCGTTACATCATTTTATAATGGGCCTTAAACCTAATTTGTCACTAACCTTAAGATGTAAATCTCCAAAGAACTTAAACGAGGCTATTAATATCGCTATTTGTGAGGAGCGCATTATGCAATCCGTCTATAAAAATCGATCTGCTATTTCTACATTTAATTCTTCTACAAATAATTATCAATCAAAAGAGTCATTTTCAAGATCAAACCCGGAACCTAGCTCACAAAGGACCGACAAACCAACCGACCATCGTAACTTTGTTCCTGGTAATTTAATATGTCGTTACTGTAAAGCAGTAGGTCATACCATTGAAAAGTGCCGCAAACGTGAATTCAATAATCGCAATCGCCCAAGCAATTCATTTACGCCTCAATCTCGAGTAAATCACGTGACCGAGACCGATGATTATGGTAGAGACGAAGTTGACGATTCAAAAAACTGAAACATGTCTCGTATCGGTGTCGTACGGGACACCAAACTCTTATGAAAACCGGCACCACTGTATCCTCTGTTTCCGCTGTTTCCACTGTATCGGCTGTACCTACTAGTTCCGCAGTAGTTACTGCATCCACTGTATCCTCTGTTTCCGCTGTTTCCACTGTATCGGCTGTACCTACTAGTTCCGCGGTAGTCACTGCATCCACTGTATCCGCTGTTTCCACTGTATCGACTGTACCCACTAGTTCCGTGGCAGTCACTGTATCCACTGTATCCACTGTATCCACTGTATCCGCTGTATCCACTGTATCCGCTGTATCCACTGTATCCGCTGTATCAACTACATCCACTGTATCTACTATTCCCTCTGTATCTACTATGTCCGCTGTATCTTCTATATCTTCTCCAGTACCTGAAAAAGAAACTAAAATATATGAAATCAGTTCTAATCCAAATAAAATACTCTTACCTCATGTCCTTCTTTATTCCTCTGCATCAGATATTCCGTTATTTCTTTTAATTGACTCTGGATCCTCTGTTAGCCTTATAAAATCTAACACTATTCAAAATCCTCAAAATTTAATAAAGGAGAAAATAAATCTAAAAGGAATAGATCCTGTTAAGTGTACCACAAAAACATCAGGACACTTTCAATTAAAATTAAAAATCTCTGATTCCCTTAATAAACATATATCTTATAAATTCCACGTTATAAATGAAATAGACCTTCCCTATGATGGTATTATAGGGACAGATTTTTTGAATCATTTTGGTTGCAACATAGATTATAATAAGAATATTTTAAGGATCTGTAATAATAACATTAAACTTTTATATAATGAACCAATTTATTCTATTCCTGCTAGAACAGAAATGATTGTCGAATGCTCTGTATCCAATCCAGAGATCCAAGAAGGACTTGTACTAAATCAAAATAAAATCAAGGATCTTCTTATTGCAAATTGTCTCGTTAAAGTAAAAAATAATAACAGAATCAATTTATCTGTCGTTAACACCTCTGAATCTCCTATTTCCTTAAATTCAAATCTAAATATTACTCTAATTCCATGTGAATCCTTGTCTACCTCTCAAGTTGAAGATGAATCCAACCAGTATCCTATTAATAGTGTTCTATTTTCTAATGCATATCAACGAACTCAAGAAGTATTAAAACAACTTCGTGTATCTCATTTAAACTCAGAAGAAACTGATGCTCTTTATAATCTTTGTTCCTCTTTTTCCGATATATTTCATCTTCCTGGTGAAATACTTACTCATACAAATGCTATAAAGCATTCCATTAAAACAACGTCTAGTAATCCTGTTCATGTCAAATCTTATCGCTTCCCTGAAGTCCACAAACTAGAAGTTCATAAACAAGTTAATCAAATGTTAGATCAAGGTATAATAGAACCATCCATTTCACCATGGTCTGCTCCTATTTGGGTAGTACCAAAGAAAGTAGATGCTTCTGGTGAGAAGAAATGGCGCATTGTCATTGACTTCCGTCAACTTAATGACATTTCCATAGGCGATACCTACCCTATTCCAAATATCAATGAAATTCTAGATCAGTTAGGTTCCAGCAAATATTTCTCTACATTAGATCTTTCTTCTGGATTTCACCAGATTCTCGTCGAAGAAGAAGATAAGCCTAAAACGGCATTCTCTGTACCTCAGGGTCACTATCAATTTACCCGCATGCCCTTTGGCCTTAAAAATGCTCCTTCCACATTCCAGAGATTGATGAACACTGCTCTATCAGGCCTACAAGGCACCCGCTGTTTCGTTTATTTAGATGATATAGTTCTCTATGGATTCGATCTTAATTCTGCTGTTAATAACTTAAAATGTGTGTTTACTAGATTAAGAGAATTTAATCTCAAATTACAACCCGATAAGTGCGAGTTTTTAAGGAGAGAAGTTGCATATTTGGGACATATCATAACTGAGGAAGGTGTTAAACTAAATCCTGAGAAAATAAAAGCTGTAGTAGAATTCCCAGTTCCCAAATCCCCTAAAGATATCAAATCTTTCTTAGGACTAGTCTCTTACTATCGTCGATTCATTTCCGACTTTTCGAAAATTGCCAAGTCTCTTACTAAACTTCTAAAGAAAGATATTCCATTTGAGTGGCAGAATGAACAGCAAATCTCTTTCGATGAACTGAAAAGTAAATTAACCACTGCTCCTGTATTATGCTATCCTGATTTTACTAAATCCTTTATATTAACTTGTGATGCATCAAATTATGCAGTAGGCGCTGTCCTCTCTCAAGGTGCTATTGGCAAAGATAGGCCTATAGCGTTTGCTTCACGTACACTGAATCGTAGTGAAAGTAACTACAGTACGACAGAGAAAGAACTCTTAGCAATCATCTTTGGCTGTAAAACTTTTAGACCTTATTTATATGGTCGTAAGTTTCAAATTATAACAGATCATCGCCCTCTAAAATGGCTTTTCAATCATAAAGATCCTTCTAGCAAACTCCAGAGGTGGAGGCTTAAGCTAGAGGAATATGAATATGAAATAATATATAGAAAAGGCAAATTAAATTCCGCTGCAGATGCACTGTCTCGTTATCCTACTAACTCTGCAGTTCCTATTAACATAATAGGTACACAAGTAAATCCTATTCCTAATCTTAACGATCCACAAAGTCCTGCTAATCCTTCTCAAAATATTCAACCTCCAAATCCAGAACACATTGACAGGGAACTCATTTCCAGTCCACCGAATCCAGATGAGTGGAACTTACCATTTCTAGATCCTCTATTAGCACCTAATGAACTTCCAGAATCTCCTTTTAATCCTGAAAATCCTAATATTGAACCAGAAAGTAACATACCACTTACAAATTCACCGACTGTCGATGATCTTCCTACTCCTGATACTCACCTAGAGAATATTCCAAGTCCTAATCTTGACTCCATTCCTACTATTCTTAATGATAATTTACCTATAATTTTACCAAGTCCGGAAACTCCTAGTAGTTCTTATTCCGATTTTCTGAAAGCTATGTCCACTGATAAATCAACTCATAATACAAAAATTCATGAGTATACCAATAATTTGTTGTCCTCTGATTCTAAAACAATTATTTTACCTACTTCCATTGATCTAGATGAAACAAACCCTTATATCGAAGAAGTTCTCTCTAACGCAGGTGACATCGCTGATTTCCTTAATAAAGAGAGAAAGTTACATTCATTCCTTAAACTGGAAACAAATTCTAAGTGTTACTATTTCTTGTTTACTAAAGTTCATAATTTCGATAATCTTCCATATCCTGACTTATTTGAATCCCTAAAACAACTTCGCAATGAATTGTTGATAGGAATCACTGGATCCTGTAATGAATTTGCCATTTCCGATTTTAAGGACCCTTTCGTTAAATTATCTTATACGAAACTTTACAACATCTTGAATTTTCTATTTCATAATACCAATATAGTTATTAAAATTTATAGAAACACTGTAATCTTTCCAACACCCAGTGAAATTCCCAAAATACTTAAAGATAATCATGATATACCTATTGCCGGTCATGTCGGTATAAATAGAATGTATAACCGCATTAAAGAAAGGTATCATTGGAAAGGCATGAAAACAGACATCGAAAATTACATTAAAAAATGTTCTCAATGTCAATCCAATAAAGCATTGCGACAATTAAATAGGGCTCCAATGCAAATTACTTCCACTTCCACTACACCGTTTCAAAGATTAAGTCTAGATATTGTTGGACCTCTTCCTGACGCTGGTCAACTCAATCTCAGATACATTCTAACTTTACAAGATGATCTTACAAAATACTCCTTAGCTTATCCCATTACAAACATAACAGCAGAAGAATGTTGTGAATGTCTCGTCCACTTTATTTCTCTTTTTGGAATCCCAAAAATGATTCTCACAGACCAAGGAACAAACTTTACATCAGACTTATTTAAAAAGGTATGTGAATTCTTGAAAATTAAACCACTGTGGTCATCACCTTATCACCCTCAAACCCAGGGTGCACTCGAGAGAAGTCATTCCACTCTGAAAGAATATTTAAAATCATATGTAAATGAAAAACAAACAGATTGGCACAAGTACGTCTATACGGCAATATTGGCGTACAATACCAATATCCATACTACTACAAAATTCACTCCTTACGAATTACTTTTTGGTCACAAACCCTATCTCCCTGACTCCATTTTCCAAGTTGGTCCTGCCGATACTTATCATGAATATATAAGAATGTTAAATCATCGCCTTAAATTCTCATGGGAAAAAGCTGTTGAAAATATTTCTATATCAAAGGAAAGATCCAAAAACTATTATGACCAACATTCTCGTCATGTCACATACAAAGTAGGTGACCTTGTCTATTTAAAAGCTCACTATAGACTTCGTAAAGCTTTATCCCCTATATGGAAAGGCCCATATAAGGTAATTAAAGTGCATGGAAATAACACCTTATCATTACTTATCAATCGGCGTCATGTAAAACACCATTTCGATGAAGTCAAATTAGCCGTAATTCCATGCGAATAATTTTTAATTGTCTATTATATAGTAAAGTAGTTATAGTACATGTATAAGTATAGAAGTAAAATATGTTTAAAAGTATAATTAATATTAACGATATATTTTCAGCATATCCGTACAAACGCGTCCAGACTTCGTTGAACAAATTTCCAAAAGTCCTGGAATTTATTTTGACCACGTAGGTAGTGCTAAAATTATTGAAGGACAATTACACGTCCTTATTCCGTTAGATATATCTTTTATTAAGCCTCATATAGATAATATAAATTTAATAATTAACTCAGTAAAACAAGCTTGTAAGGAAATATGGATAGAACCGGAATGTATTAATATTTTTGAACCCCTTATGATGCGGTTCGAGGAAATTGAGAAGCAATTTTCCTCTATCTCTCATTTAATAGAATCAAAAAATAAAAGAAGTGCATGGTTTGCAGGAGTTGGATCTTTAATGAAAAATATATTTGGAACTTTAGATGAAGAAGACGCATTAGTTTATAATAGTGCTATACAATCTATTTTTAATAATGAAAATAAAATATCGTCGTTAGTTAAAGAAAATATATTGGTAACAAATTCCATTATTTCAAAATTTAATGAAACTATATTAAAGCTTCAGCAAAATGAACATCAATTAAATGAAGCAATTGATAATTTTACTTTAATATTAAAGAATATATCAGTAATTACAGAACGAAATCAAATTCAATTAAGTATTAATAATATTTTTAGTAGTTTAGAAATATCTATAATTACTTTGTCTTTTAAGCTTGATGATATTATAAATGCCATAGTATTCAGTAGCTTGAATAAATTGCATCCTGCAATAATAACTCCTATGCAACTTTATAAAGAGCTCATAAATAATTATCGCAATTTACCACAAGGGTTAGAATTGCCTACACCTTTAGAATTAAATATGATACACACTATGACTAACATATCAAAGGTGTTATCTTATTATATGGAGAATAAATTAATATTTGTGTTACAAATCCCACTAGTATCCACTATGGAATATAATCTTTACCATAACATTCCTTTACCTATTCCACATATTTCTGAGCAACCAGATTCTTTTAGTTTAATAATACCAACCGCGAAGTATATCGCCATAACAATTGATAAAAATCATTATTTTAATCTGGATAACTTAAATAATTGTATTTTAATTAATTATAATAATTTAATTTGTAATGTTGCAAATGTTTACACATCTGAATATAAACCTGTATGTGAAAGTGAATTATTGTCGAAAGTTGTAACTAAAATGCCTAATCAATGTGAAACTAAATTCATTTATGGTAAAATAAATATATGGGAAAAAATTAATAATAATAAATGGTTATTTGTTCAGTCAGAACCTAGAAAGGTAACTATACAATGTTCAAATTTGAAATTAAATCAAGAAAAAATATTATTAGGAACAGGCATTTTAAATTTGCCTGAACTATGTATTGGTTATAGTAAAAATGTTATTCTAATAAGCAAAATTAATCGAAATATATCTATACCAACAATTAATTTCCAATTTAATTTAATACAAGATCCATGTTGTAATAGGTTAAAATTTAATAAAATAAAGGAAAGTGTTTCCCCTATCCATTTAGAAAATATAAATTTAGATAATTTAAAGCATGAGAGAAATTTATTAAGTAAACAACTTTTGGATACACAATTAGTAGAGGAAATGCCTCATATAATTAAATATGAAACATACTATTCGACAACTGTAATAATTACTACAATAATTATTTTAATTTTAATTTGTTATTTCTGTAAAGGAAAATGCGTGGCTTTTAAAGAAAAATTCCGAATTAAATCAAATCCCGCTATTGAAATAGAATTAGATAATATCTCGATTCCTTCTCAGCCTCGATTGAGGACTACTTAAATTTAATATAAAACTTCACGCCTTAACCGTGTAAGTTTTTACTTAAACGGGGGGTTGTTATATACAGGGTTTGAACCCTAACATGCAGCATTGCATTAGTTTAACGCTATGTATACATTATATCATTAATATAAAAGTACTCTTTGGGAGACGCGCGGCTAGTCTACCCGGAACTCTCATTACAGCCACACATTCTCCTATCTCCGCTGTATCTCCGCTGTATCATTGTGACTCGATCCTATTTTGTACTAAGTCTTATTTTAAATTGTGTTTTAATTATTGTGTTTTAATTTCTACCAAATAAATATAGTGAAAAATAATAAAATCTTTTTTTAAAAAGAACTCGGAACGGACCCATATAACAGTGCGCATTGTATGACGTTTTGATTTCTATATTATATTATTATAAAGTTATTTTGCAATAGTAAAATAAATTATTGATTTTCTTTTGCATCTTGTGACGTAGACAAAAAACATTTTGTTGTCATTTTGGAATGGCCTTGTATATTTGTCTATCTTTTTAAATTCGGCTTTATATTTACCATAATGATATTTATGTAGGGAATAACACTCAATTATTAGGAAAGTAATGCTTTTTATTCTCTTATTGGACAGTTGAACTATGAAAGAACAACTAGGGATGTTCTCTCACCGGTTAAAACTGAAACTACTGACATTTATATGTAACTTGAAAGAAAAATATTACAGATACTTTTAATGCCTGTAATGTTTTTATTGAATAAACATTTTTTGATTTTGATTACATTTTTCGTGTGTAATATCATCATCCGAGGCCAGTCGTGGCGCTGGGGCACAAGTGTATGAATGACTGTGGATCCTCACTCAAGGAAAATAAATATTTATTTGAATGTGTATTTTATCTCTTCGCTCTAGTGCCGAGGCAAAGCGCGGAGTTGACTTTCGCCACTCAACACACAATGCCTCCAGAACTATCCGGAAAATGTAGAATCGAATGTCTTAACATTAGTGCTAGACAGAGGGAAACTACGGGCAGGGTTACGTTTCCCTGCTGTGGGCGGGATACAGCGTGAAGCTATATAAACCTCTTTTTACCTATTTCATAGCCGAAAACGAGAGAAAGAAAAATAGTGAATTATTTCGATTTTGAAAGGATCGTGCGTTGTGCACCACGACTCGTGGTGCGCCGGCACTGTGCTTAACTGTAAACACGACGCATTTGGGTTCAATTCCCACTCGAGGAAATTAATTATTTACATTTCCTCGCTCTGACAACAAGACAAGCCGCGACGCTGATTTCCGCCACTCAACACGCAATGTCTTCAAAAGTGGGAGGAAGACACTTCGTGCCCTTGCACGGAATGTCTAAAAAACTGGATTCTCTCTACCTATGGAAGCATGAAGCTATGGGATAAAAAAGAAAAATAAATTCTATAGTGAGAACTCACTTTATTTAGTTTATTGATTATTTCGAGGTTTTCCGTGCTGTACCTAAGCACTTGCATAATATTAAAATATATTTTATCTTGACATATATTACTTAAGGTTTATTATCTATCGATCATATGGTATCTAATCTTATGTCAAGCCTAGGTCATTTGCGTCGATTTTATTTATAAACTAGCTCGCGGCTTCGCCCGCTTAAACTTAATATTTATTTATTTATTATATAAAATTAAGTTTCAACCAACTTATTATAATAAAACAGTTGTTTTGTAGCAAGGTGAGTGTGAACTGTCACTCAGTGCACAAGGTGTCACTAAATAGTACAACATAAAATGTTTTGTCACTAAGTTTTCTTTACTTCATTAATTATTTATTTATTTAAATAAGAAACCAGCAAAATAAGCAGTCCATTATGTTTTTGTTTCATAATTTGGTAAAGAATATGTTATTATAGATACTCGTACATTATGTACCACACGTAAGGTACTTTTGAGGTACTAACAAAAAATCTAAATCAGCTTCACACTGTATCCCACACAATGCAGGGTAGGCAGAGAGAAGCTAGTGGAAGACACTCCGTTCCCCACTTTCTGCCGAATTCTGGAGGCGTGTTAAGTGGCAGAACTCAACGCCGCGCTTTGCCTCGGAGCGAAGAAATGAAAATATACATTTAAGTAAATATTTCATCTCCTCCAGTGGGAATCGAACCCACAACCAGTCGGTTTGACAGTCACAATTTGTGCCCCTGCGCCACGACTGTACTCAACTAAAAAGGTACTAACAAATGAATAATAAAAAAAAACACAAATCAACTCTAAATCAATGTGTAATGTTGAATTGTTCCAAACGTTGCGCAAAGTCACATGTTCGCGACACTCACACTCGATAAAGTAAACCCAAAGCACTACATATACGTATTATCATCAAGATTTATCCTTATAAAAAATAAAAAACAGCCTTAGCTCAGTGCCCAACCAACGTCGCTTAAGGAAAGACGAGCCTTTGTTTGTTCTGATTATCGAATTTTGATTTGGCGAATTTAGTGATTTGGTTCAAATTACCATTTTGATTCGGTATGTTTTTTTTTTGAGTTGTATTTTTTAATCGATTTTAAAATGTCTATGGATAGAAGTATAAAGGAACATCACTAATATATCATTTTGTCGTGAAATATCTTGTAACCTTATTTTTTTAATGTTAGTTTTAATTTATATATTCATATTTTCGAAACGAATCAAAGTTTTTTTAAACTATTACATAACTAGAATAGAATGTTTACATAATATAAATTGCAATAATATTTAATTATTTTTTTTGAAAAGTTTACTTTTTTAGCGGGGTATTAGACGAACATCACTATTATAGAGTATTTTTATAATGAGTTTAAGTCTTCACTAAACTATCGTACCTAGTAAATATTTTTTTTTATCAAACCGTTAGTTTTATCTAAATAGTAGTCTTACTCAGTTATCTTTTACTTTCAGATTGAAACTATCCCAGTTTTTTAAACCAGTTACTTAATTAAAAATATTGTTCATGAATCTACGTTACTTAAAATTTAAAAAATAATTAGAGAAAAAAAGTGATAATGCTGTGATACCAGTGACTTAAGTGTAAAAAAGTGAAGTGTAATATAATATATCTATTTAAATTAATTATAAATAAATCAAAATGCGAAACGGTAGCGACGCGAAGGACTCTGAAAAGGAGAAATTAAATCCTAACGGATGGTAAGTATTTGTGTGTCTGTATGTTTGTAAAGAAAAAAGTAGTGTTGCCAACATTATAAACGTTACACTTATTTTTTTTTATTGATCCTTCAATCACTTTTTGCTCGACTGTTTCCTATAGGTACATTATAACTGACTGGGAAACTTTTTCCGAACGCCATAATTAAAGAACAAAACAGTATATTATATTTTATCCTAAATCAGTTTCACACTGTATCCCGCACACGGCAGGGTAGTCAGAAGGAACCTAGTGTTAAGACGCTCCGTTCCCCACTTTCCGCCAAATTCTTAAGTTTATATTTCTTGAGTCTTTGTGCCCATGCGCCTGGGACACAAAGACTTAAGAAATATAAATTTTTGATTTTTTAACTTCATATATTTTTCTTATACGAGTATTTGTAAAGTAAGTAGCAAAAACTTAACTATATAAGTCGCTCTGTTTTCTTTCAAAAAAATAATTATTAATTCGGCAAAAATGGAGAGCGGAGTGTTTCAACACTAGGCTCTCTCTAACTATCTGCGGGATACAGCGGGAAATTGAAAAAAAAGAACAAAGTATTAATCAAAGTTAAATTACAAGGTAACCAAGTAATGACTGTATCACCTTCACTAAATTACATTATTTAAAATTTATTTATATTTGACCGTAATTAAAAAATAAATAAACTACTGATATATTAATAAAATCAGATTAAAAGTGCAATGTGTTGAGTGCAATATCAACTATCGTGTCGAGTGTTTGTATCGTTTTACACGTGTTGTACGGACACTTTAAAAAGTTAGATATAAAATAAATCATAAATTTATTAAATATGTTAAAAAAATATTTGTAAAAACAAAAACCCCGACTGCATAAAACTAAAAAGAAAATAAACAAGCTCAATAGTTTATTAGGATTAACAGTCGGGACCTCTTTAAATTATGCGAGGTTCCCGGTAATGATTTTATTGATTGCAGAATTACTTATAGGTCCCGAATCCCGACTGTTAATCCTAATAAACTATTGAGCTTGTTTATTTTCTTTTTAGTTTTATGCAGTCGGAGTTTTTGTTTTTACAATTTTTTTTTTATTTTTCACTTTTTTGTTAGGATTCATTATAGTAATGATAATCATCATGTACTTTTTGAAATCCTCGTATTGAGCTCTTGAATTTGATACCCATATTGTGGTATTCGAAACGAAAATATTTTTTTTCACTTAGTCCAATGGCGTCCCACAGCCGCCATGATTGTTTTTTTTTAACTTCACCTACCTAAGAACACTTGGGCAGCTATGACAAATCTAACGATACCTCAATTGTTTAAATCCGTTCGGCGGTTCTGGAGATATGAGGTAATAAAGAATATTACATACATACAAGATTCGCGCGAAAAACATAATCTTTTCTTAGCAGTCGGGAAAAACGATCTTGAAAGAAATATCAAGTAAATACAAAGATTTTTTGGTTAGTTCGTTCATATAATATATGTAACCAATTACAGTCGGGACCTCTTTAAATTATGCGGGGTTCCTGGTAAAGATTTTATTGATTGAAGAATTACTTATAGGTCCCGACTGTTAATCCTAATAAACTATTGGGCTTGTTTATTTTCTTTTTAGTTTAATGCAGTCGGGGATTTTGTTTTTACAAGTATTTTTTTATTTTTCATTTTTTTGTTAGAATTTATTATGGTAATGATAATCATGATATACCTCTTTGAAATCCTAAAATTGAGCTCTTGAATTTGATACCCATATTGTGGTATTCGAAACGAAAAAAATTTTTTCACTAAGTCCAATGGCGTCCCACAGCCGCCATGATATTTTTTATTAACGTCACCTATCTAAGAACACTTGGGCTGCTAATACGAATCTAACGATACCTCAAATATGTAAATCCGTTCAGCGGTTCTGGAGATACGAGGTAATAAAGAATATTACATACATACAAGATACGCGCGAAAAACATTACCCTTCCTTAGCAGTCGGGAATAAGTTAATCAAAAATGAAATGCAGGATTAATGATGGAATTTAAAAGATTTTGTATTTGACAGATTGAAAAATGCAGTATTTTTTTATAACTAAACTTTTTTTGTTGCATAGAAATTTATGCTTTCCTTATTTTTAAGCAGCTCTAGTTTTTGGATACATCTATCGGACATATTTTTGAGTCAAGAAAACTGCACTGTCTTCTATGTATTATTTTAAATATGATTGTATTGGCTTTTGATCCGAAGCAGCGATACGCCAATTTTTCTTGCATTTAACCCTTACAGTAAGGGAGTTATGGGGGTGACAACCATTGATGTTATAGTTTATTTTCTCAGAATCTGTTAAAGATAGCTTTATTAAACTGAACGTTTCTATACATTAGGTTATTATTATATATATTTTTCACATTAAATATTTGTTTAAATCTATAATTTCATTTCTTCGTTCTGGTGTCATTGTAAAACGGATCGTTGAGTTCTGCCACTCAACGGAACGGGTTTCAGCGGAAAGTGAGTAACGGAGTGCCTTAACACTAGATTCCTTCTGCCTACCCTGCTGTGTGCGAGAACGCAGCGGAAGCTGATTTTTATCATGACAACGTGCAGGCGTGTAACAGGTCCCTAAGTTCCCTCTGTAGGGTATACAGAATATAAGCTATTGAAATTATCTGAGTATCGACTATGTCAAATATTAAAATTTATAGCGATATACCTATATTTTATTCATTTTCCTTTAGTGACGTTTCGTTTCTTATCTTTATGTTACTGAGTAATATCTCGATTTACACTTTTAGTTCTTTGTCTTTAGAAAACTAAATATTTAAATACTTAATGATCTCTTTTTAAAAACACAAAGAAATTCTACTTACATAGTATATACATTATTAAATGACACCATCGTTTATTTATCGTATGCTAGTTGTTCTTTTTACCTGCACGACGTAAAGGAGGATAATGTGTTTATAAGTCTATATGTGTATGTGTGTTCCTATATGGCGATGTAGAGATGAAACTCCTTAGCCAATTTTGACAATTTTTAACTTGTCTTAACCTAAAGACAGAAAGAATGACACTAATCTTAGAAAATCGTCATATTGACATCCAATAGCAATATTGTCTAAATAAAACAAATCGACGAACTACTTCAAGTAAGGTATCGTCGAATAGAATAATTAATATTTAAAAATGGTTGTTAGATTCCATACATGACTTTTCATTTTAACTAATTAATAATTTTAAATATATAGCGTATTTAATTTGTTTTAACAACAATTCTTGCAATTTTTTCATACTTACAATAGTACCTGTAACTTTAGTATTACGTTCGCCTGCATTTATATGTTAAAGCGCAGGGATAGCAGCAGTAATAGAATACTGATGGGTACAGTGAAAGCGAGTTCAAATCCTCACGATATTACCGAACACTTGCCCTCAAGAAAATAAAAAGATAGCAAATCGGTCACACGGTCTACCACTGGGCCAAGACAGGCCTCCTATTTAGTTAAATCCTATATAGGTGAATCAGCTTCACGCTGTATCCCGCACACACTCCATTGTCCACTTTCCGCCGAATTATAGAGGCATTGTGTGTTGAATGGCGGAACTCAACGCCGCGTTTAGCCTCGACACTAGACTGAAGAAATGGAAATATAAATTTAAATAAATATTCATTTCCTCGAGTGGGTATCGAACCTACAACCAGTCGCGTGTACAGCCACACTTTTTGCCGCTGCGCCACGACTGACCTTCCTATTTAGTTTATATGTATAAGCGAAAATATGACTATATATAAGTACACATATATAATGTACCTAACATTTAAATAATCCCTGACATCCTTGGCAATAATCATAATTCATAAAGTTTGAAAAAAAAACGTATAAAGTGCTTTATAAGTAAGCAAAGTATCCGTTTTAATGAGTATTGACGTAGCGAAATTATACTCTTAAAAGATAACTATTGAGATTAGGATGAGAACTAAATTTCATGGCCATCCACTATTTAGTACTAAATAACGGCCTGCAGTTATTTAATATAATATTAATAATTTATTTAATTAAGATTTATTTAATATATATAGGTATGTATAATAGAAGACCATATAAAATATATAAATTAAATGATATATTGAAAAAGATTCAAAATCAGTCGTGGCGCAGAGGCAGAAAGTGTGACTGTAAAACCGACTGGTTATGAGTTCGATCCCCACTCGAGGAGATGAAATATTTACTTACATTTATATTTCCATTTCTTCGCTCTGGTGTCGAGGCATAGCGTGGCATTGAGTTCTGCAACTCAACACGCAATGCCTTCAGAATTCGGCAGAAAGTGGGGAACGGAGTGTCTTAACACTAGGTTCCCTACGCCTACCCTGCTGTTTGCGGGATACAGCGTGAAGTTAATTTATTTATTTTTTTAAAAAGATAATCTTTTTGTTCCGTTGATTATGTCAGAAAAGAAGGATAGCTGAAAATTTTTTTAGCTTGACGTTATAGAATCCACACGTAGAAAAATCCATTACCTGCTTCTGGCCCAATTTTCGAAACAGACCAAAATAATTAATTCCCTCTGAGTGAGACCCGAATCCACAACCATGGCTTTTACAGTTACAGCTCTCTGCGTAACGCCGGCCTCATTACACATTTATATTATGTAATTTACATATCAACCTAGCGTACTACTACACCATAATGTTATTTTTCTCTCGATTTTACCTATGATTTTCCAATATTATTGAGCGCTGCGGCAGAAAACAGATATTATTCTATATATATATATATATATATATTGTTCTATTGCTGGCGAAATGTCCCAGAACATTCCACGATTTCCAGAACTCCTGGATGTAAAATTTTCACCGAGTAATATGTGCAAATCCTAATCACAATTATCTAAAAAAATACTCATTATAAATCTAATATTATTTTAGAAGATATTATTTTGTCTAGAAGATTACGTGGAATTGGGGAATGAAATGTTAACCCTAGGTTCACTCTGCATACCATGCTATATTCGGGATACAGCATGAACCTAAAAAATATTAGCTTATTCTTATTCCTTTGGACAAGATTTAGCCAACCTGTGATCGTTTAATAGACAATCTGTGTGTTATTCTTTGCAACAAACTATCTTTCTTATCTATATCTATCGATTCTATATCTATCTTACCAATATTTATCTTATCTATATCTATCTACTTATTCTTATTCGTTTGGTCGATATTTAGTCAACGGTGTGGTATAGTTTAGTACAAACCGCGTGTTTTTTCTTACAACAAACTATCTATCATATCTATATCTAATCTTTCTATATCTATTTTATCTATATCTATCTACTTTTATTACTTTCGACAACATTTAGCAAACTGTGTGGTGTGGTATTCTTTAGACCAAACTATCTGGGATGACATAATCTTTTTTGGGTTACCTTAAACTTTGTAACCTAAGGCACCTATTAATTAGGAAAAATATTTTATACCTAAATATATTAATATTGATAGAGGCCGTCGTAACGCAGGGCCACAAGGATGTGACTGTAACGTGATGGTTGTGGGTTCGATCCCCACTCGAGGGATTATTGTTTATTTAAATTTTCATTTCTTCTCTCCAGCACCAAGGCAAAAGGCGTTGAGTTCCGCCTCTCAACACACAATGCCTTGAAAAATTCAGCGAATAGTGGGGAACCCTGATGTACAGGATACAGCGTGAAGCTGATTTTTATTTTTATTTTACAGATAGCATTATCAAAATCTCCATAATGACGGTTGAGGTTACTGGACCAGTTGCTATAATTTTGATAAGAATATAATGGAATAATTATTCTGATAAGGAGTGGTGCTCAACTATTGGCACTATATACGAATAAATTATAATTTGTCTGTCCGTTACATCTTTTTTATTTACTACTAATGGTTTTTGTACGTCTTTAGTGGTTTCTTTGTCAGTTGTTTTAACATAGTGGATAGTACTTTTAGTAAAAAAAAAATACTCCATACTGATCAGTATGTACACAATGGTTGCAGTGTCTATTCCCATTTCGTAAAATTTCTTTATTAGAATTGTTTTGTTTACCTGGTCAATTGTACCAAAAAATGCGCCATATTCTTAGAAAAAGGATAGTCACAAAAACAGACTTATTAATAGCTTAATAGCTTTTGTTAGGTTTATTTTAAGAATTTTTAAATTAAGAATTATTAAGTTACTTATGCACAAATTAAAAAGTTCTCTTATTAAAATTTTTACTAATTTCTATAGAACTAATACGCGACATTGATATCTAATGAAGAAACTCTTTGCCAATTCTCCTATTTAAAAATAGATAAAATCAAATGCAAGAGACGCAATTTTTTTTTACTTTTTACGCAAATCTGAGTAACAATTGTTGTTTATTCATCCGTTACATCTTACTATCAATTTATTCTGCTTGTCCCAGTAATAATATCAGCCATCATTGGCTTTGACGTTGAAAATTTTGTTTAAAAGTATTAAAAATCAATTAATTTTTGATATATCAACGCGTTAGTGATAAGTGAAGAAATAATTTGTACAATATTATATATTTTTTTTATTAGAAGTTTAGTAAAGGAAGATGGATAGTGTTGTGTTTGCTGTGATAAGAAATTAAAAATAATAATAAAAAATAAGGTTTTACTTAAATTATATGTATTTTCTATATAATGCGTATGAAAAAGACATTATTGTTTTTTGAAAAGGATTTTATTAGACGAACTAATGCTGAAGGCGAAGATGTGCCACTATTACAGCAGGATTCGGATAGTGACGAGGATTGGTATAGAATTTCTTATTATTGTTAAGTATCTCACAGATATGTAATAAAAAAAAATAATAGATATAGACGAAAGCCTATGCAATAGTTATGGGTTCGAATCTAATACGAACGCGTTTGTAATTAAAATTGTGTTATTTACTTATGGTTAAAAAATCGTTGCCGCCACTCAGTGTGTATTTTAGGCCAAAGTAGCAAATCTCGCTAAATATCTTACTCACATTACAAAACTGTCTTAACAATAGGCTCTCTCAGCCTACCCTCCTACATTCGGGTTACAGCGTGAAGTTGAATAAAACAAAATAAATATGTATTCAGTAAAATTCGCGCTATCAAATCGAATCCAACGACGTATCATTTATCAAAATCGGTTCACTGGTTTAGGCGACGGTACAAGGGAACAAAGGAACTAATATACAAACATACGCGCTAAAAATATAACCCTCTTTTTGGGCTTTGCTACAGTCGGATAAAAAGTATTAAACCCTAAATTTCTTACATTTTGCGGGATAAGCACAAAGAACCAGTGTCAAGACACTCCGTTATCGATCTCTCATCCGTCAATTATATTAATAAAAATAAAAAAAATAGATCAGTTTCACGCTGTATCCCGCAAACAGCAGGGTAGGCAGAGGGAACCTAGTGTTAAGACACTCCATTCCCCACTTTCTGCCGGATTCTGGAGGCATTGCGTGTTGAGTGGCAGAACTCAACGCCGCAATTATATTAATTGGTAAATAAATAACAAAATTACCCTCTAACCTCTCTGTAGAGGACCTCTACAATCTTTAGAGATATTTATGTATTTTTGTTCACACTTCCATGTACTGCCCGTGTGATTATAGTGTATGAACCGCGTGTTGTACAATTGATATTGTAACATTATCTTAATATGCCTACATATATTTTTGAGCCAAAGCCTGATACAGCTATATAAATAATAATAAATATAAAAATAAAATAAATAAATCAGCTTCACGCTGTATCCCGCACACAGCAGGATAGGCAGAGGGATACCTATTGTTAAGACACTTTCTTCCCCACTTTCTGCTGAATTCTGGTGGCATTGCGTCTTGAGTGGCAGAACTCGACGCCGCGCTTAGCCTTGACACCAGAGCGAAGAAATAGAAATATAAATTTAAGTAAATATTTCATCTCCTCGAGTGGGGATCGAACCCACAACCAGTCGGTTTTACAGTCACACTTTGTGCCTCTGCGCTACGACTGGCCTCAATATACTTATTATAAAAAAAAACGCTTTTCTATACAAAGTGCTATAGAATGTGTTCGAAGCTATAATTTGTAAGAGTCTAAACTCGAATGGTTTGCTAGTATGCTTTATGATTTTTCACACCAGCTCGTTGATATTATAATATCGCACTGTCACCTAAGACTGCTACATTTCATGAGGATTCATATTTTTTTTTTTTACTTATTATAATAAGTAACAGCCGTAGTATTCAGTGATAAGCATAGATAAGTATTCAGTACTAAGTTGTAAGTCTCTGTTGTCATTTTAAACTCCCTATCACCATATACCGTAAAATTATACTTGCTTATCCGTACTGCGAGAGATTTTCTATAATTTGGCGTGTTGGGTATCATACTTAATTCCTAATGAAATTTAAGGCCTAAAACAGGCCGTTGTGGCGCAGGGACATGGACGTGACTGTAACGCGACGATTGTGGGTTTGATTTAGAGTCGGGGGACTTTTAAATATTTAATATTTTCTTTTTATAAGCAAAGCGCGGTGTTTCTAGTGCACCGGACTGCATCATGATGACATGATGAAATTGTCATCATGAAACACGCCAGAAATATTTGTCACAATTTTTAATAGTTTAAGATAAAATTAAAAATTTGTCACAAAATGGCATACCATCACGTCACAATATACATTGGTATTTTTTAACAAATTTTAAAAAAGAGAAGTACACGAGTATAGCCATATAGTAAGTACATTTTAACGTATACATTATTACGTACACACGGTGGTAGCAGGTTCGATATCTAAAACTATAACAAAATTACTGTAAAACTATAATATATTAACGCCGGTCGTTGTGCAGAGGCACAAAGTATGACTTTAAACCTGGGTTTGATCCCTACTCGAGGAAATTAAATATTTATTTCCATTTCTTCGCTCTGCCTCCAGAATTCGTAAGAAAGTGGGGAACAGAGTGTCTTAACACTAGGCTACCTCCGCCTACCCTGCTGTGTGCGGGATACAGCGTGAAGCTGAAATTATAATATATTATTTGTTTCTAAGATTCTATGGCAAGAATTTCAGATTTATCCCAATAGGCTCTTATCAAGAAATATTTAATTAGTCTGAGTTAGTTAGTTCATCAACCAATACCGTAAGGTCTTTGACATTTACGATATTAATATTATAAATCTCGTAATGAATAAACTGTCGCGATTTTAGAACAAAGAAGTATTATACTACAATAGAATTTTCTTTTTATTATTATACTAGCGACACGCTCGCGGCTTCGCCCACTTGACCTAGAGAATTATTAATTTGTTAATAATCATTATTACTTTCGTATTTAAATTATATATTATCCACAGGTTCATTGGAAACTAAAGTTTCAGCAAATTTAAATACCCATTTAAAAACGAAATACTTTTTTATTCATGAACTGATTTAAATTAAACAAACACTAAATGTTAAGGGAAGGTAGCTAAAGTAAACTATATTCAAATCGGTTAAGCCGTTTCTGAGATAAGATTCCCTCTGCCTTATGCGTAAGCTAAAAGTAACTTAAAACTAAATTTAAAGTAAAGTTAAATAAAATAATTATATTTTAATTTTTAATTATTATGTCGCACAAATCGATATCGCCCTTTTATCCTCCATTATTTTATTTTACCTTCGTTCGAATAAAGGGCTAAATATATAACATTGTAATTAAATTTAACTTTTCAATTGTTAAAGGTTACAATCTAGACCCAGTCAACAGTTCAATGTCATACGACGTGTTTACCAACAAGATGCCCTGAACAAAGACGCTGACTATCAAGTCCCAAAGAAACCATGTAAGTTATATTTTTCATAATTTAATATGTATTTAACTTTTAAACTGAGGCAAGCCGTGGCGCAATGGCACATCGTGAGGCTGTAAACGCGACATCTGCGGGTTCGATTCCAACTCGGGAAGAAGAATTATTATCTATAAATATATTTAGTTAACCTGAGTTCTGCCACTTAGCACGCAATGCCTCGAAAACATAGGGAACGGAGTGTCTTAACACTGGATTATGACATTTACTTTAACTAGGCGTAAGTTATTAAAATTAATATTTATTCCAGTATCATACAGATGTAAGAGGGCAGTGCAAAGTTGTGGTTTCGGAGAATGCCTGTTGAATTCCCTGCCGATAGCGCGATGGCTACCACGATACAATACGAAGAGGGATTTAGTTGGGGACTTGGTAGCCGGTGCCACTACCGCTGTGATGCACATACCTCAAGGTAAGGCACAGGCAACCGAAGGTCATGGGTTCAAATACGATTTTTTCTGTTTTTATTTATTTTGCAATATTGTAGAGGCCGTCGTTACACAGTGGCATGGCTTCTATATTCTTCGTTTGTGTAAACGCCACGGTTTCGAGTTTGATTCTCACTAGGTGAATTAATTTTCTCACTCCTCTGGTAACAAAACAAAAGGCGGCGTTGAGGTCCGCCACTCAATCAACACTGAATGTCTCGAAAATTCTGCGGGAAATAGAGAACGGAAAACGCGATTCTAAAAATATATATATATTGTATATAATAGGTGACTACAGCTATTTTTAGAAGTAAATAGAAAATTGGCGACATTAATCTTGTATAAATAACTATACAAATCTATAAATAATATTACATACTAACCTTGTCTTATCCATGTTCTTAAACCACTTTTAATGTCAATTTATTGAGTAAAATAATACGAAAATAAAATGTTTTTTCACGTTTTTTCATTTATTATTGATATTGAATACTGCAAGTATTGCTTTAGTGGAGTTATTTGTCACTGCTTCTCTTTTTTCTCTATTTTACAATTTCTTAAATCAAGCTGTTCTGCAAATTTCGAAAGCTTCATCTTGTGTAGTTATGGTAGGTATTTGGCACTGGCGGAACTGGTATCACTCGTTAACCTTGTCTTTTGGGTGACGCTAAAAAGTGACCTAAATTTACATACATTTGTCTGAGGTCATTGTTGGCTCTCTAATTAATGATTTTCTTATCAGAACTTATCTTTAAAAAAAAATACTTATCTTAAAAAAAGAAATAAAAATCTGCTTGACCTTGACCTTGACCAGATCGACATAAACATATAAAATAATTGTAAAAACTCTCTTCAAGTTTCTCTTTGCGTATTATGTGACGGAACCTAACGCTGTATTTTGCTATATATGTATAGATAAACGTTCCACCTGCGGGAATCAAACGCAGAGCTCTCGGTCTTTGTATACTGGTTCTGTATATATTTAGAAAAATTAAGGCCGTAGTGGCGCAGCGACACAAACGTGCGTCTGTAAACGCGAAGGTGGGTGGGTTCCCATTAGGTGGAATAAAATATTTCATATATTAATTGCCTCGCATTGGTAATTAGGTAAAGCGAGACGTTATATAGCGAGTTATATATTATCTTTATGTTTTTTTTATAATTAAAATGATCGTCCCTTCATGATGTGACGTTTTAACCTGATGATTTTCTTTGTTATTTTTTTTATGTACAAATATATGGATATAATGGAGACCAGTCGTGGTGCAGCAGGAGCACAGTGTGCCTGTAAATCGACTGGTTGTGGGTTCGATCCCCACCCGAGGAAATGAATTATTTATTAACATTCATATTTTAATTTCTTCGTTCTGGCGTCGAGATAAAACCACGACGTTGAGTCACTCTACACGCCTCCAGAATTCGGAGGAAAATGGGGGTCTCAACAATAGGTTCCCTCTGCCTACCTGCGATACAGCGTGAAGCTTATTTATTATACTATAATACTTATTATTATTATTATTAAATTAGTAATATTATATCCATTCTATTATATTTTATCCAGGTATGGCATACGCGATGCTCGCAGAAGTGCCGCCTATAGTTGGTCTGTACATGGCGTTCTTCCCAGTACTAATATATGTGATATTCGGCACGTCCCCCCATGTGTCCATGGGGACGTTCGCCGTAGCTTGTCTTATGGCGGGGAAGGTAATTTATATATTCAATTATTTTATATGTCGATATATAACATGTATTTTCTAGGCCAGTCTAGGATAAGGTACAAGCGTGTGACTGTAATGGCGACAGGATGTGGTATTGATGGAAAGAGAGGCCGTCGTGGCTCATTGGCATAAGGGTGTGACTGTAATGTGAAGGTTGTGGGTTCGATTCAACGACTCCATTCTGATTGGAATTAATTATTATTTGTTGATATTTTAATTTCTTCCCTCTGGCACCAAGGCAAAAACCCGGCCTTAAGTTCCGCCACTTAACACGCAGTGCCTTTTAAAAAAATCAGCGGAAAGTGGGGAACGGAGCTCAAGTTCAAGCAAGCAGAGGGAACCTAGTCTCAGCACTAGGTTCCCTCTGCCTAGTCTGCTACATACCGGATACAACGTGAAGCTGAAAAAAAATATACACCTGAATTTGAACTGACAACTATCATGTAGCATGTATCGATAGAATGCGATACATTTTCACATTTATTAAGTTTCATAATTTAATAATTGACAGAATTTCTCTTAATTGTGGTGTGTTTTTCTAAAGGTGGTGACACAATATTCAACGCGACCGGAAATAATAGGCATTGTCAATGCAACAGCTGGCGGAGGTAAGGGCTTAAAGTAATATATAGTAAATATTTTTTTTTAATAACAAATTATTTTTAAAAAATAAGTTGAGATTTTTGCTATTTATAAATATACTAAACGATTATTTCAATTTTATTTAATTATTTTTAAACGGACTCCTACATATTTTTAGTATCAGATGAAGCTATAAGCTTCTATATATAAGCAATTTTGTAGTAATAAAAGTATATAGCAAAAACTTTTTATTATTAAAAAAAAGCGAAGCGAGCGTTTTCTCCTATGCGTCTTTTGTAATTTCTGAAGGTTTTAAGAAAATACTAACAAAAAAAAATTTAAAGAAAAAATTTAAGTATTTTTTTCCCTATGTGCAAATAATAAATATCTATCATTTGTATCTTTATAGATATAATAAAATAGTTATCATTTAAAAACCAAATTGACTACACTCAATAAAAACTGCTATTTTTAGCTATCAACGTCATTTTGTTTAATTGTCGTGAGTCTTCAAGATACACTATTAAACGAATTTGTAACGGGGATTTCCCTTTTTGTGAGAATCTTTTCCTATTATTTTAACTATTATTTTCTTATTTTCACACAGTTAATAATACAGTTAATAGTATTATTCCTATTTATACATATATACTTCGTTGTTATTGATAGCCTTTCTCGATTAATGGACTATGCAATGCAACACTAGAAATAAACAATTTGAATTAGTAGTTCCTGAGATTACTGTGCTTAATCAAACAAACACTCCACCTTTATAATATTACGTATTCAAGGAATATGTACCTAGATTTTAACAATATATAAAATCTTTCGTTTTTGAATAAGAATCAAAATTAATTTCTAGTTTTCCTCATAACCTTTGATATTCTTCAATGTTGATAACCTCGATAAGCATTTCAAGTTTAAATATTTTATAATAACTAATAGTAATAAGTGATTTGAGATAAATTGGCTTTTTTAGCAAAAGATAAGGCGCACCTCTAATCATTTATACAATTATTTATATAATTAAATTGTATTTAATTAAAATAAGAATAATAATGTGTGCACGAGTGCAACTGTAAAACCGACTGGTTGTGGGTTCGATAGAAATATTTACTTTAATTTATTTCTATTTTCTTCGCTCTGGTGTCGAGGCAAAGTGCGGCGTTGAGTTCTGCCACTCATCGTACTTGACAGTTGACGTAAGTCGACACAATCACTACCTTCAACTAAAGTAATTATCTTAGCAATTTTCTCCTCTTTTTCTTCACTCGGAAACAAAAAAAAACAAAAAAAAATTACAGTTAACTTCAGACCACGACTCATCGACCCTAGTATATACATATAATGTACCTACGTACCTCTATATATGTAAATTACATTTTTTATCTATTTTAGGTCCCGATATAATAACGACTGGGTATTCCCCCTTACAAGTCCTCAGTATACTCACGTTGACTGTTGGCCTGTTGCAAGTAAGTATAATATATTTTAATTAAAAAAAAAAATTACGCTGTATCACCCCGCACTAAGGTAGTCAGAGGGAACCTAGTGTTAAGACACTCCGTTCCCCACTTTCTGCCAAATTTTTCAAGGCATTGCGTGTTCGGTGGTGGAACTCAACACTGAGCTTTTGCTTTGGCGCCAGAGTGAAGAAATGTAAGAATATTTTTAACATTTTAAAGTGTTATTCCACACTTAGGAAAATATAGCGGGACTCGTGCCTCCTGGAAAACTGGTCGGTTTACTGGAGACGCGGGTTCGAGTTCCGCTACGTTCAAATTTTTATACGTTTTCTAAATAAATATATTCATAAATAATAATTAATTTACACGACTGGGGATCGAACTCAAAACCCTCTCGTTCATGTCACAGCCTTGTGCCCCTGCGCCACGACGGCCTAATGGCATATTTATAGTTTAATATAAAACATCATCATAATATTGATACAGTTGATAACTCGATATGTCTAGACCAGAGGTTCCCAACCTTTTCTTGATCAAGGACCACTTCTATATCGTTCTTGGTAGCAGGGACCACTATGCATGTAGGTATAATAAAAATTAACTGTGATAATCAAACAGAAACTTCACCTCACCATCCCCAGTTATAAAATTAAAATCGTTCGCGGACCATATTTAGGCTTCTGCGGACCACTAGTGGTCCGCGGACCACTGGTTGGGAACCACTGGTCTAGACTGACTGTCTGTCTGTCTTTGGGATAATATGAATTAATTAATTTGATATATGATATTGTATCGAGGCAAAGCATGGCGTTCAGTTTCGCCACTTAAAACAATGCTTCCTGAACTCGGCGGAAGTGTCTTAACACGAGGTTCCCAGGTTCCATCTGCTTACCCTGCTATTTGCGGGATACGGCGTGAAGCTACAAAAATATATATTAGTTAAATTATTGAATTATTAATACAGCATGATGCGCCAGATATGTAAAAATATGCAAATTATAATTATTTAAAAATAATTTCATTATTAAGATATTAAACAATACAGCTTAAATATTTAAGCATAATAAATACTTTTTTTTATAAAAAACGCATTAAAATTTAAACGTAGCAAAGTTTAAAACCGCACCAAACAATGGACAGTTTCAAAGAGGGTTCAAATAATTTTCGCTACGTAAATTTTTTATACGTTACGCACAAGAAAATATATTTTTCTTTCCTAAGTATGGAATAACACTTGAAAAATCGACAAAAGTTACCTACTGCATAGTGAAACGGTACTCCGTCAGATTCTAGATTAGAATACTTTTTTAGAAAACGCATATAAACTTGAACGTAGCGGGATTCGAACCCGCGCCTCTTGCAAATTGAACCGCTCTTACCGACCACTAAGCTTACGTTCACGAACAGCTTGGACGTCGTCCGTGTGGTGCAGGTTCACATTCTGATGCTATCAAATTTTTATACGTTTTCTAAATATATTTTTTTCTTATGTGTAGAATAATAACTTAAATAATTGTTAAAAAGTTATAAAATCGATACAAATGATATATTTAATAGTATCAAAGTAGGAATAGACTTATAAATTGAACTTCCTTAGTACCGACTCCGTGGCGCAACGGTAGCGCGTCTGACTCCAGATCAGAAGGTTGCGTGTTCAAATCACGTCGGGGTCATTACTCCCGGTCAATATTGCTTTTGCTTTTTTATTTTCTTTTTTTTTAATTATTATTTATATTGTTTTTATTTTATGTTTTCTTATTTTATTATACTAAAATATTATTTTATGTTAACAATGTAAGATTTCAATATAGTAGTAGTAATGTAAAAAAAATGATTATTTATTAGTAGTAATTTGGTTTAATCACAAAATAAAGTTTTGATTGTAATCGCGATGGTTGTGAGTTCGATTCCCACTCGCAAAAATGAATAATTTAATTTTTTCATTTATGTGTAACAAGATAAAGCTATTCGTTACGTCTACTACTCTTCTCGCAATCCGTCAAAAAAAATTATGGTACGTGGGGAACGGAGTGTTTTAACACTAACTCTCAGCCTATCCTGCTATATGCGGGATACAGCGTGAAGCTAAAACATATAATTGTTATTTTCGTTACTTAATACTTTTTTTTAAATATCTATTATTTTAAAATAATTTAAAACTTTATAAATATTTCTATTTTCAGGTAATAATGTGGATAATGCGTCTAGGCGCAGTGTCAACGTTACTCTCGGAGCCGCTGGTGTCGGGGTTCACTACAGCCGCCTCGTTCCACGTACTATCGTCGCAATTAAAAGATTTATTTGGTATTAAATTACCTAAATTGGGATCTAATTATAAAGTTGTGTTTGTGAGTATGGTTTCGTATGTTTTTTTTCGTATACATGGTGTTTGTTTTTTTATGATTGGGTGAAATAAAAAAAAAATAAAAAAACGAAAAGTGGAATGATATTGTTTTTCATACTTGCAAAAAGATAAAATATTTATGTATTATAATATTAAATGTGAAATATGTTTTTAGTAATAGAATGGAATTTTATGATGATTTTTCTTTTTGTTTATTTTTGTTTTTTTTTTGGAAAATGCTACTAGTTTTTTTATCTGTCGTTTACCAATCTATTTCTCAAAATTTCGAGGCATAAGTTATTTTTTATTTTATTATATTTATTTCAGACGGCTATAGAAATAGTGAAAAATATGCCAAACGCTAATTGGACGGCGTTCGCGATATCAGCCTTGGCGTGTACCATCATAGCCTTGAACAATGAAGTTCTTAAAGTAAGTTAATTATATTTATTATAATTATTTATAAAAACATTAATCTGCTTCACACTGTATCTCGCACAGAGCAGGGTAGGCAGAGGGAACCTAGTGTTAAGACACTCCGTTCCCCCCTTTGATTGGAGACCAGTAGTTGCACAGGGGCACAAAGTGTGACTGTAAAATCGACTGGTTGTGGGTTCGATCCCAAGATGAAATATTTATTTACATTTATATTTTCATTGCTTCGCTCTGGTGTAGTGGCAAAGCGCGGCGTTGAGTTCCGCCACTCAACACGCAATGCCTCCAGAACTCGGCGGAAAATGGGTAAGGAAGCATCTTAACACTAGGTACCCTGCTGTGTGCGAGATACAGCGTGAAGCTGTTGGATTAATTTTAATTTTATTATTTTATTTGGTTAGTCTTTCTTTACTTCACGGGTTTTTTTACATCGACAACAGATACATTATAAAAAACTACAAATAATAATAATTATATACATTTACTTCTTTTTTCCAGCCATGGGTGAGCAAGAGAAGTCGTGTACCAGTGCCTATAGAACTGTTAGCTATAGTTATCGGTACGCTAGTATCAAAATTCGTAGATCTGAAAGGACACTATGGAATCTCCTTAGTTGGGACAATACCTACAGGGTAAGTGATATTTTATTTAAGAAAAAATGATTACTGAAATGAGGCCATCGTGGTGCAATACAACACAACCGTGTGACTGTAATGCGACAGTTGTGGATTCGATTCCCACTCAAGGAAATAATAATTACTTATTAATATTTTCTTTTCTTCGCTCTGGTTGGCAAAAATTTTCATGTTTTTCCAATTTTTTTCTAGGTTTAAGACAAAACTGCTCATTCCCCAGACGTAAAGAGATACTGTGTATTATATTTTCTCTTATATATATATATATATATATATATATATATATATATATATATATATATATATATATATATATATATATATATATATATATATATATATATCTTGATTTTATTTAAAATAATAATGCTATACTAAATAAACTAAAATAATTCTTGTATATCCAGTTTACCAGAGCCCACGGTGCCTGCCATAGAGCTCCTTCCCACCATCGCGCTGGACGCGTTCACCATCACCATGGTGACGTACACCATATCCATGTCGATGGCCTTGATATTTGCTTCTAAAGACAAATATGAGATCGATGCTAATCAAGAACTTTTGGCTTTGGTTAGTTTTTTTTAATTAACAGAAGTTTTTTAATGTTGTCTATAATAATAAGGCCGGCAACGCACCTGTAGCTCCTCTGGTGTTGCACGGGGTCGTGGGCGGCGGTAATCACTTACCATCACGTGACCCGAACGCTCGTTTGCCTTGTCCTTTTCCATAAAAAAAAATAATAATAATACACGTCAAGACCTTCCTGAAGTTAGCTGTAGATAGATTTGATTTTAGGATTTTTCTCTTTTGATCTCTAATTTCTCGGCAGCCACGACTCATCGATCGTGCTTTACGTTTTAAGTAGTGGATTTGCTCTCGTGGTCTGAAAATATCTGACTATCGACAGTTGTGCGTTCAATTCCAGCTTGTATATTTAAAATATTTCAACTTCTACGGTTTGTTAGTTGTGATTTGATTAGAATTAAAGTCTTTTAAAATATAGTCTTATCTTGAAATAATTAAAATAATATTATTTAATATTATATTTCAGGGCACAAGTAACGTGTTTGGTTCTTTCTTCTTCTGTGCTCCACTCTGCGCCAGCTTGTCCAGATCTTATATACAATATCAGGTAAATAATTTTATTTTTATAATTAGTTAAAAAAAATGTAAACAGTTAAAATCGAAAATCGAGGAGAACATATAAATAACGAAACTTGCATCAAACGACAAGTAGACTTGACTTTCACTGTAGATTCAAACTTATCATAATTGCAAAAATATAAAGTAAACAAAAAAAAAACCATCCAAAAAAGAAAAAAAAACTACAAAAAATAAATGATTATTATCATCATATTAATGCGTAGTGGCACAAGGTGTAAATGTAGTTGTGAGGAGGTGACTGTAGATATGATATATGGGTTCGATTCCCGCTAGGAGAAATAAATATTTTGTACATTTTAAAGTGTTATTCCATACTTTGGAAAGAAATAAGTAAAATCATCATATTTTTATCAAAGTAAACAGAATAAATTTAAAAACAACACTGTATATTATATTTTTTGTCTTAATTTATGACTAAGTTTTTATCTATCTATCTTTTAATCCAGGCAGGCAGCAAAACAGGGATAACATCTATAGTATCGGCTAGTTTGATTCTATGCGTGTTGCTGTGGGTGGGGCCCTTCTTTGAGTTGTTGCCTCGCTGCGTGTTGGCCTCTATTATTGTGGTGTCTTTGAAGGGCATGTTCATGCAGGTTAAGGAGCTGGCTAAGTTAGTATGACTTTTTAATTATACTTAAGACTAGAAGGCGCGCGCGGCTTCGCCCGCTTATTAGGAGTGAATTCTAAAAAAACTTCGTGGTTTTTTGACACGTGTTTAATAGAATATTTTTAACAGTGAACTTAAATTTTTATAAAAATCGGTGGCAATTTAAAGATTTTTCCATATAAACTTTCAACCCCTATTTCATCCCTTTAGGGTTAAAATTTTTCAAATTCCCTTCTTAGTGGATGTCCAGAATATGAAAATAAACATCTGCCCAAATTTCACGTTTCACCATCAGCGGTTACGGCTCTGCGTGCGTCTTACCTCAGTCAGTTAGCACAAGTCCTTTTATATATATAGATAGATTATAGGAGTTTATTAGACCGTCGTAGCACAGTGGCACAACGTGTGACTGTAGACGCGACGGTTGCGGATTTAATACCCGCTCGAGGAAATGCAATATTTAATATTTTCATTTCATCTTTCTGGTAAAGAGGCAAAGAGCGTGGTGAGTTCCGCCATTCAACGCACAGTGCTTCAGCATTCCAGCAGATGGTGGGGAGCGGATTTCTTTTAATATAAGGCTCTCTCTGCTTACCCTGCTACCTGCGGGATACAGCGTGAAAATGAAACATTTTTTTTTTGTAATTTGAATATTTTTAAATTGATTCGTCAAGAATAAAATACACAAAGTATTTTTATTTATTCATTTGCAACAAATTTGTAGTAGTGACTTTCCTTCTAATTATTTTTTTTTCTATTTTTATAATATAATAGTTGAATAAAATTAAAAATGATATGTCATATTTAAAATTTAAGAAAAAATATATGTAAAGTGAATTATAAAATTGTTTAATTTATTACAGATTTTGGAAACTAAGCAAATTGGATGCCATTGTGTGGCTCGTGACTTTCTTGACGACGATGTTAGTAAACATTGATATTGGGTAAGTCTATATTATGTTTACTTAAAAGTATCTAGGTCCAGGACTTAAAAGATGGTTGTGAGTTCGATTTCCATTCAACTCGGAATGAAATGTTTAATATATTCATTTTCTTGTTCAGGTAACGAGGCAAAGCTAGACGTTGAGATTCGCCACTCAAAACGCAATGCTTTCACAAATCAGCGGAAAATAGGGATCGGAATTAATGGGAGCGAACAAACTTAATACTAAGTTCCCAGGTTCCCTCTGCTTACCCTTTTATCCTCACAGCGTGAAGGTGTTATTTAAATAATATTTAGGAAATTAAGAAAATATTAAATATCTCATTTGCTTGGATGGAAATCGAACCTACAACCTGTCGCGTTGACAGTCACGCGACGGTCCCATTACGCATTTATTTTATTACACAAAAATATATATTAATTGTTGTTTTCTTATTTTATTACAGTCTCGGCGCTGGTCTAATAGCAAGTGTAGGAACGTTGTTCGTGCGCTCACAGAAGCCCTATACTTGCCTTTTGGGAAGAGTTCTCGATACCGACTTGTATTTGGATATTAAGAGATATAGAGCTGTAGGTATTACTTTATTTTTTTAATAGTAAGTAAACTATTAGGGTCACATGTTAGAAATCGTATAAAAATGGATGAAGCGAAATTTGAACCTGGACGGTTCAAAGATTTTTTTTTTTTTGTATTTTGTTTGGAATAACTCTTAAAAGATGTTAAAAATATTTTTTTTGTTGGGTTTCACTCTTTTTTTAATAAAGTTAATAAGAATTTAGGGAAAAACTCTACACAGACTTACTTTTTAGTTTCTAATTTTTTATTATTATAGAATTTTACGTTATTTAATTATGTAAACATTTGTAAATATTTCATAATTTATGATTAGATTTCACATCACAGAAAATTTTCGTAAAAAAATTCACAATAGTCATCCATTTGCCTTATTTTTGAATGGATTGCTTCTAGCATACATAACATTAAAACTTTTATTTATTTTTGAAAATTTTGTTGATTTTCTTCAAATAAATTTTCTTTATATTATTTAATTTTGTGACATCAACACGCCGCGGCTCATCCATTCCATTTCCATGTCATTATAAAAGGATAATATAAAATATTGTAAAACATACATTATTATTATATTAAATATAATAAACATCCACCATCTTGCCAAATCAATGATACCAATTTGGTAGTTTAAAGAGTAGGGGTACTTTTTATCTGCAATCAAACGCATTTTAGTGTCTTTTTAATCAGTTAAAAACTTTAAATTTAATTTTCTTCAAAGGTTTGACAGGTGTTTCACAAGCATATCAAACTTTGACAAAATTGAATATGTCAAGTAAACTATAATTATATTATTTTAGAAAGTTCTTATATGTATATTTTTTAAATTATTCTATTTTAATTTTTTTAAAGGGTGATTGATAGACTGTCTCTGAAACCTCTTCTAAACACGAATAAACTTTTAACTGACATTAGATAAAAAGAATATTATTTACATTTATTATTTTTCCTTTCACAGGCTGAAGAAATCCCTGGCATAAAAATCTTCCATTACTGCGGTGGCCTCAACTTCGCTAGTAAAAACCTGTTCCGAGCGACTCTGTTCAGAAAGATAGGTTATCTCAAATCTGAGGAAGAGAGCCACACCAAGGAATCTTTTGAGTGGGACTCTAATTATAGTAATAAGGTAATGTCACATATAAATAAATAAAAGTAAACCTTAAAAATTATTTTTTTTATTTTAAATCAGCTTCACGCTGTATACCGCCCACAGCAGGGTAGACCTAATGTCTGACCTTGCGTCTAATTCTAGAGCCATTGTGTGTTGAGTGGCTCAACGCCGCGCTTTTCTCTCGACACCAGAGCGAAGAAATGGAAATATACATTTAAGTAAATATTTCATCTTCTCGAGTGAGGATCGAACCCGTCGGCCAGTCGGTTTTACAGTCACACTTCAAATATTCATACTTTATGCCACTGCGGCACGACTGGCCTCAAACATTCATGTGGACGCTCTCACCCTGTATATTCAGTACGACAAAATCCGCTTTTTATATATAATTCATATGAAAATTTTCATTTCGTACTATATTAATTAAAAGTTTACTTCGATAAGATGATCTCTGCCAATTATACCTACTATTCAATTGAAAACTGAAACAGTAAATAAGGTTTAATTTCTTTTCAAGACCATTATAGGACGAATTAGGCCTATTTTTTAAAAGAATCCAAGATATTTTAAACATTTTTTGTTGATGATTTGAACTAAACTACATGTCCATCGAAATATTATTTAAGTAACGTTAAACTAACATTATTTTATCCTTTTCTATATTTTAGGTGCAATGTGTAATTATAGACGCTACAGCCTTGTCTTATGTGGACGCACCCGGAATAAAGAGTTTGGTTGCGGCCCAAAGGGAATTAGTCGCTAATACTGTCACAGTGTTACTTGCTGGGGCCAATGGTAAGCCATTTTTATTTTCTTTTTTAGCTTCACTTTTGTATCCCGCATATGGCATGGTAGGGAACCTAATGTTAGGGAACCTAATATTAAGACATTGCATTGCCCACATGCTGCCATAAGTTATGAGACAACGTGGATTGAGCGGCGAAATTCAACGTCTCGGTTTATCTTGATAGCTATTCAAGGGAATGAAAATCATTTATTTCTCTAAATGGAAATCAAACCCATGACCATTCCGTTTATACTCATATATTGAGCCATTTTATTTATTATTATTAGTAAGTGCATTGTTATTATTTACTTATTTAAATACATACACATGCCATATATTAAAAGTAATCGTGGTGCTGACTGATGAATGGTTGATAATTCGTTTCCCACTTAAAGATATTTTTTATGTTTCCCTCCTGACAAATTAACAAATGAAGCAAAGACAACGCGCAGCGTTAAGTTTCGCCACTTATCACTTAATGTTCATGAAAAGGAGGAGTGTTGGGTTATACTGCTATATATACAGATGTTTAAAGCTAAAAAATAATAATAACTATTATATATAAAGTGCGTTCGAAACCTTAAATATCAAACGTAGTTAGGGTATTCTAGGATGCCATAACCTGCTAGGAGAATGTTGAAATATTGTTTCAATTCATACGTAATGATAATTATTAGGAATATCTGATTTCCGGAGTTACCTGAATGCACTATAAAATCAGCTTCACGCTGTATCCCGCTCATAGCAAGGCAGAGAGAACCTAGTGTTAACACTCCGTTCCCCACATTCTGCCGAATTCTGGAGGCATTGCGTGTTGAGTGGCAGAACTCAACGCCGCGCTATACATTAAAAAAAAAAAAATTCTTCGTTTCAGGTCCAGTTCTAGAAATGATAGAGCGTTTCAACACATTAGAATCTGAACGACTCCAACTGGACACTTTCCCGACAGTCCACGACGCGGTCGTGTTCTACAAAATGTTGGAAGCCAAGAAAGAAACTATTACGATACAAACGTAAAGGAAATAAAGGTTATTTTTCATATTATTTAAACGTCTTTTTGCCAGTATTTTATGTGAAATATCTTATTTGCTTAATATGGATTTTTTCTAGAGAGAGAGAGAGAGGGTAGAGAAAGATTTTGGGATATGCCACATTGTTTTTCACTTTTATTATTTCATATTCTTTTTTAAATTAAAGTGATAATTGATATTGTATAAGGTTTTTTATGAATTATTTAGTTGGTAATTAATTCAAAGAAAAATGTATAATTTGTATTGTATTTATGGTCCTCTTTCATCTTATATAATCTATAATATTATATGAAATATAACCTTAATGTATGACACAATTAGCAGCGTAGTATTTAATTGTTGTCGATTCACTCAATTCTTTAAAAAACCTTTCAGTATGCCTTAAATTGATTACAAAGGAACAAGACAAATAGTGATGTGTTTTCTCTATCCTTAATACAAGTAATAGTGACGTATCTTTTACAGATAAAAAAGACAATATTTACTTATTATAATAACTGTTGTATTGTATAAGTAAAGTACGAAACCAAAATATAAAAAAGTATTTTTTGTAAATAAATCAATACTTAACTAAGATATCAAAGATAATTAAATAAGTGAATAGATACTTAATTGTAAATATTAAATTAATTTTGACTTTGTTTTATAAAATGGTGCTACAGATTATAAAATTCTGCAATGTCTATATATGTTTTAAAATATTAAGAAAAATAATAAAAGCTAAGTAATTCAAATAAGTGTTTTGGTATCAAAATTGAAATATAAATATTTTTGTATGGTAATACAATTTGGCAATTTCTACTTAATAATGAATAAAATTTGACGATAAACTGAAGCTTTGTAAATTAGTGTTTAGGTTTACATTCAATTTCCGTATATATAAAGTATCAATGTTAGACGAATTTAAACTAACGCCTCTTGGTTCTAGATTTAGATTTTGAAACTACAAAAGTAGTACAAAAGCATATAAGAATTTCGACATAAATCGTATAGTTTGTTTGTATAAAGCACTTGGACGAAATCTAAGAGGCGCGGGTTCAAATTCGATTCGATTTTTATATGGAATTTCAATGTATATAATTTTAAGTGAACGAATAATTATTTAGAAGAAGAATGTTATAAAAATTAGTATGTAGTTTTGTGTCATTGTGATATTTTGTACCTAAAGAGTATTTGTACTTATTTAAAGTTTAATATATTTGTTATATTTAATATTTTTGTTTCATTTCGAATCGATTTAAAAATAATATTTTTTTTATCTTTAATTATCCCTTTAACCCTTTCACGACTACGGGGACACATTTGTCCCAGATGATAAAATTGAGGGTAGTCAGGAAAAAAGAAACAGATATGTGTTTTTTTTGTCAATTAGTTTCTCGAAATACCTTTTTATTATTTGATTATATTTAATTAGCTATCCAATCATCACACTTTAACTTATTAGCATTAAAAAGTGGCTGTTTGCTCCGCGCGGAATACCAATACTTTAGAAATGGATTTCAAGGAGTAAAAGTGACGTTTAAGGTTTTATTTCCTAAAATATTGATTTAGTGGTAAGAATTTATTAACTTTGTACACTTAAAATACATTTTTTTATGCTTTCTACTTGTATAAGTCGTCGTAAACCAAAAGGGACAACATTGTCCCTATGGTCTATGAAGGAGCTATTTTGCACATAAATTTTGTTGCAAAAAAAATTCATTATTACCCTCAATTATTTATTTTTTATATTTTCATACTATATTTTGTAAGGATGTGGAATTTTTGAACTCAAGGAAGATGAAATTCGAAATATTTTAATGAGATTTAATAATTACTATGACGACAATTAACTGCTTGATGAAGAAGATCAAAAACTATTGACACAGAATAATGACCAAGGCGCATGATGTAAAGATTGATGATACATCATTGCAACATCTAGAAATAAAAAGCAAATAACCTGAACTTTCAACTTACCATAGTACCACCATGCAACAGTCAACCTGATTACATGCAGTCAGAGAACATACATTCCAAATGTTCTTCCTTATGTGGAGTATCAATTCAGAAAGATACTATTGATATATTTGTTTCTACAAAAAATACTTTAGTTCAAATCATAGAGTCAGTTCAGATAATAGAGTCAGTTCAGATAATAGAACTAAATAAAGATATATAATACAACAAAATATCGCCTGTAGAAACATACGTTGTAAAACAACGTAAAACTGTAGTCAGCAGAGAAAAATTATGTGTAATTTCCAAGTATAGTAATATCACGTTATAGTAATAGTTTATCACATTAAAAATATGCGTGAAATTGATCTTACGAAGCAACATAATTAGGAACTAGATCGGAAATCTAAAATGAAGCATTATCTACGATTATTCTTTGATTTGTTTGATATGGCTGCCAATAACTCGTATACATATATTGTATACAAAGGTTTACAATGAAAACATGGAAGGAAGTCTTTTTACCAGCCTACAGCAAGGCAAAAGGCAAAGAGCTTTAGGCAAGTCGTAGCTTGGAGGCTTTCCTACCAGACACCTCTGTGTCTATTCAAGAACATGTCTATATTCTTATTTGAAAAGTAAGTGTCGTACGAAAATCTACAAAGCCACAGTTACCATTACAAGCAATAGATGAAGCCAGTGTCCGCAAGAGATGCGTATTGTGCCAAGAATAAAGAGGAAAACCGTACAAATGATAGTTGTGCTGATCTGTAAAGTTCATCTCTGCTATACAAATGAAAGAAATTATTTCGCTGACTTTCATAACCAGTATAATTTTACTATTTGAGTATTTAGGTGAAGTAGTATATTATTTCGTTGAAAAATAAGAATATGTGTAATAATCAAAGCGATTTGTTTTATTAAACCCCCTACTTAATTTATAAATCATATAATTATAAAGATGATTTTTATGACAATAAGTTACCTCTTACGACCACAGGGACAGCCGTGTCCCATAAAAAAACACAAAAACTAAATTTAATATTTTTCTTTAAAAATATGTTTTTTAGATCCACAATAAGTTATTTTAAACAGTTAAAATGAACGCAATACCTCTCAAAACCTTATGGTCCTGAAAGGGTTAAGGAAAAAAGATTACAAATACACTCAAATTCTTAATTTTAACAGCTAGAAACAGACCAAAAAAATATAATTAAAAAAACCGAAACTATAAATAATCTGATCGGCGATATAGTTGGATGGCATTACTATTGCATTTACATTTTTTACAGAAACTATTATAGCGTCTCTTTCAATGATAAAATATTGTAAATTAAAACAAAAATAACAAATTTCAACAACAGTTTATTTAAATCTTTAAAATTTAAAAAGACAAATATTAAAATTTCTTAGGTTCCAATTACGAAGAACAACTTACTTTCAAAGTGTAAGCCCATTGTGGGGGTGGTGAAGAAAAACCACGCGCTTCTGCCTCAGACTGTTGTTCGTATGGATTCTTTATTATTTGCAAGAGAAAGCGCAGCTAGAAGATAACAAATTATTAAGCAAAAATGATACAAAAATGCTTAAATCTTCTGACTGCGTTGTATTAAATAAAATAAATAAATCAGCTTCACGCTGTATCCCGCATACAGCAGGGTAGGCAGAGGAAACCTAGTGTTAAGACTCTCCGTTCCCCACTTTCTGCCGAATTCTGGAGGCATTGCGTGTTGAGCGGGAGAACTCGATGCCACGCTCTGCCTCGACCAGAGCGAAGAAATGGAAATATAAATTTAAGTAAACATTTCATCTCCTCGAGTGGGGATCGAACCCACAACCAATTGGTTTTACAGTCACGCTTTGTGCCATTGCGCCACGACTGGCCTCACATCTGTTATTAATTTCATTTCACTTCACGCTGTATCCCGCACACATATCTATTAAAAGTTTTATATATTTTTCAAACTTTATACGATTTTTATATTTGTAACACATATCATTAGCAATGTGGGGTAGAGTTTGTCTAAAAAGTGACGAACAAGAACGCTATATGATTAATATATTTAATATTTATTGACGTGATAGAATTATGCTATTCATTTGTTATTTTTGGAAAGATTTTAAATTAAAGCACATTTATTTATTTTTTTAAATTTAACTAGATTTTGTTTCAATGCCTGGTTTTTTTATAATTGATAGAACATATCATGTGACCTACATTAAGGATGCTATGCCAATTTGTATTTCCTGTTCGTCACATTATTTTTTTCAGACAAATACCTCTAAACGTTAAGCATTAAAAAAATAGCATAAAATAAAATGAAAAAAAAAATACAAAAAAAACAAACTATGAAGATTCTAATAACGAATTAAATTAGACTCTTCTAGCCGCGATTGTATGAAATTATTATAAATTTCAACGTTTTCCTGGCCACATTAGTATCTCTTAAGTTCGAGTTTTTGGCTTTTTGACTATGACCTTAAGTCAGAACTAGTCAAAATTAGAAACGCTAAAACTTTGACTATAGCGATTATAGACAGACATACTAACGGTTTGACGTTAAAACTTATATTTAACGACAAATTTACTACAAAAAAATCTATTTTCCCAAAACAAAAAACCCTATATACCTTTTCAAAGTCGTCGTTCTCAGCGTCAACCAGGGCCTCGTGCAACATGTAATTGCGTGGTACGTATACGGGGTTCACAGCCAGCATTCGCCTTCTGCGCTCGTCTTCGAACAGACCGGGGGCGCTACTTGTGTCTACTGTTGTTATAAATAATTTTACATGAGTGATGTAATTTTCTTTTTTGGTTCAGTTTCACTGTGTATCCCGCTCACAGAAGGGTAGGAAGAGGGAACTTAGAGTTAAGACACTCCGTTCCCCATTTTCCATCGAATTCTGGAGGCATTGCGTGTTGAGTGGCGGAACTTAACGCCGCGCTTTGCCTTGACACAAGAGCGAAGAAAAGAAGGCAGAGGGAAACTAGTGTTAAGACACTCCATTCCCTACTTTCCGCCGAGTTCTGGGGGCATTGATTATTATATTATTAAATAAATAAATTTAAATAAATATTTTGTTTCTTTGAGTGGAGAGCGAACCCACAACTAGTTGCGCTTACAGTCACATTTTGTGCCTCTGCACCACAATAAATGAATGCCATAATTTTTTTTTATTTGTGGCCAATTGCCTGACTTGGCGGAAACTCGTTTACAAGAAAGGTTTTCGCTATAAATGATAAAATGATTTAAAAAAATCCCATATTAGAGTTATATACCTATTTGACTAAATATTTATACAGATGTAAAGTCTACGTGGAAAATGTTAATATTCACGATATGTCTCTATCACTTATGCAATGTCTTTTAATTTGAGAGAAGTCTTATTTTATATAGTGTATATTATAAAAAAATATTAACTATAAAAAAATATATTTTTTAAGTTCAAGTAAGAAGTTAATCGTTATTTTTTTGAAGTGAACTAAAAGGCTGGTAAATAAAGGCTGATAATGTGTTTTTTCTTATCACCTTTTTCAGAACCTCTTTGTATATAGGTATAGCAGAACAGTTATTCATGTATACTGTAATAGGTATAAATATCTTGAAATAATAAAATATTCTATAGTTATTTAGTTAATTCTAATCGCTTGGACGGTACTAAAATCGTGTACGTACAATCTTCATTAAATTAAGAAGTTATATTTACTTTTATCATAAGTATTTAAAAAATAACTAACCAGCCTCTTTATCCAGCCTTTCTCTATACTGATCGAGCCAACATCCCCAAGAGAAATGTGAAGACAAACGTTTCAGTGACCATTTCTCTATTAGTTTGACTTCACTGACCATTTCACAAGGTTCCAACTAGAAAACAGAAAAGAAAAAAAAACATAGAAGTAATTCTTTGATCACCTACAGATCTTTATGATCGTGCCAGGTCGCCTTATTACATTTGATCCACAACGGTATGTTTTACTTAAAATGTTAGCATGGAATTATATAGTAAATCTATTCTTGTTTTTACTAAGCTAAAGAGAAGAGCTTTAAATAAGCTGAAGAATTTGTTGAGTGTGTATTTGGCCAAAGTAATCTCGGGAACTCTCATCATTATTTTAGTTCAAATTGAAAAAAAAATACTCAGACAGAGCCTTAGATAAAAGTAAAAATATATAACTAAATAAGTAAAAATATTTTACTTCGGCTAGTTGTCGGAATGTAGCCGTAAAGTCAGCTCCAGTGTGTTGCATCATGTCAAGCAACTTCTCAACTAACTCTTCGTCACCCCATCTCTCTTTCTTGAGACCAATTTTTAATAGAAACGTCTCTCTGTTTAAAAATTACATTCAAATATGTTTCATAAAAAAATCAGTAATTGACACTATCTAGTTATAAGTTTTTACCAAACTGAAAATTTCCTTTTTTTGAAGTCAGTTAAAATACCAAAACCTTCTTCTAAATGTAAAAAATGCTATACTGATAGAACCTTGTGTTCAGAAAATCCGTTCCTCACACAGCCTTATTTTCGAGACATTGAGCGCTAAGTACCAAATAATTATTCCTCTGAGTGGATATCAAACCCAAAACTGTCACGTCTACAGTCGCACGCTTGCGCCATGAAGGCGTCAAACAATTATAATCAGCTTCACGCCGTAACCCGCTCTCAGCAGGGTGGGCAGAGGGAACCTAATCTGCTAAGGCACTCCGTTTCCCACTTTCCGCCGAGTTCTGGAGGCATTGCGTGTTGAGTGGCGAAAATCAACGCCTCGCTTTGCCTAGACACCACAGCTAAGAAATGAAAATATAAATGTAAATAAATATTTCATATCCTCGAGTGGGGATCGAACCCACAATCAGTAGATTTTACAGTCACACTTTGTGCTCCTGCGCCACGACTGGCCTCACATCGGTCAAACAATTATGCGTACGAATATATCGATTCACATAGCAAAACCGGGATGAACCACTAATAAATATTTTAGCGAAAGACAGTAAAAATATATTATTACATTACATACAATATTTTATTTTTGCAATACGTATCCAAAGTCTTTATCACGTGCGACATGTGGAGTTGCTGTGACGGCGTCAAGAGACCTTCCATGGCATTTGCCAGTTGTGCTATATTCCATACTACTACCTGGAAAATTTACTTTTACTGGAGACTCAAAATGTATGCCGTTTTGAATGATGTGGTTGAATTTGCCTATGACTAACCAAATGATAATACTTTTATAAAATTTATATTTTTTTGGCGGAACTCAACGCCGCTCTTTGTCTTATTACCAGAGCGAGGAAATTAAAATACTAAATATTTAATTTCCTCAAGTGGGAATTCTATTTAATTTAAAAAATGTTTAGTTATAACTTATAACACATATGTAGGTAGGCGGTACTCCTAGGTACGCGCGTACGGCAAAAGCAGTTTTTTCCGCATTAATTCCGATTCCGCGAGAATTCCAGGATAAAGAGTTGTTCCACCAAAATTTTGGTCCACAATCCCCTCTAACTTTTAGGGTTAGTCCATGACAATCATTTCAGCTGGTCCGGAGATTAGTCCGGACGAACAGAAAGATAAACGGACTACTGTAAGTAGCTAAAGGTGTAAAAAAATCAGAGACACTATATTTTATTCATATATATAGACCAAACCAAAAAAAATAAAAATACAATTTTTCAGTATTAAAGTAATGCTACAAATTACTCGACGGGAATGTCGGCGGGCCTCTACAAGAACAGCGGGAGGAGAAGGAAGAGGGTACTCTGACTCTGTTTCTGAGAAATTGCAAGCACTACGTGGCTGCTTGAGAGGATGTCGTCAGCGGCACCTCTGCTTGCGGCCGTCGATCGGGCTGGGAAGTTCCCTATTCTAAGCAAACCAGTCATGACGTGAAGACCCGAACAGTCTCTAACCGCTGGATCCGACCGCGCCACGTGCTCTCGGTGCTTTTCTGATCATATAATTTTGCACAATAATATTATATTTATATCTCGAGATCTCGATCTTCAGAGTTAAAAAACATAATAAAATAAACTCACATCAGGTTGCTTCCCCAGTGAATACCGCCCTTCTCCATCAGAACAGTTGGCTACAAAACCACCGTCATACAGATCGACGAAACCGAACGGACCGTAGTCCAGAGTTAGACCTATGAGACTCATGTTGTCAGTATTCAATAGTCCGTGTGTGAAACCTAAGCCTGGAAAATGTAAAATAATGAGAGAATAGAGTTTTATCTCTATTTATTTGTTATTTTGGAAATAATAATAATTGCTCGTATTCTGTTCTTAGTTTTCCAGTTTTTCTTAGCTTCACGCTGTATCCCGCACATAACAAGATAGGACCTTTGAACGACTCTTTCGACTTAAAACACATTCGTTCCTAGCTATTAATAGAGTAGTTGCCAGTTTTATTAGATAAATACATTACGTGTTTGTTGGCGGAACTTAACACCGCGTATCAGATTAATAACATAAAATAAAATTAAATATAATTTCGATTCCACATTCAAGTTAGTTTTTCAAATTTGGTATTATAACGGGGTTGAAATAATTTGGGTCATAGATGAACCTTACTTTGTTAATGCAACGCAATGAACGCTGAGGAGAATTAGCTTTAAATTACTGTAACTTTCTTTTTCTCTTATACATCACAAAGTACAAATAAAAATAAAAAAAAAATAGAAAAAAAAAATTGTAAAAACTTAGATTTTTTTTAGTTCCACGCTTTAGTGGTAGCGGGGTAGCCAGAGAGAACGGAGCACCAAACAGTCTCTGCCTACCTCTTTCGCCTGTTCCAATGTTATCAACAAACACATATGTACATGCCTTCAGGAAGGTCCTCATTAAGTCTACGTAACCTTCCTCTAGTATCATCAATATTATATTCTCGAAAGTCAAGCGACATATCCCTCTTGAGGCGTCTCTTACCACTCACTCAAAATGTAACTCATCTATAAAATTACCTTGCCATTTAGCAACAAGATCAATCGTTCTGTGAGCAATCTCAGAAAATAGTCTTATATATCTGTTTTCATCTGAAAGTTGGATATCCGGAAAGTGTTCCTACAAAGCAATTGGACGAACAATTACGAAATTACATTTTTTTTTAATACTACAATAAAAAAAACGTATATTTTTCTGTGATCTTTATCTATAAGACTCATATTATCATTATATATTATTAGGCCATGTGTAAAATTCAAATTTTGAAACGATCGCATTAAGTACTTAAGTTAAAACTTAGTCCTAGCCTATACGAAGTAATATAACTATATAACCAGAAGTATGCTTCAATAGTTTCATATTAGATAGTGTTAGTTAAAAACTACTAAGGTTGAGTTTCGTCATAATAAAAAATTCCACTCACTTTTATTACAAAATCAGTCAATTGCCTCAATAGACCCAACTCTCCGCTCTTCGCCAGTATTTCCAAAGAGCCAAAACGTATCCAACTCGGTGAACACCTAAGTAACACTCCAGCGCGTTCACGTCGCGGACACCCAGAATATAAACGATCTCGTATAATAGTTTCATCGCTAGCTGTTTGACATTCAATACTTTTATTTTATTAAACAGTACATTTTTTAGTATTGTAAGCATGTATTCCTTAAATTAAGATGATAGTAAGTTATGTGTTTTTTTATTAAGTAATCTTCATCAACTTCAACACCAAGAGCGTCCCATACTTACCATTTCAACAGAAAAGGTGAAGAACGCTCAAAACTACGTGTTACAAATATGAGTAAGAAGAATTTTATAAATTTTCAGGTAAACTACGTTATATCTTAAAAATGTATGGTTCTAATTACATTTATTTGCTATAAATCGAAACATGATAAATTTAGGATGTTCTTAAGATAAAAGGACCAATTTTTTAGCAAAATCGATTGGTTTGATCCCCACTCGAGCAGATAAAATATTTACTTACATTTCTTCGCTCTGGTGTCGAGGCAAAGCGCGGCGTTGAATTCCGCCACTCAACACACAATGCCTCCAGAATTCGGCAGAAATTGTGGAACGGAGTGTCTTAACACTAGGTTCCCTCTGCCTACCCTGCTGTGTGCGGGATACATGCAGCGCGACGTGAAGCTGATTTTAGATTTTTTTAAATATTATTTAAAATCTAACCCACAACAGCCAAAGATCTAGTTGTTGGAACACCTAAATAAAACATCGCCTCACTGGCAACCATCTCGCGAACACAAGACCTTAGAGCAGCTCGTCCGTCGTACGACCGAGAGTAAGGCGTCGGCCCTGAACCCTTCAGCTGGATTTGATATCTCTCGTTTAATCTATGTGAAATGGTTAGGTATTTATTTTTAGCTTTATGCTTTATCTCGAACTTAGTAGGATTGAAAGAGAGAACTTTAGTGTTTTTTTATCAAATTTTGTTACCCAATATACAAAAAACTACATTTTTTTATGGAAAAGACAAGGCAAACGAGCGGCATTACCTAAAACTAAAGCCTAAAAACCTAAAGCGACTACTTAACGCCGGTTTTAAATGCCGGGGGTGGTAATGATCCGGTCGAGTCTGCCCGTGCGTGTTGCCATTGCTGGCGACGTGACTCTACCACACGTACTGTAGCCGCCTGTTAACACACCACCAGTACCAGGATGATTCTATTCTAGACCGGGATCACATGGCACAAAATTTCAGTCAGCTTCGTTTTATATGGAGACATACAACGATATAACATCAGCAATATAAAAAGACCAATAGTCGGTCGAAAAGCACGATTTTTTTTCGAACATATTGTATTAAGATATTTTTTTTCTCCTTTGCCGAAAGTAAGGAGTTAATAATAAAAATAGCAATTGAAATTGATAACTATGATTTTTATTGTTACATACCTGTTTACATATTCACCAATAATGTGAGTTCTACCGTCGCCCAATTGGCCTACCCATAGCCCATACTGGTGTCCTCCATATCTACAATATTTATATAAGTCCATTTTAGAAAATTAATATAAAGAATTTGGTGAGACCATATTTAGTAAATCGAATATATATTTAAGTAATACTCTTGGACAGATTTTAACACCACATTTTGAAAATTACTTATAAACGTTAAAGTACCTTACTATAAGAAAATAAAACCCTATACTGGTTTAGGTTATTTAAAATATTTTCTCGATCTCTTGAAAATAATGCTGCTTTTTGACTTTTTCAATTTCTCTCTTTTTTTTCGTACGAAAATGTAAAATTCTTAAAGACTATTATTGTTTAATGTGACCTATCGGCATTACGAGTTAAGTATATTAACCAATATAATATGATTTATGATAATTATATACCGATGAGCAACAGGAAGAGCTCCATATGGAAACTTCCTTCCAGCCACGAATTCAATAAAGTCTTGACTATTTACTATATTTGGATCCATGTCTAATATATTTAAAAGTGCATCATCGGAAACACATACCAAGCGTAAATTTTGTTCTAGTGGACGAGGTATTACCTAAAGTTATTAGGAGAAGTTAAAAATATGATAAAAAAAAACAATTTCATTTAAATTTAATTATTTGTATATGTCAGTCTACCTCAGAATATACAAAATTTTTGACACTATTTTTAATTTGATCACGATTTTTGTTATCAATAGGCAACAATACGTATTTAGGATAAAGACTAAATTGCCATTCAGTTAAATTGGTTTTTATTAAAGCTGATTCTCCTTCCATTTTCATTTTAAAAGTTACAAATAAATTTTATAAAAAGATATAACACAGTTATTGATGACAGTTAAAATTTACAATCTGTTATATATTATTTAAATAAAAGATGTTTATGTCAATATTTATAAATAAACGATACCGTATATTTTGGTATTGTTCATTAAAGTAGAATATTTTCATAATATTTTTTCTAAATATCTTATAGAATAATTAATATTATTAGATTATTATTTTTTATTTATAATTAGATATATTTTATAATATCTATGGTCTCTATAGACTTACAACAATCCGTCTTAGCCACAATAATATTAAAGAAAAAAAAAAAAATAACCTCCTTTTTACAAAAGTCGTAATAATAACTTCTATCATTTGAAGTAACTGTGAACTTTAAACAATTTACAGTTATAGTGACGAACATGGTGTATACTGAAGAGTATTTAAAAGAGAAACTAACGAAGGAACTGGAAGCCGTTCATGTCGTAAGTACGATCTGTCAAATAATGTTCAAATATCTACACGTAGCCGTAGGTACGCGTTACCGAATGTAATTTAGCTAAATATGAATGAACTTAGTTATTAAATAGTGTGAGGTGCACAAAATTCTTTACTATGGGGAAAAGGGCCGACCCTGACAAGTTTGTAGTTACAAAAATCGCGTTAATTCCCGGTTTTTTCTTTAGTCTATTCGTAAGATGGTGCGTTGCGGCGTATCCGTACTCCGGCTACAAAAAACCGCCAATGTATGGCGATTACGAGGCTCAAAGGCACTGGCAAGAGATAACAGTGCATACACAAACATCTAAATGGTACTGGAACACGACACATAATGATCTTGAATACTGGGGGCTGGATTATCCACCGCTTACTGCGTACCACAGTTTTTTGATCGGTCTCGTCGCTGACTGGATAGACCCCGAATCTATTCGCTTATTTGCCTCTAGAGGATATGAAACTGAGCAGCACAAAATGTTTATGAGATGGACAGTGTTTTTAAGTGACTTATATTTTTATATTACAGCTGTTTTATGTATTTGTATAGACGCGGAACGGGTCCTGAATAAACAGAATAATTTAAACGTATTCAAACGCACAGACATATCAACTATCCTATTCCTTTTATATCCTGGTCTGATTCTGATAGACCATGGTCATTTCCAGTACAACTGTGTGTCATTAGGGCTGTTTTTGTGGGCTTCCTTTTTTATTGTTGCCATACAAAATGATACTTTGGCGACAATATTCTTTGTTTTAGCTCTTAACTATAAGCAAATGGAACTGTATCATGCTTTACCATTTTTTATATTTTTGTTAAGAAAATGTTTTATGTGTGTACCAAATAAAGGAAGATATTCACATATAATTCATAGATTTAATAAGCTTGCGATAGCAGTAATAGCTACATTTATTATAATCTGGTATCCATTGCTTACTTCGTGGAAAGATGTGATGCAGGTGCTACACAGACTGTTCCCGGTAAAAAGAGGTGTATTTGAAGACAAAGTGTCAAATGTTTGGTGTTTTGCTAATGTATTTGTCAAACTAAAATATGTTTATAATAATGAAGAGATGATAAGCATGTGTTTTTTAACAACTATAATGACAGCTATGCCGTCTTGTATTGATTTATTTCTAAGAATTAACAAGAAGAAATTTATTTTGTCTTTGATTAATGTTTCTTTAGCATTTTTCTTGTTTTCATTTCAAGTGCATGAAAAGTCAATTCTTTTAGCAGCCATTCCAGTTGCAATGCAATTACCTGAAGATCCGTTTATGTGTTTTTGGTTTTTACTTGTCTCAACCTTCAGCATGTTACCACTTTTGTTAAAAGATGGTTTATTGATACCATTTTTAAGTACAAGTTTGATTTATGTAGCCTTTTACAGTTTGGCTCTAAGACTATCCCAAGCTAATGCAGGAGTACTGTCATTCTTAAATGCTAATACTGTGTATAAGGCAGTTAATCCAACTGCAGTACACAACTCCGTAGTACTAAAATTATTAACTACCAGTTTCTTTTTCTCGCTCCAAGGCATGTTTTGGTTGGGTCTAGGCACTCTATTAGTAGAACCTCCGCCTAGATATCCAGATATATTTCCTTTACTTATATCCATGTTTTCTTGTGTGCATTTTGTTTTCTTTTTATGTTATTTTACACATCAACAGCTAGTTTTGCCTATGGTTTTGCCAATAAAGTTGAAACCTAAAAAGAATAATTAATCTAGTCGATACCATAATTAAATATGATATGGAATTCCAAATAAAATTTTATGATGTTTATGTTGTAATTATTTTATAATCTATTCCTTATAATCGTTGTATCTTCACAAATGTAAAACAATATGTGTAAGTATGATATTTAAGTAATAGATAAATAAATATCTGTAATAGTTAATTAATATACTAAATATTCAGTAATAATTCAGTTAGATGGTTAAAAATTTTATTATATTGAGAAAATATAATTATTTTTTTGCACTATATCCTGCACATAGATAGAGACATGGTAGATAGATTTCCTTTCCGCAAATTCTGGACTGCACTTGGTATATATAGTGAAGAAATAAAAAATTAAACAATTTCATTAAGTGGGAATATAACCCACAACCTATTGTGCTTACAGTCGCATGTTTATGCCCCTGCGCCTCGAGACATAATATTTAGTTTTAATTTTTTCTACTTATTCTGACATTGTTGTGGTGTAGTGGAGCAGCATCTATGGTTATGATAATGTAAAGATGATGATTTTTTATTTTCATTTCCTGGCTCTGGTAAAAAATAATGTTGTTGACTTTTGACACTGAACATGCATGAGAGAATATTGATAATAGGTTCTCTAGAATGAGAGTATATTGATAATAGGTTCCCTCTATCTACCTCGCTATGATATTGTTATATACTTAAGAACATCTATTATAACATTTTCACAACTTTATATAAATACATTTCAATATGAAAAGTGAACACAATCAACTCTTGGACTATTAAAATAATCATTATTTTTTTATATTCACATATGTTAAATGCTAATAGAAGGTCTTACACGTTTACTCAAGATATCTCTGCGGTATTGTTCAAAAACAAATAAAATATTTAAAAGATGATTGAATTTATAGTTTTTTTTATATTAAGTTAATTGTTAAATTATAATTTTATCATTCCATGAGAATAATATATATTTTTTTTATTTTAACAATAAAAGGTGGTTATATTTCATAAGCAAATAAAATAACTATACTATAGCGCAGAATGTGACTACACGCGATGTTTTCTGATCCAATCGTCAATTGGTCAAATGATTGTATAAAATATTTAAATTATTGTCTGTATACGTGAATTCCATTCCCACTCAGGAGAATGAAATATAATGTTTTCATTTCTTCTCTCTAGTAACAATGCAAAGCGCGACGCTGAGTCCCGTTAGTTAACACGCAGTTCCTTGAGCAGCGAAAATTAAAGAACAGAGTATCTTAAGACCAGGTCTCCTCTGCCTACCCCGTTTGCGAGGTAAAGCGTGAAGCTGAAGAAAAATGTGTTTTTTTTTTAAATCATATATTTAGAAGTGGGTTCCGAAATTCAACAGTCAATATAATGTCTAAATGATATATTCCCTATATAATTATCATTTAGTCACTTAGTTCTACATACATACCTAGCGAAAGGAAAACAATACATGAAAATAAGTTATTTTCTATTATACTTTATGACATTTATATTACCATCATAAAAGGTATACAAAAACGATGGCTGAACAATCTTTACCTTCAGTGCTCATACTTCCATAGCAGTCGAAAGCTGCGCACGCGTCGAAAGAATAAATAAAAATAAATATTGTATTACTGAAAATCAATATTAAAATTGTAGGTTCAATGCTTAATGTGATGTGTGAATATAACTTTTTGGTAAATTATAAAGGTGAAATATCATTTGCTTTATACAGTTTTATAGTTATAAATAGAAAAAAAACAGTGGTTAATACAAGGTGAATAATTGTCTTACCGTTATTATAATATTAAATTTAAAAATGAAAATGTGATTTTTAATTTTTATATCAGGTAAATCTGTCTTATCGATATTAATTTTTTTGCTTTCAAGTATTTAAATTTTTAAATATTATCGTGAGTAAATCAATGTTTTCTTTATTCTGCTTCTTTATACATATATTGCACGTATTCTACTATTGGTGGATTCCAAACAAGTAGATCTCTTTCATTTTAATGTACATATCATTCGAGGCCATAGTGGCGCAGGGGGGGGGGGGGGCAGTTTCGCGAATGAAGCGATGGTTGTGGATTCGATTCCTATGGTAGAGTACCCCCAGTCTGTCAAGGATAACGCGGCCATTTCTGCCCTGGTACACGTAACGTTCGTATAATGGTGAACAGAGAACGCAGTCAGATTCGGAGATCATTCTATATACTTGGTTTTTTTTCTTTAATTAAACAGTATATGACCATACTACGCTTAACATAGCTTGAGTTAAATATTATACAACCTTAGTTGAAGGTTTTTTTACTATTAAGTATTAATTACTAGAAATAATTAATGTAACTGTTTAACTGTACTGTTAAAAAAATGACGTCATGGTAGTTTTGTTGTAATTGTATTTTTGTAAAATAATCTACGTCTACGTCCTCAAATATTTTTTTTTACTTGCAATAACAATATTCTTACCTAATGTTAGATTTAGCACTGTTCATTTTGTTACATTTAAATTAAATAATATTGACTCCAGTGAGGGTCGAACCCGTGACCAGTTTATTTTTTGCCTCTACACTTACCAGTTCTCAGATTATTATTATAAGGTACATATACAATCGATAAACATTAATAAATATCTTTATTACACTCATAACCATTTTATATGTAATGTTAATACATTCAAATCCAACTGTTTTCTAAATTTGTATATAAAATATATATTACTAGCGGACCCGGACGCGGCTTCGCCCGCTTGAACTATACGAATGCTTATTAGATATATTTATGAAATTTGTTTTTGAAAATATCTAACTAATTTAAATGAAAAAATATATATAAGTAAACGTAAACATACCTATTAAAATATTAATAAAAAAAAAACTAAACAAAACCAGCCCTTAATATCATCAAAGTAAAATAAATATTTAAAAGAATTAAAATTAAATGTGTTGTGTTATGTTTTTGCAAGTGTATGTGGTTATTTACATAATACTTAAATACATAAAAAATATTATATTTTTTGTCTCTGTCTGTCTTTCTATTTCCCCGAGCTAATGTTCAGAGCAACTGAACTGATTTTTATTGGACTTTCAGTAAGTACTTTCCACAATAAATATGATAAATTTAGCGAGCAATATCAAATAAAATCCCAAAAACCTCAAACTACAATTTATTAAGTATATAACAACGGTATAGATAACCACCAACCGAGATGAAATAACCAACAATTCTTTCCTTAAATAATAAATGCCATCAAAAACATCCTGTAAAAAAACCCAAGTCTCGCAGCTCAGTCTTTCTACCGTAAAATGTTGTGAGATCCATGTAATACCAAGTCGGTTAATCTATTTAGTCTCTACTTAAGGGACCTTCTGTCTCAAGTTATTACATAAGTTATTATCATGCCAATATTAAAAATATTTTACGTTTTAATCAAATAGATCGACTTGGACATCGCATGAAAACACAACCTATCGAAAGACATATTAGACATCATATTTGGAAGGACTCTGATGAGGAATTCGGTTGCTGGCCCGTCGTGCTGTGTAGTGTGTGTGATACATACTAACAATCAAATCATGCGATGTCCAAGTCGATCTATTTGTTTAAAACGTAAAATATTTTTAATATTGGCATGATAATAACCTATGTAATAACTTAAGACAGAAGGTCCCTTAAGTAGAGACTAAATAGGTTAACCGACTTGGTATTACATGGATCTCACAACTTTTTACGGTAGAAAGACTGAGCTGCGAGACTTGGGTTTTTTTACAGAATGTTTTTGATGGCATTTCACTTCTTTTTGTAGAGTCCTACTTTTTGGTACCTATCTACACTTATTTTCTATTATACAGTAATAATGATTCATTAACTGCAAATGTAACCTTGTAATCCTATACATTTATATGGGATTACAAAGTTATTCATGTAGTTGGTGTATTAGGAAAACTGGACCGAAATTACAAAATATTTAGGTTTTCCCATGATTAAGACACTAAACTCTATTTGTATTCTAAATTTGAAGCATCTATGTCTGCTAGAAGTGCCTTGGACTTTTGATGATCGGTGAGTCAGTCAGTGAGTGACAAAATTTAGAAATTTTAACAAGTTGTCATTCTTAAACTACTGGTTCAAATTGACTGAAATTTTAAATATACCGTGTTTATATAATGCCTGATTAGTTACTGAAAATTCAGGTTTCTTGTTTTATCCACAGCGAAATTATAGAGGGTCGAAAATGGCCTGAATTGCTTCGAGAAAAGAATGGTACGGCCGTGCCGCTTTTTTTTGCTCGACTTGGCGGGGGCACTGCCGTGCCCCCAGATAATTAAATAATATTATGCCGATGCCGCGCGGAGCCGCAACTTTCACCACACCAAGAATTTTATGAAAATCTAACTAATCTACTACTCGAATAAGCGAAGAACCAAAGAAAAGTATAAATTAATTATAAACAGCAAATAATTCTATAAAAATTAACAGTAGTTCGAAAATGTATGAAAATTTACAAAACCGTCAAAGTCATTTGCCCGTTCGCGTCGGTCATTTCGAATCAGTGATATCTCCTTAATTATTTATTAGAATGTTATACAGTAAACTATAATTTCAATCTTGATGAAATGCTTAAAGTGACTATTATATTCATTTTCATAAGGATCAATATCAAATTATAGAAAATACGTACAACAAAAACCCGATAAATATAAAGAAAATAATTAAAATAGTTACTTTTTTTAACCTTCAGAGGTAAACATATACCATCGCGGACTTTTTTAAATATTATTTAAAGAAGAATATTTTCGTTAAACATTATTTTTATGTATCTCATAAGGTTGAGTCGGCGCACGCAATGTATGCGTTAAGCTCATTTTGGGTGACGTTTTCCTAAAACAACAAACTTTGCAAACCGTTGCTTAGCAACGGTCGGTTGTTATTAAGATGGCAGAATAAATTGCCTGTCAAACTAAAAAGTATTTTAATATATTAGTATACATCGACAATATTACAAATATGAGAAAAAAAAGTATCCTATGTTCATCCGAAGACCCTCAAGTATCTCTATATGAGTATTTTATCACAATTGAATTAGCGGTTTGGCCCTGACTGCGTAAAAGACAGACAGACAGACAGACAGACAGAGTTACTTTCGAATTTATAATATAGGTATGGATGTAGGTACCTAAACTCTGTCGTGACGCAAAGGCACATGCGTGCTGTATATGCGACTGTTTTGGATTCGATACCCACTCGGCGGAACTAAAATATGAAATTCACTCGCATCTGGTAAAGAGGCAAAGCGCGGCGTTGAGTTCCGCTCCTCATTATATCATCGGAAAATGGGGAACGGAAGTGGCCTAACAGGAACTTAAGGTGTCTCAACTCTAGGTTCCCTATGCCTACCCTGCCATTGTACCCTACATTGTGAAGCTAGATAAATAAACCTAAATATTTTTTAGGAGGTGGTAGATGAGAGCGACGGATGTGGTGGGAAGTTTTCTGCACTAATCGTCTCTGATAAGTTTCAAGGCAAGCCATTGCTCGCTAGACACAGGTGAGAGTTATTAATTAACATAAAATATTATAGTATATTTGTACCAATAAAATACCTCTCGAATAATATTTTTTAGTATGCACACTACAAAATGCTTGTTTTTTACTTATAAATAGAACACGTGACTACCGTCTACTGAGTAGACCTTAGAGTAGTTTACTGTTATACTTATAGTAGACTTTAAAATCTATGTGACTTCAATGTTCTGACGTTGAAACCACACACATAATAAATACATCTTTTAAAAAACAACACAGTTATAAGTCTTTTATCTATCTATCCATAAAAATCTAACAAAACCTTTATTTTAACAGGCTGGTAAATTCTGTACTTCAAGAAGAATTGAAGACCATCCATGCGTTCACACAGAAGACCTTGACTGTTGATCAATGGAACAAAAAATAATTTTCTAATTATATTCAATGGTCTAGTCTATCCGTCTTTTATTGCTCTATCCTATAATATTGTGTTGTCAGAATGTCGCTTTTTGATGTTAGAGTGTCTGCACCCGGAAAAGTGATTTTACATGGGGAACATTCGGTTATGTACGGGAAGTTTGCCATTGCTGCCAGCCTTGGCCTTAGGACGTCTATTGTTATTAAGGTAATTTCTATTGGAAATAAATATTCTATTAATTTTTTTTTAAAAATATTATGAAAATTATTATTCGTCTAGTAGTTTAGTTGGGAAAATTACGAGGAAAATGTAAAGAATTAGAAAGTTGTGTATCCAGGCAGGCAGAGGGAACCTAGTGTTAAGTCAAAGTCAAATAAGACACTGCGTTCCCCACTTTCCGCCGAATTCTGGAGGCATTGTGTGTTGAGTGGCGGAATACAACGCCGCGCTTTGTGCGCAACAGTCACACTGCAACGACTGGTCTCTATGTTATTATGAATAAGCAGAATATTTACTGAAATTTAACCCACAACATATAAATACCATGTGCAGATACATATACAATAGACCACGATTAGGCTTATATTATTAATCTTATGACGATGAGATATCTTATAATGTGCTGTTGCTGTGCTGTTCTAAGATTATCTAAGCTCTTACTTGCCTTATTTTATTCCTATATTGAGTTTATTCAAAAATTACAGGAAATCGATTCGGATGATTTATTCATCCACTTAAAACTACCACTTGTTGGCTTAGAAGAAAAATTACCTCTAATTATCATAAAAGACAACTTACTAAAATTATCCAGTAGTAGATGGGACCAACCTAAAGCACTGCAGCATGAAAAACATCTAGAAAAGGTCGATACATGCCTTCAAAAGACTATACCCAATTTTGATGAAATTCACAGCGCAAAAAAGAATTCTCTGCGTGGATTTCTTTATATTCTCTCTGGAATTTTCCATACAGATTTGTTGGATAAGAGTATAGAAGTGGTTATCAATTCGGAATTAACAGTAGGTGCTGGAACCGGAAGTTCCGCTTCGTTCGCTGTGTGTCTTTCTGCTGCTTTTATACAATTCTTCAAGGTAAAGAAGGGAATAGAGAAGAAAGAATTTAGTTTGGAAGATAAAACATTGATTTCTGAATGGGCTTACAATTGTGAGAAGATCATGCATGGTGCACCTTCAGGTCAGTTAACTTTATTATTATTATTTTTTTTTAGCTTCACGCTGTATCCCGCACACAGCAGGGTAGGCAGAGGGAACCAGGCCGGTCGTGGCGCAGCGGCACGACGTGTGACTGCAAAACTTTATTATAATATAATAATAATCTAAAATTTTATTTAAAATGAAATTTGTCAATGTTACATTCAATGCCACGGTCGTGGCGCAGCGGCACGAGGTGTGAAGGCAAAACCAACTGGTTGTGGGTTCGATCCCCACTCGAGGAGATGAAATATTTAGCTAAATTTATATTTCTATTTTTTCGCTCTGGTATCGAGGTTAAGCGCGGCGTTGAGTTCTGCCACTCAACACGCAATGCCTCCAGAATTCGGCAGAAAGTGGGGAACGGAGTGTCTTGACACTGGGTTCCCTCTGCCTACCCTGCTGTGTGCGGGATACAGCGTGAAGCTAATTTATTTATTTATTATGTACGACTAACAGCTTTTCTTATACTGTATCATAAAATATAAAACCGACACAAACTTCACCATTGACACAAACTGTTTTGCTTACGTCCGTTCATTAACTGAAACGTGTTTTCTTGAAGCATGACTACGAACCCTCAATTAAATCACCTTTCAAACAAAAAAAAAACAAATCAGAATTGGTTCATCCGTTTGGGATCTATGATCCCAAAGACAGACACACAGATACACTTATATACACAGACACGTCAAACAAATAACACTCCTCATTTCGGGGTCGTTGAAACGGGGTAAAATGCCACCACGCCTGAATGTCTATATTTATTGTTAATTTTGTTTCAACAAAACATTGCATATAGAAACAAACTATCTTTTCTGTAAGTACTTAACAGTTGTTCTTATCAACGTAGTGTCTGTATTTTCTTTTAGTAAATGTCTTTTTAATTGTTTTTTTTCCAGGTATAGACAATTCAACATGCACATTCGGGTCGTTAGTGGGTTTCACCAAAGGGGAAAATCCTATAATACCTGATTATAACCTTAATTTACGTATATTGCTGGTAGATACTAAAGTTAGTAGACAAACTAAGATTTTGGCTGAGAAAGTAAAGGCTCTAAAAGATTGGAATACCAACGCAGTGAATAGTGTTATGGACGCTTTGGGTTATATAGCGAATAACGCAGCTGAGGTGGGTCTATTTAAAAGTTTTTTTTTACGCTGTGTTCCACACATAGCAAGCAGTGGAAATCGAACCCACAACCTGTCGCGCTTACTACTCTTGTGCCCTTACGCCACGCTGCGGCATACGTGAGTACCCTGAGATGAAAATGTTGATCACTTTAGACCAAGTTATTGCTGTGTAAAAAAAACTAAAAATATTAGACTAGCGTTTTTTGCGGTTTCGCCCGTTGGGTTAGATAAAAAAAAGTAAAGATTGTAATATCTGTTTCGCAATCGCAATATTTGTTTTTGCTATTATATTTGTATTGGTCGTAGCGTCATACATAGTCTATACTATAGGCGTCGCTCGCAGAAAGTGTTGATTTGAATTGAAGAATTATTTTTGTATGGGAAATCCATTTCGTGAGTAAGGTGTAGGTATAGGCCTTATTTTTTAATTCGAACTAAAATTTTCTAAAACGCGTTTAAATAAATAATTATAAGAAAAGTATTGATTTTAACTGACAGGTTAAAGTTACTTACTATATAGAGAAATAAAATCATATAATTGTTTTAAAAACAATTATATAACACACTTTATTTATTATATTTCTTGTGCTTATTGTGTTTGACTTTTTTTTTTAAATATTATCAAACATTTATTCGTAATTCTTTCAGATTATGAAGAAGCTCTCCGAAACTGATGAAGAAGACACTGACATACTTTATCAACGTTTATCAGTAAGTTTTTTTAAATAGTTAAGGTAATATAAATAATTAAACCAAAAGCGTAATATAATTAGACCAAAAGCGGGAACCTGAACTCACAATCATCGCAGAAGTTATACTAAGTAGAAATTTTTATAGGCACTTATAATTACCGTTACCTGACGTTAATGTTCTTCATTTATTTTGTAAAACATTGAGCAAATTTTCTGATTAGATCATACAATTCGCAACTAAATAATTCTAAATTAAATCAGCTTCACGCTGTATCCCGCACACAGCAGGGTAGGCAGAGGGAACCTAGTGTTAAAACACTCCGTTCCCCACTTTCCGTCAAATTCTGGAGGCATTGCGTGCTGAGTGGCCTCACGACTGGCCTCATTCTAAATTAATTATTTGATTTTATGTATTGATTAACTCTGGCTGTATTTTCTTTTACAGGAACTATGGAACATGAATCATTGTTTATTAGCGTCATTGGGAGTGTCTCACCCCTCCTTAGAAAATATAAGGGCGTCTGCTTTGAAATACAACTTAGCATGTAAACTGACGGGGGCGGGGGGTGGCGGGTGAGTCAAACATTTACTTTCTAATATAGTAACTTAACTTATCTTCTGTCTTATAAAAATCTATATTCGCTACGTAGTAATAAGGGGTGGGTTCGATTCCTATTTGGAAAATGAATTATTTAATATTTTCATTTCCTTGTGATGCGTGGAGAACGAAGCGTCGTATCACTAACTTTCCTGACTGCGCTATATGCAGGATACAGTGTGATGCTATAAATATTTTTTTTTGATTATTAACTAATTATTTTTTGTTTATTTCTAGATACGCAATAATATTAATTCCACCGAAAACTGATGACAACATTATAAAGGATTTATCAAAAGAACTATTGGAGAAAGGTTTTTCTGTACGGAGCACTGAGTTGGGCGGGCTTGGGGTGACTTTGGATTAAAAAATGTAGAAAAGAATCCAAATTATTGTAATTGTATGTAGACTGTTAAATGGTTTTATTTGGTTTTGGGCTATATCTTCGAAAGTGAGTTACACCAAAAGTATTAAAGAAATACATTATAATATAGATTACCTTTCTCAATAAATGTGACTAAGAGCAACGGCTATAGGGTCTATTTCGGCTCGGGGGAATGTAACATTTAATATTTTCAATTTTTATTTTTTCTATGTGGTAATAAGGCAAAGGAAAGAAGGCAACACCTACTCCTCTATCTACCCTACTATGCGGTATGCATTGTGAAAAAAATTAAATGAACTATCCGACAAAAAAATTTTTTTCATTCGAACCAATAGTTCCTGAGATAAGCGCATTCAACCAAATAAACACCTAACCTCCTCACACATATTAAATAAACGTTATGAATAAATTATTTACGCACAAAAATATATAATGACAATAGTATATTTAATTATAATAATAGATTATTATTATTATTAAGATATAAACATTGTATCTCAGATATGTTCACAAATTAAGTTTATTGTAAGTGTCGGTATTTCTATATAATTTTATATTTTGATTTTTAGAGTAGCTCAGAATAGGGCTTAGCTTAGAGTAAGAATTTGAATACTATATTTAATTTATATAAAATTTGATAATAAATAAAATTTTATATCAACATTTTTGTTTTTTAATGATAATTAGACCTATTAAGAAATGCCTGCTGGACACGATTGTGATATTTAAAATATTTTGAATATCAATATTGGTCAGGTTAGTAATCGGATTGAGGCCAGTCGTGGCGCAGGGCACAAAATATGACTAAAACCGATCCCCACTCGACGAGATGAAATATTTATTTAAATTTATATTTCCACATCTTCGCTCTGGTGTTAGCAAAGCGCGGCGTTGAGTTCTGCCCCTCACACTGCCCACACACAATGCCTTCAGAATTTGGCAGAAAGGGAGTGTCTTAACGCCAGGTTCCCCCTGCCTACCCTTTTTGCAGAAAAAAAACTAGACTACATGCTAAAAATAGTATAAGATACTGATAATTAAAAATGGTTACTACAAAAACAAAATTAAATAGGTTGTTATAAATAATTTATTAGTTTAATAAAATAAATCTATTACAAAACAAAATACAGATAAAAGAAAAATTAATACTGTACACAGATAATAATCACAATCATATTATTTGGCTAGAAAATAATATTAAAATCATTAACTAACATTATGGTCCATACAAGAGTACTACCAGCATAAATAGCTAAAAATAAATTCTAGAATTCGAGATCTAAGACTAAGTTCTATTTTTAATGCTGGAGTGCTGCCAACTTACAAAAAAAATATTTGGACAGATTAATAATATTACGTTGTTTTCAAATAAAATATAAATAACGAAAAATTATAACAAGCAAACTTTAAGAAAATGAAATATTATTATACGAGTTTTAGAAAGAAATTGTTGTTGTAATTTATAACTATGACAAATAAATACTAAGCAAAAAAAATCTTTAATAATATTCTTTATTTTAATAGATTTTCGGAACGTTCGGAAAGTAATACATTTTATTATTTGCGCTATCTAGCTTAAAAATTCCATTAAATTTCATAAAGCAAATTGTTTAATAGTCTGTTTGTAGGCGTTAAGTTAGAAATATGATAATACCAGTGGCAGTGGGTTAGTTACGAAAAAAAATATAATCAAAAAATTCAGTATTTACACAAAAATGTATGCATATTCTGTACCTTCGGAACCAAAATGATGTTATTTCTCTAACGTTTGACTATATTTAATACTGACTATAAATTATATGATTCCATCGAGAGTTTCCCACATATTAAAAAATATTAGCAGTTAAACCTTTTTATTCTCAATACATAAGGAAGAAGTGAATTTATGAAAAAAAAACAAAGTCTTAACCGTAACAAACCTGTGACATTTCCTTATAATTAAAAGGCATTTCTATTTCTAACAACTACTTATAACTAGAAAACTGAACCTAATTCTAATCTAAATATGAAATATTTCCGCCATTCTCACTATGAGTGTTAAAAAGTTTTCTAATATAATTTATATAAGAGTATTGTATTATTGTACAATATTAATATGTAATAATACTTATATGGAATTAAATGTATGGAAAATCCATTTATTTATATCAATCTCACTTATACGTTGCAAGGATGTCTAAAATTTCCCGAATATTTTTTTAATATTATTAAATTAAATTTTACTAGTAATAATTTATTCTGGATTTACAAAAAATATATATAAATTTAATAAAAAAAGATTTTCAGCAAAACTTATTCTTGTTTAAGCCGCAAAATTTATTGTGCAGTTTTTTAAAAGAATAGTCGTCAATATAATAATTTAATATTTTCTAAAGTGCGATGTCTAAAACAGTGATATTTTACTTTATACTACAACAAGCTAAAAACTTTTGAAAGTTAGCACCAATATTAATGAAGAAACTCCAAAATATTTTAATTTGAGTGATGAGTTTTTAAGTGATCTTTGATGTGATACGATTGATTATGGTTTACTATACATAAACGTCCGTTTCTTCTTCAGTCCTAATATTTTCCAAGCAAAACTTAAATGTTAAAAAGCTGCCATTTAAATTATTGATAAATATTTACTTTATGCATATCTTTATCTTAAATTTATCTTTTACTCATAAATAACACAGTTACTTCCTTTTTTTTTTGTTTTTCTAATTAATAAAGCGTAATTGTTAATTTGAATCACTTGCCGCCACTATTTAACTATAGATAATACAAGCTCTCAACTTTTTTAAAAATAATATTCTAACAAAACATCCGTTATACAAAAAACTGAACATAATTCGCTGAGTTTAGTTAAATTAAAAATATTATTGAACGACTATTATTTAATTATAACCAAAGACTACTTTGGTATACAACCTACAAAAAATATCCGAAATTAAAAATAAATTAGACCAATAAATAGTTGTTATTATAATAGAAATATTTCTTTATCTGTAATCTATCACAGATGTTGTTAATACCATTCCCATCACATTGTTTGACCGTTTTAAATAAAAATAATATTTGAAATAGCATATTTCTTAATACAATAAAGCCATATGTTAATACTACACAGTCATAATCATATAAAGCTTATAAAATTTCTTAATGAAAGTGTTATATGGAATTAATAAGTTAAAGTTGAACAAAATTATTTACGCTAATATTTCTTATATATATATATATATATATATATATATATATATATATATATATATATATATATATATATATATATATATATATATCAATTATCTATACATTATACTTTTATTTTATTCTGCTTTAAATTAAATATGTTTTAGTCGAAAGACATACCAGTCATCATACATAAAAAAGTCGATACGAATATTTTATCTATAAACTGATTAAATTAAATGAGAAAATCACATATTCGTTAGCTGTCAATCAAAAATATTTGTAAAGTATTATTCCATCATAAGATCATTAAATATAATAACAATAATCCTAATTAACATAGTAAAATGGGGCCAATAGAAATATTTTTAACTTGTTTGTTTTTTATTATACCTAATTTCGTGTAAATACGGGGTATTCCATTATATAGTAATTTAAATAATTATTTTTTCTAAGCAAATAATTTGTTACTAAAATTTCTGGTGCGGCCACGGACCACTCGGCCCCTTTTCCTACCATGTTGTTTCTATTCACTACGCGATTTCTATTCACCCCATTTAACCGACATTAATTTGCAGCATTATTCAAAATACGTCCGTATTTTAACTGTCAAACTGTGAAGGACCAGTCAAATTCACTTTGACAATCATAAATTTGTTATAACGTCCCACACAAATAAAAGTCTGTTATGGAGGACTAGAAGTATTAAGTTCTACAATTGGTAGCCAGGTCGGATCTGATGATTGTTTTCTGAGTCCGGCTGTTGAATGAGAGGTGGGGAGAGTGGGTCCTCGCTGGATGTGACTGTTGTAGAGGGGGGTGCATCTGGAATTAAATAACAATAATAGTAAAAAAATACTAGGTTCACGCTATTGTCCTGAAAAGTAGCGTTAAACAATTGAATACTTTTGGTTAAGCAACTCCTGCCATGTTTAATTTATTTAAACTAAACTTAAAATTTAAGAATGAATCACAATAAAACATAACACAAAAAGATAGCGGACATCGTCTGATCATAACTTCGACGGTTGTTGATAGATCTCCACACGAAGAACGAATTATTTTCATTTCTCCGCTCTGTGAAAACACTGAGTTGAGTTAACACTCAAGACAGTCCCTGGAAGTCAAGCGAAAGGCTGAGAGTTTAGTGTCTTGATACTATAAGATACTACCTACCAGCCTACCATGTTAAATGCGGTATAGTGTGAAATTGAAAAAAGATAAATAGTTTTACATAACAACAGACAATGACGTACTTGTTTCAAATTTTACAGTAAGAAAAAATTATATTAAAATAATTAAGTCTTTACAGTTTAGTAGTTACATTATAAAATACCTTCGCTATCGTCTTCCTCAGCCAACCACTTTTGAATATCTGTCTGGTACATTCTCCTTTGCAACACTTCTTTTGTACGAGGCCTTGTGCCTATAAATGTGACTTGGACCTATAAAAAAAATACATTTTGTTTACCAAAACTTACCAGAACCTTTGTAAGCATTATCTATTTAAATGTATTGTTCTTTAAAACCACATAAAACTAAATATACAATGCAATTCGGACTTTAATGAAAAGTAAGCAGTGACAAATATGTGACATGAAAACGTGACGGTTGTAGGTTCAATAACTATTTGGGGAATTTCCTAGCTATGGTAAACAAGGCTTCGGAAATTGTGAAGAAGGTAGGTAACGAAATATCTTAACAGTAGGTTCTCTCTGCCTACCCTATTATATTTGAGATATGAGGGTGAAAAAGAAACTTACTCCAGGAAGCATGAAGATTCGTAATTCTTCAGCTAAATCTCCGCTGGCTCCCAATCTTTGAGCCTCCTCCCAACTCGTATGCACTTCTTCATGTAGAAGCTTCTCCTCTATAATCAACGGTACAGATTAAAAGAAAAAAAACATGATGAATATGACAATTACATAAAGATATAACTATAATAAACGTTTTCGGTTTTAATTTAAAGAGAGTAAGATTTTTATCATTAATTTGGTTTTAAAATCGACAAGCAGGATACTCTTTATTTAATTATGACATTACAAGCACTTTTGAATCTTCTGCTTCCGACTGGCCTCAATGTAACTTACATTAAGGGCAGTCGGATGAAGAAGAAATAAAATACTTAATATTTTTATTTCTTCGTTCTGGTAATTAGGCAAAACGTGGCGTTGAGTTCCGCCACTCAACATGCAAACTAAATGGTAACCGAGTGTATCATATACCCCTGTATATGGAAGAGGCAGCGCTCCATTTACGGAAACAGCATATAGGGTAAATTATTTCAAACCTATACCTAAAGAAATTTATCAAGATGCCTCAAGAGTTTGGACGTAGGATTTTTTTTTCATTTCACGATTTTTATCCATACCTGTATTTCGTGTGACGCAATTACGTATAGATCCCAATAACATAAACACTTACTACTACAAAAATACTACTAAAGGTTAAACAACTTTGAACTTTATCGCCAATACATACGACTCGATTTCGAAATGAGGCGTGCGCGGCGAGGAGGAGTTCCTTTGATAGGTTTATGTGTGCGTGCGTCATCCTTACAAATGGTTTTGTTTAAAAATGACAATTTTATTATTTATTTTGTTTGAAAAAAAAACTTTTTCATTTTTGGGAATTTATTTTTTTCTGAATTATATTAGGCTTTTATAGAGTAGTTAAAACTGTGGTTTCATTTAATGTGGTGCTGACACTTCCATCCTGTATATATATACCTCGTTATATACCGGATAAAGCGTGAAGCTAAAAATTAAAGTTCAGTACATAAAGTAATTTCAGTCCTGCGCAAAATATACATACTGAATAAAAAAAAAAACACCTTCACGGTGTATCCCGCACACAGCAGGGTAGGCAGAATGCAGGTAAGCACTTCTTTGCATATTGAAAAATAAATAAAATAAATTTATGTGGGTACTTACCGTCTCTCTTAGTAGTACTGCGTTTATACTGTATCCTAAATCGGAAAGCTTCAAGTACGCTTGCCACAACTATTGTCAACACAACCATTGTAAATAGATAGAACACCTGTAAAAAGAAAGATACAAAAAATATATATTTTTTAGAAAATACTTTTTCAATTTAACAAATATAAAATAAAAGCGTTATCAACAAAGGTAAAAAGATATAATGAAGCGCGTTTAGTTAACGTATCTAACTGTACAGAAGTATTGTATGGTTCAATTCCTACTCGGGGGATTATTATGTTCATAATATAGACATTTTCCCATAATAATAAAAGAATGCGGCAATTTGCAACATCACTTTCTCTCTTCTTCACGAAATGTAGTAGTCACAGAATAAAACATTAATTTAAAAAACACATTTTAAAGTCAAGCTTTCTTGATATTTTTATATACAATTTAATTTTTATTTAACAAAGCCCTTTCATTTGATACCCATATAACCCACCCAAGGTTGCGTTAAAATTTGTATTCCGCCATTTTGTTACGTCGGCCATTTTGTTTTAACGATAATATTGATTATTTACGTAATTTTACACACACTAACACAGCAAGACAAATCAATGCCTGTAAAAATATTTTTTAACAATAAAAAAAATATTTTCTCACCATAAAATATATCCTACTGAACTGACCAACAACGGTCGCGTACGCGTTCATCAATATAAACCAATTATTGACTACAGTAAGTTCGAACAACGACACTCCACTCGTTAGAATATTCTCGAAGTTGTTCAGATAGTAATAGCCGAGGGGCGTAGAACTGTTTTCTGAATATTTATAGAAATCCTCCACTGTTGTATTACTATGAAAAAAGGTAATTTAAATTATAATGTTAATACTTTCAAATATTTTATCAATATATGTGTGCCGTGTGATGTATATGATAGGCTGATAGACTCTTTTCTTAATAAGAGAACATTTATGTGCTTTTTTTTCAGTTTCACGCTGTATCCCGCATATAGCAGAGTAGGCAGAGGCAACCCAGTTTTATGACACTTCGTCCCCCTCTTTCTGCCGAATTTTCGAGGCATTGTGTGTTGAGTACGAATGCTGCGCATTACCTTGTCACCACAGCGGCGATATGAAATATTAACAAATAATAATTTACTTCCTCAAGTGAGATTGAACCCACAATCGTCGCGTTACAGTTACAAAGCAAGGCCTTGTGCTCCACTCGTCAACCGCTTTCTAGTTTATACATTACTATACTAACTAAATGATATCCGAGTGTATCATATATGTACCTCGCTATGTGCGGGATACAGCGTGAACCTAAAAAAATAGAGTTTAGTACATAAAGTAACGTCAGTCTTGCGGAAAATATTCATATTGAAACAAAAAATAAATAAACAGCTTCACGCTGTATCCCGCACACAGCAGGGTAGGCAGAATCGAGGTAAGCACTTCTTTGCATATTGAAAAGGACTAGGACACTACCACGTACCCCAAATACTTACACACAACAATTCCTAAGGTCGTAGCCGGCGAACAACTCCATACCGATTATGGCGAAGAAGTAATACATGACGAGCATCACGCAGCCAGCTGACGACATTAGTGGAGAGAGGAGGACTAGAGTACCGAATACATCCCGGTAACGCTTTTTAAGTTTGTATAGACGCATTAACCTGGAAACGAGATGATTTTAATTAAGTATAGATTTTATATTATTGAGGCCAGTTGTGGCGCAGGGGCACAAGTGTGTGACTGTAAACGCGGGTGGTTGTGGGTTCGATTCTCACTCGAGAAAATGAAATATTTATTTAAATTTATATTTGCACTTCTTCGTTCATCAGAACGAAGAAATGCTCGATATCAATCGAGGCAAAGAGCGGCGTTAAGTTCCGCATTCGACGAAAAGTGGAAAATGGAGTGTCTTAGGTTACACTAGGTTCCCTCTGCCTACTATGCTACGTGCGGGATGGGATATGAAGCTGATTTATTTTATTTAGTAAAGATAGTATATGTTTTTCTTATTACATTGGTATCTAATATGGAGATAGACATCAAAGTCAAGGTAAGTAATGTCAAAAAATGAAAGTATTTCAAACAAGACCTGTTTATTCTGTAATATGACTAACATTTCAGAGTAACTTTTTATAAATTCTATAAAAAATTGTTGAACGAAAACTGCTTAGTTATTTTTGACAAAGAATTCGAACCTACTGCCTTGTCTCCTGTCTCATTAATATTTAGATTAAAAAAAAAAAATACTAAAAAGTGTAATGTAATGTAAAAAAAATAAAAAGTTAATTATAAAAGTCGTGGCGCAGCGGCGCAAACTGTGTGACTTTAAAACCGACTGGTTGTGGGTTTGATCTCTACTCGAGGAGATGAAATATTTACTTAAATTTATATTTCCATTTCTTCGCTCTGGTGGCGAGGTTAAGCGCGGCGTTGAGTTCTGCCACTCAACACGCAATGCCTCCAGAATTCGGCAGAAAGTGGGGAACGGAGTGTCTTAACACTAAGTTCCCTCTGCCTACCCTGCTGTGTGCGGGATACAGCGTGAAGCTAATTTTTTTTTAATTAATACAGGTAATACTTTAAATTAGCAATATTTCTACTCCACTCATAGGTCCCAGCGTTCGAGCTAATTCAATACAGCTAATATTTCTCAATAACTAAATAAATAAAAGAGCGAAAATTGAACCCCAAACAACTTACCTTAGCGGCCTGAACATAACAACTATGAATAGTTTAGGAGCTATGGTCAGAAGAACCGCTCCAAGCAAGGCTAATAAAGTTACACTCAGGTCGAAGACATTCCATCCACTTTCTAAATAAACTGACAGACCCGACGCCATTATTCTTAAGGCTGCTTCTAGAAGGAACACTGGAATTGAAGAGTAAGGACATAAAATATTATAAAAAAATAAAAATAAACTTATTATCCATATATATTGCTATATTCCTGGAAAGGATATAATCCGAACACACAAAACAAAACCCAAAATTTCTATGTGAGTGGTGGCGCAGGAGCAAAGGCGTGCAACTGTAAACGCGCTAGGTTGTTGGTTTGATTCCCACTTGAGAAAATGAAATATTTAATATTTTCATTTCCTCGCTCACTGTTCTATTAAGAAACCCAAAATGGTGGGTTTCTTAAATGAACAGAGTGTTGTATATTTATTGTTTTTTTTCAGCTGTAGACATGTTTTTATATTAAATGTTGAGTAGCGGAACTCAACGTCTTTGCACATTTTTAACAGAGTGTAATTGATTCCCCCAAATGGAGATCAAACTCTCAATCATTGCGTTTAGTTAAACGTTGTCCCACTTTACCAAGGTGGAAGGTCCACCACCAGGCCACATATTTAAATGAACTATTTCTAATTAACTAACTTAAATAAAATAAACTTACAAATGAGGAACAGCCACGTGTCCCAAGAGGCGCAAAGTAACCGCGCGCTGTCCTGCAAGTCACCAGCTGCCTCACACACGCGCAATATCATAGACACTCCATTACCAACTATTAAAGCATCTAAAAATTATAAATTATATTGTTAATATAATAAATTTAGGCTCGAGGTTACTTTTATGTATTATTTAGGAATTATTTTAACAAATTTTTAACATTCTGCACTCCTTCTCTATATAAATTATTTATCTGTGCTATTTTTTATACTCTTTCTTCTCCTTTGTACGCACAGTTTTCGTAAAAAGCGGTACAAAATTTTGCTCACGCTCACGTATTATAAATTTATTTGTGTTAATCGCATACCAACCCAACCCTTAAAAACAACCCTTAAAAACTACTTCTTGCTAGATTTTGTAATTAAATATCACAATTTGTTTAACCAAACCAAATAAAAAAAAAACACGTCTTATTATGTCTTCATATTCTGAAATCACTACTTCAAATTCTTATTTCAAATGAATTTAAAGAATAAAAATAATGTAATAACAACGAAAGAATCGAAAGCAAAAAGTTTGGACTACATCCATACTATATAAAAAAAAAACTTATAATAGAATTTACCACTCACATATAAGATATTCAAAATACGGCCATCTCACAGCGCTAGCGGCGGCCCTACCAATGGGTTCTAACACCGATTCTGCATACCACGGCGCCCTAGAAGTCTGTGGGGCCCAGCGTAGGGCGAACACATCGTATACATTTGCAAACTCAGCCCTAGATAGGCCACCAGAACCAGATTGGTTAAGTTGCTTGAACATTAAGTATACGTCCAGACCACCTGTAAGGAAATAGAAGTTTATTTGAAGTAAGAGAAATTTAAACTATTTCTCAGCTTAGGTTAGGTTAGTGCTTAGGCAGAGAAACCCAGTCAAAATATTATATTCCGCCCATGTGGAACCCAACGCTGCATTCTATTTAGTAAGAATTAGGTTTTTTTAAATAAATATTCTATCGAGTGATTATAGAATCGACAGTCACCATATAAAGTCAAAGATTTCCAAACGTCATGATGAAATTCAACATACAAAGCAACTACTTCTTAAGTTCTTATTTCACTTTGAAACTAACTAATATTAAATAACGCTAACTAAAACTTACTATAATTAGGCGCGTAATGCCTCAGCAGCCCAGCAAAGTGGCGTAACCTAACCGCGCGGGGGGCCCGTCTTGACACCAACAGTCTGAAGGCGCGGCGTGCAGCACCGCGCCGGTGTAGCAGCAACGCACGGCACTTATCACGCTCAATGCGGGTGAATGCTTCGTAGACTACAGCTAACATCTGTAAAATACTTTTTGCTGTATCCCGCGCACAGCATATAGGATAGGCAGAGGAAACATTGTGTCAAGACACTCTGTTCTTCATTTTTCGCTGAATTCTGGAGGCATTGCGTGTTGAGTAGCGGAACTCAACGCCGCGGGAGTCGAACTCACAACCTGTTGCGTTTACAGTCTCACTCTTGTGCCCTTGTACCACGACTGGCCTTATGTTAATCATATTTAAAATTATTATTAGTTTTATATTATTTTGAATCGTGATCTAAGACTACAGCCAGTCGTGGCGCAGGGGCACAAGGCTGGGACTGTAATTCGATCCCCACTTGAGGATATGAAATATTTATTTACATGTATTTTTCATTTTTTTGCTCTGGTGTCGAGGTAATAGTTCCGCCACTCAACACGCAATGTCTCGTACCCTGCTGTATATGGAATACAGCGTGAAGCTGGTCATCTAAAAAAGTCATCATAGTATAATTTCTTAAAGTGTGTTTTCTAAATGCAATGTTTGTAGTTCGACCTCCCGATGGAGGATTATTAAGTTTCAACTATTTTTATTTTATGGTAGACAAAGTGAAACGTCGAGTTCCGCTACTCAAGACGCATTTTTCGAAACTTAAAAGGTAAGTTTATAAAAGAGAACCCACTAGTTATAAAATAAAAAGCGAACCACTTTATAATTTGCAATTTAATATTAATGCTACAAATTAAAAAAATAAAGTCTTACCAAATTCATAAGAACGTAGAGGACCGTTATAATGTAGAGAATGAAGAACAGCGCGTACCACTTTGATTTAGCATATGATGGCATCATTACATCTGGGAAACTGAAATATGCATTATCCATGAATAATTACTTACTTACTACAGTAAATACATTTTATTATTCTTTATTTGCCAACGTTCAAAAGCTGTTTTTTTTTTACTTTATTTCAAAACAAAATAGTTATTTTATTGGCTGATCAAAAATAATTATTATACAGTTTTTTTTTAATATAAATTTAAACAGTGAATAACTCACTTAGCAGTTGTAAGAAGAACGAACATACTGACGAAAGAATCGCTTATAGTCTGGAAATGTCCATTGTCTATGTGCTCCGAGAATAAATAGTAGCCCAGCAGTGAATACGTCGCTACAAAAAACATAAGCAGACCTGGAAAATAACAATTAAATAATTAATATATGTATACAGAGTGTTTTTGTCACCACCACTTTAAATGAAACCACAGTTTTAACTACTCTAAAGTGATTTTTTTTCAAACAAAATAATTAATAAAATTATCGTTGTAAAATAAAACGCCATTTGTCAAGAATGACGCACACAGATGAACGATGTTGAATTGTAAAATAGAACGAGAGATATCCCTTTCTCGTTCTAGTATATTTTTGTAGTAGTATGTGTATACGTTACTGGTATCTATGCGTAACTGCGTCACACGAAATACAAGTATGGATAAACAATAAATGTGCAAAAAAAAATAAAACCGTTTCCACATACATATCTATTTCAAACCTAGAGCCCAGGCCACCACAAAAAAAACTGTAGATACGCCTAAAATCACAAACATACCACAGTCAACTAATAACAAAAGCTATAGAGTCTTTTTTAAACATTTTTTAAAGTGTTATTCTACACTTAGGAAAGAAAATTTTTATACGTTTTCTAAATAAGTACTATAGACGTTATTTTCTTATTTAGTTAAGTATATTTTCTTATTTTATTTCTTTAAAATGATACGTACCCAACATATCAATAATGGGCGGCAACGATTGCAATATCTGCCTAATAAACCGCCTGACGCCGCCGCAATGTCGGGTGTCCACCAAAAATATCGGCCTCAACGCTCTAGTGACGCGGAAGTGAGACGACTGTCTGCAAAGTACCACTACCGCTTCTAAAACCATTATCAGTAGTGTGATACCCTGAAAAATATTAATATAAAATCAAAAATCAGCAGGAACTCAGCGTTAACTCCAGTTACTCCGTTTCCCATTTTCCGCCGAACTCTTTCGAGACATTGCATGTTGAGTGACGGAACTTAACACCGAGCTTTGTCCCAACACCACAGCAAAATTTTAATTTAATTCCGGTAACTAGGTAAAGCGTGGCGTTGAGTTCACTCAACAAGCAATATCTCCAGAATTCGGTGGAAAGTGGGGTACGGAAGTGTCTAATGGAAACGGAGTGTCTTAACACTAGGTATCCAGGGTATACTCTGCCTACGTTTCTTTGTTGGTATTGATATACTATCACCAGGCAACGGGAGTACAAGTGGAAGTTGCATCCCACAATATATATATAATAGAAGCTAAAATTGAACCACTAAATGAAAATAAGTCGAGGTATATTATAATATTGTTAAAAAAAATCAGCTACACGCTGTGTCCCGCACACAATAGGGTAGGCAGAGGGAACCTAGTGTTAAGACACTCCGCTCCCCACTTACCGCCCAGTTCTGGAGGCATTGCGTCTTGACTGGCGGAACTCAACGCCGCGCTTTACCTCGACACCAGAGCGAAGAAAGGAAAATATTCATGTAAGTAAATATTTCATCTCCACGAATAGGAATCGAACCCACAACCAATCGATTTTACAGTCACACTTTGTGCTTATATCCATTATTTTATTATTAAGAGCCACTAATTTTAAAATTACCTTTATCATCGTCCTCTTATGCTTAAAAATAGTTCCCCACCCAATCCATTTAAGCTTAAGATGTAGTTCAATACCTATCACAGATAATGCCAATAATTCTATAGTACCGTGTGCCCATACTGGAAGCTGAA